>OY728160.1:2011165399-2012415399 GCA_963277665.1 Viscum album
GTGAAAAATAATTAACATAAACAATTTTATTAAAACTACCAAATGAAATTAAAATACATTCCCCAATCAATAAATATGGCCATAGACCATCATAAGTAAAGTGAATGATGTTAAAATAGTACATTCCCAGTTAAACTGATCATAAACCATCCGATGAAATATTAAGGATGATATCATTACAATATATACCCATTTTAGTAAGGGTACAGGGTTGTTGTCATTTATGAATTTAAATACCATAAAAATCCTTTAAAAATATTCTTGAGAAAAATATTCTTTTCATTTTGAAAAAAAATTTAAAAATACTTTCCTTTGAAAATCACTTTAAAAAAATCTTCAAAAATATCCTCATAAACTGTAATGGATTGGACCTCTCCGGTCCATTCCATTGTGAAAATGTGGTTTTGGAGGTGTTCCGGGAGGAAAAGGCAACTTGGTGTACGTTTGGATGGACTTTTAAGGAAAGTTAAAGGGTTATGGTCTTCACACGGTTGGCGCATGGTTTTCTTGAACCATGCGGCCAAACCATGCAAGGTTGGTATTGGAGGCAGTGGCTAACGCATGGTTAGTGTACGGTTTGTCTAACCATGCGGACTAACCATGCGAGCAGTGTTGGGCGAGGTAGAAGGTAACGCACAGTTAGCGCACAGTTTGTTAAACCGTGTGGACTAACCGTGCAGGCACTTAAAGTTAGATCCTAAAATTCTGGATCTGAACTCTTTTTCCTCTAAATGGTTCGTTTAAGCCCCTAAGTGTCCATAACTCGGTATTAACCTTCATTGGAGGTAGAAGAACCTCTCCCAAGCATTTTGGAGGTGATCTGGAGGCTTCTCTTCACGAATCGAAGTCGGTTTCTCGAGGTATGTGATCCTTTTGTTTTGTTTATTAGATCTACCTAGATTTTCTCCCCCTCTTCTATAAGGCCCCAGCCTTAAACCTTACTTAATATTGAGTTATTACAATATTACACATTGAAGATCTTTTCAGGTTTAGAGTTTTAGAGAATTAGATCATAAAACTTGCATTACATTCCACATTTAAACAAAGTGGTTACATAAAAGATAGTATTAATTTTTCCCATCAACGGAAACATATTTAAAATAAAACATGGATTCTTTCTTGACACTTCCTTGACACTATCATCATATCATGTACCCTTCCCTTGACCTGTGAAAAACATTTCAAAAACTTGTGATGAGCATAAAAAGCTCAGTAAGGGATATAAAAAATATGGAAAGGAAAATGAGTACATGTATACATATGAATGAAATCATACTTTACCCATAAAACATAATAATTTTAACATACCTCATAAAATCATGAATAAATCATATAAATCATAATACATAAAGGTAACTTGAGGCATTCATGACATTATTACGTAGGGAGTAACCCTCTTGGTTACGTTTGGAATACCCATCACAGTATATTCCCTAAATCTCTTCGGAGAAACCTTAACGTTTAACCCCTTCGCATTACCCAATGCATTGGAGAGCTATATCAGGCTCACCCGCCCTTATTTTATCACGGAACCACCCGTCTTCATAATAATTCCCAAGAACCATAACATAATCGTATCACATAAAACATGCATAAAGGAAACATAACATTTCCACTTTTCAATCACAAGATATCAATACAACACATTGATATAAAAACATTATGAAAACCATTTTCAATACCAAAATAAAAGAAAAGTAAAAAATGGTATTTATTTTTCATTATAAAAAAATTATGGCTTGTAGAGGAAGATGAAACTCAAATAATGGTCATGGCGGCGGAGAAGTCGTTGTCGCCGCATACGTACGAAAAAAACATTCCCTTTTGTCTTTTAGTAAAATGCTTTGTATAAAAAATATTCCTTTCAGATAAATATAAAAGTCAAAGGGGTTTATACACCGTATAAAATAAGGTTGTGTATAAAACAAAATATGCCTCAATTAAAGGAGATTGAGACGAAGTCCCATACAAAGACGGTATCCTGGAATTAAGTATAAATCAATTACATAATTATGTGTGACAAAATAATACACCAAATATAAGTGGATATTAAGTGTAAAACAATAAGAGGTTATTCACACATATTCATAGAATGACATATTCAAGTATTACAAGCTTATCCCAAATAATCAAAATTGGGTTAAGAAGTTCCCTTGCAAAAATTTGACAGCCTAACGGCGTCACTACAAAATTCAGAAAATGAGTTGATGAGAGATAAAAAGGGCATCTCATCACTTGGACATAAAATTTAAATCACAAAGGATATATAAGAACATATCCCAACATAATGTTATGTTAATTAAAATACATAACAAAAGAAGTCTTTTAAAAAGAGGAGGGTGAAAGGTTCCCTTACCGACATGGGTATCTTTCGAAACATACACCCCTTGAAAGAAGGACAATACAACATTGATGTAAATACTCATAAATGAAATTATATTAAACAATGATTAAAATAATGGGAAGTAAATACACAACTCAAAGGAAATTGTGGAAAATGTAGCATAAATCTCACGGGAATAAAAGTGAGATGAAAAATCCCTTACGAAAACTCGGCAGCCTAACGGCACCACTTAAAACTTCCAACAATGGATTTATGATATCAAATACGGTCTCTCATAATATGAACATAAAAAGTACAGTATTAGGAATATAAAATAACATCCTCAAACATAATAAATATGAGCTTATAAGAAATTACATAAAAGAGATTACTTAAAAAGAACGAGAGAGGTTGGATCCCTTATGAAATTTTGGCAGCCTAACGGTGCCACTCAAAACTTCCAAAATGGATTTATGAGAGAGAATAGGGTCTCTCATCATATGAACATAAAAATTATAGTAAGATTAATATAAAATAAGATCCCAATAACAAGAAATATGAGCTTTAAAAGGAATGACATAAAAGAGTGTACTTAAAAAAAAGAGAGGAGTAGGATCCCTTACCTCAAGTCCGACTTGTCTTGTTCGTTTCTTTATATTCCTGAATAATAAACTTGAGTTAATTTCTAATTTCTTAATAACCTTTTTCAATTTCATTATTCCTTTTATATCACTTATTACCATGTTATTAACATTATGTAATTATTTAAGTTAATAATGGTCGTTTTGTTGATCATTGGTACTTGAGTCAAAAGTGGACTTCTTATATTTACAAGTTGTTCACGTAGTCAAATATCCATTATCTCAATAATTATATTCATGATGTAGATGACATATATTTCATATATATCCATTATATACATGCATTTATAATATTACATAATCATTTAGAGGTAATAAATGAAATGCACCGTTCATGGAGACGGTAAGCCGTACGTACGCATGAACGCTACTTTCATTTCTATTTCGTATTTTATGGAATGGAATAATAATGATATAAAGGTATATTATAATTCCAGTATAATATCATATATAGTATCATAACTCCATCCTTCATACGTCCCACATATGGTATTAACGAATCAAATCACTTTGAGGGGGCGATAGTCCGCACTTCCTTAAATGAAGATATCGTGTTTACCCATAATGGAAACCATAAAGATATGCCATAAATGAAAAATACAGAATCTTAAGTAAAACATAAACATATTATATATAATATATAAATATAGTGACATCTTAATGTCCACCTTTGAAGGTGATATATGAGTGTTGAACAATCATCATTTCGTGAGGCAGAAATTCGCCATCCACGGAAACAGTATGTTCTTTAACCATTAGATGTAGGTGTGTGTAAGTGTAGATCGAACCCTTCTTATAAAAAAATCCTATTATATTTAATATACTGTATTTGTAACAAAATAAATGAATAAAAAGAGTTTAGGGGGTTGGAGAAGCAAAATAAAACAAAAGGACTCAAGTGAAGACATTACCTTAAAATCGGTTAACTCCCTTTGGTTTGAGCTCAAAGGCTTCCTTGGGAAGAATTATACCCAAAGTGAGGCTTCAAGGAGTTATAGAGGGATGTGTAGATACAAAATGGGAAGTTTTTGGCTGAGCCAAAGGCTTTGGAAGTGTGGGTATGGAGGTAGAGGTGGGGGCCTTTTATAAGAGGAGAGGAGGGGCACCCTTGGAAAGTAAAGAAATGTTCCTTTATTTTAAAATGAGTTTCGGATTTAAAAGGTCCCACATTGATATAATTCGAGTCTAAGGTGATAAGGGTTATAAATATACCCATATAATAGGTTTTTGACATGTTTAGGTCATAGATTTTACATTATCTTTTCATTTTATTTAAATCCTTTATTAATGAGGTAATCGCTGCATCATCATGATGTCATAAATAATTTAATATATTTAATGTCTAAAAATTATAAAAAAAATATCATTATGTAGGAAATCTTTTTATATTTCTAATTAATATTTATAGTCAAAAATATGACTTGTATAACCCCATGTAACAATTTTTTTAGTAAAACATCTCATGTTTGTGTCATTTTTACTTTAACATTAAATAAAAAGTTATTTATGTCATTTCCCAACCAAAGTGGCTCCATGGGGTCCCCAAGTTGACCCATGGATTTTCTTGGTCGGCCATTACAGATCAAATGAGGGTAGAATATGTTTCAAGCTCATCTCATATTATTAAAACATTATTTTTACCTTAAACCACACTAATTACCTCTAATCACGATTAAAACATAAAAGTTACTATTCACCAAAAAATTATTTTAATCCCATTGAACCACATTTTACTTCTTAATGATAACCATGTATGTCGTATTTTTGAAATTCAAAACACAGAGGTGGTAAAAATTTCATTTAAACGAAAAATTAGTTTTTTAAGTACCACTTAGTGGTTTCACTATTCATCAAAAATTGAAGTTTTTCAGAAAAATACCAAAACTTCACCCTAAGATATATTTGATATTACGAATTCAAAAATGATGTCTATTTTACAAAATTCAAAACATATAAGTTTCATTAATTAATTTAATAATTAATTCCCGTTGTCAGAGCAAATAGCGTGTTTTTATGAAACAATAAGTATCAAAAGATCAACACTAGTTTAAGTCCAATTTCAAAGTGAAATTAATTCCAACGACCACTATTGGATTAAATGGTAAAAATATATTCTAATTTTACTTTAAAAACAATTCAAAAGATAATCTAATCATATAAATATATTATATTAAAAAGAGGTTTTGAATTAAAATAAAACATTTTTCATTATTCATTAAAAAAATGATCTTTATCGGAAAGATACCAAAAATTTACACAAAGTAAATTTTGATGTCACGATTCTAAATAAGAATTTTATTTTGTCAAATATAACACATAAAATTTTCAAAAAGTGGATTTAAAAGAGGTCTGCCTTCAAAAGGCAATTAATCGGCCTTTTAAAGAATATTAGAATGTCTATGCTTAAAATTGGATTCATTTGAATTTTTAATCCTCTAACATTTATTGTAAAGAGTAAAAATATTTGACAAACATATATAATCATTTTTTAGTTAGTTCTGTTCATTCCCGCCATTACAACGGCTAGGCGTTAACTACTATTTAAAATAATATTATTTTATTATTAGAGTGCAACGTAAGATTTCCAAGAAACTCGTTGTTGCGTATTGGGTACGCCATTGAGCATAGCATCCCCTTTAAAGTAATATTAATATTTTATTAACAAATATGGATAAATATAAAAATGTCATATTATTTATTTACCCGGGGTGTTACATCTTCTCTCGAGATCTTAGATCTATGCCTATTATGGGTAGATCTAAGTGTGTAGATTTAGATTATGATGATCTTTGGTCTTGTTTGTGTTAGGAGAAGAGGTCTAGGGAGGATCCTTGGTGAATCGGCCCTGTCTTCTTGGGAGTTCTTCGACCGTTGTGGTTTCCGTCAAAATTGTTGAGGTAGGGAATTCGTGGCTTCTCTACTTGTTTATGTGCAATCGTAGAGTTATCATGATTTATCCCTTTGGATCACGATGGAATTGACCTAATTAAATAATTTAACTGGATTAAAATAATTGGTTTGATCGCATGTTGTTGCTTTTTACCGTGATAAAGGTTCACCTCTTGATTTGCTAGATAGTGTGATATATATGCCTTTCCTGTTAGCATGTTGCTATTGACGAAATTGATAAAGAACGTAAATCCGGAATTTATTTATAATTAATTGGCTAAAGATAAAGAGGCATGTAAATGAATCCGGTTGTTGTTTTTGTGGATGTTGTTACAAATTGGTGTTTATCAAATTGGGGTCGATGATGTGTTTAATTCAGTTGGTTGGTAAACCTAAAATCTGTTGGTGCTTGTTGTTTGAAGGCCAGATGCCTTGCTAAAGGGCCAAGAGCCCAAATTGTTGTAATGTTTTTTTCCTACTGCTTGTGCGGTGATGTGACCCTGGGAGGGTGTTGCGATATGTGGGGGCGTAGAGGCCTTGGGGTTGTGGCAGTGGATGATGCCAAGAGTGGAAAGATGCATCGGTTTATGCATGTGGGTGTCAGGGAGGACACCAGGGATGATGGAATGGGATGGATGTGGTTGTTGGATGCTTGTGGATTCTTTGGTTTTTTATCTTCTTTGCTTTTCCCCACTGCTCCAAGAAGTTGGTCTTGCTTACCCTTCTTCCAAAAGGGGCGAAGACAGGCGGGGTATGCCACGTGCTTTCCATGTTTAGCCTCTCCAGGGAGAATGGGTATACGCTCTTGCTATAGGCGGCACAGACTCGATGGGTAGTACATCTACTCACTATGTTGAGACCCTTGTGTTTAGTAGCATAGGATTCTTTTCTAGAATGCCTGGGAATATTGGAAATTAATTTTGTAATGAATGTTTGAAGAATTGATGTTAACCCATGGGGATGGAGATGCTGGAATATAATGATGAGGTTGTAACTTTGAAGGAACAATTGACATTGGATGTGATGTTGATGAATTTAATGTGGTTTTGTTCATATTTAATTAATGTGTAAAGAATTAATTAACGTAAAGTGGAATTGATGAAAAAGGGTATGAAGTAATCTAATGAAGTTCTTTAATTGGTTGTGTGCTTATAGGATACCTAGTCTTAGAAATAGTATCCCGGAGTCCGAGAGATGTTAGCTACAGTTGAAACTAAGACTAGGTTATTCCCATAGTGTGTTTGTGAGTTATAATATATTCTGTACTTTTTGTGTTTCTATACGCTACTCTACCCTGTCAGTAAGGGAAACTGACACCCCGATGATTCTGAGCCCTGGGGGGTGTTTTCCCCAACATTTCGGTGGGAGGATGAATGGCTGACTACCCCCTTTGACCCCGCTCTCTTCTCTTGGTAGATACTAGTGCCATGAGGCACAGTGGTTAGTTTTCCCCATATATGTGTGTAGAGGGATTTAATGGCTTGTGGTTATTCACACACATATATTCTGGATATAGTATTATATGTACTACTGTAGGTGTAACATGTAAAGGATGTGATGGCTGGAGGATCCTTACTCGGTGTATGGGTTGTAATGGATTGAGGTATAATACCCGGCGTATGATACATGTTATGCGAGCTGTGGTGGCTCTCGGAAACTACTTAGTTACTTTTGGTTGTGAGGATGGTGTGGTGCTAAGTCCAGGTGTCTGCAGGAAAGCCATTGTGGTGAACGTGGTGCAGATTGTGGAGCTTAGCCCAGCTGTATACAGGTAAGCCTTTGGAGATAGATGCACAGGAGGTATGCCGTTTGGGAAAAGTGGCAAACCAGTGGGGAAGTAGTAGCGGGGTACCCTTGATATTCTTTACTATATTTTATACTCTTGTATGTGTTACTTGGTGAGAGTAGACATGGTGATGTTGGGAACTTAGTATACCTGTTTAGGTGACGAGTTAGTTTCACTTGTTATTCATTGTGTTTTAGCATGATTTCTTTACCCTTGCATGAGAGGCTTCGGGGAGGATCCTACTGAGTATACTGTTATACTCACCCTACGTTTATATAAATTTTTTTTAGGTCACTTGGAGCAGTTTGGAGATCAAGCTGGTTACTACTAGCTTGTGGTTGGAGGAGTTGTTCGGGCTTGTGGTCGCTGCCGTTTTAATTTCTTTTGGGTACTTGTAGTTTTCCCTTTCAGTTTTAGTAATTTTTCATGGAATTTCATATATGTGACTGGGTTTCTTTTATATTTCAGTTCTGAGTTGGATTTGTTTGGTGTCTATCTTATCTCTCTCTTCCGCATGTGTTCTCTTAGAGGGTAATGCCTCCCAATTGAGTGTTTATTATACCCTCAGTGCTAGTCGCCAACCCGAGGCCTACTGGAGGTGGGACTCGGGGGTAATTATCTCCCTTTTCACATTGTCGGCCCAGGAGGGGTACACTTTGTGGGGAGGGGGTTGTGACAGAGTGGTATCAGATGTAGGTTGAGAGATAGGATAGAGTTTGGAGTTAGGAACAGGTGAGGTTGAATGTGTTGGTAGGGAAACGTTTTCATTCATGTTTAGTAAGTGAGGTAAACACTGGAGACCGGCTGAGACATAGGCATTTAGGGCCCCCTATGATCTGATGTACGGACCTTTAAGTTTACAATGGATACTAAACATGGTGATATGGGTTACAGGGTAGAGACCTAGGGAAGGATCATGCATCATTCTTCTTTGTGCTTGTGTTTGAATGGGTAGACTTTGGGATAGGTTAACCTAAAACGAATAAAATAAAACAATTAATTAATAAATGTTGAGTCTTCCATATTCTAGGATTTGGAGCTCTAAGTGTTTGTTATTTTGTAGGTATGGCTCCAGGTCGACGTCCTCGTCAGGTTTGCATAGAAGATGTCCAGCAGGCTGTTCCAGCAGGACACCGTAGGGTAGAGGTTGACGACGACGACACTTGGAGGAAGACACTCTGAGAGTTTCATCACCAGAGTATGCAGAAGTATGAGGGCTCCATTTCAGATGCAGTCAAGGAAGACTGGTTGGAGGAGCTCAAGATAGGCATCAGTTTGATCTGTGCTCAGAAGGAGCACTGGGTGTCCTTAGCTATGATTATGCTGCATGGAGCAGCAAGGTAGTGGTGGTTCTTGTTCCTCGGGGACTGTGAGGAGTCAGCGATCTCATGGGGGGAGTTCCGAGATAAGTTCAAAGTCAAGTTCCTTTCCTCTACTGCAAAGGCGTCCAGTCGCCAGGATCTTCTTACCCTTCGATAGGGGAGCTCTACTGTTCAAGATTTTGGAATTTGTTTCCAAAACCTTTTATGGTATGCTTCGGACTTGTTACCATATGAGGAGGCCAGGGCGAGGCATTTCGAGGAGGCTTTGCATCCAGAGATCCAGCGCCAGGTCACCCCATTTATACAGAAGACATATCTCGAGGTGCTGGCGAGGGAGGAGGTTGTTGATAGGACTTTGGCCAGGACCAGATCTTCATGAGAGGGAAATCAGCATGATTCCTCACAAATCAAGGTTGTGGTCCGGGGTTCCTAGTTTTCAGGTAAGAAGAGTTTCCGTTCATCCGGGGGTAGGTCCCAGCCCTTCACACCTCATTTCTCCAGAGGCAGCAACTCTCAGGACTATGCCAAGGGATCAGGCGCTTGTTTTTCTTATGGTGGTCGTGGTCATCAGCAGTGGGAGTGCCCGACCTTTCAAAGCAATTATCGTGCACTAGGTGTTACGCTCTAGGTTCCTCCATTGATGTGGTTTCCGCAGAGGTATCAACAGCCAGTTGCACTAGATTTAGATCAGCATAGGGTAGATGGGGCAGGCAGAGGACAGCCCCATGACGCTCTCCATCCTTAGAGAGTAGAGCGCGGTCGTGGTGGTAGTTGTCATCAGGGTCAGTGAGGCCATAGAGGAGGTCGTGGTCAGCTTCATGCTCTAGCATTGCCAGCACCAGACGAGCCATATGTCGTTCGAGGTACCCTTTTCTTGTTTTCTACCTTGGTGTATTTCTTGTTTGATTCAGGAGAGACACACTCCTTCATATCACCTACCCTTGTCCATGCTTTGGGACTTGAGGTGGAGAGGCTTCTAGTTCCCTTGGCGTTGACTACGCCAGTTGGAGGTCGATCTAGCTTGTTTGAAGTATGTAGAGACTGTGAACTAGTGTTAGGGAAACACCGCTCTTGGGGAGATTTCCTATGTTTACGGATAAAACCATATGATGTCATCCTTGGCATGGATTGGTTGTATTTGGTGCAGGCTATCATAGATTGCTTCAGGAAGAAGGTTGTTTTCTTTGGTGCGGATGGAGAGCAAGTGGTGTTTGTTGGTGAGAAAGACCCTCAGATGGGTCATAGGCATGTTTCATCCTTATCATCCATGGCGGCTGAGATGATGCTGAGTTATTTAGAGGTTCAGTGGTTGGCGTTTCCTAGGGTCGTAGAAGAGTACCCTGATGTCTTTCCAGAAGAGGTTGTAGCCTTACCCCCTCGACAAGAGATCAAGTTCGGGATCGAGCTACAGCTAGGAGCGTCTCCTATCTCTATGTCTCCATATAGGATGGCCCCTTCTGAGTTACGAGAGCTGTGTATACAGCTTGATGGTCTATTGCAGTGCGGTTTTGTTCGGCCAAGTGTGTCACCATGGGGTGCACCAGTTTTGTTCGTGAAGAAGGCCGATGGCAGTTTGCAGTTGTGTGTCGATTATCATTGCTTAAACAAGGTGACAATAAAGAATTTCTATCCTCTTCCACGGATTGATGACTTATTCGATCAACTGAAGGGTTCAAGTTGGTTCTCAAAGATCGACTTGCGGTCAGGATATCATCAGATGCGTGTGAAGGATGAGGATATCCCGAAGACTACTTTACGTTGTCATCATGGGGATTATGAGTTCGTTGTAATGTTGTTTGGTGTGACGAATTCTCCAGCTGTGTACATGGGTTTGATGAATATTTTGTTCCGTGAGTTCCTGGAAAATTTCATGGTAGTTTTCATCGATGACATCCTTGTGTACTCTACATCTAAAGAGGAGCATGCAGAGAATCTACGATCTGTTTTGGGAGTTCTTCATCGACATCAGTTGTTCGGGAAGTTGTCGAAGTGTGAGTTTTGGGATCGAGAAGTCCGTTTCTTGGGGAATGTTGTGTCCCAACAGGGAGTAGCTATGGATCCATCGAAGATTGAAGCAGTTCTGTCTTGGGTAGCCCCCAAGACAGTGTCATAGGTTCGAAGTTTCCTTGGTCTCACAGGATACTACAGAAGGTTCGTAGCCGATTTCTCATAGGTTGAAACTCCTCTGACAGCTTTGAACAGAAAAGATCATGCTTTCATATGGACTGATCAATGTTAGGTAGCTTTTGAGTATCTAAAGGAGAAGTTAGTAAGTTCTCCAGTCCTTTTTCTTCCAGCCGAAGGAGTTCAATTTGATGTCTTCTGCGATGCTTCAAATCTGGGGTTAGGCTGTGTTCTTATGCAACAGAGGTCAGTTGTTTCTTACAGGTCTCGGTAGTTGCGTCCCCATGAACGCAACTATTCCACCAATGATCTTGAGTTGTCAGCTATGGTGTTTACTCTGAATTTGTGGAGACATTACCTCATTGGTGAACGCTTTATGGTTTTCACTGATCATAAGAGTTTGAGGTATGTTTTCTCCCAGCATGACTTGAACTTACGACAACATCAATGGATGGATTTCTTACAGGAATATGACTTCGAAATATCGTATACCCATGGAAAAGGGAATGTTGTAGCTGATGCACTGAGTCTAAATTCACGCGGTGATGCTGTGCATGAATCCGGTGATTCATGGAGAGTAATGGAAGAACTGTCAGCATTGCATATTTATATAGGAGAAGTTGGGGGTAGAGGTTGTCTTTTTCAGATGATAGTACAGTCATCCCTAGTGCATAAGGTGGAAGAGTCCCAGTTGGGGGGTCTTGAGGTGTAGGTCTGGAGAGACCGAGTTGTTTGTGGTGAGGCCCCTGATGGTTGGTCTGAGGATAAACAACACATAGTTTTGTATCATGGGAGGCTTTTTGTTCCCTTGGTGATGAATGAGATGGTCCTCAGAGAGTTCCATGGTTCTCCTTTAGTGGTGCATCCTAGTGTGACAAAGATGTATCAATCCTTGAGGAGTCAGTTTTGGTGGCCTGGGATGAAGTGTGCGGTTGCGGAGTTTGTGTCTCGATGTTTAGTCTTCCAGAAGGTGAAGGTCGAACACCGTGTTCCTGGTGGTCTTCTCCAACCATTAGAGATTCCTCAGTGTAAGTGGGAGGACATCTCAATGGACTTTGTTACAGGTTTACCTCGAGCTCCGGGAGGACAAGATGCTATTTGGGTGGTAGTGGATCACTTATCAAAATCATCCCACGTCATAGCAATCAAGGATTCTAGCTCAGTGGAGGTTTTTTCGAGGCAGTATCTAGAGGAGGTGGTGAGACTTCATGGGGTCCCAAGGACGATCATTTCTGATCGAGATCCTCATTTTACCTCCAGTGTGTGGAGAGGTCTCCAACATGCTTTTGGTTCTCAACAATTCCTTAGCACTGCTTTTCATCCTCAAACAGATGGTCAGACAGAGCGAACTATCCAGACTCTTGAATACATGTTTCATTCTCGTGTTCTTGATTTTGGAGGTTCATGGATGAGGCACTTACCCTTTGTGGAGTTCTCTTATAATAATATTTTTCACTCCACCATCGGTATGACGTCTTTTGAATCCTTGTATGGCCAGCCTTGCCGTTCTCCGTTGTGCTAGACTGGGGTCGGAGAGTTAGCAATTCTCAAACTGAAACTAGTGCAGAATATAACAGAGATGGTTCAGGTGATTCGTGAGAGGATGAAGACAGTGCAAGATCGTCAGAAATAATATGCCGATCAGAGGAGGCCCCTAGAGTTTAATGTTGGGGATCATGTGTTTCTGAAGGTGACTCCCCATCGTGGACAGCGAAGGTTTGTTCGTGGGAGTAAGCTTTCTCCCCGTTTTTTTGGGCCTTTCGAGGTGTTAGCTCGTGTTAGAGTTGTGGTGTATCGAGTATCACTTCCCCCTTAGATGAGTCAGATATATGATGTTTTCCATGTATCACAGCTACGTCATTATCTTCATGATGACTCCCACATCATCGATTGGGGAGATATCGATGTTGATGATGATTCCACCTTTGAGGAGCAACCTGTGTAGATCCAAGACTGCAAGGAGAAGGTGTTGCGCAGGCGTTCCATCCCCTTAGTTCATGTCTTGTGGCGACACGGTGGAATGGAGGAGAGTACCTGGGAATGTGAATCACAGATACGTGCTCAGTACCTAGAGTTGTTTAATGTTTAACTCTTTCCATGTATAGTTGTAACTGATGTGGTTGTGGAAGTTTCATGTTTATGAGATGGAACCCTTTGTTGCTTTGGTGGCTTTCTCTCTTTTGAGAGGTATCTCGGTGGGTGGTTGTTCAGACCCTGTTTCGTTTTCTATTTAGGTGGGTTTTGGATTCTCGAGGGCGATAATGTTTTGAGAGGTATCTGATGTAATGGACCGGACCTATCCGGTCCATTCCTTTGTGAAAATGTGGTGCTGGAGGTGTTCCGGGAGGACAAGGCAACTTGGTGTATGTTTGGGTGGACTTTTAATGAAAGTTAAAGGGTTATGGTCTTCGCACGGTTGGCACACGATTTGCCTAAAACGTGCGAACAAACCATAAAAGGTTGGTGTTGGAGGCAGCGGCTAACGCACGGTTAGCGCACGGTTTGTCTAACCGTGCGGACTAACCATGTGAGGAGTGTTGGGCGAGGCAGAAGGTAACGCACGGTTAGCGCACAGTTTGTTAAACCGTGCGGACTAACCATGCGGACACTTAAAGTTAGATCCTAAAATTGTGGATATGAACTCTTTTGCCTCTAAATGGTTCTTTTAAGACCCTAAGAGGCCATAACTCAGGATTAACCTTCCTTGGAGGTAGAAGAACCTCTCTCAAGCGTTTTGGAGGAGATCCGGAGGCTTCTCTTCATAAATCGAAGCCGGTTTCTTGAGGTATGTGATCCTTTTGTTTGGTTTCTTAGATCTACCTAGATCTGCATCCCCTATTCTCTCGGGATCTTAGATCTACGCCTGTTATGGGTAGATCTAAGTGTGTGTATGTTGATTATGATGAGCTTTGGTCTTTTTTGTGTTAGTAGAAGAGGTCTAGGGAGGATCCTTGGTAAATCGGCCTGGTCTTCTTGGGCGTTCTTCGACCGTTGTGGTATCCGTCAAAACCATTGAGGTAGGGGATTCATGGATTCTCTAATTGTTTATGTGCAATCATAGAGTTATCATGATTTAGCACTTTGGATCACGATGGAATTGACCTAATTAAATACTTGAACCAGATTAAAAGAATTGGTTTGATCACATGTTGTTGCTTTGTACCGTGATAACGGTTCGCCTCTTGATTTTCTAGATATTGTGATATATATGCCTTGCTTTTTAGCATGTTTCTCTTGATGAAATTGATAAAGAACTTAAAGCAGGAATTAATTGATAATTAATTGGCTAAAGATAAAGAGGCATGTAAATGAATCTGATTTTTGTTGTTGTGGATGTTGTTCCAACTTGGTGTTAATCAAATTGGGGTCGATGATGTGTTTAATTCAGTTGGTTGGTAAACCTGAAATCTCTTGGTTCTTGTTTTTTGAAGGCCGGATGCCTTGCTAAAGGTCCAAGAGCCCAAATTGTTGTAATGTTTGTTTTCCTGCTTCTTGTGTGGTGATGTGACCCTGGGAGGGTGTTGTGATATTTGGGGGCATGGAGGCCTTGTGGTTGTGGCAGCGGATGACGCCTAGAGTGGCGAGATGCATCGGTTTATGTATGTGGGTGTCGGGGAGGACACCAGGGATAATGGAATGGGATGGATGTGGTTGTTGGATGCTTGTGGATTCTTTGTTTGTTTATCAGCTTTTCTTTTCCCCACTGCTCCAGGAAGCTGGTCTTGCTTACCCTTCTTCCGAAAGGGGCAAAGACACGTGGGGTATGCCACGTGCTTTTCGTGTTTAGCCTCTCCAGGGATAATGGGTATACGCTCTTTCTATAGGCGGCACAGACTCAATGGGTAGTACATCTACTCACCGTGTTGATCCCCTTGTGTTTAGTAGCATAGGATGATTTTCTAGAATGCCTGGTAATATGGGAAAGTAATTATTTAATGAATGTTTGAAAAATTGATGTTAACTCATGGGCATGGAGATGCTGGAATATAATGATGAGGTTGTAACTTTGAAGGAACATTTGACATTGGTTGTGATGTTGATGAATTTAATGTGGTTTTGTTCATAGTTAATTAATGTATAAAGAATTAATTAATGTAAAGTGGAATTGATGAAAAAGGGGATGAAGTAATCTAATGAAGTTCTTTAATTGGTTGTGTGCTTATAGGATACCTAGTCTTAGAAATAGCAGCCCGGAGTCCGAGAGACGTTAGCTGCAGTTGAAACTAAGACTAGGTTATGCTCATAGTGTGGTTGTGAGTTATAATATATTCTGTACTTTTTGTGTTTCTATACGCTACTCTACCCTGTCAGTAAGGGAAACTAACACCCCAGGGATTCTGAGACCTGGGGGGTGTTTTCCCCAACATTCCGGTGGGAGGATGAATGGATGACTACCCCCTTTGACCCCGCTCTCTTCTCTTGTTAGATACTAGTGCCATGAGGCATAGCGGTTAGTTTTTCCCATATATGTGTGTAGAGGGTTGTAATGTCTTGTGGTTATTCACACAAATATATTCTAGATATAGTATCCTATAGACTACTATAGGTGTAACGTGTATAGGTTGTGATGGCTGGAGGATCCTTACTCGGTGTATGGGATGTAATGGATTGAGGTATAATACCTGACGTATGATACACGTTATGCGAGCTGTGGTGGCTCCCGAAAACTACCTGGTTACTTTTGGTTGTGAGGATGGTGTGGTGCTTAGCCCAGGTGTTTGCGGGCAAGCCTTTGTGGTGCATGTGGTGCAGATTGCGGAGCTTAGCCCAGGTGTATACGGGCAAGCCTTTGGAGAGAGATGCACAGGACGTATGTCGTTGGGGAAAAGCGGCAAACCAATGGTAAAGTAGTAGCGGGGTACCCTTGATATTCTTTACTATATTCTATACTCTTTTATTCATTACTTGGTGAGAGTAGCCATGGTGAGGTTGGGAACTTAGTATACCTGTTTAGGTGACGAGTTAGTTTCACTTGTTGTTCACTGTGATTTACCATGCTTTCTTTAATTTTTCACGAGATTATTCGAGAAGGATCCTACTGAGTATACTGTTATACTCACCCTACGTTTATATAAACTGTTTTTTAGGTCACTTGGAGTAGGTTGGAGATCAATCTGGTTACTACTAGCTTGTGGTTTGAAGAGTTTTTCGGGCTTGTGGCCTCTGTCGTTTTACTTTCTTTTGGGTACCTGTAGTTTTCCCTTTCATTTGTAGTACTTTTTATGGAATTTCATATATGTGCTTGGTTTTATTTTATATTTCAGTTCTAAGTTGGAGTTGGTTGGTGTCTATCTTATATCTCTCTTCCACATGTGTTCTCTTAGAGGGTAATGCCTCCCAATTGAGTGTTTATTATACCCTCGGTGCTAGTTGCCAACCCGGGGCCTACTGGAGGTGGGACTAGGGGGTCATTATATACCTTTTCACATTGCCGGCCCATGAGGGGTACACTTTGTGGGGAGGGGGTCATGACATAAACATTCAAAGTAAGATTCAAAGAAATAATGGTCATGTCAGTGGGTAATTCTATACATTCCTTAAAGAACATTCCTTTTTTCACAAAAAACAGTTTAGAAAAGTGTCATGTTTGGAAAGTGACAAGAAGATTCCTTTGAAAACATTTTGTAAAAGACAAAATGGGTAAAATTTTCTTTAGATAAATAATTTTGAAAATTTTAAAGAAAATATTTTTGGGTTTTTTTATAAAACTTCTTTTTGGAAGAAAACATATTTCCAACTGAAGAGATAAATGAAGTCGGGTTTTCTTAAAAATATTTTCTAAAATATTTTAAGTAAAAAAGAGTGGGAAATGGTAATATCACTTGAAAAGAGCCATGAATAACCATATTAGAAGAAAAATAAAAAAATTATTAATCAATGGTTATATAATTTCTTTTAATGGAAATTAAAGAATAAATAATCTCAATTATAATGAGATTGTGAAATGAACCATTAAAATGATCATAACATTGAAGTGTAAATTAATAAATAAATAGATTGTGTATATCAAATATCAATCCACATAAAACAATTGTAAATAAAAAAAATTATAGTCAAAATTTATTATATACATAATCATATAATATTAATGAAAATGAGAAAGTAATATAACCAAATAAAAAGGAATTGAGTTGTGAAATTTCTTTACTACTTGGTAACTTTAAGCTTAAATACCATTAGATGAAAGAATTAAAATTAAAATTTAAAATTACATGATGAATAATGAATTCATTATATTACATATCAAAGGGGAATTATATACACCATGTAAAATTAATTAGGTTCATAACATTACAATATGCCTCAATGAAAGGAAATTGAGATGAAACTTTCTACCTCACGATTTTCTTTTGGTCGTACATGCTTTAACCTCATGTATAGTGGTTTTAAAAATGATATTAACTTAGTAAATAACCATATTAATATTTTTTATATCATAAATTATTCTTTTATAACATATTATGGCACATTATTTAATAACATTTCATTTTTTTCATTGTTTCGAGTGTTAATTACCTTGTTTTTTTAGTATGTTTTGACTTTTTATTTTTTTAATATTAATTCGATCATGATTTCATAAAATCAAAAATTTAAACCATGATGTTAATATTATATATATATATATAGGGAGTAATACATAAAATTTTGTGATAGGAAGTGTAATACACCGTTCATGAAGACGGTAGGTCATACGTATGCATGAATGCTATTTCCATTTTCTTATCGTATTGAAAAAAATTAAAGAATATATATGTATATTATCATTCTAGTATCATTTTTATGTTATATATTACATATTTTTATTAAACCTATCCTTAATACATTCCATGTAAAATGTGAATTAATCGCAATACTTCGTGAGGCGGTAGTCAGTCGCGCACACGAGTGATGTTATTGTATTCCTAAAAAATAGAAAGCATGAAGGTATGTGTGATATTGTGAACTCCCGACCCAGGTTCCACTAAAAAGTGCCCCGATCCAGTTGGCCACATGCCCTCAAGCGTGCCTCCCCATATGATAGAGGGTGCTGAATAGCAACGAGGGTCTGGTAAGTCGGTCTCGGGGAGACTATACCCTCTTTTATCAGAATAAAACACAAATGGAAGAAAACAACAATAACCAAGTGTGTAAGCGTATAAATAACCAGAACAACACCATGTCATATGATATTCAAAACAAGAAAATAAAATACTCAATTGAAAGGTAAAACATGTTATGACAAGAGAATGTCCAGTGTCTACAATGCAACTAAAAGTAAAGACACGGTGACTCCCAAGTGGGTCTCAAACCACGTCTTATTCCCTATCCCATGCTCCAATCCCAAACAAAAACCTATCCCAGAGCCTTGACCTTATCCTATATTGAAACAAAAAAGTCTACTAAAGTACTGATCAGGCAGCCCAAATAGGGTGTGCACACAACTCAGTAGGACACAACCAACAGTGTATAAAATAATTTCATTCAAGATATAATGTATGAAGTCTTATGAATAAATAAATACAATGCATAATTAAATTGTTATCACATTTTCATTTAATCTTTAATCATCACATTAGGGCCAGTTTCAATTCATGTTTTCCATTTGAATCATCATTCATTATTATCATTAATTTGGTGTTAAACATCATGTCAAGAACCCCCAAATATCATTAAGTGTAGTTCATCATGCTTATCACTCCATATCTCATTCGGTGTAGGCCATCATGCATAGCACCCCAAAATCTCAATCTTGGATAACTATTGGGGAGGAAAACCATGTCCAAGTGCCAACTTCTAATCAGTCTAGAATGTCATGTCTAGAACCACAAAAATCTCAGCCATTTAATCATTCTTTAATTCGCAAAAAATATCCACATCATACCATTACTGATCCAATAATTAGTTAAACATTTCAAAGGCCATTAGTTAACTCAACAATTAACTTAGCACATAACCCATTAATTAATTCATCAATTAATTAATCAATAAACACAATTATCATTCCATAATTAATTCTTCACAATTAATTATCCATATCAAATATCAACTTGTCATAATTAATTCTCACAATTAATTATCTTTCATCAACATCATGGCACATAATTAATTCTCACAATTAATTTTCTTACATATTCAAACATCATTTCATAATTAATTTTCCCCCAATTAATTATCTTATCACGATAAATTCAATATCTCAATTACAATATCTCAACCCATAACAAGTCTCTAAAAAATATCTACTTGGGAAAACCCCTTCATTTGTTTCATGATTCAATTATCAATTAATCACCAAGGAAATCACAAGTAAATTCCACATTACTAATTACTCCAATTTAGGAAATCAATTATCAAGGGAAGATAGAAAATAATAAAATCACATTCACATATCAAATCCAAAACAATGGGAGTTAAATTTAGACCACCTACCTCAGTTTATTGATGGATGTTAGCCCAATATAAATCCCAAAATCTGAGCGGAACAACGTCATTGATCAAGCTCTGTATCTAAATCCCAAACCAAGAATTAAGATCAAAGGCATCAAGATCTTGAAAATATAGATCTATATCAAAAATCCTAGATCTAGATCTCAAATCATAGGTTTAGATCCATGGAAACAGTGGAGATATTAAATGAAAAGATCAAGGAAAGATAGAGGAAAGAATGGGAGAAGCAACGGGATGAAATCCACTTATCGAGAAGAGAGAGGATCTTCAATCCAGGATTTCGATCTCGAAGAATGATGTTAAAATCACCTTTCAATCCCTCCATATGCCTCTAGTATCACCTATAATTTTTAAATCCTGATCCAAGGTCGAAATATGGGAGTCTTGGGGGGTTCGTGTGGTTTTAGAAGGGATTTTCGGATAATTAAATTCATGTGCACGGTTTCCTAGGTAGGGGCGCATAGTTAGGGAAAATTGTGTGCCAACCATGCAGACCTATCTATCCAGGTTTGCATGGTTGTCATAGTTTAGCCGCAAGGTTTTTCAAACCATGCACAAACCGTGCAGACCACTCTGTCCAGTTTAGCACGCTTGGAACGGTTTAGTCATACAGTTTTTCAAACTGTGCACAAACCATGCACAACCCATTGTCCATTAATTTTTCTTAAAACTTCACCCAAATGAACCCCAAGAAACTAATCCAAAACAAAGGTACTTAAAAACTTCAAAAATTACCTGAAAACACACCCAATATGACTCTAGAAAAAGTTGTGATCTTACAATATCCCCACCATATAATAGCTCATCCTTGAGCTGCACTCCCAAACTTCTCTAAGATTCTGAGCCAAAAATATTGGTCCATTAATCCCTCATGTGTAATTCTCTTTTCTAATTTTCCTCCTAAACACTTCCATGTTTCCATAACACATGATCTAACAGCACAGTCTTTCCCCGTAACACTGTCTCACTGCGACCCAGCACACGTATCGGATTCTCCTCAAAGGATACATCTATCTCGAGGTCAACCTATTCCAAATAAATCACATGATAAGGGTTGGGGTGATACCTCCATAGTTATGATACATGGACAACATAATTCGTATCATTTAATTTATGTGGGAGGGCTAATCGATACCACAACTATAAAATTCACCTACGACCATGATTTGGAACCGTGGTCGTAGGCCCGAAAATTGTGGCAATAGCTTATGGCCATGGTTTTGGAAAACTTTGACCGCTATTTTCATGGTAGTAGGGGCCTATTTCCATGGTTAAAATTGTGGTAGTAGGGGCCCAGTGCCACAATTTTAACCGTGGTAGTAGGCCTTCCAATTTCATAAAAATAAACACCCCCACATCCCCCCCCCCCACTCCCCTAACATCCCCTCCCTTCCCCCTGGACAGATCCTCCCAGAACACCCCCACTCTCCCCCTAGATAGACCCCCCTTGCACCCCCCTAGACACCCCCCTTGGACACCCCCTGGACACCCCCCCCTAGACACCCCCCACCAGACACCCCCATCGACACCCCCCCCCCAGACCCCCCTGGACACCCCCCCCCCTTAGACACCCCCTCCCCCCTAGACACCTCCCACTGGACACCCCCCCTGGACACCCCCTCCCCCTAGACACCCCCCTGGACACCCCCCCAGACACCACCCTTGGACACCCCCTCCCCCCTAGACACCCCCCTGGACACCCACCCCCCCCCCAAGGACACCCCCCCCCCTTGGACACCCCCTCCCGCCCTAAACACCCCCCCCCCAGACACCCCCTGGACACCCCCTAGACACCCCCCCTCGACACCCCCCCCCCCCGACACCCCCTAGTCACCCCCACTGGACACCCCCTGATACCCCCCCATTGGACACCTCCTGGACACCCCCCCCCCCAAGACACCCCCCCCCCAGACACACCCCTAGACACCCCCCCCCCCTCCCCCTGGACACCCCCTCCCCCCTAGTCACCCACTAGAAACCCCCCTGGACCCCCCTGGACACCCCCATGCATGTATATACGTGCAAACATGAAAAAGGAAAGAAGAAAAAGAAAAAAAGAAAACTGTAAACTGAGAGAATGTATAAAATATTTTTTCTAAAAAATATAAAGGTATAGGATTCAAAAGTGAATATATGGGGATTAACTATCCAACCATGATACATAGAAATGTCCAGAAGATCGAATATTGCACACTCATAAGTAAAATCAAAATAATAAATTTTGTAAGCATGGTGTATTCCAATTCAATTTGATTAAAAACACAATAAATGGTTACTAATGTCTTGAAAAAAATGGTATAAAATAACCATTACCTCCTGAATTTTATATTCACGTCAATCTCAGTTTCAATTCATGGAATCAAATCAATATGCATCGGCCATGTTTTTTTGGTTGGTTCTCTGCATAGCATGCATCCTTATCCTGTATACCAGTACAAGTTATCAAAATCAACAAATGATCGAAAAGGAGAAGCCATTAAGAAGCAAAAAATAGGAATCCAAACTATCTTTTGAGCTCTTTCACCTACATATATTCATAGCCCCCCTGACCCCCCCTCCTGGACAGCCCCCCTCCCCCTGCACACTACCCCCCAGCCCCTAGACACCCCCCCCTCCTGGACAGCCCCCTCCCCCTACACCCCCACACCCCCCTACCCTCTTCACCCCAACTCCCCCCCCCCCACCTACACCCCCACTGCCTCTCCCCCCCTCCTGGACACCCCCCACCCCTTGCACCACCACACCCCTGCCCCCTCCCTACCCCCTGCACACTCCCCCCCCCCCTTCACCCCCACTACCCCCTGCACACTCCCCCCCCCCCCCCCCCGCCCCTTCACCCCAACTACCCCCCAACCTTCACCCCCCCCCCCCCCACTTGCACCCCCACTGCCCACCCCCCACCTCATGGATCCCCCATCCCCCCGTACCCCCACACCACATGCCCCCCTCACTACCCCCTGCACACTGCCCACCCCCTTCACCCCCACTACACCCTACACACTGCCCCCTACCCCTGCACATTTCCCCCTACCCCCTTTACCCCCACTACCCCCTTCGCACTCCCCCCTTTGCACTCCCCCCTTCCCCCTTCACCCCCACTACTCCCTACACACTACCCCCCCCCCCTGCCCCCTTCACCCCAACTTCCCCCCCAACCTTCACCCCCCCCCCCCCCACCTGCACCCCCACTTCCCCCCTCCCCTTACACCCACAACCCCCTGCCCCCTCCATGCCCCTGCACACCCCACCCCCACCCCACTACCTCCCCCCCCCCCTCACCCACTGCACACTTGCCCCCCCCCCCCCCCCCCGCCCAACCTTCACTCCCTACACACTGCCCCCCTTCCCCCTTCACCCCCACTACCCCCTACACACTCCCCCCCCCTTCCCCCTTCACCCCAACTTCCCCTGAACCTTCACCCCCCACCCCCCCACTGCCCCCCCCCCCCCCCACCTGCACCCCCACTTCCCACTTCCCCCCTCCCCAACTGCACCCCCCACTTCCCCCTCCCCCTGCCCCCTCTCCTTTTCCCCTGCACACTACCCCAACATTGGTGACAACTAAGTACTATCACAGGGGGTAGAATATTCAATCTTATGTTGTGGGGTCAATGCATTGCATAACTTTGTGCTTGTTAAATCTTGGAGTATCTTATACAAAGATTTAAATCCATATAAGTTGAAATATAAATATTATTTTAACAATGGTTTTAATGGAAATTCATATTTTACAAGTAATATCTAAAGGTTTCATGTTTAAATTTTTAGTATCCATTGTTGGAGAAAGTTTTATTCTTCTGTTAAGCTTTATAATTTACTAAATTTTAATTTTTTATTTTGAATTGATAAATTTTCATGTTGGTTTTAGTTATATAGTTCACTTCATATGGTTATTTTTGATAGTTGGTAAAGATGAGAAGAAATATTTCATAAGGTTATTTTAAAAAAATTCAAGGTTGAGAAGAAGTTATTAAGGATGACCAGCAAAATTTCATAAAATTGACTAAATAGTTCATAAGGATCATCATTCATGTTGTAAGGATATGTCCAAAGGTTCTGCCTATTTTCATACAGTTGATTCAAAAATCTTTGTATGGTTCCTGATACTGTATCATTTCTCAGATAACTGTAAGGTCACTTTTCACCTTCATACAGCTCTTCCAAATAATCAAAGGTTTATTTCCATCCACCTTGCCAAATGAGCTCAACCTATGTTTTTTACCAAGGAAGACAAGGTCAAAACTGATCAACTCAAGGTGGTTGATTAACTAATACTAAATCATTGATGAGCTATGGTTTGATGTGTAGAAATACTTTAAACAATATTAATTAGGAATGAACTGTAGATTTTGAGTTTCTATCATTTCAAGGTTGGTCAATTATGATGAAGTTATAATAGAGAAAGATATTAATGGTTTCAAATGAGTCAATGGAGAACTTCATAAGAAGATGAGGTTTCTTGAAGATGAATCAAAGGAAAGATGTGATGCATTCACTTGAACATGTTCAATGAACTGTCAACCAATATTGAGTTATAAAGTAATAGTGTTGAGTCAAGATGATGAAACTATTTTAATCAGATGAGCTATTGACTGAGATCGATGAACAGGCAGCGCATAAACTAAGTTTATGATAAAGACTCACTCGAGATTGAGTTGAAGGTTCTGTGTTCTCTAGTTTTTTCTCTCACTAGTCTAAATTTTAGAAGACATAGGGGACCTCATTTCTCCCAAACATTGAAATTATATGTACACATATGAATGCATGAAATGTGTAAAATTTAATGTGGCAGAGGAGTCATGGTTTTTAGTATAATTAAGACTACAATGTGGGATTTTTGTCACTGATATAAAAACTTCTGATTATTAGATTTGTATTCTTGGTGGAGGAAGACACACCTATTACTGAATTTATCTATTAAACCAAGTGTAGTTTGAGCATGCTTCATCATTAAACCTTCTCATTCATGGATGAGAATTTTGAGATGATGAAGATCATGAAAGTGTTTCATCATATAATATTGACAACCCAATATGGGTATATTAATTGTCCATAATTAATATGGGCCTCATCAAAGGTTTAAGGGTTTGGGAGTTCAATAAATTTTCATTCACTAACCATTTTGGTGGATTTATATGTATGAATTTAGGAGGAGTTATGCTCACTACTTGAAGGTTCAAGATAATGGGATAAAAGTAATGCTAGATGAGGATAAGAAGGGTTTATATATTCTTATATAGCAGGAAATTAGTTAGACACAAGATTAAGTGTCAGAGTTTTTTGATGGGATTTGAAATAGCTATAGCAGTAGTTAGAACAAAGAAAAATAATTCTCCCCCATTAATCAATCACAAAATTAGGGTGGGAGAAATATAAAGTAAGGTGGTTGAAAATTCTTTCAATATAAAAAAAGAACCAAGAAATTTTGAGTGGGAAGAATAAATTCATTCTCAAATAGGATCAAAGGGAGATTTAAGGTGGTGAAGTAGGAATACATAGAAAGCGATCTCAAAAGTGCGAAGGAGCTTCAAAGGAAGCAAAATCGACTCTTTAGTGCAGATTGGTTTTCTTATTCTAACACCTTTATTCTTTATTTTTCTCCATTTTAATGAATTATTTATTGAAAATTACTATTTCAAACATGTATCTTTACAAAATTCAACTAGGAAAAATTGAATTGTTGATTCATTATCTTTTACTTCATTTGCATTTATTTTCTTCTAGGTTCCTACTCTTTTTTTCTTAACATAAATAAATTTCTATAACATTCAAGATCAAAAAAAAATTATGTTAATTTAAGGTAGTTAAACTTTTAATGATATATTTTTTTCCAAATAAATTGACAAAGAGGTTATCCAATCATGGAAGTGTATCCCACCAAATTAATCAATAAATTGATTTTTTTAAGGCATTTACACTCCCTTTTGTAACTGAGTTATGTTATGTAAGATAAAATACTAAAGAAAATATTCATATACTTGTTAACCTCTTCGATAGAGGTGGTTTGACACAATTTTTTGGTAATTTGGCTTATATTGAACCCATTTTAAAAAATAAAATGAAGTAAAGTCAATTCAATATCAGACAATTGATATTTACCCTAATTGGTTTCCTATATGTTACTGCTACTACTATTTCTACCTATGGTTATTAGTTTACTCACTACTTTTTGACCCATTTCATACTATTTAAAACATGATCGCATATCAAACTCCACCTCATCATTGTACTTCCATCATCTCTTTCCATTAAGGTGTGATGTATTTATTTTATTTTGTGTTTTTTTTCTTAGTTCAATCATTTTTTACCTTTTCCATGGGATCAATATTCTTCACCATATACTAGGGTTAGTATGAAAAATAAATAAATAATTTGGTATTCCAATAACGTACCTTCCATCCACCATTTCCTACCTAGCCTCATTTGAGAGAATCTAACACTCTATTCAGGTTATGATGTGCATCATGGAAACCTGAAAAAAAAAATGACCAGTGTTTCACCTATGATCATGGTCAATGTGTTCTACACCAAGGAGGGGTAGTGAAGACCTACTCAATGGCTTGAGGAAGAATCCATTTTAGGGACTGTGTGAGATATTTATACTCTAATTAGAAGGACCATGCTCTGCAAGATAGAAATAAGAACCAATGGGAGGCAGATTACTGTGTTAGTATAGAGAACCTCTAGTGGCATGATAGAGCACATGGTGGGATTTCATGTATGCATGGTGAGTGACTATGTCGATGTAACCACTTAAATTAATAGTGGATGGATTTATACACAAGGTGCATAATTGGTTTCCCTAAGGAGAAGGCTCACATTTTGACCAAGCCATGTAAATCCTTGTATTTTTTGTCGTTTTCTTATCTCATAATTCACATTTTGACCAAGACATGTAAATAATAAAGTTTTTGTATAAGAATAATCCAAAGAAAATGCATTTTTTAGGATTTATATATTATTGTATTTTTTGTAGTACTTTTATATTATAGTATTTGAAATTTTTTATATATTATAGTATTTGTATAAGCATGGCTATAAACATAATCATAGGAGTTTGCACTATTAATTTGATAATGTGATAGTATTGCAGTAAGCGTTTAAGAATAAGCATAAACATATTCACTATCAACTTCAAAATTTTTGTATTTCAGTAATTGTATAAGGATTAGCATGAGCATAGGTATAGGCATAAGCATAAGAATATGAATGTATGTATTCAATATTTGTATAAGAATGAGCATAAGAAAATGAAAAAGTACTTGCTTGGAAATATATATTATAGTATTCTTATATTTCAATTGAAGCATAAGAACGAGCACTATAAAAATGTGCATTTTTAATATCTTTTGGGATGTATAAATTACAATATTTTCAAAAATGTGTATCTTTTAGTATTTGTGTAAGAATAAGTTAGAGTATAAGGAGAGGAAATTTAAGAATAAAAAAAATTTGTATGAGAGTATTTGTGTTAGTATCAAAATTAAGTATTTGAATAAACATAAGAATATGTATAAGGATATATATCTATTAGTTGTTAGTTGTAAGTTGTTATGAATTACAGTCTTTCCATATTTTAGAATTTTAAAATGTGTATGTATTGAGGGTTTTTTATATTACAATTATCAGCTTATTTTTTATGCTTTATATCATCCTAATGTGTAACTTTTGCTTGTCAATTTTCTGTTTATGCATGAATGTTATTGAAGTTTGATAAAATTTATATTCATGTATATGAATGTAGAAGAAATTACATAGAGATGAATCAAAATATATGAGAATTAAACTACACAAAAGAGATAATATTTTTGAAAAATACATTGCATATATTGATGTAAACATGTTATGAACAATTTTTAAAATAAATGAATAAACTATAAATCCCAATTGCATACCACAACAGTTCCACTCAGTCCAGATAACTAAACTCATGAATTCTACAACTCCACTATTGTAACATGATGTTATAATAACTTCATGAACCTGTTAAGAATTAAAATATACCATAAAACTATTTAGTATAGTTAAAAAATGAAAAATATATAGGAAAATATGATTATAAATAAAAATACTACCTGGAAATAGTCAAAATATTTCTAGAAGTCCATGAACATACCTTCAAGACTTGTACATGATTACAAAATTTTAAAGTACTTCCATATTGTGTGTTTTAAAAAGACATAGTTAATGATATTGATTACATATTTAGTAAATAATATTGCATATATTTTCAAAAATAGAATGTATATTAAGTAAATGAAATTACATTCATATTGAATATAAACTGCACTTTCGGTATATGATAATTCATAAAGGAAGTTGGATTCAACGCCAGAAATCCACAAGTATATTAATATAAACAAAAATATATACTACTATGTAAACAAAAAAGTAATTGCAATGTCAGTACATGATAATGCAATTTAAGATTCAATATAAACCACGGTAAAAAATGTTATTTAGACAGCAATATAAACAGGAATGTAAACATGTAATTTCATAAAAATATAAAATGTAATATAAATTTTAATATAAACTGTGATATAAATTGTAATATTAACTATGATATAAATGAAAATATAAATATTTGTTTCAGATCATGATAAAGAAGGCAAAAGGAAATTGTGTTTTTCACCATGAAACAACATGTATATTAATATAAACTGCAATATAAATGACATGTGCATGATGTAGTTAATGATAATGAAGAAACATCATTTATATTAAGTGATTGAAATTTCATGCATAATGATTATAAACTACAAATTCAGGAAGAAATTGTATATATAAGTAGAAAATGAGACTCTATGTATATTAAATAAATGAAACTAAAAGCGTATTCAATGTAAGACAAACTAATATATGAATTTAAAAAATTATTAAATTTAAAATGAATTATACATGTATAGATCTTAAAAGTTAATTTAATTGAAAGTGCCTTTTATATCTATAGAAACTCAGTATACTTCAAGGAAGGCACGATATGCAATGAACAATATGCAGATACAGAACATCAAGTTGGATATAAATGAAGAAAAATTAATATATAAATACAAAATTATTAAATATAAATTGCACTAATCATGTATTGGACAAACCTTCTATTGAAGTGGCAGCACAAACCAACCATGGTGAGAAAAGAC
Organism: Viscum album; assembly: GCA_963277665.1. NCBI lineage: Eukaryota > Viridiplantae > Streptophyta > Magnoliopsida > Santalales > Viscaceae > Viscum > Viscum album. The sequence goes on from OY728160.1 coordinate 2,011,194,055, forward strand.
AAAGACCCATGAGGGTTAGGGTTAATTGACATTTTAGTAAAAGATAAAAAAATAAAATAATTGAAGCTGTCAGGGTGATGAAAATTGGAATTGATAGATAAGTCACTTCCTGATTTTGGAATTTTGTCTACTAAGAGATTAATGTACTATGAAGAAGGAAGTTTTTTTAAATTGAGGTTTCCTGCAAAAGAGGAATGCAAAATTAGTAAGAAAAAATGGAAGGAATAGTTGATCGATTCATAACTTACCATGACTTAAATTTCTTTAGAAAATCCGAATGTTGTAAGAAGGTTCTAGAATCGGCTATTGGGTAGTTGAGTTACTATGATATAGAAAATATGATAGGTACATGAAACCCTAGTTTGACGGGGGGTCAGAATCGTGATTGAGGGGAGGCAGAGGTTCAGGGGAGGTAGGGTGGCCGCGTTGGAGCGGCGTCAGGGGAGGAGGATCATGGAGAGGTGGGGAGTCCATGTCGGAGCTGCGTCGCTTGGTAGGTGGTAAGGCCATGTCTAAGGCACATTGGAAAGTAGGTGGAATATCTATTCCAGAGCCACATCGGAGGAGGATGATCTTCAGGAGAAGATATAAGGAGGCCGGGAATCACTGGCCGGGAGCATCCGCGGATAATGAGGATCGTCGGGAGCATCCAAAGAGGAGGAGGTGGGCTTGAACACGAGGGATAGGGAGGAAGTTTGACCCAATATAGGAGTATCGACACGGTTAAAAATATATCATGGAAATAGATATACTATTTCCATGGTTTTAATAAACCATGGAAATAAATGTGTGGCAATATGGTGATTTTATAATTGTGTACGCCACTGGCCCGATTCTCTCCAACACCTCAAATGGTCCTACAAACTTGGGGCCCAACTTACCCTACCTCTGTATCCTATGGTGACCCAATATAGGTGACACCTGAAGGAAAACACAATCTCCCTATGTAAACTCTAGGGGTTATCTCCGTCTATCAGCATGCAACTTCTTCCTACTCCGAATCGTAGCCATACGTTTCTGAATCAACTTCACTTGCTCTGATGTCTCATTAATGAGACTCATTCCCAACATCTCTGACTCACCCGCCTCTAATAAACATAGTGGTGATCTACAAGGTTTACCATAAAGTGCCTCATATTGTTCCATCTGTATAGATTCTTGATAACTGTTGTTGTAGGAAAACTCCACTAAAGCCAAGTGATTCTCCCAAGAACCACCAAAGTCAAGCAAACATGCTCGCAGCATATTCTCTAACACCTGTATGGTACAATCTGACTTCCCATATGTCTATGGGTGGAAGGTCGTACTTAACAAAACCTGTGTACTAAGAGCCTTTTGTAAGCCCTGAAAAAAATGTGAAGTAAATCACAAATCGCGATCTGAAACTATAGTCTGTGGAACCCCATTCAAATGAACTATCTCTCATACATACAGTTCTCCCAACTGTTCTACTATAAAGGTTTCCTTGATAGGAAAGAAATATGTTACCTTTGTTAGTCAATCAACAATGACCCAAATAGAATCATTCTTCCTAAGTGTCTTTGAAAGTCCTACCATGAAATCCATAGTCACGCCATCCCACTTCCATTTCAGAATAGGCGACGGGTGCAATAGTCCTCACAGTCGTTGATGCTATACTTTCACCTACTAACAGGTGAAACATCTTGTTACAAACCCTTCTATCTCCTTTTTCATGCCTGGACACCAAAACTGTCAGCATAGGTCGCGGTATATTTTTTCACCCTAGAATGTACCGCCCACTTTGAGGCATGAAATTCTCACATGAGTTCCTCTCTTATACTCGTAGATACAATAACCCTATTTTTTCACCTAGAAGATCTCATCCTCATCTATTATCCAGTATGAAGGTATCTCCCCACCTTAAATTATTTCCCTTAAGGCTACACACTCTGGATCCTCATATTGTCTATCCCTGATCTGTCTTAGGAGTGTAGACTCCACTGCTACAAAAACCAGAGTCATCCTCTCCTGACTCTTCTAAACTACCACATGAATTTACTCCAGCAAGGTCATCATCTTCCACTATGCACTTGACTCATGTACCAACTGAGTCTGAGTTTTCCTGCTCAAGGCATCATCCACACTATTCCCCTTTCTGGGTGTATATGCCAGTTCAAAATCAAAGGACTGCATATATTCTACCCATCTTCACTGTTGAAGATTCAAGTCACGCTATGAAAAGATATACTTCAATCTTTTGTGATCCTTAAAAACTATAAACTTTTCAACCAAAAGATAGTGTCTCCAACACTTAATAGCATAAACCACTACTGACAACTAAAGGTCATACGTAGGGTAATTCCGTTCATGTGGCGTCAACTATCAAGACCTGTAAGAAAAAACTTGATCCCCTTGCATCAACACAACTCTGAGTCTTATCCCTGAAGTGTCACAATACACCATGTACTCCTCACCCGAATTAGGTAAGATCAAAAATTGGTGTTGATGTCAAGCGCTTATTCAACTCCTATAAAGCATTCCCACATGCTTTTGTCCAATCGAACTTTACCCCTTTCTTTGTCAAACCTGAAAGCGGTGCTTCCAATCGGGAAAAGTCCTCAATGAACCTCCTGTAATAACCATCTAATCCCAAAAATCTTTGGATATCAAAAAATTTATTGGGATGCTCTCAATAAATCACTGCCTGCACTTTTTTCGGGTCCAATGCCACACCTTCTTCCAAGATGATATACCCCAAAAAGTATACCCTGTCAATCCAAAACTAACATTTATATAGCTTGGCGTATAGCTGATTCTATCAAAGTACATATGAAAGATCCTATTCATCAATTCCATAAACACTAATGTAGAATTTTTCAACCCAAACAACATAACAATAAACTCATAAAGTTCATACCTACTTCTGAAAACATTTCTTAGTATATCAGAGGTCTGAACTGTCACCTAATGATACCCTGATCTCATATCGATCTTTGAGAACACACAAGCCCCCTTCAGTTGGCCAAATAGACCATCGATACGTGGAAGAGGATGTCGGTTCTTTATGATCATTTTATTCAACTTCTGGTAATCGTTACACAAGAGTAAACTCCCATTAGATTCCTTTGCAAACAAAATAGGTGATCCCCAATGCGACATACCTGGACTGATAAACCCTTTATTCTACAAATCCTCCAACTGTGTTTTGAGCTCTTGAAGCTCAGTCGGTGACATTCTGTAAGGTGGAATAGATGTTGGCTCAGCCCTCGGCATGAGCTCAATAGTGAATTTCACATCTCTCTTAGGTGGAAACCCTGAAAAGTATTCATGAAAGACATCCTAAAATAGTTATACTACTGGTGGAAGGACTTATTTCATACCACTCCCATAATCCAACAAAAGACTAGCAACTTGGGTTGTGAGCTCTCACAGTTACTGAGTAATTGGCCCAGCTCAGCCTGCATGGATATCCCATTATCCATAATGGACATACTGGTCAACCTCAGGAGATACAAAGGTCACTCTCCTATGGTAACAATATATGTGGACTCGGTATGTGACTAGCCATTCCATACCCATAATCATGTTGAAGCCCATTATATCAAGGGCATAGATATTTCAAAGAAAATGATACTCTCCAATCTCTAGTGAACATTCCTTGCATAAACATATATCCCTAGACCGTGTTCCCAATGGTGTATCGATATCCATCACCCCACTTAGGGACTCCACCTCCATGCTCAAACCATTAACAAGATTTGCAGATATAAAGGAATGAGGCGCACCAGTATCAAATAAGGAATTTGATAAAGTAGAAGCAACTAGAATATTACCTATCATTGTCGATGGACCCACCTCACTCTCTATAAGTGTAGGCTGCACTGCATGTAACTGTCTTTCCCCTCTTACCTATGGTGTTGTATGACTCCCCTAAGTAGCACCACTCTACTGATATGGGTGCTCATACCCTGAAGAACCATGTCTATTACCTATACCACCTCTTCCAATATAACTCCAGCTTTCAGACCTATATGGTGTAGAAGACCCCCTTACCACACTCTGACTCAGAGAAGCTGCTCCCTCAAAACCATCTTGTCACTTCTTCCTACAGAACTTTTGTAGGTGCCCCATATTTCAACAAAACTGGCACTCCACTGGTGGTCTAGGACAATGTGTATGATAGTGTCTCTGCCCACCGCACTGGTGGCCAAGCACATGAGTAAGATCCAATTCAATTGTTCCTCCTGACTATCCACCTTGCTTTCCATTGTCCTGACTAAGGTTCTCGTAACGGTTCTTCCTACACTCGGAAGGCACACTCCCTGATCATCTAGTGATAGTTATCTGTCTAGTACTAGAATCTTACTTTTGGTTCCCCTCTGAAATAAGAGCCTGATTAACCACTTATAAGAATTTAATCAGCCTAAAGATATTCACTAGGGACTTAATTTCACACCTAAGTCTGTCCTGAAATCATTTTTCTGAAGAAGCCTCATCTTCCATCAAAGCTGGAGAAAAATGCTGTAAATATTTGAAGCGTTCAGCATAATCCATTATGGGCATGCTTCCTTGGGTCCTATGCATAAAATCTAAATCCTTCTCTTGTCTCAACATCTCTGGATAGAAGTGCTCTAAGAACTTCTCCATAAATTCCTTCCATAACATATCATCACTCTGTCCAGATCGTACCTAAAAGTCCCACCAGCGCTTCACTGACCCCCGTAGCATATAAGCATCCAACTTGACCCTCCTCTCAGCTGGAGTCTCCAAATGGTCAAGTATCATCTCTATAGATTCAATATAGAATTAAGCTCCCTCAGGTAAACCCTCTCCAGTAAAATTAAGATGGTTCTACAACTGAAACTCCCTTGTCAACTTAGATATTCTTTTCAAAACCTTCCCTGGGTATCTCTCCATGAATTGCATGAAACAAGAAAAGTTATCTCAGAACTTCTCTCCTTCCTCCTCATATTTCACTAATGGTGCCTCATGTTCCCTATCTGGAAGCTCGTTCTGGGCCATACCCCTCATTATGTCCCTCAACAAGCATCATGGAAGCATATCTCTACAAATCCAAACACACGTCTTAGGTCTCATAATGCAACCTTATAACATTTATGTAAGAGGAGAAACTAACACAACAAGTTTCAACATGTCATATTCCCCTTTTTTCTCAAAACAGGGTCAACACCGAGGCCTTAACACTACCCTTAACCATCCTACTCCTAGGTCTTGGTTAACAAAGGTACACTCATTATTATTAATTAATTCAACCATTAATTAATCACATTATCCCAAATTAATTAATTCAATAATTAATTAATTAATAATAATGATTTCATCATCAAGGTTCTCATTAGACACCCATTTATTCTCATTTTACATCATTATTTCATTCTCACAATAAGGGAAACTAGTTCAAGTTCAAAAACTTACCCATAACTTGTTTTCCCTCAAGTTCCTAGAATGATGCATGTCACAACAACCCTGAGTGCCTAGAATGATGCATGCAGACTCAAGTATTATGCCTCTTTAGGCAATGAATCAAAATTAAACAATTTTTCAAAACAAATTTTACATCACACCACATGTGCATCACCCAAGGTGAAATAATATCCAACTATAACAAGAAAACAACAATCGCAACAATACCACCCTGTGTACTCAGATTTTCCCCCATACATGGGTTTGCAACTCCCATGAATGAGCTCATTACTAATCCTCGACTCTTCCTACTCTCATGTATACCTTTCCAAAAATAGTAATACAAAAGAAGAAGAAATAAAAGAAAACACCTTTGATACCAATTTGTGACATCCTGACTTGGGTGGCACTAAACAGTGCCCTGAGCTGGTTGGTCGCATGCCCTCAAGCATGCATCCCCATACGACAGAGGGTACCGACTAGCAGCGAGGGTCTGGTAAGTTAGTCTTGTGGAGACTATACCCTCTTTTATCATAATGAAACACAAATAGAAGCAAAAAAAAATAACCAAGTGTGGAAGCATATAAATAACCAGAGCAACACCATATCATATGATATTAAAAACAAGAAAATACAATACTCAACTGAAAGGTAAAACATGCTATGACAATAGAATGTAAAGTGTCTATAATTTAACTAAAAGTAAATAGAAAACCACTCCCAAATGGGTCCCAAACCACGTCTCGTTCCCTATCCCATGATCTAATCCCAAACAGAAACCTATCCCAGGGCCTTGCCCTTATCATGTCCTGCAACAACAAAGTCTACTCAGGTACCGATCAGGCGGCCCGAATAGGGTGTGCGCACAACTCAGTAGGACACCACCAACGGTGTCTAAAACAAGTTCATTCAAGAGATAGTGTATGGAGTTTTATAAAACAATAAATAAAATGTATAATTAAACAATTATCACATTTTCATTTAACCTTTAATCATCACATTAAGCCCAATTTCAATTCATGTTTTCTATTTGAATCATCATTAATTATTATCATTCATTTGGTGTTGAACGTCATGTCAAGCACCCCCAAATCTCATTAAGTTTAGTTCATCATGCCTATCACTCCATATCTCATTCGGTTTAGGTCATCATATATAGCACCCCAAAATCACAAGCTTGGATAACTATTGGGGAGGAACGCCATGTCCAAGTTCCAACTTCTAATCGGTCTAGAACACCATGTCTAGAACCACAAAAATCTCATTAATTTAATCATTCTTTAATTCGAAAAAATTATCCACGTCATTCCATTACTAATACAATGATTAGATAAACATTTTAAAGACCATAAGTTAACTCAAAAATTAACTAAGTACATAACCCATTAATTAATTCATCAATTAATTAATCAATCAAAACAATTCTCATTCCATAATTATTTCTTCAAAATTAATTATCCATATCAAATATCAAATTGTCATAATTAATTATCACAATTAATTATCTCTGATCAACATCATGACATATAATTAATTCTCACAATTAATTATCTTACATAACCAAACATCATTTCATAATTAATTTTCCCCCAATTAATTATCTTATCATAATAAATTAAATATCTTAATTACAATATCTCAACCCATAACAAATATCCAAAACAAATCTCTACTTGGGAAACCCCCCTTAATTTATTTCATGATTCAATTATCAATTAATCACCAAGGAAATCACAAGTCCAATACACATTCCTAATTACTCCAATTTAGGAAATCAATTATCAATGGAAGCTAGAAAATCATAAAATCACATTCACATATCAAATCCAAAACTATGGGAGTTTGATTTTGACCACCTACCTCGATTTATTGATGGATGTTATCCCAACAGAAATCCCAAAATCCGAGCAACACAACATCATCAATCAAGCTCCAGATCTAAATCCCTAAACCAAAAATTAAGATCAAAGGCATCGAGATCTTGAAAATCTAGATCTAGATCCATAATCCTAGATCTATATCTCAAATAATAGGTTTATATCCATGGAAATGGTGGAGATATTTCATGAAAAGATCAAGGAAAGATAGAGGAGAGAACGGGAGAAGCAACAAGATGAAATCCACTTACTGAGAAGAGATTGGATCTTCAATACGAGCTTTCAATATCGAAGAACGATGTTCAAATCACCTTGGAATCCCTATAGAAGGCTCTGGGATCACCTATAATTTTTCAATCCTAATCCAAGGTCAAAATATGGGAGTCTCGTGGGTTTTGGGTGGTTTTAAAAAGGATTTTCAGATAATTAAATTCACATGCATGGTTTCCTGGGTAGGGTTGCATGGTTAGGGAAAACCTTGTTCCAATCGTGTGGAAATATCTATCTAGGTTTGCATAGTTGTCACAGTTTAGATGCACGGTTTGTTAAACCATGCACAAACCATGGAGACCTCTCTGTCCAGTTTTACAGGCTTGGCAAGGTTTAGTCACATGGTTTGTCAAACTGTGCGCAAACCATGCATAGCCCAATGCCCATTAGTTTTTCTTAAAATTTCACCCAAATGCACCCCAAGCCACTAATCCAAAACAAAGTTACTTAAAAACTTCAAAAAGTACCTAAAACGTGCCCAAGATGACTCCAGAAAAGGTAGGTATCTTATAAATATAATAACTCCAAAAGCATAATGACATCATAATTTTCATATATATCATATATAGACTATAAATCTATCATTATTCCCAATCTTGAAAGGTGGTAATGGAAAAATGAACAACATTGGTTTGTGATACGGTAGTCTGTCATACACATGAATGATGATTTCGTTACCCATTTTATGGAAGTGTGTGAAGTTGTAGGTTTTATCCTTATAATAAAAAAAATCTATATATATTTAATATACTGAGGTTATTATATAATCATAGTAAAATAATAATTGAAGGAGGTGGAGAAGGAAATAAAATAAAAACGCTTTTAGAAGATTATGATCTATTATTTGGTTATCCTTCTTAGGTTTTCACTAAAGCCTTAAAAATATGGATTTCTACCAAAAATAAGGTTTCTAGGATGAGGTCGTGGAATTTGGGGAGTTTTTTTGTGGTTATTATCCAAAAAAAATTGTTTTTCATGTGTGAAGAGTGGGGGATAGGGGTAGCCTTTTATAAGTGGGGTGAGTGGTACTCTTGTAATTTTTAAAAAGGGAGAATTCTACCCATGTTTTTTCCATGTCCATTAGATCCAATAATGGAAAAATATTAATACTAGAAGTTATAAGGTCTAAATATGGCCATTTTATGGTTTTTAGACAAGTTTTTAGGTCATTTTTTCCCTTAATTTTAAATTTTAGTCCCTTGGTAAACTTGTTTTTCTATTAATCACTCTAATTATTTTTAACATCTTTCATTAATAATTTTGGTAAAAAATTAAGTTGAAATTATTAGACATTATAAATTCTAATTATTCTAAAAATGTAATCTATTTTTCCAAATTCAAATCACATAAGTGGAAAAAAATAATTTAAAATTAATCCCACAGACGAGATGTTATATTTATTTCTATGCTTGGTGTTTCGTGTCACATACACTATTGACTAAAATGTTATTCTTTTAGAATTTTGGGGTTTTACATGTGGAACAGTTTAGTTTGTTTCCTTTTAATTTTTAATATGAATAAGGATGAATTTCCATATCCTAAAGGGATGTTTCATGGTGGTGATACAATAGAAGTACCATGTTGTTTCCCAAGGACTGTGTCATAGAGGGTCCCGGGAGGTAGGACCCTCAGGTTTCCTTTCTGAGGTTAGTTTCACCACATCCAAGAAGGACATGTCACATCATGTCCTGGTGGGGAAGCCCCATTTCACATCCCCAAGGTCTAGTATGTGGAGGGTCCTCAAGAGATATACCCAATTCTTCCACCACCCCTCCCAAGGTGGGTTGCATTATGGATCTTTGATCTACACCACAACTGAGGACTGAGTGTGAGCCTTTGTGCTGCAACCCAAGGGGTTACACAACAATTTATTCTCTAGTGAGAGGCCTTGTTTCATGGACCTATGGCCACACCGTAATAATTCCTCACCAGGTTTTTTTAGTGGGAAAATAATTGTAATTTATCTTTCTGCCCCATTAATTTTTAATGGGAAAAGCAACTTAGGGAGTTCCTTTTTAGCTGACTCCTCTCCCTTTCTCCCTCTATCGAATCCCCCATGGTGGGTGTTAGTTCTTGCTGTGAATCAGTAGTGATTCCAGGTATATTATTCCTCTTCTCCCTTGGTTCTTGGTTCCCCTTTTTATCCCTTTATTTTGGGTCAAATTTAGGTTAGGGTTTAGTATCAATTCCATTGGTTCATGATGGATGACGTCCCTTTAGTGATAAGGTGTAGTTTGGGGATTAGATGAAAGACCTTACCCTACACCTTTGGGTAGTTTTCGAGACTTGGTGGACACCCTGTCCTGCACCATCGGGAATGAGTTAAGGCTTAATATGACACCCTACCTTGACTCTTTAGGTACGGGTTGGGTTTCAGGTACAATGACGTGAGGTGATGGGATTCTGGTATAGTTCTAAATCTAATATAATTGAGTATCATGGTTTCTTGGTTAACACATAACAACCCAATGTGCATGGAGTCATGGTGGTCTAGTTAGCACACAACATCTAAAGAACTTATGTAAAATGTTTATTTTCCTCATGCATACATGTATATGTTAGAATATATTAGAGGCACTTTGTGAGACCCTACTAAGATGTATTTCTCACACCCTTCATGCGAATTCTGGTGCATGTGTAAAACTTATGTATAATTTATAGTTCAAATAACAGGATGTAAAATGGATCAGGCTGGGGCATCTTGGTGGGTATTTAGAGATAGGGTTGTTGAGGCTCTAGGATGTCATTAGGGCCCTTTTTATTTTATTTTATTTTGTTTATTTAATATTTGTGATCAACCCTATTGGCAATCAAGGTTGTATTTTTCATTCTTATATATAGTACTCTTTGTTATAACATTATGGTTATTTGATTATGCATACTATGATTATGTATTGTGGGTTTTTTTTGTTATGTTGTTTACTCTAATATGAGGGTATATTCTCCCCATGGTAACACCTTAGACCCTCATTTATAGTTATCAATATTTGGAAAATAGGGAGGTATTCCTGATGTCACATGGAATTTTTTGAGGCCACTTTGGGATAAACTCAATACTTAGAGGGGGATGAATTATTGTCGAGGACTTTTTAAACCAATCAATACTTTTAATCCCTTTACCTCTTTGACTTGTTATAATCTCGGTTCTATTGTTCTATTTTTATTTTTTTTATAAGTGTACATAAAAGAAAGTAAAGGATGATACACAATGTTTTTACAAGGTTCACTACTTAGTAAGAGTATCTAGTCATTGTTGTGTATGGTGGAGACTAGTACACATATTCTCTACTATAATGAGATTCTAATTACAATGGTTTTTCTTGGAAATAATCCAATGACCAAGTGTGGTCCCCTACTCTTTATGAGGGGGATAAAAAACAATCTTAATTTCCTACACTAGTGAATACTTAGTCTAAATATAGCACTTAATGTATATTTATACTGCCTATGTAGATTGTATTTAACTTCTTCAGGTTCTTTACAACACCAAGAAAGTCTTAAACCAATGTGACTTATGTTGAATATTGTATTACTACTTTGTTATTCTTACTCTTATCTTACTTACATAGTAGTGTGCAAGTAACTATTCTTATTTTACTCTTGTATGTAATTTAATAAACATAAAATTATTACTATTCATATATGCAACTTGAATTATACTTTTCTTTCACTGGTTGAAAGACTTCTTCTTCGCCTATTTTTATTCTTCACAACAATAAATAGAAAGATGATCTTTCCTTCTCTTAATTATTCAGTTCAAACAATCTATACTAATTCTTCTTCATTTGATAATATTTTCATGGTACTTCGTTGTCTAGAATATGTCCATCATGAATATCTCCTTTGATACCTATCTGTTTGACACCAACTCATCTGATCCCTTCTTCTCTTCTTCACCTGGTACCTATTTTTCTGGAGTTTCTCTGTCTAGTACCTCTTATTTCATCCAAAACCTTGACTCTATTTGGTACTTATCCAACTAATACTTTGACCCAAAAGAGAATTAATTATCAAGATTCATGGATGGAACCTTACATATTTCACTTCTTCAATAATGAGCACAACTGAAAAAACTCAATCAATATTCTCTCAGTGTAGTTTCTCACCTTTATATAGGTAATGTTTCTCTAAAAACTTAGGGAGAATCACGAACTCTTATTTCAATTCACTACTCCAAATTTCAATGTCCCGCTCAAATCATTCTTTGTTTGATCACCTTAAAACTTCCTAAAATATAGGTTTTGATAATCTTCATAATAATTTTTTCTCAAAAACCTGGTGTCAACATTATCTTTAAACTTCCTAAAAATCAACTTGAATCACAATATTACCTTTATGGTTATTGGGGAACTAAATGTATAACTCAGCGTTATCACAGTGAGTGACTTTGTAAAAACTTTATAAATATCTTCAAACCTTTTTTTGATACTTATTCATTATAACTTATCTATCTAGAAATTCCGTATCCAATGAAAAGATCCTCAACATTTTTAAAACTTCCTCCATCAGATGATTTTATAGTGTTCCTCTAGTTTTTTTTATCCAATGAACTCATAAATTTTCATACTATATTTTCTATATGATGTACTCTTAGTGGTATTCTATACTCCTTTTGTCTGATGACTTCATAGAACATTTTATGATGACTTTTTAATACTCTTTCTGATAACATCTATTGGACACTTTGGTTTAATGCATTTGCTTGTAAATTTCGTTCAGATGCCTTTTTATGGAAAATTTTATCTAATGCATTTTCTTATAAACTTTTTTCTGATACATATTTCTTTATAAACTTATGTCTGATGGATTAGAAACCTATGTATGATAATTTGAAAAGTTCTATTTGATTTATTCATAAATTTATATTTAACTTATTTGGAAACTCTTTTCTGATGACTTCACAAACACCCTTCTATTTGATGAACATTTTCTAAAGAGTTCTATCTAATTGAATCTATCTGGAATGCTCTATATGATGGACCCACAAACATTGTTTAGTTTGATGGACTTTGTATGGAAATCTCTATCTCATGGAATCATAAACTTTTTTTGGTATGATGAACTTATGAATGTTCATAGAACTTTATATCTATCTATATATTCCACAAATCTTATCTATCTAATGATCTTATAGATATACTTCATCTGGTGATCTTATTAACTCTTTTTTGTCCAGTAACTTTGGCAAGGAATCCTCTGTCTAAAAAATATAGTTCCACCAATGTTTCATCAACTCCTTACTTTGACTAACTTTATCTAGAATCATTAATACCTTCATATAAACATGATGTTTAGTACATCAAAAATCAAAAAAGCATCGCCTTATTTTCCTCCTCTTCACAAATGATTTTATTTTCCCAATATTCTACTTAAATAACATATACAAGGAATTGTGATGTTTAATCAGTGAGGAATATATCACCAAGCATCAACTAATTTAGTTTGTTTGGAAAACTCAGTCTGAATTCCCTATTAGTACTATCAGACAAAAAAAATATCAACCTTACATCTGATCATTAACATCCATTAGACTCAATCCAATGACCTCATTCCCCATTTGATTACCTCGATCTACTATACTCTTCTTTCACTATACAAAACACTCCATCCAAATACATCAATCTGTTGGTTACCATATCTATTTGTCTAGAATGTTATATGGTAGATCCAAATTCATTATGTTATAATCAAATCTGTTTATCCAAACATCAAGACACATATTTGATACATTAATATCTGCTCATCAATCATTATAAGTACTCCAAATAGTCAACCAATATTTCACCTTTAAGTAATGAATATATTCTAAATCAAAGAACACCATCTATCTTCTTCAAAGATAACATGACTTGAGAACTTCTTCTCTTACTCAAAAAACTTTGATTCTAACTTCTTCTCTTCTTCGTAATAATAAATTTATCATATTCATTCAATCCTACAAGATACATCTTCTGAATACATATTTACATCAATGAAATCCTTATAATTCATTGGAAACCATTAATAAAAAATAAAATAGACACAGAATGGGATATTCAATCTCTCCATTTGTATTTTTTGTAAATACCATTAAAATGAATATGTCTATATATGAATATTTTCCTTATTTATCTCTCATTATTTTAAAACTTTCATTTAACTTTCTCTCCCCCTTATTGATAAGAAATACAATGTATTTAGGAAAATACTATCAATTATTTCTTAAGTAGTGTTCCATCAACCATCTCACTCTAAGTCTATTTGATCTATACATAGTGTAAAAAACCAGAGTATTTTATTTAGACAAAAAAGTTATATTTTACCAATTTATCTTGATACCACATGAAATGAGAACTAACTATATTATATTATAGGTTTTTTCACTTGTATTCTTGGTTGATGATATCAATTATTATGTAAAATAGTTACAGAATAAATCAATCTAAAACTTCTACATTCACTTCAACAAATAGATTAAAAACATCCAAGTATAAATAGTGGGATAATAAACCTTGGAACACTTTCATTATTCCACTTTTATCATGTCACTGACTGATTCAATTTATCCCCCTTTGTTTTGAGATTTTTTATTTTATTAACCATGGATGAGAGATTAATAAAGGCACACTTCTTTAATGAAACTCCTTCAATAACATTCTGAAATAAATAGATTTATATGAATTAATAATTATGGAAGTTTCTTCATCATACTCCACTTGTCTCCCCCTTGACTATAACTTTCTCGTGATCTTCATATTGATGAATTTATTTAATAAACATGCTTCATGATCTTCATGTTAATATAATATCAAAATGGATCTTCTTCATGTGGTTGTCCAGACTTTGACAATTTTTTAATCTTCACCAAGGATGTTCTTATTTAATATGTTAATTTGGAATTCAAGATGTAAGATCAAACTAAGATGAGATATTCTTCACTTTTCCATCATAGGTTGACAAAAAACACTACTAGTTCATTAATTATTATCCTCTCATAATAATTTTTTGTATTCTAATTTAGGAATCATTCTAGGATGGTAACTTATTTAAAGAATATTATCCAATGTTGACAATCCATCCACTTCCTCATATTCTTCCCTTGAGATCATGCTTCACCTTCAATTACCTATATAATAAGTACACATACACTTTATAAAGGTTAAGGGAATAATGTGGTTATTCCTTTATTTTCAATGTAAATAGTAAGGTTATGATGATTTTCTCATCCAAGTTACTCTACATCATCCACCCTTCATGCATGCGCATCTGAATTTTAATTCTGATATATTTTGAAGAATCATGAATCACATCACTTATTCTTCTACTTTGTGTGGAGAAATTTTCTTCTCAACAACCTTTGTGGATAATGCATTCTTAATTATTTTAAATACTTCTTCTTGTTCTGATAGAATAGTTAGACATTCTTTAGCATTATGACCAATTTCTTTTCATCTCTCACATAGAACTGTCTCAAGACAAGTGTTGAATTTTTTTTTGAAAACCTCGCATGAAATTAGATATCTTCATGTTTATTTTTTTTCTTTTATTTTAACACTAGCTTATGCTTTTTTTATCCATCTTTCTTTCCTTTTATAAATCTACGGTTCAAACAACTAATATATCTTTGGGGTCATTGGAAGCCATCTTGGAGTCTCCGCATGGATTATTCTGAGTTCCTTTCTTTATATCAATTCTTTTGTATATCACACTCCTCTTTATCTTATTGTATTTGGAATACAATAACTTCTCACTTATCTTTATTCATATCATCTTGGGAGAATTTTTATTTACAACATTATTCTACTTACTTCTTAAGGTTGCTTCTTATTTCTTCACCAATTTCTATGGTCTTATTTTCTTATCTGATTTTGATTAATGTCAAGATGAGCATGAACCAATATTATGACCACCATCATTGCATGCATCACAGATATTTTCAATCTTTTCAAATATTTTTGAATTATATATATTTTTCATAATCAGTGGATGTTGTTTTTTTATCTCTGTTTTTCTCCCCTTGACATGGGTTTCTGTTGTGATTTTTCATTTATAGGATTTTACCAAAAATATAATGAAAATTTACCAAATCTATTATAGCACCAACACTGACCCACAAACCTTGATATTATTATATCCACTACATGCGATCTATAATTTCTAGAAAAATGGGCATGTTGTTTTTGGGTTTTCTTCACAACTTGTTAGGATCTTCATGGGGAACCAACTTCCAAACTTCTTTTTCTATCCAATGTGAACATGGTAGTAGTAGTGTTATCACTTTTATTTATCCATACTTGTGTATATTTTTTTTCAATCATGAACTGTTCATGAGGGAAGATTTAGATAAAACATTATAAAAAGGTATCGATGGTACCTCTTTCTTCACAACTACTTGAGATAGATCATCAATCTAAGTCATGATATTCTTGTCACATGTTAGAGGTATTTTAATATTAGAATCCTCTATTATTAATTTTATAGAAGAAGAAACTTTCTCCTTCTTTTGTGAAGACTCAATATATTCCTTTTCCAGATTGAGTAATTTGACTTCCAACTCCAGGAACCTCATATTGAGGGTGTTCTTATGATCTTCAGTCATACTCATCTTTTCTTCAAAATACTTCTTTATTCTATAAAATTTTTCATCATGCATCTTAACCTTGTCTTATAATAATTATTCAAGTTCCTTTCTCTTCTTATATTACCCTTCTCATTGAAAATCCTTGACATCAATGCTATTTTTTAATTTTCATTAAATGCATATATCTTCTCTTCAAGAATCTTCTTGAATCCATATTTCTATTCAAATTATTTTTTCCATTTTTTTCAAATTATGAGGAAATTACTTAAATCTCCACCATTATCACCTCAAAGGGTCTAACCTTCTTTGAGCGATTTGTACATTCTATAACCTTTTCTCATATTTCCTTCTCCATATCATTTGTCTCAAATTCCAGTTGGGTGATTTCTTCCTACATGCTTTAAATGAATCCATAAACAAGAGAGGGTGTTTCATTAGTAATACAATACAGAATATCTTTTAATATACTAACTGATATATCCTGAGAAGTTGTGGATAGTCCTGCATCTCCAATTATTCAAGGTTATTCTTCTTGAGGATATATTTTTAAAGAACTTTCACATACCTTATGGTCACTGAACCTTGATCAACTTGTGGTAGGAATGTTATCCTTTCTATAGTGGTGATCTGAACCAGCCATTCTTCACTTTCCAAACTAGATCTATCTTCTTTATTATCATGGATTGAAGATACTGATATTTCTTTTTCTTGACTTAAGAGGGAAATCTTTTTTAGTTCTCTTTTATCTTTCTTTCTCTTGTTCATAATGGTCTTGGAAGGAATATAATTCTACTCTGAGATAAATTAATATTAACCAAAACTAAACTTCATTGTAAATACATGAAATAAACTAAAATATTCAAAGAGATAAATTTTCAATGGAGGGAATTTAATAGAGGTGAACCAGCTCTGATACCACTTGTTTGGACCACTTCAGGATATTCTCAACACTGAGAGGGGGGTGAATTAGTTTTGAGTAATTTTTTAACCAATAAATTATTTTAATCCCTTTACCTCATAGGAATATTATGATTTGGTCCTCTTTCTCTCTTTTTGATTTCATATACAAGTATATAAAAGTAATTAAAGGATGGAACATGATGTTTTTACAAGGTTCACTACTCAGTAAGAGTAGTTATTTCTTGTTGTGTATGGGGATAACTAATAGAAAGATCTTATACTATAATGATATAATAATTATAGTGGTTTATCCTAGAAATAATTCAACACCCAAGTGTGGTTCCCTACACTTTAGAAGGGGATGTAAAATAATCATAATTACCTATACTGGTGAATTTATAGTCCAAATGAAGCACCTTGCTGGATATTTATAGTAGTTGTGTAGATAGTATTTAACTTCTTCAAGTTCTTTGCAACAGTAATAAATCCTTCAATCAATGTGACTTTTTATGAATGTAATAGTGTTACTTTGTTCTTATTCTTCTTATATTACTTACACAACAACATGCAAGTGACTTTTATTCTTCTACTATTTTATACAAATAAATATACAAAAACTTATTCCTATTTACAGAAGAAACTTGACCAATACTTTTCTTACATTAGTTGTAATACTTCTTCTCCACCTATTCTTCTTCACAACAAAAAATAGAAAGATGCTCTTTCCTTCTCTTCTGTCTTCAGTGAAAACAATCTACACTGGTTCTTTTTCATATGTTATTATTCATTTGGTATTTCTCTATATAGAACCTATCCATATGGAATATCTCATTTGATTCCTTTTTTTTATATCATCTCGTCTAATCCCTTTTTCTATTCTTTTTTTGATACATGTTCATCCATATATTCTCTATCAAATACCTCCTCCTTCGTCCAGAACCTCTATTGCATCTGGTATTTATCCAACTAATAATTTGACCCAAAAGATAATTACATCTCAATATTTTTCACTAGAACCTAACTACAGCACTTCACTTCTTCAACAATAACCACAACTGTGACAACTCGATCAATAATTTTTCCGCACACTTTATCCCATTTATATAGGTAATGTTTCTTTGAAAAATCCAAGAGAAGTGTGAACTCAAATTTTAATTTCACACCGCAAAATTGAATATCCCACTCGAATCATTCTTATTTTGACTACCTTAAAACCTCCTAAAAGATAAGAGTCAATAATCATCATGGGAACTTTTCCTCAAAACTGAACTTCCATTATCACTTTAAAATTATTAAAAACTTGACTTGGATCATGATATTCCTTTCATGATTATTGGGGCATTAAATTCCTGACTCATCATCATCAAAATGAGTGACTTGCAAAAAAAAAATAAAGTTCTTTGAACCTATGTCTGATACTTCTTCATAGAAACTTCCCTGTCTAGAAATTCTCTATTTGATTAAAAGATCATCAACCTTTTTCAAGCTTTCTCCATGATATGATTTTATAATGTTCACATGATTTTTTTTATTTACTGAGTTCATAAATGTCCATCTGGTATTTTTTATCTAATTTACTCTAAGAGGTCTTCTCTAGTACTTTTTTCTAATGACTTTATAGAACTCTGTCTCATGACATTATAATATTCTGTTCGGTGTCTTTATAACACTCTATTTAATGAAATCTCTTGGAGACATATGCTTATGTCATTACTTGAAAACATATGTTTAATGCCTCTTCTAGGAGAATTTTTTATGATGCCTTTTCTCAGAAATTTATCTTTGATATATCTTCATTTGGAAACTTCTATCTGATGATTCAAACACCTTTTTATAATCATTCAAAAACTTATGTTTGATTCATTAAAAAAACTCCTATTTGATTCACTTAAAAACTCTTATCTGATGAATTCATGAACATTCTTCTATCTGATGAAATTTTTTCTAGAGAGTTATATCTAATGGACTCTATCTATAAAGCTTTGTCTGATGAAATCACATATATTATTCGATCTGATGGACTATGTTTGGAAAGCTCTATATAATGGAATCATAAACTTTGTTTGGTCTGATGAACTTATGAATATTTTTTTGGTTTTATCTTTATTTATAACTTCAACAACTCTTCTCTATCTGATGATCTTACATATATACTTCATCCAGTGGTCTTATTAACCATGAACTGTCTGGTAAGTTTTTTAAGAAACATTTATCCGGAAAACATAGTTCCACCAATGTTTCACTAAATCCTTCCTTCAACCAACTTTAGATAGAATCATAAATACCTTCATATAAAAATGATGTTTAGTACGTTAAAGATTAGAAGATCATCACCTGATTTTCCTCCTTTTCAAAATGGTTTTTCCTTTTCCAATATTCTACTTAAATCATAACGACATTGCATTGTTATGTTTAATCAATGAGGAATACAACACCAAGAATCAAATGTTTTATTTTGTCCATAAAACTCAGTCTGATATCCTTGTAAGTACTATCAGAAAAACATCTTACTCCACCTTCCATATGATTACTACCATCTTCTAGACTTGGTCTGATGACATCAGTCCTCATCTGATCACCTCAATCTTCTAGAATCTTCTTTCCATGTCTGAAACACTCTGTCCAGAAACATCAATATGTTGGTTTCCATATATCTCTATCCAAAACTTTATATGGTGGATCCCGCATAATTATATTGTAAGAAAATTTGGATCTCTAAACATCAAGGCACGTGTTTGAGACATTAAGATCCACTCATCAATCATCATAAGTACTCAAAATCTTTAACTAATATTTCTCCTTTAAGTAATGAATATATTCCAATGGTAATAACACCATTTATCTTCTTCCAAGATAACATGACTTCGGAACTTCTTCTCTTCCTCCATAAGATTTTATTCTAACTTCTTCCCTTATTCATTTTCTAAACATTATCATCTACATTCAATCATTCAAGCTACATATTCTTCATACATATTGACATTAATTAATTCCTTCTAATTCATTGACAATCATTATCAACAAATACAATACACAAAAAATGGGCTCTTCAGAATCCTCATCTTGAGGCATTGACAAGTGGATTCTAGACTGGGGTGTTACAAAGTGGTAATATAGAATTTTATTTTATCTTTTTATTTGGATATATGGTTGACATGTGATTTATAAATGTCTTGGAGTTTTTGATATACCTCGGACCGGTGAGTCATGAATAATGTTCTATTGGGAAGTTTCTATTACCATGGGTTATGGAATTATAATTGTTGGTATTTTTTATTTTAGTTGATATGATTACTCAAATATGATGTGTTTATTGGAGGTTGTTATTGCAATTTTTTTCTCTTGTCCCATCGGCAAGAGGCTTGTGTACATGCATCATAGTTGGTACATAGGATTCACATGAAATATGTGTGCTTATATGTGACTGTTTTTACTGGTGATGGGTTCGGTAGTTTAAAGTGTCAGTAACAACTTATATGGAATTTTACTATATAACTTTTTGGTGGTATTATACTCAGTCAAACCATAGTATTTTCTCTGATTGAAGTTCATGTGAATCTTATGGTGAGATGTTTTTCAGTGAATACTATACATTCCCTTCATATGAGGGATATATAGTGACCCTTGATGATTCAGTATAGGCATTGAATGTATAAGGGACGATCTGAATATGGTCATGATGATCTAGGATTAATGGGTTTTGGATGTTTTGGGGAGGTAGTATGTAGATGATATAGTGTGTCTTGAAGGGGTATTAAGGACCATCATCTCTGATTGGGATCTTTGTTTTACCCCATTAGTCTTGGGAGGTCTTTGATGTGCTTTTGGATCCTAGATACACCTTAACACCACTCTCTAACCATTGATAGATGGATGGATGGAGTAAACCATTTAGATAATAAAGGATATGATGGGGTCTTATATTTTTTGATTTTAATAGATCGTGGGTAAAGGAATTTCGCTTGGTTGAGTTTAATTATAACAATAGTTACCACTCATTTATTAGCATGGACCCATTTGAGGCATTTTATGGGAAACCTTGTAGGTCTCCAATGTGTAGGACTGAGGTTGGGGAGTCAGCTTTCATTATACCTGATGAGGTGAAGAATGTAATAGAGAAGGTTCAGATGATTCATGAGTGGATTAAGGTGGCATAGGTCCATCATAATTCTTATATTGATTAGAGGAGGAGGCCTATAGAGTTTGAGGCTGAGGATCATGCATTCTTGAGGATTTACCCTCATCATCGAAAGTAGAGGTTTGGCTGAGGGGTAAGATTTATCCTTAGTTTATCATTCCTTTCAAGGTGTTGGGACATGTCAGCGAGGTGGTGTATCAGTTAGAGCTTCCCCCACAACTAGACTGAATTCATGATGTATTTTATGTGTCGCAACTTCATAGATATTTTTACAATGATTCTCATGTCATCGATTAGGGGTATTTTGATGTTGATGATGACACAACATTCGTGGATCAGTTGGTTGAGATTCAGGATCATCAAGAGAATGTGGTGTGCAGGTGTGTTATTCAATTGGTTCATGATTTTTAGATCCATGGGTGATTAGAGGAATGTACATAGAAATGTGAGTTTCAAATTTATGCTCAGTATCCCAAGTTGTATTAAGCCTTGTTTTATTTGATGATGAGATATTTGATTTTGTGTTGAATTAAATTAGATGATTATTTAAGGTTGTTTTTTTAAGTTGATTCTTCCAGTGTTATTTTGTGCTTTGGTGGTGGAGTGTCTCTGTTTGAGAGGTATCTCCTAAGGAGTGCTGGTCTTGATGGACGTGGTTTTACTTTGGGGTTTGATTTTGATTCTTGGGTATGAGAATCAATTGAGAGGTGTTTAATATAACAGAAATGGCCTTTTGGTCTATTGCATTGCATGATTAGGGTGTTGGATGTATTCGAGAGAAGGTTGGAGGGATAGCGGTGGAGGTTGAGCTGAGGTTCTAGTTGGGATAGCTGAGTCATAATGTGGCCATGGGTGTCACATCATGGGAGGTTCTATTAGAGTTGAGATTTTAGCAAGGAAAAAGTGATCACAGCGTGGTTTTCTAAGTCGCGGTGTGAAGGTATGGATACAGTAAAGGGTGGTTCTACAGGTGATGAGTTGTGATGTGGTGGGAGTGTGTCATGGTGTGAAGGGTTCAAAGGGTGGGGGGATCTTTTCAAATAAGTCATACTTTTTTTGGGAGGAGACGTATGGAAATTATGATGACTCGTAGAATTTTTTAATTTACAAATTTTCTAGTCACAATGTAGAGGCCTCAGCCACAACGTGAAGGATTTAGGGGAGATTGTTTTATGTTTTCATGAATGACCTCCATGGTGTGTCCATGGATGTCACAACATAAAGTCTCAGGGGATAATTTCTAGGGTTTTGGCAGTTGGATGACACAAAATGGCCATTTCTATCATGGTGCAAGGATTTGGAGGTTGAGTTTTAGTGGTTCTTTTTCGGGTGATGTCACATCATGGTTCTTAGGTTGCGGAATGACCCTTCCTCGGTCAAATTATACTAAAAGATGTTGACCAAGCTTTAAATAGGGGAGATAAGGGGGACTTACGACCCAATTTCTAGAGGTTCAGTATATTTATAGCTGTCGTGACATTGCCATCATATGTCATATCAAGACACCTTAAATTTCCAGTTCTACTATAAATTTGTAAGAACATATAGACGGTATTAAGTGCATTTTTGGGAGACTTTCCGGTACCCTTTTGCTCGGCTTTGATCCTAAACTTTAGGAGGTTCCCCGTTCATGAACTGGGGTGAGTTTATTCTCTCTTCCATGATGTATCACTTACTCTTCCTTCTTGGGGGCTTGAGGCAGTAGTGCCAACATTGATTTTATTGGTTTGGGGTTGTGATTTTGATGGGAATTGTTGTGATCTAGTTTTATTAGGATTTATCTTGCATGGGTTTAGTATTTCTATGATTTCTTTCTTCTTGCTCTTGCACAATGATTGTCGAAGCGTCGGTTGAGGTAGGGTATTCGAGGTGAATCTGTAGAATTAACATGCTCTTACTTTCATTGGATGGATAGTATAGATTGGATTAATGAAGATAATGAATTGAACTAAGGAAATTGATAGCAAGGGGTGAACCACATGTGTTTACATGTTTCTATGACTTTGCTTATGTGATTGTTGGTTTCCCCGTTATTATTGATGAAAATATTTTTCTGTTGAGATGTGTCTGTTTCTGTGTGTGCGTGCTTTTGGTGTGAATATATGGTTGGAATCATATTTCATAAAAGGTTGATCAAGTAAAGATAATAATGAACTGGTTGTGTGAAATCTGGAATTATTGTGTTATCGCCCATATAAGAAATGTTAAATGAATATGATGGATAGTCTTAAAAAGAGAATTATAGAGGTACCTTATTATTGGAATTGGCAGTTGTGTATGGTTTGTATGTTTACTGCTAGTGATGTGAATTGTGTGGCTATTGTGGGGGTTGTTGTTTGGTAATTTATAGTGGATGGTTGTGGGTAGTTTTGGGAAGTTGGAATGGATTGTATAGTGGGTAGTGAGTGTTGCGACTACCTTGCCATGTTTAGTATGACGAGATGTGGTTGTTGATGTGTCTATAGTGATACAGATGATTGTGTGGGAGAAGGTGGTGGGTTTGTGGTGGTTGTGATTCTTGCATGTGGTATGGGATAGTTGGTGCATTGGTTGGTTGTGTGATATGAGTTGTTTTGTAGTTTTATGGTAACAACAAAATATGATTGGTAATAATGAAAGAGGTAATGGGCGTGGGTCGGAATTGAATGAATTACAGGCTATGAATGGAATGTTGGTAAGTGAGATAGAAGGGTAACAGTTGGATTAAATGTGGGCAATGATAGAAGAATGATATGTCATTAAATATATAATTGAACAGCATAATGAATGTAACATGGCTGGTAAATGATAAATCTTGAAATGATTAAATAATGTGATTAAATGGGAATTTGTGTATGGATGTTGTGGTTGTTCAGTGCATAAAGTGATGTTGGTTTGTGGTATGGAAATTTGCAGCGATGATAGCATGTGGTGGTGATGGTGTGTTGGTTGTGATGGTGTGGAAGTGTTGTTTTAGTATGAACCTTTTAGGTTGAGCTTGTGTGTGTGTGTGTTAAGTTTTCTTTTCATTTAGTACGCACCTCACCCAAGTCAGATAATCTTACCAACGTCCAAATGTTTTGGGTTCCATGTGTTTTCACCAACATTCAAGATGACGAGAGAACATATGGATGACTACTTCATTTCCCCCCACTTTCCTTTCTAAGTGTGGTGCGAGTTGTGATGGCTCGCAGGAGACTAGTTAGGTGGATGTGGTGATGATACTTAGTGGGGTCATGCATGGTAGGAGGAGGGAACAAAGTTAATGTACTTTATGTTCACGATACCATATTGAGATGGATTTATAATGAGGTTTTGATGTGCGGTAATGATGTAGTGATGCGACTATGTGGTGGCATGTGGTGATGGATATGTGATGGTGATGATGGGGTTGTGGAATGTGATATGTGGCTGTGATATGCGATATTATGTGTTGTAGCATGATTGTGGGAGGGATTGAGAGCACCATGACATATGTTGGGCTGTGAGAGCGACAAATCAATGGAGAAGTGGGTGTGGGATACCACTTTGTTATATATTTTTTTCTAATATTGTGTTATTATACTTGGATGTAATATTGGGAGAGAGAGTTTTGGTTACGTTGGGTGATAGTTTACATGATAGGTACATGTTGGTTCAGATGTTTACTCATTGAAGCATTAGTATGCTTCTTCCATATTTGCACGAGGGGTCTTGAGGACGATCCTACTGGGTGTACACTATTGTTCATCTCTATATATACAAATTTGTTTTCAAGTTTCTAGGGCGAGTTTGGAGATTGAGTTGGACCTCACTTGCTTAGAGCTTGGACTTGTGGTTGGAGTTGATGTTTAGGAGTTTATTTTGGTATTTCATATTAGAGAATTGTATTTGTATGCATTTTCATGCATTATAGTTGTTGTGATATTTTAGTTCTATTTTATATTATGGCATTGATCAGTGGTTTTATTATGTTGTTCCTGGAATTTATGAGGACAATGTATTTCATTTGTAGGTTATATACCTTCGATGCTAATCGCCAACCCATGACCTATTGGTGGGCAGGCCTCAGGGGTCACTCTCGTTTTCACTGTAAGTCCGAGAGGGGTTTCGAGTTTGAGCGGGTCGTGACATGAAATTTTTATTAATTTCAAGAAAATAATTTTTTCCCTTTGTGAGGAATACCATGTTCATGAATTTGAAAAAAAATAGTTATTTTCTATAATTATTAATAAAATTGTTGTTATTTTAAAGTCATTTTTCATTATTTTGGAAAAAAATTGTATATTTATGAAAAAAATTGTTATTTTATACATTTCTAAAAAATTAGGAGTTTGAATAAAATTATAATTTTCACATCATTTTAAAACTAATTCCACTAAAAAATTAATAATTTTTTTACTAGTCATAAAATATTTCTTAAATCTTTTAAAAAATTATATATTTTAGAATATAATCAGTTTTTTTAAAATGGATTGTTTTTTAAAACGATGTAATGGAACTTTTTTAATAATAAAAGAACATCGTTTGTTTGAAAAATGAAACTGTTTAAAACTTAAAAGAATCCCATAATAATCTCTGATATTGCATTAAAATTAAGGACATCAATTATTTTGATTTTTGATAGACAAATATACCTCTCAGTTGAAAATTTACACGCGTCAAGATACTGGACGCCCGTCACCGGGTGGAATTGGATTGGCCGGCCGGAAAGCGCCATGCTTTCACTCCGTGACGGTTTTTTTTTAATCGATATTTTAAATTTATGATGATTTCTATGGATATATTTTTGATAAAAATTTTATTTAATAAATTATTATCGATGTTTTCAAAAAAAAATTATAAATTATATAACTGAAAAAATAATTTGAACATGTATCTGAATTAATAAAAAATCTTGCTGAATTATTAAACATTAATTATGTGTTAAAATTTTTCCTCTATATTGTTTTTAAATTTTTAATTTTGAAATTTAAATCCATATTGATAATCATTTGAGAAGGTGTAAAACTCATCAAACACATCCAATTTACATGTCTACAAAATTGTTTAATTTTTTAAAAATATTGCTATTATTTATAAATTTTATTCATTTTTAGTTATAAATTATATTCATTTTTATGTCGAATCATGTAATGATTTCCAATCGATCCAATTAAAAATGAAGACAAAGTAAAAAAAGAAATAAAAGTAGAATGGAATTAAATATGGGATTTCTGGATCAAAAAATCAAATGGTCTGCAAATATTTATTTTAATTACAATCTAAAAGGATTTCCTGACCAACGAGAATTCGTGATTCTGGCACGGATTAGGATTATGACGGGGGTGGGGGCATTGCATCCGGCGTGAAGATCCACTTAGCCACGTGTCGGATGTTCAATGGTTCAATTAAGACCCAAACCCATCTGCTTTGCTTTTGCCGTGGGTTCCATGCCCAACGAGATGGATCTTTTTTCCGGTAATGGAATGAGTTGAAAGGACGGTTAAGGATCTGAATGGAGGGGATAAAAATATCTCCAACTTTTCACATTTTTAATTTAATAATATATATATATAATCTATATAGATGACAAGGATAACTAAATCCAAACTTTACTTACCCAAATCCAAACCAAGCCCAGATTTTAATCCTCATTTAAATCCCAAATCTATTTAAATAATGATTTATTATTGTTTTTTATGATATTTATTTAGAATGAAACTCGTTTGAAACTCGAATCCATATATAACATTTTATAAATATTATTAACAATAATATTTTTTATATATCATGGTTTTAGGCACCCTATAAGGGGTCGTCGAACCCGGCCCGACTACTAATCGGGTATTATAATTAAAATTCAAACCCTACCCGAACTCAGTTTGGAGGTATCCAAACCTAGTTTTATTGGGTTGGACAGGATCAGGTATCCGGTTATGCCACCTAATTACTCATGGTTATTTTTTTAAAAAAAGTAAGATATTTAGCTAGATTGTTATCGATTTTTTATTTATTTAAACCATTCTTTAAAAAATCAATTTTAATAATATTAAACTCTAAAATTATATCAATTAGTTCCAGATTATAGAATTGAGCAGTATTATTTTACAATTATATTTAAATTTATCAAAAAAATTGTTCAAAACATATAATTAAATTATATGTTAATCATACTAAATAAGTTAGCAAACAATGGGGACTGATATCCATGCGGTTTTATATCCGAATCCTAACAACTAAAATTTTTGTGGTTACTATAACAGAGAATGTAATGATATTGTATCATATAATATCTTCATTTATGGATCTCTCTTCCATGTCAATCCGGAATCCACTAAGCAAATCAGATTTTAAACAAATATTATTAAGGTCTTGAGGCCTTTCACTTGCAAATGTAAGGAATTCAAGGTATACAACATTGAGGTCTCAAGGCCATCCACCACAAATGTGAGAGTTTCGAGCTATCATCAAGCGGATTTAATCCAATCTGGGATCATTGGTACCTTCGAGTCGAACTTTCAAAATTTAAGGTATTGAAGTCATCTCTAAAATATAAGGTTTATGTGTCATCACTCAAATGTTAAAACATTCAGACCACCCTCTAATGTAATACATTCATAAGGTGCAAGGGAATGTTATTGAAAATAAATAGTTATTTTGTTTAATTCTAAATAAATATGAAAGTCCAACACCCATGAAACTAGTCTTTCATTTTTTTTATGTCTAATGAAAATATTTTGTATTTATGTTGAAAATTTTATTGTCATTGATGATAGTTTTTTTTATAAGAAATGGTTGGGTTTTAAATGCATCTAACAATACTTGTTAAACTAGTGGAAGATAGAAACCCAATCCAAAATCGAACAATTCTAGAAATATGAAACCATGCGTACCGGAAATGAAGAAAGAATAAATGTGTATGTTGCACCACAGATGGTTGTCACATAAATCTTTATCCATGTTTGATGATGATCAAAGTAGAGGCCGACAAAAGACATCCCTCCCCAGAAGGTATCCATGCGTTGGTGAATTAGGTGATGTTTGTGTGAGATTACTGAACTCACCATGTCGTGCAAGCACCTCATAGTGCAAAGGTGGAAAAAGAAAGAGAGTTTCGGTCGAAGGAATCCATAGGTTGGTGAATTAGGTGATGTTTGTGCGACATTAGCCGATGATTTCAGCTATAAATAAAACTTCACCCAACACCTTGAGGAGGATCTCCGGAAGACGAAGCGATGCTCTCACTTGTGCAAACCCCCCTACCGCAACATCGCGCAACACCAAAAACTATGGACCCTCAAAGGCAGAGAACTTGCACAGTAGACCTCCTGTGGGCCCCAACTTGTCTCGACGTACTGCCGAGTGATCCTCATGCAACCCCTCTTAAGGCAGATTGAGTTCGCGCAAGAGAAGCAGCCTTCGCGCAACCCTGATTCGTGCAAAACTTGAAATCTTGCGTGCACCCATGTCCTCAGAATCTATGTGTTGTACTTGTGCTAGAGCCCATGGCTTGCGTAACTCTTTTTGCATGCAATACAATAAAATTGCACGCAATAATTTTCTGGCCCCTCACCCAATGTCCCCTATGCTTTCGGTGCAACCATTACCCTACCTTTTACTCCTAAGCATAGGTACCATGATGCCTTTTTCTCCTAAGCATAGGTACCCTAACATCAGGCCTCATGATTGCCACTCCACGACAGGGCCAACACCATGCCCTACCCAGAGGCGCATGATCGGTGGACATGTAAGCCCTAGAGGTGGCATCTTCGAGGGAAACATCCCACATGTCTTGGTAGAGATTCCTTATGATAAATCTTACTCCTTCCTTAGACATGGTCTCCCTCGGGGTGTAAGCCCCAACCACGTCCGAGCTGCAAGACGTAAAATTGTCTAGCTCCACGTCCTAGTCGTACGCTCTTAAACTGCATGACAACATCCTCATCACATGATGTAAAATTGTAGTGTTACCTTGTGCGATAAATACATGATGCCTCATGTATGATCATCATGGGATGACGCCTTCTCAAACATCTCCCTAAGGGATGATCCTCTTACATTGGGCAGCTTCTACACATAAGACGCTTCTTCCATGACTCGAGCATCCTTACCACATGACATTAAACTGCTTGAATCGGTCCTGTCACATGACCTTAAATTGCGGCATCAAACTACACGGGTTTTGATCACTGTCTCTTAAACAAGGTATGTAGGATACCTCTCTGAGGTTCAATCCCGACAACTTCAAGTGTGAAATCTTCCCCCCCTAGGGACACACTTAACCGACCAACTTGACCCCGCAAGACGTTAAACATGTGCCCAACCTATCCTCGCATGACATTAAATTTGCGCCCTACCTATCCCCACAAGACGTTAAACCTATGCCCAACCTGTCCCCGCAAGACGTTAAACCTACGCCCAACCTGCCCCCGCCCCCCCAAAATGTTAAACCTGTGCCCAACCGGTTTCCACAAGATGTTAAACCTACTTCGAACCTGTCCCCACAAGACATTAAACCTACGGTCAACCCGTCCCCACAAGACATTAAACTTGCGACCCAATTGTCTCCACAAGATATTAAACTTGTGACCTAATCCAAATCCCTACCCCATACAATAAACATGGGATTCCTTTGGTAAAAATCCTTAGAAGACCTACACCCCTGGTGTCAATTACCTCGTGACTGACACATGATGTCCTGGGTTTCATGCCTAAGATGCCTCACACATGATATTCCCTCTAAATAGGAAGACTTTATAGGTTCCCAACTTACCCAACATCTAGACATGCCCAACGTGACTAATGATACTACCTGTTAGAGTTGATGCCCTAGAACCAACTTCCGTGTACTTTATGATTACATGTATTCATATTTTTGAATATTAATAAACAACTTTTCACATCATGATTGTTCTTTTGTGTAACCTAGTATGTGACAATTTCCTAAGAGTAGCTGTTACACTAAAAGGTTATGGCAATTCCCCGCCATGATGAGAACCCAGAGGTGCCATGAAAGTATTCTTAAATATATGCTCTACAGCAGGATGATATCATTTGAGGGATACAAATGATACACACTATCAAGGGTGGACACTCATAGGACTTTGATGCACCTTCTCATGGTGTATGCCCTTGATAATATCCAGTGTAGGATATTATGAGGAGACTTGCCAGTAAGAAATCCACATTTACATGTCACTACTAGAAAAGAAGGCTATACCCACAGTTTTTTCCAAAACTGTGGCTATAGGTCACCCCAATAGCCACAGGGAAAAATTTTCATGGGAAGGACCTATACCCACAGTTCTCCAAAAATCATGGGTATAGGTCACCCTTATACCCACATTTTTTTTGTAAACCGTGGAAATAGGTTTTTTGGGAGGAAAAAAATTGGCGGGAAGGTCACGGGAAAACCTATACCCACATTTTGACCAAACCGTGGGTATAGGTAATGTTTTTGGGCACATATACCAACAGTTTGGGTGAATCGTTGGTATAGGTCACCTATACCCACAATTTTACTAAACTGTGGGTATAAGTTGGCCCATTATCTTTCCATAATAATAATAATAATAATAATAATAAATACTTTAATATAAATAAATTTATATATATACATATATATATTTTTAAATATAAGAATGAAAAATGTGTTGTAGGATAGTGGTAAAGCCATTGGATTTTAAGTGGAAGGTGTTGGGATCAATTCCTAGTTGTGGATTTTTTTAATAAAGAACCTATACCCACTTTTTGACCAAACCGTGGGTATAGGTTGGCCCATTATTTTTTCATAATAACAAAAAAAATAATAAATAATTTAATATAAATAATATATATATATATATATATATATATATATATTCATATATTTATTTTTGAATATATGAACACAAAATGTGTTGTAGGATAGTGGTAAAGTTATTGAAGTATAGGCAGAAGGTGCTGGGATCAATTCCTAGTGGTATTGGTAAAGATTCCAGTAATGTGTGTCATTGGATGTTCCTATCTACAGATGTATGTATTGATCCTTAGACTTTAAATTTTTTATTAATGAGTATTATAAGTCACGTATTTTGATGTATTGATGAAAACTGTGATGATATATGTTCACGATGAGGTAAGATACATTGGGTGTGTATAGTACTGGCTGTTCACTATGCGAGTACTGTAGCAGAACTGTACAATGTGAAAGCACTGTAGTAGGACTGTACACTGTGTGGTACTGTAGCATGCACTGTTTGGTACTGTAGCAGCTGGAGCTATTCACCTTGGGCCACCGGTTTGGGCTTGGAGTCCTTAAGGATTTTGGGCCACCTAGGCCTTCGGGTCAGTAGGGATTTCGGGCCACCTTTAAGGCTTTCGGGCCACCTTTAAGGCCTTCGGGCCACCTCAAGGCCTTCGGGCCACATACAGTTGCCCTATACACACTACAAACAAAGGAACAGCCCTAGAAGAGGATTCAGAGCAGGTGCACTCACCAGAGCAGAGCCAAATGGATTTGTCAGAATGAGAGGGTATGGCTATGCCATCAGGACCAGCCTGTTCTTGCACGGGAAGCCTAGCCAGACGGCCATGCGAAGGTGGAGAGCTACTATCATGATGCAAATGTTGGGGAGGGACAATTCCTTGTAGATAGTCTGGTTGAATTTCCTAAGACCTTCGGGTCATGTAATCTCCTAAGCCTACGGGCCATGTAATCTCTGAACCTACGAGCCTTGTAAGGGTTCCCCCTCATCCCTTGAAAGAGGGGTTATCAAAAATCAATAAAAATGAAGGCCTTCGGGCCATTCAGGGGAATAATGTGAGAAAGAATTTTCCCCTTCTATTCTTTAAAGGAAGTTGATATCTCATCCCCATTGATGTAAATGTGGTAGCCTAAATAAATCCATGACCTTGGTGTTCTATAGGCAAGTTTGATTTCTAGGAAGTCAAAGAAAGAGACATCGAGCACATAGGTTGATGACACTAGTATACAACATGTTTGATTAGAGATATCGTGATAAAAGGATTATATTACACAGTAAGCATCTGTAGAGGGATTATTCCATTCCAGTATTAATTTCTTTCTCTATGCGTGCCTTAACATGTTGCTAGATGCTAACCTTGGACTTTAGGCTGCTTTACCTAATGACATTGAGAAAGAGGGATAGAGGGTCACACACTAAGTGTATCTAGAATCTCAATTAAATAATATATTATTATTTATTATTTAACAATTTGAATAAATATTATTCCCGCATGTGATTTAATAATTATTCATGTATGCTTGATCGCATATATCCCATCACTAGTTATTCGAGAGAATATTATGTGAGCGGAATATTTAATAAAGATTTATTTTATATTTAGTAAATATAATATTTATTTATTTTTTAATGAATAATGTAGTTATATTTATTTATTAAATAAATAGTCATTATTCAAGGCTCGATAAATATTGTGGAGGAATGAAAGACCGAGTTTTTAGGTTCAGTAAGAAATAATATATATTGAATATTATTTGATTAAATACCATTTAATTTAATTTGCAAGTTAAGCGCATGTCGATGAAATAATAATAATATAATTATTTTGGACATGGGTTTCCGTAAGGGATTAAATAAATATTAAAAGAGAACTTGTGAAAATATTTATTTCTAAACCCTAGCAGTATTTAAATCCAATTATATTATTTTTAAAGAGATCCAATTCATTTTTTGTCACACACAATGACAGCCGGAGAGAATCATCTCAATCCCTAGAGAGCGCGCTCTCCAAGAAGGCTCCCAAGAACGGAGTGAGATCTTCCTCCACCTCTCACTCTCTAGTCTAGAGATATCAAGGAGAATGCTTTGGAAGCGATTCTCATGACGATCAAAGGAGAACGATGCAAGGGATATGATCTATCATGCTAGAACCTGAAGATTCATATGGTGATGTTTGGAGATTTGTGGAACACGTGTGGATCACCGCTAGAGGAAATATGCTTTTTATTCCTTCAACACAATGATGGTACAACATGGATCTGTTGTCAGATCCATCAATGGAGAAAGAATTCCCACAAGTAATTATTAATTAATTAGATTAATTATAAATAATATATGACGACCATGAGCTTGGTTCCAGCGTTCTATCCCTTATCTACATTCTTTAATTCAATTCTGTTGATCACGACATTCAATGTTGTGTAAAATCTCGTATTAATCATCGATCATGAAAAAAATCAAAGTTAGTCACGACCCATAGCATGGTTCTGCTGTGCTTGGAACCTTCAAGTGGTATCATAAGGGCCACATAATTATTTATAATTATTTAAAGATCATTGATTGATTTATGCATTTTTCATTTAGTTTTCAATTCAAGTTTAATCGTTCTTTAAACCGAATTGCAAGATCTGCTTCTTCCTATTTCGTTTCTCATAGACCTAATAAAATCGATAAATTTTATGAACAAAATAAAATCAAAGAACTCATCCAGAGATGCCAAGGATTATAGCCGGATAACACAAGAGTACACGCCATGTACCTGGAGGTACACAACATGTACCATTGCTCAATGCACCAAGAATTAATTCAGAATTAATTCAAACCTTGTGCATTGAATACATGCAGTTCATTTAATTATACATCACGTGTTAACAAGGCCAGTTTGATGCATAGTTAGTCGAAGTACACACCGTGTATCCCACATACATGACATGCAGTCCTACAGTCACATACGAGCCGTGTATTGGTTTACATGGCCTACCTAACTGGTGACCATGTAACTCGGAGACCACACACCGTGTAGCCCTTGTACATGCCATGTACTCCAATTTTTTCTAAGGCACTGTTTACACACCGAGTCTTTAGGCACGTGCCTCAGATAGACGATGAGAATTGTACATGCTGTGTATCTCATTTGTACATGTTGTGTACTTATACCAAATTATGTAAAATTAAAATTAATTTATTATATTATGTAAACCTTATCAACATATGCTTGTGTGTGGTCATTAAATTGATAGGACATGCCATGTGATGAGTTTAAATATATATATAAATGTTTAATTAATTTCTGTGTAATGTTCAAATCTACATATCACGTGTGAGTTGTATTAAAATTTTTACTCTACGTGCATTGAAGCGTTACACATAACAAAAACAAATCATTTAATTCACGTAACATTAAGTTGAAAGTACATGTCATTAAAGTAAGTGATAAGTCATGTATGACATATGTCACAAGAGTAAATATTATACTATTATAATGCATATTGGGCAGATTCAGACAAGTATTAACCGTGTTTCCTCCAAGGTACATTTATGTACACAGTAAATTTTAATAAATTTATTTAATTTGTATAATATTACGATAGATGAGAATCTCAAGAAAATTCGTATGTGAATTAAGATAAAATAATTGATTAATTAAATAAGATAATTGATTGATTTGAACGTGATTTATCTTAAATAAGAATGATTATGAATTGAATGAAAATTTTATTAAATGTGTAATTCTTTGCATGCATGTGGATGATCACGGGCCTAAACCAGACCATTTTATGTGATTGGTTTCATTTAATTTATTATTAAATTATAATGTTGGTCTGCATGTCATCTCTCATCCCATTATGTAAGGTCCTGCGTGCCCATGCTTCTTTTATGTAAACACTTTTCCTCTCACCTTCATATGAGTAAAATCACATGTAATGGATGGAGCTCCCAAGCTGGTGGAGGCGGTTCAAGTTTGGAACTGTGGCAAAACCAATCGAGGAGAGATACATAGGTTGACAGATGAAATGCTGTAACATGAGCCTCAATTAGTTCAAGGTGTTTTCCCCCTAGGTCAATGGTTAGTTTATCATCCTCTAGATAAACTAACTATTAGTAAAAGTTTATGATCATACTACTTTAATATTTTATTTCTGTAAATTTACATGGTTATTTCATTATAGATATTTTGTCACAATCAAATGAATTAATGAATTAACAAGCATGAAAGATAGAACTAAAAAAAATCATATTATGCATAAATATTATCTAATACATGGTTAATCACTTAAGAAAATACACTTAATATTAAAAATAATGTAATAAAGATAATAATTGAAAATTTATGCATAAAAGGATAAAATACCTAAATAATATAGATTAAGTCGGTATAGACTTTCACTACTTCAGTTAAAATTGAACCATAGTTCAAAGTGCTTGACTAACCAAAGTTGGGGTGTTTTCAATTATTAGTGAATTCTAACATGAAGTTTTGGGTTGAATTAACTTAGTTCACATCAAGGGTTGACTACTAAAGTAGGATTTTGTGTAAATGATAGGGAAGGCTTGAGGAAATCCAATTTAAGGATTTCAGGATTGGGGTGTCCGCTCAACATATCAAGGAATTGTGAGTTAATGCAGTTGGTATTTGGAATGCCTACCTAAAACCATTCAAGTTGCTTGACTAACCAAAATTGGGGTAATGAGATGAGGAATATAGATCCTTTAAACTAGAATGTCCAAGAAATATGAAACTGAAAATACAATGGTGAGGGCTATTAGTTTTGGATAAAATAGTGGGATTTTAATAAATTTAATATTTATTTATCTGTCTAAATTTTATCAGATAAAGTACTAAATTTTTTCCATCTTATTTGTAGAAACAACAATAAAATAACTTCAAACATATCACTGTAATCCATACTTGAGAAAGATAACCTTATCACCAGAACAAATTTCCCAGAGTGGAAAAGGTGATTACGCGTTATCCTTCACCATGAAAGGAAATTTCATGTGCCAAAAGAACTAATTCTTAAAGCGCTTGGAAATGAGGCGAGCACTGAAGAGTTTTATATTTATGAGAAACATTTAAACGATGTTACATATGTTTAGTGTTTCATTCTATCAACCATTACCAATGAGATTTTGAAGCAATATGAGGACATGAATGCGTATAACATGATGTCTCACCTTCAGGATCTCTACCAAGAGAAGGAGAGACAAAAGAGATACGAGATCTCCAATGCTTTATTTACAACTAATATTAGAGAGTCTACACCAACTGGGCCTAATGTAGTCAAACTTATTAGCTATATTTAATTCTTATACATCTTAGGGATTAATTTCCCTAATGATATGCACACAGATCTCATACATTCATCACCTCCCAAGACCTTCTCCACTTTTATTATTAATTAAAATATGAGAAACAATGAGAAGAGTATTTCAAAACTTCTTAATTTTATTCACCAAGTGGATAAGGACATGGGGCGCGACAAACCCATAGTTTTTATGGTGAATAATAAAACAAAGAACAAGGAAAAGGGTCCCAAGACTCACAAAAATTATAAAGATACCAAGCACCATCCTTTGAAGAAGAGGATGATCTGGAGGCAGGGTAAGGAAAAGGAGGACGTATGTTTTTCATGTGGCAAGCTAGGCCATTGGAAGAGTAACCACACCCAAAAGAAAGGGGAAGCTAAAGGTGTATTCGTTATCACATGTAATATTTCAATATCTACACATTGGGTATTAGATACATCTTGTGGTGCTCATATCCGTATCCAAATTTAGGAACAAAGTATATTATGAAAGATTGCTAGGGGAAACGTGGATTTGAGAGATGATAATGGTGAGAGGATGATTTATCTATCCATTTGTGACTACCACCTTTCATTTAAAATGCGAATGATTTTGGTTTTAAAATATTTTTATTATGTACCAACTATTACCAAGAACATAATTTCTATATCATGCCTAAATATAGATGGGTTTATTTCCATGTTTCTAAATAAAAGTTTTTTCTTTTATGAAGAAAACATATGTTATGGTATGGAACATTTAAATATTGGTATTTATGTATTAAACTACAAAATCCAAGTATAGGTAATTGATAATGAATCATGTTCGCAAGACTCATATAACACCCAACTATGACATCACCATCTTGGTCATGTAAATGAGAAACGTTTGACAAAGCTTTATTAAGATGGTTATTTAGACTCATCTAAGCTAAAACCACTTGAAATATGTCATGTTTGTTTATAAGGAAAAATGACCAAACTGCCATTTGGTGGACAGAGTGAAAGGTCCACAGAGCTTCTAGGATTGGTACACACTGATACATGTGGACTATTTATATTATAATCTAGAGGTGGGTATTCTTACTTCATAACTTTTACTAATGAATTGAGTTGATATGATTATGTTTACTTGATGAGGTATAAGTCTGGGTCCTTTGAGAAATTCAAATAATTCAAGAATGAAGTAGAGAATCAACTTAGAAATAATATAAATAAGCTTTGATTAGACTAAGGTGGTGAATATCTCAACTAAGAGTTTATAAAATTTCTATAGGAGTTTGGGATTCTATCTCAACTCACTCCACCTTACACACCACAATGGAACAATGTTAGTTAAAAGAGGAACCCTATAACAACCCTACTCTTTATTAAACATTAATTCATGGTTTATTACATAAAACTACACATAATAAAAACTGGATAATTGAGAATTCTAGTGTATTTTGGAATTAGGTACATTATATAATAATTTAAAATAGGAAAAACATCATCTTTATTGAAAACATCCTTAACATGATCGCACATAAAACTACATGGGACAACCTGAGGACATACATAATAAAGGGGTGATCTATAAAGCCCAGTAAGGGAATAAACATGGAATAACATGACTAAAGTAATACACGTTAGAAAATAGGTATATAAATGAGACACAAAATGAATGACAATCATATACATGAACAATAAGACATGATATAACATGATAACATAAAGGCAACATGGGAAATGTGGCAACAACTTAAAACACTACATCATAAACATAGGTCAAGGATAACTACCAAGAAATCATGATGGAAAAAGTACCATAAAGGAATCAGGTTCAATCAATATCCAACATGACGTCTCATGAGACTAAGCATTACATAATTCATTGAAGTGTTATATAATTTCAGATGCACCCATCACTTTCATTTCATCCTCATGCTTAAGTGTGCCACATAGATCATACAACATGGATTCATTCATCATCATATTTTATTCCACTATTAAGGAGTTTGGAATACATAATGTAAGTCCCAAATAAAATAAGTATATGTTTATAAAGGTGAACACCCTTGATAGGAATTGAGTATGGATATTCACTACACATTTTTTTTGCTTGGAATCTCATGGTGAAATTTTGGCAGCATAACGAGGGAACATAAATGTTAATAGGAGGGATTAATGAGAGTCAAAGGGGTATATAATCATTTATAAATCATATGGGTAGTATAGGGAATGTGAAAAAAACATACCCCTACATTAGGATTTGAAAATAAAAGGGCATAAAATGAAGTAGATTCTTGAATAAAGAGGAGAAAGAGAGGATCCATTACTTGAGTGTGTGACTCCAAATGTTTGAGAGGGGATTATCGAGAGCTTGGGGGAACCTTGGGGGGAATATAGGGATGGAATGGAAGAGTAATAAAATGATCAAAGTATTTTTAGTTAATATAAATGGGAGTTTGGGTGAGTTTACATAGGAAAAGAGTGGGAAATTCTTTATCATTTCTCAAACTTAGGTTTTAGAATCTATATAATAAAATAACCAAAACCAAAAACCTTACCATGGGTTTTTTCTCATGGTTTCTACCAAATGGGAGTGGTTTTCATTATGTTATAATTCCAATGTCCTAAATTAATAAAATAATACCCTTTCTTATGTGGAGGTGAGTCATACTCTTAAAGTAATGATTTTAAAACATTAAAATATATTAAGGGTTATGGAGGACTCATAAAGGCTTTATAAAATTAATCAAATAAAAATAAAATCAAATTATTTTAAAGGGAAAACATAGATTTGGTATTATATACAATTTATAGTATTTATTACATCACTTTTGGGTCATTATGATGTCATAATAAACAATGTATATTTATACGATATTTAATTTTTACCTGAAAATTCAGCTGCCTCAGAAAAATATGAAAAATTTACCGTTGGATGATTTCAAAGTTATGATTCTAAAAATAATATTCATTTTATCAAAATAATTTTCTAAATATGTGTATTTTCACTTTTAAAATAAGAATCGACATTTATTGAGAAATGATGAATTTGTTAACAATAACAATTTTCAAACCCTTATAAAAATTACATTTGAATTTGTTGAAATCCTTGTTTTAATGATCATCAAATAATGATTATTGTGATAATTAATGAGTTTCATGTTTTTTTTATAATTTTATAAAATGAGATAGATTGGAATTTTTTTACTAACTATGATCATCGTTAGACCAAGACTCACCACCAAGCATGTATCACTATTGCCTTGAGACACCAATAAAGATGAGTCACCATCAAGAAAGACTCACCACTAGGATCTAGAATTGGCTAAGTACTAGGATGACTCACCATTAGAAGTGATTCACCACTGAGATGGGAATTTGAAAAAGTATGATTCACAAATAGCCTGACATACTGCCAGTCTAACTCACTACTAGAAAGTGTCACTATTCCAAAGAGTCACTACCATAAGTGACACTGTTCAAATGTATCACCACCAGATTTAGACACTATTAGTGTCATTGCTCAAAAGAATCACTACTAGTGTCACACCTCAAGATCAAGACACTTACAGAAGTGTCACCGTTCAAAAGAATCACCACTAATGGTAATGTTTATTTTGAATTAAATTTCTCTAACAAATAGTTTATTGAATTTAATGCTTAGAATTATTATAATTATTTTTCCATAGATTGATCGATAGAGATGCATTAAAATTAGTTTCAGAATGTGCAGTATGAGGAGGAGAATATCCGGTTGATTCTATTTTCTGCTGCTGCTATTAAAAAGATGAAGTGGACTCCCTCATGTATTATGAATAAAAGTGATGGATGAAAAGATGGACCCGCACACATAAAGTGAGATAAACCTAATTGCAAGAACTAGAAGAGATTTCATGATGCATCGTACTACACTCGAATGAGGAAATTGAAGCACATCATACATCCAATACCTTCCTACATTCAAAATCAAAGAGCCTATGGCACTCTGTTCTATAGACAAGTTCAGAAACATGACTCAAGCTACATTTCAAATCACATTCAAGACTTACGAGCTACAGAGCATATCAGACAGAGAAACCCGATCTCTACACTCTTTTTACCGGATATGTTTTTTTATTTATATTTACATTACGAGTAGTGTGTATTACTTTGTTTTAAATATAAAATACTATCTCTTAATTTAATCTAGAAGATACAAAGAAAACTTCTCAATAACTTTTACTCTTTTTTCTCACATGTTGTGGTAGAGGTCCAGTTGTGACCTATTTTATCTGTACTCCTAGGGAAACTATGGAAGAGGTCCTGTGTGCCCTATAAAGTTAGTATAATATTGTAAAATCTGATCTAGGTTATGGATAAAAGTTTATTTTATATAAACTGATTGGCAGCAGGTGATTTCCAAGTGGAGAGGACTAAGTCTCATCTTGTGACTGAACCTATTGTATTCAATTACACTATATGTTTTGTTTTAATTTATTTCTTTAATTTAAAACTATATTTGTTTTAAAAACATAAACAAAACCAATACTTTGATACATAGTTTTAATTAGTGTTTATATAAGGATTTGATTTAGTAAATTTATTTCAAAGGATAAAATAATATTGTGTATTGTTTTAAACAAGACCTAATCAATCTTTGATAATTCTTTTAAAAGGTAAAAACTTATATCAATATACTATTTTAACGAACCGAGACATATTTAAATTATATGGTGGATTTTATTTAAACCTGTTTTTAACGGAAATTTTTATTAGGTACTCAATTCACTCCCTCTTGAGATACTCACTCCGATCAACATTTGGTATCAGAGGCATAAGCTTTGGTATCAAAGTTTTTCAAAACTTTTAAACTATGATTTTAGTTGTTCTATAAAGATATTAAATTTATGTCAGTTATAAATTTAATTATTTAAATGGATAATAGATCGAAAGGTTTCGCTACTAACAAAACTCCTTTTTAATGGAAATAATTATTCTTAATGGAAGATCAAGATGAAAATACATATAGAGAGTATGAGTTTGAAATCTGGATTGCTATAGAGGATAAATATGAGTTAACTAAGGCTCTTATAATATATTGGTCTAATGCTACAAAAAATTCTTGTAATAGTAACTGTAAAGCTATAAATGTCCATTATTGTGCTTTAGGAGATGAGGAATTCAATAGAATTTCTACCTTTAAAACTTATTTTGAGATTTGGGGCACACTATCTGTTTCTCATGAAGGAACAACCAATGTTAAAGAAATGAGATTGAATACATATAATTAAAAGTATGATACTTTTAATATGAAGCCTGATGAATTAATTTCATACATGTATCTCAAGTTAAATGAAATTGTGAACACTATGATTTCACTGGGAAATCCAGTATCTAATAAAGATCAGATTATGAGGTTTTTAATATTCCTTCCAAAAATATGGATAAGAACATATGTTTCAATTAGAGAGTCATGTGACATTAGTAAACTACCAGTTAAGGCATTATTTGGTAATTTGATGATGTATGAAGAACTGAAAGTCAACTGAGAAGAGGACGATGAGCCAAAAATAAATTCAGTAGCTTTCAAGTCTACCACATTCAAATAGAGAGAAAAAGAAAAAGAAAACATCCAAACAGAATGTTTAAGTGACAATGAGTCACCTCCGGATAGTGATGAAGAGATGGCCTATCTATCCAGGATATTTAAGAAGTTTTATAGAAAGAAGATTTTTTTTCTGAAATCCAAACTATAAAGTAAAGTACGACACTAAAGGAAACTGTAAAAAGGATTGGAAGAAGGATGATAATGAAATTACTTGTTATGAATGAAAAATAAAAGGACATGTCAAGGTAGACTATCCACAACTGAAATAAAAAAAGAGATATGATGACAAGGACCAAAAGTTAAAGAAATCCATGAAAGCAACATGGGGTGCCTCTGAGGACAACTCTAGTGATTCTGACTCAATTCCCAAACAAAATTCAGATCAATCCAATATGTGATTAATGAATAATGTCTCTAAGGTACCTACTATTTCTACTGTTTACATGAATTATCTTCCTATAACATATTCTGTGATGTTGGTTTTTAGGTTAAATTTAAAAATAATTCATGTAATTTTTTTGATTCAAAAGATTCTTTAGTTTTTACTGATTTAAAATGTTTATGTTGTTGATCTTAATTATTTAATTTCTAAAAATGTTCCTTTCTTGAGTTCTTTTCATAAAGAATATTGGTTTTGGAATAGGAGACTAGGACATTGTAATATTCACTCACTTAGGTAGATTACTAGGAAAGGGTTAGTCAAGGATCTACCCAAACTAGAGTTCAAAAACAAAAAAGTCTGTAACCCATGTCAAAAAGGGAAACAAAACAAGATTTATTTTAAATCAAAGAAAGAAGTTTCAACTTCTCAACCTGTTGAGTTGGTTTATATGGATTTATTTAGACCATATAGATTTTCTATTTTAAATGGGAATCACTATGTATATATATTATTATATGACTTTTCTATCTATGATTGGGTGTTATTTCTATATCACAAAAGTGAAGATTTTCATATTTCATCAAGTATGATAGATATGTATAAAACATAGGTGGACTTAGAATTAAGACCCTAAGAACTAACCATGTCCATGAGT
This sequence comes from Viscum album, assembly GCA_963277665.1. Taxonomy (NCBI): domain Eukaryota; kingdom Viridiplantae; phylum Streptophyta; class Magnoliopsida; order Santalales; family Viscaceae; genus Viscum; species Viscum album. Next base: position 2,011,236,771 of record OY728160.1, read on the forward strand.
TTGTAAATCAAGACTTCGAATTCTTTTTCTAAAAAATGGTTATAGTCATAACTTATTTGATCATATAACTCCCCAGTAGAATGTAGTTGTAGAAAGAAAGAATATAACACTTCAAGAAATAGTCTAGACTTTGCTAAACGAATATGAATTACCTATCTACTTTTGGGAGAATATTTTAAACACAACCTACTATATAATTAATAGAGTTTTAATTAGTCCTATCTTGAATAAGACCCCTTATGAGCTTTGGAATAATAGGAATCCTAAGGTTAATTACTTTAGAGTTTTTTTTCAAAAGTCTTTATTCTTAACACTAAGGATAATCTGGACAAATTTTCCTCCAAGAGTGATGAATAAATTTTTCTGGGACATTCAACCTTCAGTAAATACTATAGAGTTTTCAATAAAAGAACCAAGATTGTGGAAGATTTTGTTCATATTAAATTTGATGAGACAGGTCCACATGAACCTAATACCTCTTTAGAAAACCTTAAAGATGATTTATTAACTCTGAACTTAAATTTCAAATCTACCAACTCTATTGTGAAACAGTTAGAAAAATCTTCCAATTTTGAAGAATTTTTAGAACTTCTAGAACCCAAACCTATAGAAGAACCTAAAGTGACCATCAATAATTTTTATAGAGCTTTTAGTATCATTAAATACCATCCTTTAGATGTTGTAGTTAGATACCTAGATAGAGGTACACAGACTATAGATTCTATAAGAAATTAGGTTGAACATAAAGCATTCTTTTCTCAGCTAGAACCAAAGAACATCAATGATACAATCAATGATGAATTCTGGGAAATGGATATGTGAGAATAATTATATCAATTTTAAAGAAATAAAGTGTGGGAACCTATTGATAGACCTAAGGAAACCTTGACTGTAAGCACTAAATGGGTGTTTAAAAACAAGGCAGATGAATCAGAAACTATAGGAAGTAACAATTCTAGACTACTTACACAATGATATAGTCAAGAAGAAGGAATAAACTATAAAGAGACCTTTGCACCAGTAGCCAAACTTGAATCCATTAGAACACCACATGCCTATGTAGCTCATCTAGATTTTAAACTTTATCAAATGTATGTCAAGAGTGATTTCTTAAATGGGTATATAGTCAAGGATGTTTTTTTGAACAACCACTTGGTTTTCAAAATATACATATTCCAAATAGAGTTTTCGAATTAACTAAAGATTTATATGGTTTGAAACAAGCCATGAGAGTTTGGTATGATAGGATCAAAACCTTTCTTATTTCAAAATGATTTTCAAAAGGTATAGATGATCCTACCCATTTTATAAAATGAATTTTAAAATATGTTTTAGTAATAAAAATATATATAGATGATATTATTTTTGTATCTTCAAGAAATTCCTTATGTACCGATTTTTGAAAAATGATACAAAAAGAATTTGAAATGAGTTTAATGGTTGAACTCAAATTCTTTCTTGATTTTCAAAATTTTCTAAATAAAGAAGGAATTATTTTAAATCAAAGTAAGTATATTAAGTATATTTTAAAACTTTTTAACTTGGATAACTATAAGAGTAGTGATACTCTTATGAGTACCACATATAAATTAGATTTTTATGAAGCTGGGATACCATTGGATCAAACTAGTTACAGAGGTACGATTAGAAGTTTTCTCTAATTAACTTCTATATGACATGATATTATGTTCAGTGTGTTTATGTGTGCTCATTTTTAAGAAAATCAAAAAGATTCACACTTGGTTGCTGTAAAAGGAATTTTCAAATACCTCAAATATACTACCAATTTAGGATTATTTTAACCAAGTGGCCAAGTATTTGAATTATTTAGTTATTATGATGCTGATTATGGTGGATGTAAGTCAGATAAAAAAAGAAACCTTGAAACATGTCACCTCTTAGGAAAGTCTCTAGTTTCTTGGTGTAGTAAGAATCAAAATTTTGTTGCACTATCTAAAACTGAAGTTGAGTACATAGCTGCAGGTAGCTATTGTGCACAAATTTTGTGGATGAAACACACATTACTAGAATATGGATATAAATTCCAACATGTCCCTATAAAATATAACAACAAAATTTCTATAAGTATTTATAAGAATCCTATATCACATTCTAGAATAAAACATATTGATGTAAGACATCACTTTTTGAGCGATCATTTTCAAAAGGGTGATATCACTCTTGAATACATTGGCACATAACATCAACTTGATGATATATTCAATAAGACTTTGAATTTAGAGATAATGAATTACATAAAAATGATTTAGGTATGATCAATTTAGATTAAGTTTAATTTTTTGGAACTCACTGTTGTGAATATCTCACCATTGTGAATGTCTCACCATTGTGAATGTCTCACCGTTGTGAGTGTCTCCCCATTGAAATTATCATCATTGATACTTCTCACCATTGAACTTCTCACTATTGAACTTCTCACCATTGATACTTCTCACTATTGAACTTCTCATGATTAAACTTCTCACCGTTGGAACTTCACATTATTGGTTTGTCTCAACATTGGTTTTCCATACCTTTGTCATTTTTTATGTTTCATCCTATAAGTTTTAAACCAATGATTTTAAATTCTTTATGGTTTATTTAATTTTTATGTTTCAGTTCAAATTTTGTTTTTATTTTGAATTTATCCCAATTCCTGATTTTGATTTTTCAGATCCCTAAAAATTCCAAATGGTAAATGAGGCACTTTGTTTAGTTTCAACACACACTCTTTCCTCGTACATTTTTTTCTTGAACCCTGTGTGATATTTCTATCCCAACCTTTCAACCTTTATTTCAACTTCGACCAAGCTAACCGAGCTAACCTCCATGGATTGAGTGAATCATCTTTCAGAGTCTTCTCTAGATAAGTCGAGTTCTAAAAAGAAGAAGAATGAGGAACTAAGTCGTCCTTCTCTAGTAAAAACGGTGAACCCTAAGATCGCGAAAAGAGTAGTCTCTCTAGAGAAAGAAGTGCAAGATGACTGGTTGTTATCTAGTAAGTCATTAGTTCTAAAAATCATACAGAACCAAGGATGGATGGAATTGTTCTCTTCAAATTAAATACCATTTTATCCTAGGTTTTTATATAAATTTTATCAATATGTGGAATTAAATTTTGAAAAAGAAGAATAATACTGGGTAAGAATCCATGCTAAAGGTCATAGAATTTCCTTTTCTTCAAGGTAGTGGGTTGATTGTATAAGAGTTCCACATGAAGGTGTGTTTAATGAATACTAAGGAACAATTTCAAAAGATGGTGATGATTTCATCTATGAAGAATCCCTTACTAAGTTAACTAGAGATGGAACAGTTATAAGGCCAATTTACTTTGAGTTAGATGATGAATGGAGAATGCTCTTAAAATTTATCCAGCACTTGATCTGGACAAGGAAAGGTGATTTTGATACTTTAAGGTATCAAGATGTATATTTTATATGTCTTATGAAAAGAGATTAGAAAATAAACATTTACAGATACCTCATTCTTAATATGATGGAAATGACCAAGCCAACCTTTAGATCAGATTATTTGATCTACCTGAAGTTTCTTCAATGCTTAAAGAAAAAGGACTAGTTTCTAAAGATGAGAAATCTATAGTGGATTGTAGTGGATACTGCATTACTAGAATAATTTATAGAATGATGAAAATTAGTTGGAACCCTTGGGAGAAGCAATGGGTAGATGATAATGAAAATATTTATGATGAGTTTAATCCTATAGAAAATCATTCAAGACTAAAGGACCTTGTTGAACCTAGACTGAAGACTGATGAAATTTTTGAGTACTCTGATAGTGATAAGGAATAGGAGTTACTATCTCTAGATAATAAGAAGAGAAATAATTTTCTGTTGATGGGGGAAGTGAGCCTAATCTGTCTCCTAGATCTCCTTCTATCACATATGGAGCTCCTAGATTGCCTAGGACTCTACCTAAAAGAGAGAAAATGGTAAAAAGTGACAAGGAAGAGACCGAAGTCTCCAGAGAAGATTAGTTCAAGATAAATTCTAAATCTTTTGAGGAAAATGGAGATAGTGGTGAAGTAGGTAAAGAAGAAGATGGAAATGATGATGACAACGATGATGATGATGATAGAGGATCATATCCTGATGGTTATAGTGGTAAAATTATAAGGGAGGATGTTGATATTCCTCAATATATACTGACTTCTCCTAGTGGTTCTTCTTCCAAATCAGAAGAGAGGCCCATTTTTACTGATGAAGTGGATGTTTCTGCTAGAAAAGAAGGAGATGCATCTGTTGAGGGAGAGAAATTCCCAAGTCATGATAATCATCAATTGAATGTTCCTATTGATGGAGTTGATACCGTATCTATTTCTAATGGTAATACGGTTTTGTATTCTATTATTGTTGAGAAGATGTCAGTTATTGCTACTGTTGAGCAGCATGTGGCTGAATAGATGGAAATTGAGTGTGTAGAGAAGATTGTTTATGATTAGAGATCTATTGATACCTATGATAGTGAGTTACCTTATATTCTTATTTCAGATGTAGTTGTGTACACAACTACTAAGCCTTCAGTAATTGAGATTCCTACTAAGCCTTTATAAATTTGGATTGACTCGATGTCAGAAGTATGTGGTTTGTTTCCTGTCAATTCACTAAAGAATAGTTAGCCTTCCATTTGAGAAGAAAGAGATCCTAAAGGGTCAATGATAAATCAGATTGATGTTACTAGTTTGTTAAAAATATTTTCTTCTATGATAGAATCTACTCCTATTGTCCAGCATGTTCTTCTTGATGTATTCACCAAGGGTGACTTGGATGTTTTTAGAGAAAATATAGTTTCTGTTGTATGTAAGAGTTTGAAGAGTAAAAAAAAACTTCTTACTAACTAAGTGAACAATATGTGAGATATTTTTCTGAATTCGTGAGCCAACACATTCAACCAAAGATGATTCACCATATCCAAGAAGTGAAAATTAATAATAAAAGACTTTTTAGTGAGCTAGAGTCTTTGAGATCTATTGTGGAAGGAATGTAGTGTGCCTTTGCAATTTCTATGGATTCCTTTCTTAAAAGAGTTGAAAATATTACTTATGTGGATTCTAGTTCTATTGCTCCTCCACTTCCTATTTTTGATGCTGATTTTCTTAGAACTATGATCAAAGAAAATATTAGAGCTGCTTCAACTAGTGCTTTAAGTGATGCTATTTCACAGCCTTAAGAAACCTTAAACAGAATAAGGTATAACAATGATCATGTTCTCAAGTTGATTAAAAAATATGCAAGTACATGAAGTCTAACTAAGAAACAATAACCAAGAAAATCAAGTATCATCTTTTAAGGATATATACTAAGCATGTCATGGATTCCAATTTCAAGTTTCTAGCTAAGAATTTGAGGATGCCTCTTATGAATTGAACTTTTAAAGAACAAGTCGATCAGTTGAAAGTATTGGCTCCTCTATTGAATATTTTTATAGAAGAGAAGAAAGAATTCTTCAGTGAAGTAGAGCGAGGTGGAAATATTATAATGGAATTTATACACATTATGAAACCATTTCTTTATGTTCATGGTATTGTTGTTGTGGATCATGAGTCCATCCATATTACTTCCCACCTGACAACTCCTGAAACTACCCCATAGTACTTCTAGAATGGAGTGGCTAGAGACCCTCATTCACCTTTTACAGTTAAGTTCCATCCATTTTCTCTAACTCCAAGGTAGGCAGTTGAGCACCTCTAGATGATCCTCATTAGTGAGCCTCAACCTCCTTCAGCTATTACCAATGTTCCTTCAGCTATCGCTTCAGTACCCTCAACCATTCCTATAGTTCCTTCAGGACTTATTTCTAAGCCTTATGTCTTAGATAAGGACAAGGGAAAAGTTCCTATGTTTTCTTCAACCCAACTTGAGCAGCATTGATCATTAGACATTGTGTTTTTTATGGGAATGTTTTTGTGCACCTTTTTATTATGACCATTTTGACTATACCCTCAATGACTTTTTCAATATAAATTAGTTGATTACTCTTATTTTCTTGTTTTTTTATTCTACTTACTTTTCCTATTTTACTATTCACCTTTTTGATAATCCAAAAATGGGGAGAATTTTATGGAATTTATTTGAATGATATTTATTTACTTCCGTGCATTTTTTACCATCCTTAGATACTATGTGATGTCTTTTTTTGATATCTTACCACTTTATGTAAACACATTTCCTCTGATACTATGTGTTTTTATTTCTTCATTTGTTTCTTTATTTATCTTTGGCACCATCTGTCTAAACTATCATGCTTTACCTTTGATGCCATGAATACAAAATTCCATGATTTGTGATCATAAAAAGGGGGATATTATTGACCCCCTTGTTTTAATGATCATCAAATCATGATTATTATGATAATTAATGAGTTTCATGTTTTTTGTTATCATTTTTTAATATAAGACATATTGGTGAAATTTTCCTAAGTATGAGTCACCGTTAGACAAAGAATCACCACCAAGCATGTATCACCATAGCCTTGAGACACTGATAAGGATGAGTCACCCTCAAGAAAGTCCCACCACTAGGATCTATAATTGGATAAGTACTGGGATAACTCACCATTAGCAATGATTCACTACTGATATGGGAATTATACAAAGTATGAGTCACCACCAGCCTGACATACCGCAAACCTGACTCACTACTAGAAAGTTTTACTATTAAAAAGAGTCACCACTAGAAGTGACACCGCTAAAATGTCTCACTACTAGATTTAGACACCGTTAGTGTCACTACTCAAAAGACTCAACACCAGTGTAACACCTCTAGATCAAGACACTTCCATAAGTGTCACCATTCAAATAACTCACCTCTAGTGTTTATGTTTATTTTGAATTAAATTTCTCTAACATCTAGTTTATATAATTTAATGATAAGAATTATTCTAACGATTTTTCCTTAAATTGATTGATAAATATGCATTAACATTAGTGTCAAAATATACAGTACGAGGAGAAAAATATCCACTGGATTCTCTTTCCTGTTGCTGTTATTAAAAAATATGAAGTAGACTCCCTCGTATATTATGAAGAAAAGTTCTAAATGAAAAGATAGATCATCACATGTGAAGTGAGATTAAACTAATTGAAATAAATAGAAGAGATTGTATGCTACATCACAATATACTTGACTGAGGAAACTGAAGCACATCATATATACAATACCTTCCTATAATAAAAAACAAAGAGTCCAAGACATTCTATTCTATAACGAATTTTAGAATCACGACTCGATATATATTTCAAATCACATTTTAGAGTCACGATATACAGAGAATATTAGATAGAGAAACAATATCTCTATACTCCTTTTACTTAATATATATATTTATTTATATATACATTATGAGCAGTGTGTCTTACTCTGTTTTATTTAGCCCACACTGTCTACTGCTTTAAATTAGAAGATACATAGACATATTCTCAGCACCATTTACTCTTGTTTCCCTCATGTTGTGGTATAGGTTTTGTTGTGACCTATTTTATTTTTACTCCCACGAAAACTTTGGAAGAGGTCATGTGTGGCCTTGAAAGTTAGTATACTATTGTAATACCCGATCTAGGTTGTGGATCAAAAGTTTATTTTATATAAACTGCTTGGTGGTAGGTGATTTCCAAGTGTAGAGGACTAAGTATCAACTTGAGATAGAACCTTTTTCATTCAATACCATTGTGTATTTTATTTTTCTTTATTTATTTTCCTGAAAACTACATTTGTTTTAAAACCATAAACGAAACCACTACTTTGATAGTTAGTTTTAATTAATATTTATATAAGGGTTTTTTATTAAATTGATTTTAAAGTATTAAATGATATTGTGTATTGTTTTAATCTACACATAATAAATATTTGATAATTATTTTAAAAGGTAAAACCTTATATTAATTTACCATTTTAACTGACTGGGCCATATTTAAATTAACTAGTAGATTTTATTTAAACCTGTTTTTAATAGAAATTTTTATTGGGTACTCAATTCACCCCCTCTTGAGATAATCACACCGACCAACAGAATTCATAAAAATTATATGATCATTTATATTTAATAAAAATTATTTAATAATAATATTTTATTAAAATAATATTTATTTCAAAAATATATTAATTCATAAAAATAAATTTCTTAATTGAATTTGAATATTACCCAAAAATACCATTTGAATTTTATTGTATCAAAATAAAAAACATTTATAAAGTAACAATAATTGGATGAAAATATATTCATTAATTTATACAAAATAATTTACATACTCAAATTGTTAGGGTCTTTATACATATCCCTTTAATACACCAACAAATTCTCTAAGAGTAAGGTGTGTGATGTTGAGACTCTCATGGGGTGGTTTGGTGTACAAGGTTTGAGCTGTGGTCTCGATGTGCTTGAACTTCCCCTGTAAACAATTTCGCTCATGCTTAAGTTATTGGATCACAGATTGGGATTGTTCAATGGAAAATCCCAGTGATGCTATCTACCTTGGAAGCTCTAATAAATCAGCTTCATAGGGTACTATCCTACTAGTTGAATCTTGATCAGATAAAATCGATAGTGGTACTCCATGTAGCCTCACCACTTCTCTGATGTGTATATGTGCAAGTTGATCCAGCGAGAAATCCTCTCGAGTTGCAATGAAGTGTGTAGTATTTGTAAGATGATCCACCATAAACCGTAAAGAATTATTCCCTCTTGATGTCTTCAGGATACCATTGAAAAAGTCCATGGTGATGTTTTCTCATTTCCATTTAGGTATGGGTAATGGTTACATCATCCCCTTGTATTTTTTCCTTTCCTCATTCACTTTATGACATAAAACAAATCTTGATGTATATTCTACGATCAAATTCTTCATATTTTCCCACCAATAATGTTCTCATATATATCAATGCATCTTTGTGCTTCCTAGGTGGATGGAGAAGGTTGAGCTATGTGCATCATCCAACCACTCATTCTTTAACTCAGGATTTGATGGTACCCATAGTATTGAACCAAATATCACAAATACTTCTTCATTAACATTGAACTCTGAGTATTTACCTTTTCTTATAGTTTCCACTTTCTTCTGAATTCCCACATCATCTCTTTGAGAATCCATTATCTTTTCTAAAAGAGACAGTTGATAAATCATTTTTGAAAGGATTGATTATGTTCTTTCCTTTATGACTCCTATGTCCATCCTATTCAAGTCTAAAAAGATTGGATCCTTATAAATTTTCATCAATGATAAAATTGTTAGATCCTTTCTACTTAGAGTATCTGTCACTTTATTCACTTTCCCAGGATGATAGTGGATTGAATAATCATAGTCCTTGATCATCTTTAACCATCTTCATTGGTGCATATTTAGTTTTGTCTGTGTGAATATATACTTGAGGCCTTTTTGATTCGTATATATTTCACAGTTCTCCCCAAAGAGGTAATGCCACAATATTTTCAAAGTGAAAATCACCATATCTAACTCCATATCATGTTTTGGGTAGTTCTATTCATTAACTTTCAACTGGATTGAAGAATAGGATATGGATTTTTCATTATGCATTAATGCATAACCCAATCCATTCTTTGAAGAATTACTTAATACCATGAAAAGATCTCCACTTGTGGGCAGTGTAAGCACAAGTGCAGTGATAAGCCTCCTTTTCAACTCCTTGAAGATCTCTTAACATTGACCATTCCAAGAAAAATTTACTCCTTTCCAAGTTAGCTTTATTAGAGGGTTTTAAAATCACTAGGAATTTCTCACAAATCGATGGTAGTACCCAACTAATCCAAGGAAGCTATGAATATCTATCATAAATGTTGACCTAATCCATCCTTCAATTTCTTCTATTTTTTAGGGGTCAAAAAATAACCCATTGCTTGTGATGATATACCCCAAGAATGATACTTCCTTTAACCAGAATTCACATTTACTGTACTTGGCATAAAGATCCTCCTTTCTCATTGTCTTTAGAACAGTTCTCATATTCTCCTCATTCTCCTCCTTAGTTTTGGAGAATATTAGAATATCATCTATAATGAATACCTAATTTTTTTCGAGGTAATATATAAAGAGTCTATTCATCAAGTCCATCATGATTTTTGGAGCATTAGTGAGTCTAAATGGCATTACTATGAACTCATAGTACCTGTACCTTGTACGAAAATAAGTCTTGGGGATATCCTCCTTCTTCACCCTAACTTGATAATATCCCGACCACAAATGAACCTTAAATAAATATTGTTCTCCATGTATCTGATCAAAAAAGTCATCAATCCATGAAAGAGGATACTTGTTCTTTATCTTGATCTTGTCGAGCTCACGATAATCAATGCAAAAGCGCATTGACCAATCCTTCTTCTTGACAAAGAGGACTGGTGCACCCCAAGGTGAAACACTTGGGCGTATGAACCCTTTATGTAGATTCTATTGTAGTTTCTTCTTTAACTCCTCAAGTTCTATAAAATATAGTATGTATATATTATTGGATAATGATAACTCCCTAGGTATAAGATTGATTGAAAATTCAACCTCTTGGTTAGGAGGAAGACCAGGAAATTCCTTGGGAAACACATCATCGTATTCCCTCACAATAGGAATTTTTTTGAGGATGGTTCTTTCCTTAGACTCAATAATTTAATCTAGATACACTTTCTCATAGGGAAATAATATCCATCATTTAGATGTTGGTGATAAAGAATATTCATCCTCCTCCTTTCACTTGTATAGAATCAAGGGTCGATTCACAATGAAAAGAGTGATTTCCTTCTCACGGCAATTTATACAAGATATATATAGGGAAAGCCAATCCATACCCAAAATTGCATCAAATTCCACCAAAGGGAGTGTTATAAGGTTATCTAGGAAGTTCAACCCACAAATTTTGACAGGGGAGGAGTTATATGCTTAGAATGAAATAATTTCCCCATTTTCCATTTTCACTGACAGCTCTACTTCCATTCTTTTTGGTGGTGTTTGAATAGTTCTAGTAAAATTTTGTGATATAAAGGAATCCATAGAACCGGAATAAAAAAGTATGTCTCTATTATTGAATGAATAACTAGAGTACCTATCATCACTTCATTTTCGGGATCCACCTCAATGGTTTTGATGAAAAAATCTCACCCTTGTTACCTTGGTGGTTGTTGGTTGTCTTTGAAAACCCTTATTTTAGGGAATTGGATTGCAATGTGCCCTGGTTCCTTGCATTTTAAGAAATTAAAAATTCACTAAGGGTTGACTAGATAATTCATTTACTCCATCACATTAGTGGGTTTCTCTTGTTGGAAATCACTATCTAAGTTACCTTCCTCCCCATATCTAAAGCATTTCATCGTCCCCTTTAATCAATTTCTGGGGTGATTCTTTATGTACCTTTGATAAGTGGGATCTTGAAATTTCTTGGCACCATTATATTTCTCCATCGGAGTGAAAAAATTAAACTCCACATTCCACTTATTATCCCTATGAGACCCTTGAGATTTGGAGATCTCCATTTCAACTTTGAGGGTACATCGAACAATTTCCTCATAGCTATCAATGTCTCAGATCACCAGGGATTTTCATAGACTAGGTTTTAGCCCACCAAAGAAGCAGTAAACCATGAATTTAGGGGTAAAGACAAAGATAGAGGTGTATCTTTCAAGTATTTGGATTTTTTCCTCATACACACTGATATATTCGTCATCTTTTTTGCTTAAGGTCAAGGAAATCCCTTTCCAGTTTAATATGGAGAGTGTGAGGTAAATATTTATCAATTTTTTTTACTGAAATTCCTTCCACCCCATCACTTCAATCTCTTCCCCAAGATTCGTATTATTGATCAATGACCACCATTGATTAGCGTCTACTTCCATATGATAAAAATCTAGTAGAACCTTCTCTTATTTGGAACATTTAAGGATGGATAATATCTTCTCAATGAAGTTGATCCACTATTTCGTGACTAAGGGATCATATGATCCATTGAAAGTTAGAGGAGTTTGTCATATAAAGGATTCAATTAAAGCTTGTTCTTTTTTAGGGGGATTTGAGCACTCCTCTTGGTCCAGGTTTCTATTTATAACCTATGTCATCTAAGAGAGTGTCTTCACAAAGTTTGTGATTTCCACTCCTATTGGGTTGGGCATCTCATTGGGGCAGTCATAACATTGACTCTCACATTGATTGTTTACCCAATTAATCCTATTTCCGAACATTGTTAAGAATAAAATGAAAATTATGGATGAGTATTTTTTAAACTATTAGACACATAAATGGGTAATCCAATGACATTTAAGAGATAAATTATAAATTACATTTATTTATTAACTTATGAATTTCTAGGCTTCAATCTATGTTACCCGTGATCTATTTCCTAACATATACTCTTATGAGCATTTTTTTGGTTCCCTTAATAATGGTTCATAATAATATTTTGATTTTACCAAATCATATCCCCCATGAGTGTCATACTAGGTGAGAAGTACCATTGTCATGTACAAGTTTACATCGATTCAATTCCGATGCACCTTTTCATAGTTTTTACCCCTAGGTACATCTATGCCAGAACCACCCCCACTTGAAGTATCTAGAAAGGGATGTATTTTCTTGATAAACCAATTAATCTATACTTACCAAAATTTATGGATGTTTTATTATAATTAGTCTTATCCCTAAGTTTTTCACTATAGTTTTCTATTCCTAATCCAATAAATAAATAAACTTTTCCTTTGATACCAACTATAATGACCCTGCTCTTTATTACACATTAATGAATGATTTATTATATAAAAGTACACATAATAAAACTAGGAAGATAGATAATTCTATTATATTTGGGAATTAGGTACATTACATAACAATTTAAAATAGTAAAAACATCATCTTTATTGAAAACTTCCTTAACAGGTTCTCACTTAAAACTACATGGGATAACCTGGGGACATACATAAGAAAGAGGTGAGCTATAAAAACCAGTAAGGGAATAAACATGAAGTAAAATGAAGAAAGTAATAAATTTTAGAAAATAGGAATATCAATGGGGTATAAAAGGAATGAGAATCATAAACATGAATGATATGACATAATATAACATGATAACATAAAGGCAACATGGAAAATGTGGCAAAAAATTAAAACACTACATCATAAACATAGGTTAAGGATAAATGCCAAGACATCCTAATATAAAAATTCCTAAAAATTAATCAAGTTAACTACCTATCCCAACATGATTTATCAAGAGACTAAACATTACCTAATTTATTGGATTGTTATATAATTTCGGGCACACACGTAACTTTCATTTCATTCTCATGCTTAAGTGTACCACATAAATCACAAAACATGGAATAATTCATCATTGTATTTTATTACATGATAAAGGAGTGTGGAATAAATACATGTAATTCACAAGTAAAAGAATTATAAGTTTATAAAGGTGAACACCCTTGATATTAATTGGGTATGGGTATTCACTGTACATTTTTTTTGGTATAGAATACCATGGTGAAATTTCGGCAGCATAATGAGAGCACATAAATGTTCATGGGAGGGATTAATGAGAGTGAAAGGGATCTATCATAATTTATAAATCATATGGGAATTATGGGGCATGTGTAAAAACATACCCCAACATTAGGATTTTAAAATAAAAGGGCATAAAATGAAGGATATTATTTAATAAAGAGGAGAAAGAGAGGACCCCTTACTTGAGTGTGTGGATCCAAATGCTTGAGAGGGGATTATTGAGAGATTGGGGGAGTGTTGTGAAGACTCTAGGGAGGTGAGGTTAGATTAAGGAAGAACTAAAAGGATTTTTAGTGAAGAGAAATGAGATCTTGGGGTGGTTTATATAGGAAAGGAGTGGGTAATTCTTTATCATTTCTCAAACATAGGTTTTGGACTCTATATAATAAAATAACCAAAACCACAAACCTTCCCATGGGTTTTTCCCATGGTTTCTTAAAAATGGGAGTGGTTTTCATTATTTTATAAGTAAAAGTGTCTAATTAAATAAAATAATACCCTTTTTTATGTGGAGGTGAGTCATACTCTTAAAGAAATTATTTTAAAACCTTAAAATATATTAATGTTTTTGGAGGATTTACAAAGGCTTTATAAAATAAATAAAAATAAAAATAAAAAATAACATTATTTTAAAGGGAAAAAATATATTTGGTCGTGGATACTATTTATTTTATTTATTATATCACTTTTTGTTAATTATGATATAATAATACACAATGTATATTTATATGGTATTTAATTTTTACTCGAATATTTGACTGCCTTAGAAAATTTTGAAAAATTCACCATTGGATAATTTCAACATTATGATTCCAAAAATAATATCAATTTTATCAAAATTATTTTCTAAATATGCATACTTTCACATTTAAAATAAGAATCAACATTTATTGATAAATACTGGGTCTTTTGACAATAACAGTTTTTGAACCCTTATAAAAATTACATTTGAATTCATATAAATTATATGATCAATTATATTTAACAAAAATTATTTAATAATAATATTTTATCAAAATATTATTTGTTTCAAAAATCAATTAATTCATAAAAATAAATTCCTTAATTGAATTTGAATATTACCCCAAAATACTATTTGTGTTTTATTGTATCAAAATAAAAATCATTTATAAAGTAATAATAATTGGATGAAAATATATTAATTATTCTATAAAAAATAATCTACATACTCATATTTCTAGGGTTTAGATACATATACCTTTAATATACCAAAAAATGACCTGAGAGTAAGGTGCGTGATAGTGAGACTTTCATGGGGTGGTTCGACGTACATGGTTTGGGCCGTGATCTCGATGAGCTTGAACTTCTCTTGTAAATGATTTTGCTCATACTTAAGTTATTGGATCTCAGTTTGGTATTGGTCAAGGGAAAATCCTAGTGATTCAATCTCTGTTAGAATCTCTAATAAATGGGATTCATAGGGTACAATCATACTGTTTGAGGCCATCACTTCTTTTTTCTGAGTCAATTGGATTTATTAAAACCCCATATTTATACTAATAATTTGATCACTATTCAACGACTGTATTATCAATGATAAAGATGCTTAAAAGTTATTTAAATATGATAGTATATAGTAAAACCAAATAAGTGTATGTGTTTTCTATAACTATATTATATAATAAGACATTTAATTAAATCACAATGGAAAATTTTATTTATGAAAGTTCAGGTCATTACAAACCATACCTTATTAGACATGGTAAGGTTGATGATGAGTCATGTGGATCTTCCTTTATCCTATTGAGGATACATATTACAAATTGTGGCATAAACATTAAACCAATTACCAACTAAAGTGGAAAATAGAATTTCCTTTGAGTTATGTAGTGGAAAGAAACTCATTTTGTCGCATACACGTGCATGAGGTTGCAATACATTTGTTAAGGCCTTCTCAGGCAACAAACTAGCACCCTGAGGAAAAAATTGTATCTTTATAGGGTATCATAAAGAAAAAAGGGATAATAATTTTAAAACCCCTTAGAAAAGAAAGCGACTGTCATTAGACAATCCAACTTTCTTGAGAGGGACCACATCCTTAAAAATGATAATGGGATAATTATTGATTTTGATGAATATTATTCTCAAGATAAACAAGAGTTGGTACCAGAACAGGTTCCACAGGTCCCCATGGAATAAGTAGTTCCTGAAAAACAAGTATTGCGTAGGAGCACAAGAGAGGTAAGTGAACCAGAGAGATATGGTTTTATAGTCACTGAATATGGTGACTCATTATTGTTTGACAATGATGAACCTCTATCCTATAAATAGGTAGTATAGAGATCAGAAGATACAAGATGGAAATAATCCATAAACATTGAAATGGATTCCATGTATCAGAATAAAGTTTTGGTTCTAGTCGATGCACCAGTTTATGTAAATCCTATAGGGTTCAAATGAGTATTCAATAGAAAACTGGACATGGAAGATAAAGTAAATACCTATAAAGAAAGGATAGTGTCTAAAAGGTTTAACCAACATCAAGGAACTGACTATGACGAATCCATTTCACTAGTTTCTATGTTTAAATCCATTTGAATTCTACTTGTTATAGCAACTTACCATGACTATGAGATTTGGAAGATGGATGTAAAAACTGAATTCCTTAATGTAAACCTTAAGGAAGATGTCTATATGATACAAACAAAAGGGTTTGTGACTCTAGGTGATTTCAAAAGGATTTTAAAGTTTTATAGATCCATTTATGGATTGAAACAAGCATCCAGGTCATGGAACATTCAATTCAATGAATCTATAAAAGAATTTGGTTTCATTAAGAATGAATGCAATCCATATTTTTATAATAGGATTAGTGGGAATTCAGTCACTATCCTAGTAGTATATGTTTATGACATATTACTTATTGGAACTAAAATACCAGTCTTACAGTCTGTTATGGACTAGTTAAACAAGTGTTTCTTTATGATGGGCTTAGGTGAAAAAACCTATATTTCAGGGATCAATATCATTCCTGATAGATACAAGAGGCTTCTTGGATAAGTCAAAGTACATATATTGACCAGATACTAAAGAGATTTATTATGAAAAAATACATAGATGATTGGTTCCAATGTCACATGGTTTACATATTTTTAAGAAAGTGGTTCCTTAGACACAATATGAGAAAGAGATAATGAGTAAGATCTTATACACTTCAGTGATAGGATCAATCCTGTATGACATGTTATGTACTAGACTTGATATTTCCTATGCATTGAGCATAGTATGTAGATATCAAGAAGATCTAGGAGAACAAAATTAGTCTAATGTTAAGGCTATCCTCAAGTATTTGAGAAAAACTAAAGATATGTTCCTAGTGTATAGAGGATACAAGTAGCTGGTCATTAGGGGTTATACTAATGCTAGTTTTTAAACAGATCATAATGATCTGAATTCACTATCAGGATATATTTTTTGTATCAATGGAGGATCTGTAATCTAGAAGAGCTCACAATAGATATTTTTCACTAATTCTATAGTGAAGTACGAGTATATAGATACTTTTTATGAAACCAATAAATCCATTGGGATACAAAAATTTATCTAGGATCTTGATGTGTTACTTAGTAGTAAAGACCCCATCACATTGTATTGTCAAAATACTATAGCGATGGATCTTGGAAAAGAGCCAAGGTCACACCAAAAGAGAAAGAATATACTCTGGAAGTATCAACTATTGAGTTATTTTTATCAAAGGGGTGGATTTTCAGTAACAAGAGTACCCAAGAAAGAGAACATGGAAAACCACTTGACTAAAGGCCTATCTCAGCAGAAGTATGAGTATCATGTGAGAGCTAGCAGACTAAAGGTTGTTAGCCGTTGTCTCTAGTACAAGTAGGATTATTTTGGAGTTGGTTCCCTAGAACCAACTTATGTGTACTTTATGATTACATGTATTCATAGTTTTGAATAATAATAAAAACCTTATCACATCGTGATTGTTCTTCTGTGTAACATAATATGTGATAATGTCCTAAGAGTAGTCATTTCACTAAAAGGTCATGGAAGTTCCCCGCTATGATGAGAACCTAGAAGTTACATGATAATATTATTAAATATATGATCTATATCCAGATGAAATCATTTGAGAGACACAAATGATACATGATATCAAGAGTGGAGACTTATAGGACTTTGATGCACCTCTTTATGGTGTACGCCCTTGGTAATATCCAGTGTATGATATTATGAGAACGAGACCCAACAATAGGAAATCCACATTCATATGTGTCATTGGATGTTCCTATCTATGAACATGTGTATTGATCCATATACTTTATTATTATTATTGATGAGTATTATAAGTCCCATACTTTTATTTATTGAAAAAAAACTATGATGAAATATCTTCATGGTGAGGTAGGATATGTTGGGTACGTCATGAGTAATATTGCATTAATGAATAATGTGAGAAAGGTTTTTTACCTTCTATTATTTAATGAAATTTGATATCTCAAGCACTTTGATGAAATTATATATCCTAAATAAATCCATGGCTATGGTGTTCTATAGGAAAGTTCAATTTCTGGGAAGTCAAAGAAAGAGATATCGAGCATATCGGTTGATGGCACTGGAATGCAACCTATTTGATTAGAGATATCATGATAAAAGGATTATATTACATAGTAAGAATATATATGAGGTATTATGTCATTGAAACATTAACTTCTTTCTCTATGGGTTCCATGAAACATTTCTAGATTCCACCCTTGGACTTAGGCTACTTCTCCTAATGCCATTGAGAAAGAGGCCTAGAGGGTCACACACTAAGTGTATCCCGAATCTCAGTTAAATAATACATTATTATTTATTATTTAACAAGTTGAATAAATATTATTCCTAAGCATGGTTTAATAATTATTTGTGTATGCTTGATCACATATATTCTATCACCAGTTATTTGAGAGAATATTATATGAGTGGAATATTTAATATTTTTTTTTCTATTTAGTGAATATAATATTTATTTATTTATTGGAGAATAATGCATTGATATTTATTTATTAAATAAATAGTAATTATTCAAGGCTGGATAAATATTGCGAAGTAATGGTGGATTGAGTTTTTTGGTTTGGTGAAAAATAGTATATATTGAATATTATTTGATTAAATAATATTTAATTTAATTCTCATGTAAATTGCATGTTGAGGAAATAATAATAATATTATTATTTTAGACATTGGGATCCACAAGTGATTAAATAAATATTAAAGTTAACTTTTTAAAATATTTATTTCTAAACCCTAGCAGTATTTAGACCCAATTATATTATTTTTCAATAGATCCAATTCATTTTGTGTTGTGCACAATGACAACTGGGGAGAATCCTCTAAAGCCCTAGAGAGATCCCTATCTAAGAATACTCCCAAGAACAGAGATCAATCATCCACCAAATCCCACTCTAGAGTCTAGATAGATTAAGGATAATGATTTGGAATAGATTCTTATGATGATAAAAGGTGAATGATGAAAGAAATTGGATCTACCATGCTAGAACCCAAAGATTCCTACGGTGACGTTCAGATATTTGTTGAACACATGCCGATCACCGCTGGATGGAATATACTCTTGATTCATACAACACAATGATGGTACAACATAGATCTGTTATCATATCCATCAATGAAGAAAGAATTACCACAAGTTAATTCTTAATTAATTAAATAAATTATAAATAATATGTGATGATCCAATGCTTGGTTTTAGCATTATATCCCTTGTCTATATTCTTTGATTTATTTCTGTTGATCATGACATTCAACGTTGTGTAATATCTTAGATTAATAATCGATCATGAAAAAAAATAAAAGTTGGGAATGACCCATTGCATGCTTCCACTTTTCCAAAAACCTTCACTACCTCCCCTGACCTAAGGTTTCTTCCCTATCAAGACAGAATTAGTGTAATTAATCGGTGTCCACCTTGAGATGGAATTGGGAATGAGTTTCACAAACTTGACTTAAATCTATGATAGAGACTCAGACTAGATGACAAGCTCCAATGAAGAATCCATGGAAGGAGGAACCAAAATACCATCATCCCATTTTGATAAAGGATAATACATCACTAATGAAAGCAATGAAAGTCTCCCACCTTTGGAAAGTGGGAATACAAAGAAATAGAAGTGCGCATGATGTGTTGACCCAATAAAAAGCATCAAAAATAAAAATAGTGAACCTAGCATGAATAACTATTATCCTCAACTATGGAGACTATTATAGTTTTAAGAAACATCATATTTTCATTTCACTAAATTAAAATATTTAGTTCCAGATCCCACGAAGCAAACAGTGGGATCATTATGAATCTCACCTACAACCTGGGGAAGTTAACATTGGGAATCCTCGGTCTATGACACCATCAATGTGGATAATTATATACTTCATTAAGAATGAATGATGTTGGGTAATTGGACATAACTTTCACTATACCTTTACTGATGCCTGGATTCATATGCCTTATAGGACTCAAGCTATAGGAATCCATCATCCTAGCAACAAAAGGCACAGGGATAGGGGAAACATGGATATGGTAATCCTGTACGATTACACCCCTACCGTGACTTCCACTGTGCCTTCAGCTGCTAGACTCCCATTCCCCATGTCACTCTCTGAGTTCATTCATAGGAGGGTGATTGATGCTCTCATGCACCAGTATGAGTAGGGAGGGGTCATTCCCACTAGGGACATGATTTGACAAGATTTTGATCTATCAACACCTCACCAAAACTGCTGCCCCTAAGGGCCATATAGGGGATATCCACCCCCATTTTAATGGTGAATCACTTCGAGTGCCTCTACCTGGATCACTCTGATAACTCACTCACTTATGTTGAGAAGGTGGGGGATGTTCAAGATGAACCTGTAGTGACCAACACTCGAGAAATTCCTAGGAGGGATCCCATTAGGTGTCATTAGCATCAACACCAATCGGTTCCATAGGATGAAGAGTGGTTAACCCATTCCCCGCTCTATTAGCCCTAGTCTAAAACACCCAACACTGATGTCAAGGGCAGACCCATAACATTTTTTGATAAAGGAAATATTCTAAAACTTCTATATCCCCTTCCATCGCTGACATATCCCACCATATCTCTATAATAGGTGAACAAGTATCCATCTTTGTCTTCTTGGGATCAAGACCCTAACCACCTTTTAAGTAGACTGGGTTGACTCCCTCAGTCTCCCTAACCACTGACAGCCGTTATGGGCCACCCCATGATGAGGAAAATCAATGCAGAGGTTCTCCTCACACCACAATCAAACAACACATAAGTCCTCCTCATGCTGCTACCAACTAATGTGAAGGTCCTCCCAACACCACCATAAATCAAAGTGGTGGCCCTCCCCACACCAACATGAATCATCATGAAGGACCTCCCTATGCTTCCACCATCCAATATGAAGGTCCTCCCCACACCACCACTAATCAGCACAAAGGTCTTTCCCATGATGAATACATTACCTACTCCAAAGAAACACCCCGGGGCAGGAGGGAGAACACCCATCATGGGGGTCATGCCTACGATGCAGGATGCAACCCACATAAAGGTAACCCAACTGAACCTCAAAAATAATTTCTTGGAGAAGTCTCATGCTATCAGAGGTGAAACACTGAGAAGCATCATGTCATCATCGACCTCTCAGATTCCAACACGACAGATAATTCAATGAGGAAAACTTCACCCCATATGCCAAAGTTTGGGAAAAAAGCCCATAAATTGAGACTTATAATCCCAAAATCCAAGGTCCACATGACCCCAGATCCCTATGTAGGTACATATAGGTGGAGGAAATTTAGGCCACCCTCCAAGGTCTTGTAGTGAAACCATCTCCGCCACCACTAGTTTCCCTCCTCTCTACCTCCACACAAGAAGTTGGAGAGATGTCAGGGTTTGGGTTGACACCCTCAATTGATGGTGATCAATATACTGAGTCCCAAATGGACCCTTCCATGCTCATTCATGATTTATTGGTAAACACTCCATCCTACATGAACATGATCTTGAAGCTGAATCTACCTCCAAGAGATATCCCAGTGTGTAGCTACTATTTAACCTGTGTGGAACCCCCTCTTTCAATAGAGAAACTGCAAAAAAGGTCTACATTGATGCCACCACCCTTATCTTTACCTACACAAATCAAGGATTGGGATGAATAAGATAAAAATACTTCCTATGAGCAAGAGGTTCTATGGGAGATTTTGGATACCGACCAGCTTTCAATTGTGTTCTAGCCTCCCACAACTACAGAATTTATCATCCTGAAGTCCCTCACTGAGGACCAGGTAGTGTGTTTCCACTAGATCATCTGGGAAACATATCATTGCCTCTGTGACCATTAGTTGGCCTACCCAAGGAGCCATGAGCACCTTAATTCCATCAACCAGCAGTGTGGGAAGGTGGAGATTACAACACTCTCTGTAGCTTAGCACCCTGATTCATATGGTTACTACCTGAATTCCCAAAAAACCTATATTAAGATCCTCACTATGCTCTGAAGGGTCATGGAAGAGGCATCTCCATACATACAGATCAATGATTGGGGTCAGTATGCCGCCGTCCATTTCATCCCTATCTTGTGATAGAGACAAGAACAACAGTCTGGTCAATCTTCCAATGATGAAAATTCCCCTATTACTACCACCATAGTCAATATGGTTATCATTAACTCACCGAAGGATCAGAGGAGTAGGGCCTCCAATGAAGGGAATGATGGGGAAAACCCGCCTCAAGGGGTGACACAATACTAGGAAGACCTCATTACATGCGTCCATACTCGTCAGTATAGATAGGAACTATGCCTCAGAAGTCTCCCCCAATGAGATGCTGCTGCCTACCCATTGGTATGTTAATAATGGAAAGGACCATGCCCAAGCCTCCAACCTATCCTAGGTTGAACCAAAAGAGGATTAGGATCCCACGGTAGTTGGTTTTCAGTAAAAACTCAAGGAATACAAAAGGCTCACCACTGAGCTCATTGCTGAGCTGTGCTCAGACCCTAACAACATCATAAGGGAACTCGTCTCTCCTCCAGTTGGGAACCCAGTCCTCCTCAGCCAGATGCCCCATTTTGAACTTGGTGGTACTACATACCTGGTCAGGGAAGAATACAAGGGATACAACAAGTGACCAAGATTTGATTCGACTACCCTTCCTGAGTAGCATGATTATCCACCTTGGGATTAAGGCCGTACTACTCCCTGAGTCTATGATCCTATCAAAACAATAGTAACTAGATACCCTCACAATGATGACATGATAACTGGTCTCATTCCATGCCTTGAGGATCTAGCAACATGACAAGTGACAATCCCACCTGATAGAAATACATACCCAACATTGGTGGACCATATCCGACAATACAAAAATGTACCTATTAGAAGGGATTATTTTTGTGATTAGAGGGGGTTATAATCCCCTCTAAATAAATTAGTGGTAGTTACCCATAATCGCCACTCATATTCCTACCTTATGTTGTTAGTGGTGTTTTTTTTAAATCATTGGTATGGTAAGGTTCAATTAGTGATGGTTAAATTATAGGGGGTTTAAACCCCATCTAATTTCACCACAAAATTTCCCAAAGCAGATATTTTAGAGGGGGTTTTAACCCCTTCTAATTTCACCACAAAATCACCCAGAGCAGATAGTTTAGAGGGTGTTTTAACCCCTTCTAATTTATTTACCAAATTAGGGGTGGTTGAAAACTGCCCATAATCAAGTTATAAGTAAAATATTAGGGGATGTTTTGGAAACCACCATTATTTGAAACTGAATTAGAGGGGGTTTTAACCCCCTCTAATTTAGTCACATATTAGAGGCAATTTTGAAAACCACCTCTAATAATTTTTTTTAAAGCACTACCCCACTCCCCGTTCCGTGCTGCCCTTGCCATTCCCCGTGTGAGCCCCTCACTCCCCTCTCACCATCATTCCCCTTCACAATCCCTCCATTGTCTGCACTGGCTCCCCCAACTCCCTCCCATTCACAAAATGTCCACAAGGACCCCTCCACTGATGACGCACACCGCATTTCCATCACCACCCTTGAAAAATCATCTTCCGATGGGTTTTGAACCCGGATCTCCCCCCTAAATCACCTACACCTCTACCACCACACCAACTTAATTTCAATATAATAAATACACATTATTATATTTATATATATTAGGAATCTTATTTAAATAAATATTATTTGAATAAATATTTAAATACATATAAATATATAACCTATATATATTTATATAAATTAATATATACATGTTTATATTATGTATTTATGTATTTACATTATAATACATTTATATTGTATTTATTTTATACATTTATATAAACTATATATTTTATATGTGCACTTACATACATTTGAGTAAATATATATTTTACATATATTTATAATTCTATTTATGTTATGTATATACACATATATTTATATATTTATAAATATATTTATTTAAATTATTTATATAATTAAATAAATATTTATATATTATATTCATGTTTATTTATATAATATATATATATATATAAGTATTTATTTAATATATTTATGTAATTTATTTAAAAATATATTTATATAATGCATTTCAATAAATATATTTATTATTTTGTACATTAATATATATTTATTTGTATAAATTGTTTAATATTATATATAATTAATATATAATTATTGTTATATGAAATAAAATTTATAAATATATATATATATTACCTGTAATTAATATTATATGAAATGCAATTTATACAAATATTTTATATGAAAAACAATCTAAAAAAATATTTATATAGTGTTATATGAAATACAATTTTATATTATTTATTATTAAGATGTATATTATATATAATTAATATGTATATTATATATATTTAATATTATATGAAATATAATTTATACAAATATATAATTAATATTATATGAAATACAATTTATAAAAATATTTATATAATGTATTTCAATACATATATTTATTATTATGTACATTAATATATTGTATTTAAATAAATATAATTGTATAATATTGTGCACATTAATATATATTTGTTTGTATAAATTAAATTTCATATAATATTAATTATATTTAATATAAAAGAATAAACATATTATTTAAAAATATATTTATTATTATTATAATCAAAATTATAAAAAATACAATCTTGGGTTTTTATATGATATATTTTTTAAATAAATTATATTTATGTATATATTTATATAATATGTTTGTGATTTTATATTATATCTAATTAATATTATACGAAATACAATTTATACAAATAAATATATATTAAGGTACATAATATTATACAATTATATTTATGTTTACGTATAAATACAATTAAATACAATCATATAAATAATTTATATAATATGTTCATATAATGTATTTAAATACAATTATATATTGTGTTTTAATTATATATATATATATTATAGATTTTTTTTAAAACAAAATAGTGGGGGTTCACAACCCCCTATAAATTAAAGATATTAGAGGGGGTTTTGAACCCCCCTAATTTAAGACATGAGATGATGTTTTAAACCCCAACCAATTTAAGATTTTAAAGGGGGGGGGGTTGAATTGTTGCTAATCTCATTGATTAGCGATAGTTTTGAACCACATCCAATTTCTTAAATTAAAGGGGGTTCAAAATGCCCTCTAAAATCCAACTAGATATGAAAAAAATAATATTAATTTTTTTGAAGTGGGTTCATAACCCCCTCTAAATTAGATTATTACCAAGGGTTGTACATAACCCCCTCTAATTTATAAAAAAAATGAATTTAGAGGGGGTTCATAACCCGCTCTAAATTCGATGATTAGAGGGGGTTGTGCATAACCCCTCTAAACAACCCCCTCTAATCTATTGTTTTTGTTATAGTGCGAGCACCTCCGGAGTTTGGTCATCCCAACTTCACCTTGTTTAATGGAATGGGTGACCCACTAAAACATCTGGTCCACTTCTCCTCAAGGTGTATTACAATGTCGGGGACTCTAGAATAGTAGGAGGCCACCAAGCTTTGATGATTTGTTCATACTTTGGAGGGCCCTATGTTCATCTGGTAAAACTAGCTGCCCATAGGGTTTGTTGCTATTTGGGAGGATCTACAATGATAATTCATTTACCACTTCACCTTCACCATGCGCAATACGAGCATTTTCAACCTCTTCAAATGAAAGAAGAGGCCTGATGAGCAAGTCACTGAATTTATTGCTCGGTGGAAGGGACTCGCGTACTCACTCAACATATCACTATCTTAGGAACATCTGCTCATGATGTGTGTGGAGAACATTGAGAATGAGCTGGTCCCTACCCTCGTCTATCTGAACTAACTATGTGGATTTCAAGAATTCTCTGAAATGGATTAATGTTTGGAGGAATCCTTACAGTGGAATAAATAATAGTCACAACCATTTCCCCTTCCATATCCCATGATAAGACTTGTAAAACTAGAGACAATCGATACTGTTTACATAGAGGTCCCTAATTTAGTACACTTATTGGCCCCTTTTTCAAATGAGCCTCACAGAGTGCATCCCTATTAGGAGTATCTTCTCCCATCATAGCACTACCAAGTCTAGCCTCGCTAATCATAGCTTCCCCAACAAGAGAATGTGGCTTCATACCACTGTTAAGGCTAGGATCCCAAGATTCTTTCCTAGAAGTAATAAACAAGACTTATTCCTTTAGGGATTTAAAAAAATCGTTATATTTCATCTGAACCATAAATATGGGAATCCTAGAGTTACTAGTGTTTAGAAGGCCCAAGGGGGCTGGAATCATTGTCCATGTCGGCCATTTCCCATATCATAAGATCCCCAGAAACACCATAAAATAATGCTTTGTATCCAAAGATTGGCTCCAAGACCAAGTAGATAACAGTTTAGTAAAGCTGGGTGACTTTCTATAACACATGACACATGTCTCTATTGACCTCGATAGTGACAGTGAAGACTCTGGAGAGTAGAAACAGGTTCCCAGCCACATGATGTAGAAGTACGATGATTGGTTAGAATTCAAGGTAGCATCTCACACTCATGGTATTGTTTGGTCTCGCTTGAGAAAGCGAGAACCTTCTGTGGTTTCCACACCTCCTCTGGCTGATGCCTCCACATTCGTATCGTAGCATTCCAAGTCTCGGTGGAAGAACAAAAGTTTCCAGTGCAAAAGAAATTAGATTCACCTACCGGTTCCAAATCCATCTTATACTCTTGGAGACTTCACACCTCCCGAGTTAGAAGATTCACCAGGGTCCGCCCAACCTAGAATATTCCCATAGTGATGATAAGGAGTACACCTACCTGAATACTGTCAAGATAGTAGACCACTTGACAAAGATTGACTATGAGGAATGTCATGAAAAACCCTTGGGTGCGTCTGACCAACATCACCAGAGAAGAGGTAGAGGACACACGAGATGTAAGAATGATCATGTTAGTGCTCCAAACCAATCTTTTCATACTACTGAGACAAAAAAATAGGCTTTGTGCAGATCTCAAAAAGCATAGTCCCCCTAGTTCTCTCCATCCAGATAACCTCTTTAGATGACTGTATTAGTTGACCATAAAACCTAGCCACATCCGCTCCATGATCAGATACGTCTAGCCAAGGCCCGACCTCATCCAATCAATACTCACTCAAAAATTGTTCAGATAGGACCAACTAGTCAGTAGTAGAATATCGCTAGAACTAGTCAAACCCCAATAGTCTAGCCAATGACATCTACTGCACACTTTTCTAAATAACAACCATGTATGGGAAAAATAATTCCCTAGGCATGGATGTACAATGTTTTAAATCACCTTGCTAGAATACCCGCAAGGCTTTTGATCCTCAAGGATATTTTATTTTCAAAGGAAATGCGTGAGACCCTTGCTAAATATTTTAAAATTCCACTCTAGTTTGAGGATAAGGTAGCAACTGCTAAGGCCTATTATACATAGGGGGCTGAGTAAGAGGAATGTCAATCCATTATCTCATTTTCTGGGGGAGATAAGGGCATTATCATTCAGGGGAACATACACGCGTTGTACAAAACTGGCTAGTTCAATGAAATGGAAATCCACCATGGCCTAGAGGATACTGGATAAGGGATAAAACTCATCCTAGCCAAAATTCTACATAAATAGGGACTCATAGAAGAATACCCTAACTTCATTTGCATGCGGTTTTCCCCTCTTCATACCACCAGTGCCTCAAATACTCCCTCAATGGTTGAGTAGGGGTATTACAGGGTGATGTGTCCCCCTTTGACTCATGTGAGGCCCATTATCTGGATACTGGGTACTACAATAGGGAAGGGTAGCTGGTCCATACTGATGGGGTTGAGCGTATCAATGCTCCTAATGATCTTACAATCATTACAGATGATTATTATGTGTACATGAAAGAAATATTAATTCACCCAATTCACTAGTTGGATCCCACAATCCCATACTGGGGGGGGGGGGTGTTTCCTTGTATCCAAGAAAAAGGATTTCTCCCAGGTTACCTTTTACTCCTACACCAGGAAGGACCGATTGGTACCTAAAAACCATACTCCTATGAAGTACTAATAAGTTTTCTCCCTGTCTATGGACCCACAACATTCCCACATGTTCACCAAAGCAGGTATGACTTGACAGAGGTTGACTCCTCGCCATTTCTTTGATATCAAGGGTATACCTCATAGTCAAGAATTAGACAGAATTGATTAAACAACTTATGTCACCATATTATCATCATATCAGGAACCCCTCTTTGAGGATTCTATATCTTCCATAGAAGATACCATTGATTCCCCTAGATTGACTAGTCTGGAAGAGCCACCCCTCCTTCTAATTCCCCTATCTCAGATGAACGAGAGCATTTGGAAGACACCCCTCCTTTATTTGAAGAGGGTGTCTCAACTACCATTGATGAGTTAACTTAGGTGAACCTTGGTATAGATAAATATCTGAGTCTGACATTGATCAGTGAAACCATATCTCCAAAGGTGTAGCAGAAGTATGTGACCTTCTTGAAACATCACCACAATGTATTCACATGGAGCTATGTCAAGATTCCAGGGTTAGACCCTCAAGTTTTTATTCATTGTTTTGTCCTCCCAGCTGGTCATTGAGGGTTCAAACAGCCTCCCAGAAAGATGCACCCCTCTCACAATGTTATGATCGAGGCTGAAGTTGACATTCTTATCAAATCCAACTTCATCAGGGA
Organism: Viscum album; assembly: GCA_963277665.1. Taxonomy (NCBI): domain Eukaryota; kingdom Viridiplantae; phylum Streptophyta; class Magnoliopsida; order Santalales; family Viscaceae; genus Viscum; species Viscum album. The sequence continues at coordinate 2,011,265,483 of OY728160.1, forward strand.
AGTCTATTACCCTAGATGACTATTCAACATCGTCCTATCCAGGAAGAATAATGGGAAGATCAGATTCTACATCAAATCTCAAGACCTCAACTACCATTTTCTAAAGGATGATATTCCCCTTCCAGTGAAAAAGATTTTGATTGATGCTAAAGATATATTACAAGCCTTCCCCTTCATGGATGGATATTTCAGGCATAATTAGATCTATATGGACCTTGAGGACGAGGATTCTACAGCCTTTAGGGTTCTCTAAGGAACTTTCTGTTATCAGGTGATACCTTTTGACTTAAATAATGATAGATACAATTATCAATGAGCCATGAACCACATATTCAAACCAATTATTAGGATATTGGTGGAATGATACATGAATTATTTAGAGGTCTAATACTACCATCATCAAGATCATTTAAAGGACATTGAAAAAGTGATCGACTTCCTTCACTCTTGATACTTGAAGTTGAACCCCTTGAAGTGCACATTCGGTGTTACCTCTAGGAAATTTCTTGGCTTCATCATAAGATATAGAGGAATCAAGATTGAATGGGATAAGATCAAGGCCATCAATTAAAATGATCCCCCAAGAAACCTCCAAGAGTTGAGGGGCCTCCAAGGCCACTTAGCCTATATACGCCGATTTATTGAAAATATGGCCGACAAGTGTGATATCTTATTGAGGCTCATGAAAAAGAGAATTGTTTAATAGTGGGATGAGGAGTTATAGGACACCTTTGAGGATATAAAGTAGTATATTATAAAACCTCTAGTTCTGATTCCACCTATCTTAGGAAAGCCATTGCTCCTCTACATGACCTCATTGTAATAGTCCCTCTAAAACCTTCTATAAAAAAAACAATGTGGGGAAGGAAAATTGTCTATACTATCTCAGCCACATAACCCTTGACATGGAGACCATATAATCCCCCTTCGAGAAGAGTTGTCTCATGCTGGTTTTTATAGTGCAGAAGTTGCAACATTATTTTCAACACTATTATATATAGTTGGTGTCTCGAGTGGAAGTTATAAAGTATATCCTAAATCAACCCATGATAAAGGTATGATTAGAATTTTGGGTGGTGATTCTCTAGTAGTTTGACATCTGGGTTGTCCCATAGAAGGCTGTCAAAGTCCATCCATTGGAAGAACTTTTGGTCGCACATATAGCCCCTAGAGAATTTCCCCAAGATGTTGATTTCCAAGATGAATCTATTCTATTGGTGGATCATGTTGTACCATTTCGAAGGATGAATTTTGATGGTTCCTTCCAGAGGCTGACTGATAGAAGACTCAATAACCCCAAGATTAATAGTGTAGTCATGGGAATCATCTTCATAACTCCAGTACAATATGTATTTTCGTACTCATTCCTGTTATTCGAAGGCTTCAAAAAAAAATGAGATAGAGTATTAGGCCTTCATTACTAGTCTCAAGTTGTCCCTTGAGATTGATTCCCTCATTTAAATCTGAAGGGAGACTCTAAAATGTTCATCAAATAGATCAAGGGTGACTACATCATCAAGAAAAAATAGCTTGCACCCCTACTGGAACATAACCATCAGTTAATGGACCAATTCCCTTCCCTGATAGAGGTAACTCATGTTTTACAACCACAGATTGGTTGAGACAATGAATTAGTAGGTCATGCCAAATATCTTGTAGAACCCAACCAAAATGATATATTCATTCATGTGGTACACCAGAGGGTCATCACCCCTACCACTTAAGATGATTGAAACTAGTAGATAAATCAATAGGCTGATGATACTTTTATGCCCGAGACTTTATGTCCTCCCATAGTAGAGGAAATGGATGATTGAATGACTCACTTCATTGAGTATCTCTAGCGTGGCATTCTCCCACCAGACCGAGCTGATCATGAGTGAATCCATCAGCTTGTAGCTTAGTTTACTCTCTGGAGTGGGTCTAACCTTGATAAAACCATCTAAAAGCATGGGTTCAATAGAATTATCCTCTATTGAATACAAGGAGATGAGATAACTTAGGTCATGCAGGAGGTCCATACCGGATCTTGTGGTTCCCATCAAGTGGGATTGAATCTCTCCCACCAAATAAAGAGATTGAGCTACTTCTATCCCACCATGGTCTATGACTATATTGAGTTCACTAAGAGGTTCCATGCATGTCATATCCATGTCAACTTTGTGCAATGACCACCAAATCTCCTCTACACCACCAAGTATTCTTGGCCCTTTGCAGTATGAGGGATCAACATTGTGGGACCATACCTGCCTATGAAAACTCGACAATGCAGGTCCATCTTGACCGAAACTAACTTATTCTCCAAATGTGTAAAACAGGTTCCCATCAAGGAAGTCAAAACTCAGTCTGTGATTGAGTTAATGATCTCCCACATCATCCATCAATTTAGAGTACCACATAATATTCTCAAAGACAATGACACTATCTTCTGAGCTGCTGAGCTAGAAATTATATGCCAAGTACAACATCTAGTCCAACCATACTCATCACTACCATGTCTAGGAAAATGGGAAGATTGAGGAATTAAATAAGACCCTCTCTAACATATTTCATAAAATGAAAATCCAAAACAAAAATATTTGGCCCAAAAAGATCCCCCATAACCTTTGGTCTTATCAGACGATGACTCAAATTTCCACCTGGGTGACCCCATACTCCTTAGTGTATGGAAAAATACAGCCTTACCCATTGCGGTACATTTTCCATTACTTTGAAAAAAAAAATTATAACCACTAGATGCTAGATATAATGGCATAGGTCCATCTAGATAATTTGGAATCCCTTGAAGAAAATAATCTCTAGGACTTGAATAACTTAGAGAGGCACCAGAACATGGTAGAAAGAGTGATAAAAAAGAAGGTTTTCCTCCACTACTTACTCCAAGGTGACATGGTACTGGTCCTCTTAACTCAGAAAATACCAAAAAAAACCCATAGAAGTTTGATCCCAAGTGGAAAGGAACATACATTATCCATAAGGTCTATTCCAACGGATCATACTCATTGATTACCGTGGAATAAGATCATATCACAACTCCCATAAATTCCAATTTTATTAATAATTACTTCATACAAGGATCCCCACGGTCTAGGTAGTATGGCCTTAAAATATTTACAATTGGTCCAAGCTCTAAAAACTTAAACTAACAATAACATCATGGTCCAAGCATTATGAACATAAAATATTTACAACCCCTATAGTCTGAGCTCTATGAATTTAAACTAGTATAGACCATAGTCCGAGTTGTATGAATTTAAACTAAAAAGCTCATTGTCCCCAGTGCACAATGTTAAACTACAGTCTTACCCTATGAAGTGAACACCAGATGACTCACGTTCCAAGTGTGAGTTGAAAAAAATAGCATCCTCAGCATAAGACAATAAACTTTATCCTTATCACATTTCATAAAAATGGGATTCCATCATCAAAGAGGATTTACCACTTTACCGACATAAGTCTCCTACCAAGACACCTTCCATAGCTACATGTGTCTTGATTCCCATTACCATGGTATACATAGTGATTCCTAGACATACCATCTCTAGGAATAGCTGAAATTTCACCTACATTTGACCCTTTGGCCTTACTTATGGTCCAATTATTATGGCCTTAAAGTATGTGCCATTTATTTCAAGGTATTTTTGTGGTATGTGGGTCTACATTCCCTCCTTTCATGTCAGGTTGTACCTCTTTTATACCATGGAAAAACTCTTAAGCAAAACACCCCCTTTAGTCCAATCATCATTAATTCAAACTATTTTTCAAACTACACTAATCCAAGAATTACGACCTTAAAATGTGTGAAAATGGATTCAGGATTGCTTCATGTGGTGTAGAGCCTCCTTGGATCCTTTCATGTTGTGTTTTAAGTTTTTGATGCCACCTGAACATCCTTGAAGTGTTTTCCTTTTTTCTAAGATCTATGACCTTAAAATACGAGTAATGGTATAATCACTATGACCTTAAACCATGTTTATCCAAACTCATTGTCCCCTAATTCACATAGTTTTCATCATATCTAGTGTTTTAGAAATACAATGCTCCCAATACATTCTATAACTATGTGTGTCTTGATCCCCATTCCCATGGAGTATGTAGCGATGACTAGACCTTCTACCACTAGTACCAGCCACAATTTCACCACAAAAACCATCCCTTACCCATAACACCATCTCCCCAAAATCCCACTCCTCTTCAGGTATAATCCCCATTCATATTCTTTAACCCATTAACGGATAGAGATTCTCTCATGACCCAACATGAGTAAGAGAAGAACAGACAGATCAATGACTCAAGCTCATCCAATATCCTCATCACATGAAGATAAACTATACACATTACCCAATACAATGCACATAGGATGCCACATATGACAAGAATCATATGAAAAAACCAACACCCTTAGTTCATGATGATAAAATAAATCCTTACCCAATTTAAGTTCTAGATTCCTAATATTTCAAATATAGGATGAATCAGTATCCTTACTTGCGAGGAAACCCCCTACCGATGTTGGTCTCTTACCATGCCGCATTTGATAACTACACAAGTCTTGATTACCATACTTATAGGATATGTAGTGATGATCAGATATATCATCCTAGTCCTAGAACCCTCATCGAATCATTATAAGTTCTTTCCTTCCCCAACAACATGATGTCGACCTGGGGTATGGTTTGGAAAGTTTTTTGTGGAGTCGGTCCTCATTGGCTCTCCTTTAACATCAGGTTATCACTCTTTCATTTCATGTAAGACTCATCAGGACACACGTTCCCCTCTCTTTTATGATATATATAAACTTAAAATAGTATTATCCATAGTCTAAGTTATACAAATTTAAACTACACATCTCAATGTCCTCAACACACAATGTTAAACAGTAGCCTTACCCTACATTGAACTGGGATGCCTCATATGATAAGTATGGGATGAATGAAAAACTTTACCCCGTATAAGATTGAGATTACTTATATGATAAGTATGATATGACCAAACAAACTTACCCTATATAAAACCAAGAATCCTCATAATATGAGATGATGTGATATCCTTGCAAGATAGGACATCACCCCTCTGGTTTCAGTCTCCTACAACACCACATTTTAGAAATACATGTGGATTAATTCCCATTATCATGGGATACATAGTGATTCCTGAATATATCATAATGGGACTATCCATTCCATTGATCCACTTTAGGGTTTTTCCCCTATAGTGCAGGATTGATTCTAACTTATTGGAATGTTCATGCAGCACATTTGAGCATGTAGTGAAATAAATCCCATGCCAACAAATATTTCTTCTAGGAAATTTCCCATTTCCACTTTCATGCTTCATGATTTATTCAATTTGGATAATCACCATTCCCCTCATCTAAACAGCCTACCTAATGGTAATGGTCCTATGAAACACTGGCCCACCTACTGTCATAGGCTCACACCATGGAGGATCCTTGGTAACAAATAGAGACTCCCATGTTTTTAACTTGTTCAATGAATGATCTCTCATTTTTTCACCCCATCCTAAACTGACATAAATGTAGAACCCCTGTTTCAATAATAGTCAATAGTTGTTCCCTGATTGTCATTCATTCCACTTTTACTATCCAGTTACCAAAATTCATGATCTGTTTCTAGATTTTATAGTCACTTTCACCCCTCATTATGTTTTCCCCTACAAACAATGGGAACTCCATACTGATCCTTGTTTATCACATCGATCATGGATCATGTATGCTTAGGATTTTGGAGGGAGTTTTCCTCAATCAAGGTTGATACACATGAATTTCCCATGTTCCAAACTCCATGAACTTAAAATAGGACCCTAAGTCTAATAATCCTGACTTTAAACTTTGTTCTAGTCATCCTAGGGATGCATTGTGTGTCATCGAGCCTCTTGGGCCCTCAATTCACGTAGATATTTCACTCTACTGTGTTACACATTTACTTTTGTGATGATCACCTATGGGTCTAAGAATCATGACCTTAAACTATGTCCAAGTTGTCTTAGATATGTTTTTTTGTGGAATTTGGTTGCCTCATATGCCCCTCATTTCATGTCGGTAACCTTACATTGACACCACGCATATTCCTTCAAGGCACGTAGACCATTGGTCAAATAATTACGACCTTAAAGTATTTTCAATTGGTCTAAACTATATGAACTTAAACTAGAAGCCCAATTCTAATCATTAAGACCTTAAAATGTGTGCAACTTGTCCCAGAGATGTTTTTTGCAACATCAGGTGGCCTCCTAGGCCCCCCTTTCATGTCAGGTTACCTCTACCTTATGAATCATACACCCCCTTTGTGACACCCAACCCTTAGTTACAAGAATTAAGACATTAAACTAGTTTCAAACCTATAGTCCAAGATCCATGACCTTAAACTAGGAGTCATGGTATGAGAATTATGAACCCTAAACTATTTGAAACTTCTTGGTCCAACTATTATGACCTTAAAATATGAAAGGAAATGTGGAAAAATTTATTCTAGGTTAAAAACCCATAGAGGAATCCAAAGAAAGAGTCATAATTTACCTTGTTAGGTCACTCCCACAGTTTGGGAAAAAATAATGGGGACTAAAAGAAAGAGTTACATAGCTAGAAGAAACCCACTATGGACCCTATAGAAAACCTAGCCAGGCTCAACAAACCCGTTAGTTTAGAAAAAATTTAGATCCAAATCATAAGCTCCATTTCACTCATGAGCCCCTTTAGGAAGTACCCCATTATGTTACCCACCTACTCACCCTACAACTTACCTGGGTGGGTGTTATTCATGTTGGTCCACACGTCTTAGTCACAAGATGTTAAATTGTAGGAGTTGAAATCCCAATCACATGATGTTAAAATATGTGATAAATCACCCTCACTATATAACATTAAACTATATGTTCATTATCCTCACTGTATGATGTTAAATTGCATGCCCAACATCCTCATTATATGATGTTAAACTATGAAATATTTTAGGACCTTACCTGAGAATCCCATTTCTATCTTTGGTGTTGGTCACCTACCACATCATTCCTATTCTTCAACCATTGATCGACATATGAGATTATTCTCCCCTTAGAAGGTGAGTCTACCCCTTGATTAGACCGATATGACTACCTAAAGCAATCAAATCCAGGGTTGTGCAATTATGATATTGTTGAACTCCATTCAAATATTCCATCACTTCATCTACATGATTCATGTATCCCTTTATTTGGATCTATATTATTATCCACGTCTGAATAACCCTATTTATGGCATGGTTCCATTACACACCATCACAGCTACCATCCTAGGAATATGACCCAAAAGACTTATGATGATATTTTTAGATAGGTCCCATGTTTCGTACATGGTCAGTGGTTAAAAATCATTTATTTTTCCCCATCCTTAGAAAAATAATAATAAATTATGTATTTAAAACATGGTAGAAGTTATCCTATATCGTCATGCCATCCTTTTTTTATTTTTGATCCTAGGTGTCTCGATTCACACTCTTCATTCCCCTTTGTTCAGGCATAATTCAAAACCCATGGCCTTACCCCATTCGTACACTAGAACATATTGGAAAATAAAGATGGATATTTATAGAATATTGTCCTCTATCCATAGATTTCCTTGTCCAGGTCACTCCCATTGGTCAATCAAAAAATTCATACCCTGAGTATTCGACCATTTCTTAACACTCTCATATAAATGAGAAATCACATGGTAGTCCCTTATTTCTCACATCAAGAATGACTCTTGTGGGATTAGGGATTGATCATTGGTTGTCTTTTTAATGTGATTGAAGTGTGTCAGTAAAGTGTATAAAAAGAAACATGCACATGAATATAAGTTTAAAACAAATAAATTTCAAAAGAATATGAGGGTCATACACACACTAGAGCCTCTATTTATTCTAGAAAAATACTCCATATGGCTCCGCATTGAAAAAAAAGTGCTTTGACCTAGATATTCTTTGGAATGTTCCCTAAAGGACATGTTTTATCCTAATGGGTTCTAATTCATCCTCATTATCCATAGGGTGAAGCTTATCATCCCTGATCCTCACCCAGCCTATCTTATCTTGGTACTTATCTATCTGTGATACCACCTCATCTGGTTGAGCCTCAATATTTCTAGATGAACCCTAAAATGACTGATGATCTCATCTAGGGCATTGATGATGGATGTGTAGTCATTCACTCGTTCCTCTAGTAATTGAAGTTCTTGATTATCCACCTAGATATTTTAGGTGATGTTAGATTTCTCCTGATGCTGGGAGACATCAAATTGTTGACTTTCTTCATGTACCCACTCAACAAGGCAGTTGCAAACCAGTTCATGGATAGAGAAAGCATCGACCCCTATGATTCCCAATTTGTGTAGACAGTGGCGAAGGGACCCCATAATACTCACATGATATGGATCCAGAGTATGAGTAATGAAGTGATGCATGATCCTCTATGCCCTTTTCTGGATGATTTGATTCTCTTAAGAAACATCAGACCTTGAATATTCCAATTCCTTAAGTGGAATAGGTTCATAATTTGGGATGGCTATGAGAACATCATTAGTAGGGTCCTCCAGTGGGATCCTCCTCTAGGATCCTCTTAGATAGGTCAGGATCTATGTCCAGAGGGGGTCTATCTTTGTTGGAAACACCATCTTCACCAACCTCAAGATCCACCCCTTTAGAGGTATCACCTATATCTATAACAGTTTTCCCTCCCGAGATCAAGGCTAGATCATCTTGGATGACTAAATCCCCAATATAAGGCACAATCATTGGGGGAGGCACCCTGGGTCCCATAACCACAATCATTTACTAAGAACACACCCTGTCGAGCACTGTGTCAAAAAAAATCATGTCAGTTAGTTTGGCTAGTGATGACAGATTAAGTAAATGTGGATCACATAATGGTGAAAGACTTACAAAAGGAAGTATTTTGGGGAAAGTATAGTCCCATATTTTCGATATGGAACTCCACCATAAGAAACCCCTCGACACCGGTTGGTACTTTAATAGCCACCACTGGGCCCCTTAGTGTTGGTTGGGTGGAAGGTTCATAAAAAAAACAAATGAGTTGATGTAATGGAATTGAATATATCTTTGAAAGTTTGAATAAGGAAAAGATTTTTGAGGTTCATTATTACCTCGAGGAAAGGGGATCTCAATAATGAGTCTCCATGGATGGTCTAGATCACTAGTGGTTAACGCCACCATTAGAATGCTAGGTTGTGGTCCCCCATAGATGAATCAGAGTACTGGGGGCTCTGAGACCACCAATATGACACCCTCACTATAGCCACTAGTCATGGTGGCCTTAGGTATAGATTATGAGGTGTTACCAATTATACTTATTGGAGCACCCTCATCCCCTCTGACAGGGAACCCTTGGTCACCCTCTAAGGAGAATCCCGGTTGATCCTTTGAAAGGGGGAGGGAGGACTAGAGGATATAAGTGAGTTAAAAAAATAATCTTACCTCACAAAATATAATTTCATTTGGGTCATCATTATTAGGGGTGACCTCACTTCTCTCCTAGGGAGTTGCTTGGTCAATGGCCAATCCCCAGTATTCTTCTTCATTGGTACCCTACATACCACCAAAACTTTCTGATGGATCCAATGGTAATTCTTTGATAGATGTTTTCTACTTAGTATCGAGATTACCACCAAAGATCACACGCACCCAACCTGTGGAAATTTCGGCTCCCCCATATGGGTGTATAAAGGTTCCATATCTCTAGGTATGAAAACCACACATAGAAGTGCACCTTGGAAAATATACTGGTGAGACCAACCTATGACAGCTCGATTACATCCTAGGTCATCCTCTTCCATAGTTTCTATACCATCAGGGTCATCCGTAACATTCCCTAGGCTTCCCAGAGCATAGGGAAGGAAGCATCAGTGGTTGGCTACAACAAATACCACATATTATTTCTGGGGGCCTCCCTGGCACTACTCTTCCTAGTTTAAGATCCCTCTGCTTTCTACTGTGGTCACTTCTAAGGGAGTCCCTCCCCTTTAGCAGGTGGGGGTGTAATAGAATCTTGAAATTCCCCTACTGCAGCCTCAGTTGGAGCCCCCTATGCTTGATGATCCCCTAGAAGAGTAGCTCACCTACTTCCCTCCTTATCTTACAACTCGCTTGATGGTGCAATTACCCTTATGTGATGATGTAGGATTTCTCCTGGGTATGTTTCTATCCAATTGAAAACATAGTTATGAGAGTGCCGACATTGATTTGGTGGGAGGAATCATAATAACCTCCCCCATACCTTCGTTCGTGAACATCTACCATAAGTGATGAAGGATACATGGATGCATTTCCTTATGGATTCTCATATAAACTCACTTTATTTACTTCTAAATTCATCCAAATTGTTGAGAAAACCGTGATGGAGTATACAGATCGCAATATGTGTTTTCGTATACCCTAGAAACCAATAATTCACCTCAAAAGGTCTGAAAGTACTCCAACATCACCTCCATATTGTCCACCATCTTTTTAGAAGGGGTTGAGAATGTATGAAATTTGAAATTCACAATGTTTTCAATGTTGAATGTGACCCTAAATTCATTGATAATTGCTGTACAATCCCCAAAAATGTTGAGAAATGAGGGATACAAACCAATATTTAGAGGAGTGATGGAATTCAATAACTCATAGCCTCCAAAAAGCACTGTAATACAACCATGAAAGAAATGGAATAGACTATAAATTCTCTTGGACATGCTCCACTAGCAACATAGACCAACTGGCTATAGAAACAGGCTAGCATAGATATCCTCAGGCTTACTTGGTTTCTGGATGCCATGATAGCCTCCATCATAGGCATCCCTGGATGTAGGACCATGAATTCATCTCTCACAAAAAGCAGTAATCCACTAAGAAAGGTGGCCATAAATTCTATGTAGTGGACTACCGCCTGCCAGCCCTCCTTCACACTATATCCCCACTACTGATAGCACCCTTACTACAAGATCATCTAGTATGATCCTGACTTCCTCCTATGCTGCACCAATGGACATTGCTTCATACACCCTATCATATTTATGGTTGGAGTCTTCTTCAGGATCATCCCCAGCTAGGTTTTGAATATGATGTCTAGGTGGAAGGATGGAATATGATTTAGTATTTGTGTCAATGTATCCAAAAGGATATTTTCCATGAGGGGGGAGGGGGGTTTCTACCCATCACCCCAAAAATTTGGTTCTATGAGAAATTTTTTATACCAAAATCCTGTCAGTGGGATGCTACTGATGTGGTGAAGGCCCCATAAGATAATTCCTAACTTCCCATGATGGAGGTTTAAGGTGTTGTTTTCCAGAGACCAATGGATGAGGAGCTATGATAGTAGATACTATTGGTGATGTGTGTGGAACTGGGATATCCACATCACTTCATACAGCCTGATGTGGCACAACTTAGCTCTGTACTCATAACAAGTGAAGAATACCCAATATTCCCATGCCCACTCATCATTGAATTTTCCCTAATCCCTTACATCCCAGTCCTTGTACTAGCCCATTCTATTGTTATGAATTCTATTTTGGAAGATTATCATGTATCGGGGTGGGAAATCTTAATTATTTGGAATCTCCCTAGTTACCATATCATTCATACACTCAAAATTTAGATGGTATTGTATTCATCCTACCTTGTAGGATGACTCATGTAAGTGATATTTCAGTGGGTAATCTTGTCTTGATGAGAATAGAAGTGTGAAGTTTTCACTTCAATGCTCGGGATAGCCATATCATCCATCGGCCTGATATTGTATAGAGGTAGATAGTTACTCAGCTGATAACCTATTTGGGATTCACTCAACAAGCTTAGGAGCACCCTGTTTTTGGAAACCACCCTTCTAGATCAAGGAATTTCTAGGTTCCCTACCATCACATCCCTATGGAATGAAACAATAAATTCGATCTAAGTTTGGTCTGTAGGGTTGGTCATTTATTGAAAATATATGATTTCTAAGGTTGTACCACACAAGTCTTGGTTAATGTCATAAAAAGTCTTCGCATCATACAAATTGGAAGATGGTTATGCAAAAGTACTATTAAAGTGTGGATTTTTTTTTGCAAAAGGGAAGAGTTGCATAAAGGTTGCGGCCGAAATCTCAAGATTTCATGCAAAGGGCTAAGTTTTATGCCTGAGATATGGATTATAATTCAAAAAATTTAGAGTACCATACAAAGGTACCCTCCCACTATTTATAGGCTTAGGGACACCAACTTATGAAAATCATGCAACATAGTAGCATGAAAAAAGATAAGTGTTGTGTGAATGCCCAAAAATCAACAACAGTCTTTGGCATCTCCCTTATAACCTTACCTTCCTATCCATTTTTTAGGTCCAGTTATATGGGGGGGGGGTGTGGTGCATAAAACTTGTCTCACACACTAAAAGGACATTTTGGATGAATAAATTATGATACCCACCCTGAAAGAACATTCTGGGGCTAAGGAGAAGGTTGGGCGCAAGTTTCAACGATTGAGTGAAAAGAAGGGGGTTTGCATGTCGAAGGCAATGTTGATTTACAAGGATACCCATGAGTCTAAAATAGCGGCCAAGGTTCATGCTGAAAAAATGAGGCTTGCATAGAAGATGATATTTTTCATTACCAAAAAATTTCACGTGAAAGGCGACATCAGATGCCACATGTGGCGTGAACAATTCCAAATGGTACCCAAGGCATGTGCCTATAAAATAAGAACTTTTCACACAAAACCATCGTACAACTATACAGTTTTATGGGAAAGGTGATGTAGAACCTAATATGTTGTGAATCCACGGACTAGAGGAAAATAAATAAGAAGTGCACAACCTTATTCCATGACCCAATGAAGTTGTGCGACATCAACTGAAGATTTCATATATAAATAGAACCTCACCCCACACCTTGGGGAGGATCTCCAGAAGATGAAGAGACTCTCTAACTCATGGAAAAACCATATTCCACAACATCGTGAAAAACTAAAAACCATGGACCCTCAGAGGTAGGGAACTTGTGTAACAGACCTCCTGCACGCCCAACTTGTGTCGATATAAGGTCCAGTGATCATCACACAAACCATCTTAATGATGATCAATTTCATTAAAAGGAAACAGGAAAGACACTGTCATGGGTGCTCTCAAATGAAGTGTAACTTTTTGTGTACTTGGGTGTAGTAGAGTGGTTGACTAAGGTCGTCTCTCAAAGGAGGAAGTGAATTAAAAAAACTTCTTAAAGGTATTATAAAAAAAATAAAAAAGAATAAAAACACTACTTGAATGGATGGGTTTTTTTACAGTTTATAAAACTTTAAGAAGTTTTTTGGAAGAATATTTCATTTTTTTGTTTTTATTTTTGAAATGAAGTTTGATTAAAATGACACAACAAGGATATGTTTTTTAGAAAATATTTAAAAGGTGTAATTAATATAACTCTACCTCTTAAATAATTTATTAATAATTATAATTTAAATTAATATCCACTTAATTATGATCCCTTAATTTTTTAAATCCCAAACCGTACAATAATTAACTTTACCACAAAGATGAAGTGAATTTAACCCTATGCTAACTTCGGAACATGCAATCACAACACCCTTCTTTGATTGATGTTATAAGGTTATATTATGGTTATTAGTAAATTAAGGCACATTTATACTCTAAAAATTAGAATTAATTGAGCTTATGTATTATATTTGAACACTACAAATTGATCCCTTATGGTTTTGTATTACCGATTAAGGCTGTGCTCTCAAAATTCACACAATTCCCGACCTCGCGTGATTTATGTTAATTCTTAAATTTATTAATTAATTTAAATTAAATTAAAATAAAAATTAATAGATCATATTATGTGAATTAAAACATATCATTTATTCAAAATAAATGAATGAACAAGGATATAGGTTGATCGATTAATAAAAAAACCACTCTTCCATGGGCGGTGTAGTCATCGTAGAAATTTTTTTCATTCACAAGGGGTTAGAAAGGGTATAACCAAATATTTTTTCTACTCTTGAATTCCATACTAAAGAAGAAGATTAAGAGAAGAAGAAAATTTAAAATAATAGAAGAAATGGAAGAGAAACTAAGAGTTTATTTAAAGCACAACAACATTACAACAAAGAAGAGGAAAATAAGAGCATTTTGGAGGAGATCCTAGCTTGGTAGCTTCCCTCCTCCAATTGTGAATATAAATGGTATAGAAACACTTATAATCTCCTCAAAATCTCATAATTCACATCCCAACCCCTTAAAATGAGAAAACACCAATTTATATAGTGGAGGGGAGGCTAGGTTCAAAGTGGTTTCAAGTGTAAATGGGGAATCTCGGCCAAATATTTTAATCCAAATTGCATTGCCCATTTGACCACAAAATGCATGAACCAGATCTCCTTCCAGAAGGATTATTTGTGAAAAATTATTCCTTGAAATCCTCTCAAAAGTTGGGCCTAATCCAACCATGAATGAAGAAGTTATGGCCCCAATACAGAACCAATATCCAATCTGGAGAGTCCATCCCAACTTTGATTTCATGACCAATTTCACCAACAAAATGCATGATTTAACTCAGATTCCCTGAATAAAAGTTGTATAAAATTATGTAAGTAACACATTTACAAAATATTAAGTTCAAATAATTTAAATAAATTTATTTATGTTTAAAATACTACAGTGAACTTTTAAAGAGTAAAAATGGAATTTTCATCAAATTTTCAAATGAATGATCTAATACCAAATATTCCATAAATGAACATAGTTACCATAATGTGAGGAAATTATACCATTTATTATCAATAAAATATTCAATAAAATTTTGTTTTATAAACTCCCCCACACTTACCCTTTTACACTCCTGGGAAAAACCTCATATCATGTATTCCGAAAAATTGTGACAAGTAAACATCAATATCAAATAAAAACAAATTTTAAAACACATATCCTTGAGATCCAAAAATTCCACACTAAGAAACAAAAGATATGATGACTCATAAAAAAACAATTATTTCAACTTCTCCATTTATATCATTCAGTATATTTCCACTTCATTTATCCTCTCATGCACAAAACACTAACCTTACATGAATTTTCTCTTATCACACAAATGTCAATTTTTTAGCAATGTATTTCTCATCCAAACTCATAAAAGGATCACCATAGGCTTGATAAATTCCTAAATCACCACTATATGTGAGTCAAGAACATATGTTTATCATGAAGGCTTTTTAGAGTTGTTCCGTGACTTTCGGTTGGTAGGATTTTTATGTAAAATATTCTATGTATGAATGAAGGGGGCTTGACTCTTTTTGAAGAAAAATTGCATTAATCTAATTTTCACTTAAATATGGTCTCCTCCTCAGTCCCCATAACATCAATTCATGTTATTCATTATGAAAAATAAAGGAATGTGCACACTATTCAACATTTCAGTAGTAAAAATGTCAGTCTTCTCAAAAATGATTTTCTTAAATGCTCCAGATAGGCACAACTTTCTTCCTCTATTAGAAGCTCCATAAATGCACAACTTCACTTATCATGGAAGCTCCAGAAAAGGCACAAATTTCAATATAATTATTTTATTTAGAAAAAAACACATTTATTCATAATTTAATTTTCCACGCAAGGTATCACAAAATGTGGTAGCACAAAACAAGACAACTTCCCCCACACTTAAGTTCAACTAGATTATGTAATTTCACTTCAAGAGTTGGTTGGATAGGGAAAATTGGATTGTAACGTGGCAAACCTAAGAGGCTGTTCATGGATTCTAAGAGATAAAAGGATTAAATGTTCAAGGTAGGACATTATAAAAATTATTCTTATGAAATAGGTTCTTTAATACCAAAAAAATGCCTCAATCATTTAAAAGACAAGTACCTCAAACCCTCATGTTTTGACAAGAATAAATCAAATTTTGGTTAAATAAAGCATAGTTTAGTTCTCTCAAGAAGTGTAGTAAATGTAAATAATATGAAAATAATGGTTTAGAAGCCTCACAGGAAAGTGATTTCAAATATAAAGACATTGAGGTGTGTCATGGGATTCAAAATTCAGATTACTTTTCATGAAATTACTAAAGATTTGAACTTGAAACAAAGTCATTTTCAGCATTCATTTAAGTTTGGTTTCATGGAATAAATTGTTTCACTCATGGAAATGGATTTAAAAAATGTCAAATAAAATCATTTCTACTTGAAGGTTTCAAAAACACACAAAAATTGAAAAAAAAACACAAAAAATTTGAAAAGAACATATTTTTTTTGAAAAATACAAAAAGAATTGAAATTATTAAACTAAAAGGTTCTCTCTCCCACACTTAAAATATTGAATTTTACTCAATGTGAACCCATGAGATGATATGTGCATATGAAATGTATAATTATAAATATAAAAAATAATAAAAAAGTGAAAGGGTTAGGAATAGCCTGATATGATCAAGTGATGATGGAGTCATGCAGTGTGACGAAATCCACTACATCAGTTGGAAGTCCCTCAATGAATTTCTTCAAATGTTGCCCATTGACTATAAAGCTCATTTTGGTGTCCTCTTATGTGATCTACACTGAATCATAAGGAAAATCATTAGTCATAACCTAAGGACCAAACCACCTAGAACACAACTTACCAGGCATCGGCTTCAGTCGTGAACTATAGAGCAAAAATTTCTCTCCAACTTGAAATTCTCTTTTCTGGACCATTTTTTCATGAGATTCTTTTGATATTTCCTTATAGATCCTTGAGTTCTCATATTAATACATTCGAATCTCCTCAAGATCTTGAATTTTCAGCTTCCTTTGGATTCTAGCATGGGCCAAATCCATGTTGCATTTCTTTATAGTCCAATATGCTCGATGCTAAACCTCTACGGGTAGATAGAAAGCTTTCCCAAAAAGAATATGAAATGGGGATATACCAATGAGTGTCTTTTATGTTGTCCTATAAGCCCATAGAGCATCATCCAAGTGCTTTATCAAATCCTTCCTATTTGGCTGCACGATTTTCTCCAAAATTTGTTTTAACTCTCGATTTGAAACCTTATCCTGGACATTTGTTTTGGGGTGGTATGGTGTTGATGTTTTGTGTGTCACTCCATAATTTCTAAGGAGGGAAGACAAATTCCAATTACAGAAGTGTGCCCCTTGGTCACAGATGATGGCCTTCATGTATAGACCCAAGGAATGACATACATGGACATTACATTACTTTAGCGGATTACTTAATACATAACAAAAACAGACACACATGGACCTAATAGTGTAGTGTCTTTGGAAACTTGGAACGTAATCTTCTAATCGCGGTGAAAGATCTTCAACTTCTCCCATAAAGATCTTCCGCTTTTTTTTTCTTACCTAAAACCTTTCTTTATATCATGGGGAAAATAAAACATAAAAAGGGTGAGCTCAAATGCTCAGTAAGGGTAAGCATGGATAAAATAAAACATACCATATACATTTGAACTTAAAAACATGAACATAATGTTTAAACATCAAAATCTTGAGCAATGACATAAAACATGGAAGTAAATAAGGCATAGATCATAATAGAACATAAAACATGATAAAATAGAATGGGAACAAAACATGTAATTGTGGCATCCATTAAGCACATGTAATGATTTCCATAGTAGCCAAGGCATTACTGCCAAGACCATCTTAGTGGACAAAGTCCCTTTCTGAATCGAGTTCACTCCTCGTTTCAGTCCTGTAACACTGAACCAGATTAACATACTGTTCCAGCCATGTCTATCTCATGAGATATAAAATCTTTACCCAATGCATTGGAGGGAGATATAGGTCCCACCCATCTCATAATGAAATCATTCTTACTTGTGCCACAAAATAAACATACATCATTCATAATAACCCAACGAATAAAATGGGTTTCATAAACATCATCCCATCATAAAATAATCTATATAAAAGAAATGGATATCATTTCATAATAAGAAAAGTGAAACCATGTAAATCATAGATAAATTATACTTAAAACATACACATATGAAATAATTTCATTTTAGATGGAAAATGGTTTTGATAAAACACTTGAAATGAATTCTGGAGGAAAATATCCTTTCTTCTTTAAAATCATTTTATTTTCACAAAATGTCATGCATTTTTAAAAGAAAAGGGTTTTCTTGAAAATAGTAATGAAATATTTTGGAGGAAGCTTCATGAAAATAAGTCTTTATAAAACCGTAAAAATCTGTTCGTGTCGTATAAGTTTAAAAAAAAATTCTTCTCGTACTTTTGGAGGAAAAGTCAAAAAGTACATCGTAAAAGAAAGATTCCATACATACCATGTAGTAAAAGTAAAAAATGGGTAAAAAGGACATTAAACATACATGAAACCATTTTTAGGAAACATGTAAATGGATGAGAACAATAACCCCAGTAAATACTTATGAATAAACAATCTCGGATAAGAACGAGATTGGAATAGTTATCCCATACCTTAGGTCCGATTTTCTTTGTAAGTGTCCGAACCTCTTGTATAATGATTTAAATAATGTTATTTAATTATTAAATAATCATATTAATTGTTATGATATCATATATGGTTCACTTATGACTTTATATTACCCATTCTTTTGTAAATTCCATGCTAAAGAGCGTTTTGGTTAAAATCGCTTCATTTGTCGTCCGTGTTTTGACTTGTAATTATTCATATGATTACTTAGATCATGATTACTTAATTACAGAATATAAAACATGATTTATATATAATATATATTCATAATATACATATATATAATAGATCGATAAATGGAAAGAAATACATCGTTCATGGAGACGGTAGGCCGTACGTACACATGAACGCTGTTTTCGTTTCCTTATTGAGTTGAATGAAATTAAATAGATGAAATACATATATATATACATAAATAAAGTAGCATTATTATTTCATATATTTCGTTATTATTCATTATATATACTTTATAATCATTCTTGAATGGTTAATCATGGAAAATGAATTTCATCGCGTTCGTGGAGACGGTAGTCCGTACATACGCACGAGCGATGATATCATTCCCGCGATCCTGGAATTGTACTGGAGTGTATTTATACTATTTAAGAATAAATATAACTTTAAAATAATCATATATAGTCATTATTTACACCATTATACCCATCCAAGTAAGATTATGGTGGAAAATAGATTACACCACGGTGTGGAGACGGTATTCTGTACGTACGCACGCGCGGTGATTTCGTTTTCCGTAGGATGGATAGATGGTGAAATAGGGTTGTTTAATACTTATAATAACATATCAGTATATGAGTGATACTTATGTTATTAATTCATAATTAAACAACTAAAGAAGAAGAATTAGAAGAAGAAATAAAGTTGAAAGAATCGGTAAAGAACATTACCTCTTCTTTAAAGCGCCTCTTTGAGACGTCCTCTTAGGGCACTAAAATTGATCTTTGAAGAAGACCAGGACCTCTAGGATGTTTCTAGGGAAGTGGAGAAGAGAATTGGGTAGGGGTTGGCCGATCTTGAAGGCTCAAAGTGGTGTGTGGAAGAGAGGGAGGAGGTTCCCTTTTATAAGGGAGGAGAGGGGCACCTTTGGAATTCTTAAAAATATTAATTTATAATAAATCTAACCCCACTTAAAAACCTCCAAAAATGACTCATATTCTAAGATTAGATGATATAGGGTTGTAATCTCATAAACCAATCAAATTTAGACATTTTTGGATCTTATTTTAAACCTTATCATTTTGATTTATCCTTATTTAATCTATTTATGTTTATTTGTGGTAATAAAATTCTAAATTTTAAATTATAACAAATAATTACTTATTTGTTGTTAATTTTAAATAATTGGTTACTTTATAAAATTATAGACCATATAAATTTAAATTTATAATTTTTAAATATTTTTGTGATTTTTAAACAATTTTATAATATGTTATTTTTATAAAATAACAATAGTGTCAATTTTGACACTATTCATTTTTTTGAATTTAAATAAAATATATACAGAAGATATGATCGAATTAAAATCTTTAATAGATTCATAAAATGTCATAAGTATCTATAAAATTATTAGATCGCATTAAATAGTTCATATAATATTTATTTTATTATTTTAAAACCATTTATTTGGTTTATCTCTTAATAAAATAATTAATACAACATTTTTGTATAATTATTTAATATACTTATTTGTTGCATAAAAATTAAAAATAAAATCCTATGATGAATATAAATCTATTACCTTTCACAATAATAATTTTACTCGAATTTATCATCTTAAAATCACAATAGTTAAATTGTTATATATATTAAATTATGAAGGTGACAACTTTGGAATCATTTAAAATAAAATAATATAAGTGTCATAATCACTTTTATAAGGATCCAAACGGTTATATATTAGGTAATTGGATTATTAAGGTGTATATATACACTACCAATAAGTTTTGTTCAGGTTTGTGGGCCTTTTAATGGGTATTATTATTTCAATAAAAACTATATTACTTATTTTTCACTTAATAAATAATTTATGTATCGTTAATGTATCACCATTAATGACAATTATTTAATCCCTAAAAATTCTAAATAAATTATCATGATGTAGATAATTTTATTAGATTTATTTATACTATTCATGTTCTAAGTTTTATGATGTTTATCACTAAATTAAAATTATTATACTTATAAGATTTAAGAGAGTGACATGTTGTCACTTTCTTTGGTTTTAATAATAATTAAATTATTTTCATGGTCAAAAGTCCATAAAATGAATCTAATCCGACCCTTAGGTTATATGGTTCTACTTTTAGCCATACAATATAATTTTGTCATGTGTTCGGGTAATTTTATAATATTATATTTACCCTTAATTACCCGATTTACCTTTAACTATGGTAAATAAAATTTACCATAGTTACTATTCATAATTCCCAAAAATAAAAAGTAGCTTATCAACATAATTTGGACCCACTGATTCCAAATATATAATCCATTTTTCCAAATTCAATACACAAAAGTTGCAGAAATTAAATTAAAATTAATCCCATTGTCGAAAGAAAATGGGTTTTTCTTTAAAACATTGCAAAAGATTGAATTGATTTAACCTACGAATTTAATGTAAAATCAATGCTAATGACATAAATTATATTAAATGGTAAAAATATATTCTATTTATACTTCAAAACCATTAAATATTATAATTTAACCCTATAAATTATTGCGATGAAAAAAGTTGTTTTTAATTAAAATATAGCGTGTTTTTACTATTCATCAAAATATGAAAGTTAGCAGAATAATATGAAAAATTTATCCAAAGTAAATTTTTATTTCTTGATTCCAAAGAAGAATTTTATTTTGTCAAATTTAACTTATAAACATGTCAAAAACTAGATTTAAAGTGGGTGCGCCATCAAAAGGCGGCAAAACTGCATTTTTTGAAAAATACTTATTTTACCCGAAAAATTTATTTTGTTCTTATACCATGTTCTATAAAATGTGTAAGATGAATAATAATGTTATAAAATTCAAAATTTAGTTAATACTATTAATAATAGCTAGTTGATAATAATATTATAATAATATATCGTTGTTTAGTAAAACCCGGTATTGCGTACAACACACGCTATCGAGGAAGGTCGCGATTGCGTGTAATGCAAGCCAAGTCAGGGTTGTGTGTTGTGAAAGAATCCTTCATTGTTTCGTATAAAATAATCCAACCATATTTCATTTATACATTGAATATATATATATATATATATATACTGAATGTTGCGTAGAATAACTATTATCAAAATTGTGTGTAACACGATCCAAGAATAGTGTTGCGTATACTACAAGCTAATACGGTGTTTCGTATAGCGCAAGGTAATCTTGGTGTAGCATACAACACAAGACATTAATGAAATTAAAATAATATTTTTCATAAAATCTCAGGGTGTTACATTCTACCCACCTTAAAATGAATTTCGCCCTCGAAATTCGTCGGGGTTATAAATGGTTTACTACTCGAAAGTTTGTTTAATAGAAACCCACATCGTAAAAAGGAATACCAAAACATGGATTTAAAAACTAAATTATGAAATGTAACGGTTACCCAAATTAACTCATCACTGGGTTTACACGTAGGAGAACATAGCTGAAAATATGGATATGGAAGAAAAATCTAACCCTCAAGTTCTGATGGAGAGTGGTAGAGAACATGGCTATGAAAAAGACAAAAATCACAAAGCTATAGATTTGTGATGATCTAAGGTACCATCTGATTAATCGGATATAAGGGAACTAGGACAAATTTTTTGGTTTTCAAGATCATTTCCCTAAAGTAGATGAATTAAAATAAATACTTATATGATTTTGGTATAATCTCACTGTTGTTCGTGAATTGAACAATTTCCACTTCATCCCTTAAAGAAATGAAGTTGAATTTGTTATTCGTGATGTGTTAGTAGATCATGTGATAGAATGATGGGTTATTCCATCTCTTTCAAAAAAAAGGTTAGCAAAAGTTATAAGTCCATCTTATGGTTAGATTAATCATATATGGTTCCAAAAATGAACTTATACTTCATATATCATACCGCTTAATAAAATAAAACTAGTTTCTACTAACCAGGGACTTACTGTAGGCCAGTGGTAGGCGATAAAGGCCAGTCGCACTTCAGTTGTGGGTTCGATTCCCACAGCCTTGTCCGACGCGATGGGCTGTCGCCAGTCCTGTAGGTTGTCCTTTTTCTAAAACTACATTACTATAACATCCCATCAATAATATCGAAAAAAAGTTATATCCTTAAACAATACTAACTTATGTACAACATAATCCATTCCAATCTTTAGGCTTATTTAAAATACTTCTTTCCAAACTCATTGTATAAAGAGAACGATTACTAAAAAGGTAATATAATAAGCACATGAATACCATCATTTATACCTCATATATCTTGTTGGTCACATTCCAGTCATGTGAATACCATAATCATGCAATCCCTTGAAAAATGAATACCCATTAAATCTTAGTGAAAAAATGAGTGCTGTCAAAAGTTAACTCTTTCCACATACCAAAATCCTCAAAATTCTATATAATTAGTCCTTATATCAATCATGAGCTCATGAATACTATCAAACATTTCATTTTCTCCTTATCCCTTCATTATGCGCATATCATCTGCTTTCAAAAATATTTGAATCACTTTTCATGGTTACCGGTACCATAAAATTATTGAAAACCACAATAGACTAATACAAAGATATTCTAATACACCATAAAAGTACCTCAACAACATTATTATTAAATACCAATACATAAACACTTTAATCTATCCTCTTCAATGATTGTCCTATAATAAGTCCTTCCTTGATTTAGAAGTAACTTTTTAGGTCAGGGCATTGAGTTGGGTAATGCCCATGTTCTCCACAAATAAGACATTGAACTCCATAACAGTCTGTCACTCTATGACCCTTTTCTCCACACAGATAACATCTGTCCCTCCATTTTAGGAATTACTCAAGGTTTTTCTTCCCTTCTTTAGAAATCTCAATCTTCCTTCCTTTATGCTCCTCAACATGCGAACATGCATAAAAGTATATCTTCCTCTTATTTGAAGAATTAGGCATACCACTAAATTTTACCTTGTTAATCATATATCGCGATGTCTGATTCGGCATAATCACAATATCTTTCTCTCTAGGAATTATGAAAATTTGTTGCTCATAGTCACCAATTTGTCCATTGGATTCAATGTTAACTGAATTCCTTATGGTTCCCTCCATTGACTAAAACACAAAAGGAATTCTGTGAGAGGAAAAAATCATACAAAGAAAATAACATAATCAAGGGGGAGTACCTTCGACATCTAACATCTTAGGTTTAATTCTAAGATCATTAGAGTAGTTCTAGGACTATATCCTATACGTATACTTATCTTTAGGGACATCCCTAGACATACCTTATAAATATCTCTAGGGATGTCAATAAAGTTCTTGCATCCTAGTTTCCAAAGGTTGACTAAACCTTTTCTATGATACCAACTGTAGATACCCAAAGTATGATGTACATGGACATTACATTACTTTAGCGGATTACTTAATACATAACAAAAACAGACACACAAGGACCGTAATAGTGTAGTGTCTTTGGAAACTTGGAACGTAATCTTCTAATCGTGGTGAAAGATCTTCAACATCTCCCATAAAGATCTTCCCCTTTTTTTTTCTTACCTAAAAACTTTATTTATATTATTGGGAAAAGAAAACATAAAAAGGGTGAGCTCAAATTCTCAGTAAGGGTAAGCATGGATAAAATAAAACATACCATATACAGTTGAACTTAAAAACATGAACATAATGTTTAAACATCAAAAGCTTGAGCAATGACATAAAACATGGAAGTAAATAAGGCATAGATAATAATAGAACATAAACCATGATAAAATAGCATGGGAACAAAACATGTAATTGTGGAATCCATTAAGAACATGTAATTATTTCCATTGTACCCAAGGCATTGCTGCCAAGACCATCTTAGTGGACAAAGTCCCTTTCTGAATCGAGTTCACTCCTCGTTTCAGTCCTGTAACACTGAACCGAATTAACATACCGTTCCAGCCATGTCTATCTCATGAGATATAAAATCTTTACCCAATGCATTGGAGGGAGATATAGGTCCCACCCATCTCATAATTAAATCATTCTTACTTGTGCCACAAAATAAACATACATCATTCATAATAACCCAACGAATAAAATGGGTTTCATAAACATCATCCCATCATAACATAATCTATATAAAATAAATGGATATC
Source organism: Viscum album (assembly GCA_963277665.1). NCBI lineage: Eukaryota > Viridiplantae > Streptophyta > Magnoliopsida > Santalales > Viscaceae > Viscum > Viscum album. The sequence continues at coordinate 2,011,290,249 of OY728160.1, forward strand.
ATTTCCTAATAAGAAAAGTGAAACTATGTAAATCATAGAGAAATTATACTTAAAAAATACACATATGAAATAATTTCATTTTAGATGGAAAATGGTTTTGATAAAACACTTGAAATGAATTCTTGAGGAAAATATCCTTACTTCTTTAAAATCATTTTATTTTCACAAAATGTCATGCATTTTTAAAAGAAAAGGGTTTTCTTGAAAATAGTCATGAAATATTTTGGAGGAATCTTCATGAAAATAAGGCTTTATAAAACCGTAAAAATCTGTTCGTGTCGTATAAGTTTAAAAAAACATTCTTCTCGTACTTTTGCCGGAAAAGTCAAAAAGTACCACGTAAAAGAAAGATTCCATACATACCATGTAGTAAAAGTAAAAAATGGGTAAAAAGGACATTAAAAATACATGAAAACATTTTTAGGAAACTTAGAAATGGATGAGAACAATAACCCCAGTAAATACTTACGAATAAACAATCTCGAATAAGAACGAGATTGGAAAAGTTATCCCTTACCTTAGGTCCGATTTGCTTCGTAAGTGTCCGAAACTTCTATATAATGATTTAAATAATGTTATTGACTTATTAAATAATCATATTCATTGTTATTATATCATATATGGTTCAATTATGACTTTATATTACCTGTTCTTTTGTAAATTCCATGTTAAAGAGCGTTTTGGTTAAAATCGTTTCATTTGTCGTCCGTGTTTTGACTTGTAATTATTCATATGATTACTTAGATCATGATTAATTAATTCCAGAATATAAAACATGATTTATATATAATATATATTCAGAATATACATATATATAATATATAGATAAATGGAAATAAATACACCGTTCATGGAGACGGTAGGCCGTACGTACACATGAACGCTGTTTTCATTTCCTTATTGAGTTGAATGAAATTAAATAGATGACATAAATATATATATACATAAATAAATTAGCATTATTATTCCATATATTTCATTATTATTCATTATATATACTTTATAATCATTCTTGAATAGTTAATCATCGAAAATGAATCTCATCGCGTTCGTGGAGACGGTAGTCCGTACGTACGCACGAGCGATGATATCATTCCCGTGATCGTGGAATTGTACTGGAGTGTATGTATACTATTTCAGAATCAATATCACTTTACAATAATCATATATAGTCATTATTTACACCATTATACCCATCCAATTAAGATGATGGTGGAAAATAGATTACACCACGGCGTGGAGACGGTATTCCGTACGTACGCACGCACGGTGATTTCATTTTCCATAGGATGGATAGATGGTGAAATAGGGTTGTTTCATACTTATAATAACATATCAGTATATGAGTGATACTGATGTTATTACTTCATAATGAAACAACTAAATAAGAAGAAGTAGAAGAATAAATAAAGTTGAAAGAATCGGTAACGAACATTTCCTCTTCTTTGAAGCGACTCTTTGAGACCTCCTCTTAGGGCACTGAAATTGGTCTTTGAAGAAGACCAGGACCTATTGGATGTTTCTAAGGAAGTGGAGAAGAGAATTTGGCAGGGGTTGGCCGAGCTTGAAGGCTCAAAGTGGTGTGTGGAAGAGAGGGAGGAGGTGCCCTTTTATAAGGGAGGAGAGGGTCACCTTTGGAATTCTTAAAAATATTAATTTATAATAAATCTAACCCCACTTAAAAACCTCCAAAAATGACTCATATTCGAAGATTAGATGATATAGGGTTGTAATATCATAAACCAAACAAATTTAGACATGTTTGGATCTTATTTTAAACCTTATCATTTTGATTTATCCTTATTTAATCTATTTAAGTTTATTCGTGGTAATAAAATTCTAAATTTTAAATTATAACAAATAATTACTTATTTGTTGTGAATTTTCCATAATTGGTTACTTTATAACATTATAAACCATATAAATTTAAATTTATAATTTTTAAATATTTTTGTGATTTTTAACCAATTTTATAATATGTTATTTTTATAAAATAACAATAGTGTCAATTTTGACACTATTCATTTTTTTGAATTTAAATAAAATATATACAGAAGATATGATCGAATTAAAAGCTTTAATTGATTTGTAAAATTTCATATGTATCTATAAAATTATTGGATCACATTAAATAGTTCATATAATATTTATTTTATTATTTTAAAACCATTTATTTGGTTTATCTCTTAATAAAATAATTACTACAACATTTTTTTATAATTATTTAATATACTTATTTTTGCATAAAAATTAAAAATAAAATCCTATGATGAAGATGAATCTATTAAATTTCACAATAATAATTTTACTAGAATTTATGATCTTAAAATCACAATATTTAAATTGTTAAATATATTAAATTATGAAGGTGACAACTTTGGAATCATTTAAAATAAAATAATATAAGTGTCATAATCACTTTTATAAGGATCCAAACGGTTATATATTAGGTAATTGGATGATTAAGGTGTAGATATACACTACCAATAAGTTTTGGTCAGGTTTGTGGGCCTTTTAATGGGTATTGTTATTTCAATAAAAACTATATTACTTATTTTTCACTTAATAAATAATTTATGTATCGTTAATGTATCACAATTAATGACAATTATTTAATCCCTAAAAATTATAAATAAATTATCATGATGTAGATAATTTTATTATATTTCTGGAGACTATTCATGTTCGAAGTTTTATGATGTTTATCACTAAATTAAAATTATTATACTTATAAGATTTAAGAGAGTGATATGTTGTCACTTTCTTTGGTTTTAATAATAATTAAATTATTTTCATGGTCAAAAGTCCATAAAATGAATCTAATCTGACCCTTAGGTTATATGGGTCTACTTTTATCCATCCAATAGAATTTTGGCATGTTTTAGGGTAATTTTATAATATTATATTTACCCTTAATTACCCGATTTACCTTTAACTATGGTAAATAAAATTTACCGTAGCTACTATTTATAATTCCCAAAAATAAACAGTAGCTTATTAACATAATTTGGACCCACTGATTCCAAATATGGAATCCATTTTTCCAAATTCAATACAAAAAAGTTGCAGAAATTAAATTAAAATTAATCCCGTTGTTGAAAGAAAACGGGTTTTTCTTTAAAACATTACAAAAGATTGAATTGATTTAACCTACGAATTTAATGTAGAATCAATGATAATGAAATACATTATATTAAATGGTAAAAATATATTCTATTTATACTTTAAAATCATTAAATATTATAATTTAACCATATAAATTATTGCGATGAAAAAAGTTGTTTTTAATTAAAATATAGCATGTTTTTACTATTCATCAAAATATGAAAGTTACCAGAATAATATGAAAAATTTATGCAAAGTAAATTTTTATTTCTTGATTCCAAAGAAGAATTTTATTTTTTCAAATTTAACTTATAAACATGTAAAAAACTAGATTTAAAGTGGGTGCACCATTAAAAGGTGACAAAACTGCATTTTTTGAAAAATACTTATTTTACCCGAAAAATTTATTTTGTTCTTATACCATGTTCTAGAAAATGTCTAAGATGAATAATAATGTTATAAAATTCAAAATTTAGTTAATACTATTTATAACGGCTAGTTCATAATAATATTATAATAATATATCATTGTTTAGTAAAACCCGGTATTGCGTACAACACACGTTATCGAGGAAGGTCGCGATTGCGTGTAATGCAAGCCAAGTCAGGGTTGCGTGTTGTGCAAGAATCCTTCGTTGTTTCATATAACATAATCCAACCATATTTCATTTATACATTGAATATATATATATATATATATATATATACTCAATGTTGCTTAGAATAACTATTATCAAAATTGTGTGTACCACGATCCAAGAATAGTGTTGCGTATACTGCAAGCTAATACGGTGTTGCGTATCGCACAAGGTAATCTTGGTGTAGCATAAAACACAAGACATTAATGAAATTAAAAGAATATTTTTCATAAAATCTCAGGGTGTTACACTTCAGTACTCCAAACCTACAAAACATCTATGTCTTGAAAAATTCCACTACAACATGAGAATCATCAGTCTCAGTGGAATTAGCCTCCACCCATTTACTCACATAATAAACAACAGCCAAAATATACAAAAAACCAAATTAACTAGGAAAAGGACCCATAAAATCAATGCACCAAACATAAAAAATCTTACAGAATATTATAATCTGTTAGGGCATATTGTGTCTCCTAGAAATGTTCCTAGTGTGTTGGCAATGAGAGAATGACTTACAAAACACATGGTAATCATCAAATAAGATTTTCCAATATAATACAGAGTCCAAAAATTTCCCAGCTATCTGTTGGGGTCCAAAGTGTCCACCACATGCAAGTGTATGACAGAATTACAGAACAGACTCAAACTCATGATCAGGAACAGACCTCCTGATAACTTGATCACTAAACATGTGCCAGAGGTATAGATCATCCCACACATAATACCAAGACTCACTTTTTAATTTTTGGACTTGATGTTTCTTTAAATTTTTAGGTATTTTGGATTCAAAAATGTTGTTCACTAAATCAGCATACCAAGGATGTGTACCGGAAATGGAATAAAGATGCTCATCAGGGAAAGTGTCCCAAAGTGGTACCTGGTCTAAGGTGTTAGCCTATAGTGTGTGAGTAAGTCTACTCATGTGGTCCGACACTAGGTTTTCTGACCCCTTCTTGTCCTTTATCTCAATATAATTTTTTTGAAGAAGATCATCCATTGGATAAGTCTGGGCTTTGCATTTGGATTCTTTAAGAGGTACCTCAGAGATGCATGGTCAGAAAAAACAAATACTTTAGAGCCCAATAAATATGAATTTTTTTTATCTAAATCAAATATAATAGCAAGAAACTCCTTTTATGTGGTTGTGTAGCTTTATTGGGCCGAATACAATGTCCTCAATTTATATGAAATCACATGTGAATATCTCTCCACCCTCTGAGATAAGACAACTCCAACTGCAAATTTAGAGGAATCACACATAAGATCAAAAGGAAGCTCCCACTGTGGGGGTTGTATGATCGGTGGAGTGGTCAGAAAATTCTTTATCCCATTAAAGGAAATACTATAAGAATCATCAAACACAAAATTAGAATCCTTTTAAAGTAATCATGACATAGGAAGAGAAATCTTACTAAAATCTTTGACGAGGCACTGATAAAATCTTTCATTCCCTAGGAAAGATCTAACATCACACACACATGAAGGATAGGGTAAGGATGATATAATATCTACCTTATATCTATCAACATCTATCCCATGTTTTTACACTACATGCCTTAAAAAAATGCCATGATCTACCATAAAATGACACTTTTCGAAGTTCAATACCAAATTCTTCTCAATACAACGATTCAAAACCTTTCCCAAACTATATATACAATCATAAAATGAAGACCAAAACACTCTAAAATCATCCATAAATACCCCCATTCATGTCTCAATAAAATCAGAAAAAATACTCACCATGCATCTTTGGAAGGTACCTGGGGCATCACAAAGTCCAAATGGCATCCTTCGGTAGGAAAACATACCTAATGGACAAGTGAATGTTGTATTTTCCTAATCCTCTAGAGCAATAAGAACCTAAAAATATATAGAAAATCCATCCAAGAAAAAATAGTGTGTTTTCCTAGCTAGTCTCTCAAACATCTGATCAATAAATGGGAGGGGAAATGGTCCTTGCGAGTGGACTGATTTAGTTTCTTATAATCAATACACACACGACAACTGTTTTGTACCCTCATTGGAACTAACTCATATTTCTCATTTTTAATGACAATAACAACACTTTTATTAGGAAAAACCTGAATAGGACTCACCCACTGGGAATCTAAAATGGGATAGATTATACCTACCTTGAGAAAAATTTTAACCACTTTTTTTACAACTTCTAGAAGAATTGGATTTAGTCTCCTTTGTGGCTACCTAACCGGTTTATCCCCATCCTCCAATAGAATCCTATGAATGCAAATGGAGGGACTAATACCTGATATGTCAGCCAAGGTCCACCCAATTTCATTAATTTTCTCCCTCAAAAGAATCAAAAGTTTTTCTTCATGTTCAAAAGGGATATTGTTATCAATTATAATAGATAATTTCTCACCACTTAACAAGTATGAGTATTTTAGATTTGGTGGTAATGGCTTGTGTTCCAATGTAGGGGGTGTTGTATGGATGGAAAAATTGAAAGAACTAAAATATGTGCACAATGAACATCCGTATAAAAATATACATCATAAAAATAAGAGAATAAAGAATCAAATTCATCAACATACTCAATAGACATGTCATAATTAGAGTTTACACAATCAAAATCAGAATATGAATCCATTTAAAAATCAAATCTAAGAGAGTTTCATGCATTAGAAATAGTTGTGGAAGTACTCTTAGACATCAAAATAGAACCAATACTCATAATCTCCCTAAGAATAGGATAATCAAATTCCATGGGGTTTTTATTTTGTGGTTCAAAATGGGAGATAACAAATGAAGAATGGTCCTCTGAGGGGTAATTCATGGAGTCCATAACATTAAATGTCACAAATTTATCTCCAAACTCCATGGAAAGTGTACCCTCATGAACATTTATTATTGTTTTTTCAGTTTTAAGGAAGGGCCTACCTAAGATAATGGGAGCATGTGAACTTACCTGATCATCCTCCATTTCAAGCATATAGAAATATGCTGGAAAGATTATGTCTCTTACCCGGACAAGTACATCCTGAAGGACTCTCGCTGTATATACCATAGCTCTATTTTCCAACTGTACCACTACTCTGGCCAGCTTCAACTCACCAACCTATAAATAAGAAAATACAGAGTGATAAATTACATTTATGAAAGCTCCTAAATCACAAATAGCATCAGAAAAGTGAAACTCCCCTATGGTTCATGGGATTGTGAATGTACCCAGATCCTTGTACTTTGTTGGAACTGATAGATTTGGTGTAATGAGTGCTGAAAAATTTCTTCCAAGATTGATCCTCTCATTTCCCTTGATCCCTCTTCGATTGATACAAAGTTATTTTCAAAATTTCGCATACCTTGGAATTTTCTTGATGGTTTTAAGTAGAGGGATGTTGATCTCCACATGCTTGAATGCATCAAAAACTTATTTTTTCATCGCCTCTTCAGCCATATTCTTGGTTTGTACAAACCTATTTGGAAAGGGAAAAGGTTTAGGAGGAACATCATTAATCTTTTTCTTACCTTTGTCTTTCTCCTTGGGTTTCTCATCAGCTGGTTTTGAATGGGGCTTCTCTAGAGTTGAGGTGAATCCCAGTGGAATGGTGGGTGCAGAAGTATCATTAATTTGCTTCCCACTTCTCAATGTGATGGCACTGACATTCCCCTTTGGATTTAGAGTAGGTTGGGAAGGAATATTTTTGGAGTTTTTAATTACCAGTTCATGGAGGGCAATGGAAATCTGGCTCATTTGTGTCTTCCATTCCCTTAACTCTGAACCTTGACTCTTCATCTCATTTTGTTGATTAGGATTTTTTTTTCAAAAGATCATCTATATTAGAATCTACCTTTGGTTGATAATTACCTTATTGTTGACTTTTTGATGCCTGATCTTCAAATCACCTTTAGAGTTGTTGGAAACCCTATTGGTAAGGTGGAGGATGCTGGAAGTTTTGTTGAAAGGGGGGCCTTTGTTGTTGTCCAGATGCATACCTCATGTTCGATTGATCCTTACACCCTTGATTACATGCTGGTACAAAGTAATCAAACTTCTTTTGGGGATGTGGCTGTTGCTGCTGCTAATATGGTCTCTTAGGAAATATGGAAGTGCAATCCTATTACTCTTGTAATTGGGGGCAACAGTTAGTTGGGTGGTCTTTTTCGGTGCAAATGCCACAAGGCCTCGAAGGAATGGGCTGGGATGTCTTTTGAGCCAAAGTAATCTACCTCACCATAGTGGTCAATTATTCCAACATGGTATCAATTAAATGACTCCCAAGAGAATAAGGACTTACCTTATGTACTCCCTTGACACGAGGTGTACCGCAATCACAAAATTGTTGGGAGTTTGGGGCCATTTTGTCAATCAATTCATGTGCAGTTACTGATGTCTTATGCACTAATACTCTTCCATCCACAACATCCACCACACTCCCAGTACTCATACATTGAGTCCCCTAGGGATTGCTTGATCCCTGAGATATCCTTATGAATGGAAGTAGTCCTTGATGCTAGAAAAAATATCTCTAAGAAAAGTCGTTTCAAATAGTTCTAAAAAGTTACATCTTCAAGTTGTAAATAATACATCCAATCTTTTGTATCTACATCAAGTGAGAATGGGAATGCTATTAGTTTGATTTGATCTTCAGAAAAATTTCTTAGTTTTAAGGTTGAGAAAACCACATTAATTTTTTTTAAATGTTTGTTTGGATCCTCACCAAATAATTTGTGAAATTTTTGATGAAGGTGAATTAATCCAAATTGCGTTCAAAGTCAGATTCAAGATTTGGGTATGGAATACAATTTGGTTGATAGTTAATATCAGGTGAAGATAATTATAAAATGGTTCTATTAAGTTAATTTACATTATTTTCATCCATTGGTTCTTGTTTTAGGTTTTATTTATAAGTGTTTCCAATTTTTTTCCCATAATGGATAAATTCTCAAAATGGTTGAATGTTGAAACTTCCTATAGACTGATAATGTCTAATTCGAGCCCTAAGGCTGCGTTCAATATCATGATCAAGATCTAAAAGATCCTTGGGATTAGTTCGTGTCATAAATAAAATAAAAATGAAATGAAGGAAAGAGGACCATAATAAAAGTAATAAGTTTGAGTTGATGGTCTAAAATTAAGAAGAAGAAAACAAAAGAAAAAGAAAAAAAATCAGATTGGGTAAAGAAGGAAGAAAGAAGAGAAGAAGTGAATAAAATGTAAAAAAAAATAAATACCTCTAATTGGTTGAAATAATTACATGCCTCCCCAGAAATGACACCAATTTGAAAGATGCTGTCATGAGCACTCTCAAATGAAGTGTTGTTTTTTGGGTACTTGGGTGCAGTAGAGTGGATGACCAAGGTCGTCTCTCAAAGGAGGAAGTGAATTAAAACAACTTCTTAAATCTATTCTAAAAAAAATAAAATAAAATATAATAAAAACACTAAATATATTATGGAGGTTGTTTACTATTTATAAAATTAGAAGAAGTTTTTTGGAAGAAAATTGGTTTTTTTTGTTTTTATTTTTGAAATGAAGTTTGATTAAAATGACACAACAAGATGTTATTTTTTTTAGAAAATATTTAAAAGGAGTAATCAATCTAACTCTAAATATTCAATAATTTATTAATAATTATATTTTAAATTAATATACACTTAATTATGATCCCTTAATTGGTTAAATACCGAACCCTACTAGAATTAACTTTACCACAAAGATGAAGTGAATTTAACTACAGGCTAATATTGAAACATGCAATCACATCACCCTGCTTTGATTGATGTTATAAGGTTATATTATGGTTAGTGGTAAATTAAGGATATTTTAATCTCTAGAAATTATAATTAATTGAGTTTATAGATTATATTTGAACACTACAAATTTATCCCGCATGGTTTTGTATTACCAATTAAGGCTGCGCTCTCAGAATTCACACAATTCCAGACCTCTTGTGATTTGTGTTATTTGTTCAATTGATTGATTAGTTTCAATTAAATTAAAATATAAATTAATATATCCTATTATGTGAATTACATTATATCATTTATTCGAAATAAATTAATGAATAAGGATAGAGGTCGATCGATTACTAAAAAACCTACTCTTCCATGGGCGGTGTTGTCATTATAGAAATGTTTTTCATTCACAAGGGGTTAGAAAGGGTATAACCCAATATCAATTATACTATTGAATTTCAACCCAAATAGAAAGATTAAAATAATAATAAAATTGAAAATAACAGAAGAAATGGAAGAGAAACTAAGAGTTTATTGAAAGCACAACAATATTACAACAAAAAAGAGGAAAAGAAGAGCATTTTGGAGGAGATCCTAGCTTGGTAGATTACCTCCTCCAATAGTGAATTTAAATGGTATTTAACCACTTATCCTATGATAAAAATATCATAATTAATGTTCTAACCCATACAAATGATAAAAACACAAATTTATAGAGTGGAGGGGAGGCTAGGTTCAAAGTGGTTTCAAGTGTGAATGGGGAATCTCGTCCAAATATTTTAAGCCAAATTGCACCACCCATTTTACCACAAAACACATGAAACATTCTACTTCTAGAAGGATTATTTATGAGAAAATTATTTTTAGATATCCTATAAAAAAGTTTGGGCTTAATCCAAGCACGGATGAAGAAGTTATGTTCCAAATACCGAACTAATGTCCAATCTTGGGAGTCCTTCCCAACTTTGACTTCATGTCCCATTTTCACCAACCAAATGCATGGTTTAACTCAGATTAGCTGAATAAAAGTTGTAGAAAATTAATTCAGGAACACATTTAAAAAATATCAAGTTCAAATAATTTAAATAAAATTATTTATGTTCGAAATACTACAATGAATTTTTAAATGGTAAAACTGGAATTTTCAACAAATTTTCAAATGAATGATATAATCCCAAATATTCCATAAATGAACATAGTTACCACAATGTGAGGAAATTATATCATTTATTATCAATAAAATATTCAATAAAATTGTGTTTTATCAAAGAATACTTCACACAACCCTGATCTACATGAAAATCAAAATCTTGTGTGTACCATGCCCTCAGAATCAAAGTGTTGTGCTAGATCCCACGACTCCCAAAATTGTATTTTCCTGCAATACGATAAAGTTTCATGAAATAATTTTCTAAACCCTAACCAAAAATTCCATATTCTTATAGTATGACCATTACCATACATTTTTTCTTAATAACAGGTACCCTAATTCCTTTTTATTTTAATCATAGGCACCCCAACATCGAGCCTCTTAATTGCCACTCCACTGCATTGTCAACGCCATTCTCCACCTAGAGGTACATAAGCAATGGACATATAAGCCCTAGGGGTGGAATCTTAGAGGGAAATGACACAAATATATTGTTATATATTACTTATGATGAATCTTCCTCCTTCCTTGACATGGTCCCACTTAGGATGTAATCCCCAACCACATCTGAGCTCTAAGACGTAAAAATTCTTAGCTCCACGTCCTAGTCATACGACATTAAATTGAATGACAATGTCCTTAGAACATGATGTAAAACTGCAGCCTTACCCTGTTCAATGAAAATAGAATGACCCATGTATGTTTACCATGGGATTCCACCTTATCTACCATCTCCCCAAGGGATGATCCTCCCACATCGACCAACTTCTACGCATAAGCCCCACACCACCCCTCATCGATGCTCCCTCCACAACATGAGTGTCCTTATTGCATGATGTTAAGTTTCATGGACATGTCCTATCACATGATCTTAAATTGTGGGATAAAAATACATGAGGTTCAATCCTGAAAACTTCAAGTGTGGAATATTACCCTCTAGGGTCACACTTAACTGACCAACCTATCCCCACATTATGTTAAACCCGCACCCAACATATCCCTGTAAGACATTAAACCTATTCCCAACCTATCCCTATAAGATTTTAAACCTATAACCAACCTTTCCTTTCAATACATTAAACCTTTTACAAACCTTTACACGCAAAATATTATACCTATGCCCAAACTATCCCCACCAAACATTAAACCCATGATCAACCTATCCCTCAGAATATTAAACCTGCACCCAACCTATCCTTGCAAGATATTAAATTTGTACCCATCCTCTCCCCACAAGATGTTAAACCTCTCCCAACCTATCCTCAAAAAATGATATACCTATGACACAACTGTCTCCACAAGATTTTAAACTTGTAACCTAATCCAAGTGACCCGATCCAAATCCCCACCCCATATAATAAACATGGGATACCTGAGGTAAAAATACTCAGAAGGCTTATGCCTCTGATGTCAATTTCCTCGTGATAGACATGGGATGCCTTGGGTTCCATGCCTAAGATGCCTCACACATGATATTACTTCCAAATAGGAAGAATTTATAGGTTCCCAAGTTACTTAACATTCACACATACCCAATATGATCAATTCTACTATCTCCCCCGATTAAAGGTTACTACCCTATTGAGATATAAGTAGCCTAATATTCCGGTGTCCACCTCAATATGGTATCAGTAATGAGTTTCAAGTGAATGAATTAAATCTATGAGGGAGACCCAGAATATCTGATGAGATACAAGAAGGAATCCATAGAAGGAGGAACCAATATCCCATCATTCCATTTTGATCAAGAAGCAAGCATCATTGATAAAAGTGATGAAATCCACCCACCTTTGAAAAGTGAGAATGTTGGGCAATAGAAACACACACGATGTGATGGCCCTGAAAAAAGTTTCATAAACAAACATATCACTTGGTTTGATCCTATAATCATCATTGATATTAGTGAGTGTTCTTAGAACCTTCTGGAGTGATCTCAATTATGTCTAGTGTACTAGGTTCAAATTTAACTTTTAGAGGTACTGAGTATTCTCTCCCACAACTGAACTTATCCCAGATTTTGGAAAAGAAATATATCATATGTATTGTCCTTAAAATGGTATTAATATATTATTTTATATAAAACTTGGTGTTATACAACATCTTACACATCAAAATTTCAAATTTTGGAAAAATTTGACTTATTAGGAATCAACTATCCCTGGAAAAAACCTTCTTACTATCACCTTCATCAGGAACTGTCATATTATGTATTAAATATCTTGATTGAATTTTAAAAACTCCAATATGTTACATATGGTATTTTATCTTTGAAAAATATCATTTGTATTTACTTACTTAGATCTAAAAAACTCTCAAAATTTATGTATCAACTTCTCATGGAAGGAACATCTTGCATATCACCTTGTATCTTCAAATTTGATACACTATAGGAATTTTATGTAACAAACTTATTTTCCATTTCTCATCTAGTATCCTTTAGAGTTAACCAGGAAATTGAAAAGTACACACAATCAACATAGGTTATTTCCTAATTAATATCTAAATGATAAAATCAATAAAAAACATAAATACCAAACCTATTTATCATATAATTCCAAAATCAATAAAAACTAAATAGTGCAACCATTTGCAATAAATTTCATAAAATTAATTAAACCACTGAAAACTAAAATTTAGGAACATTGAAATTTCACTCAATATTCATATAATAAAACAAAAACATATGTATTTGGAATAATATAAAATAGTATTTATATTATTCATATTGAAAAATATACTATTATTTAAAAAAATTTGGGTTCAACAGTCCCAAAAACTTAAGTAAGAACTTTTCCTAAAGTTCACAATGGTCTCACTTCTTTCCAAGTGTAATTCCTAGTTTAAAAAATACTAAAGATAAAGAAATTAATGGAATTATCATCCAAATAAGTAACAACTTCATTTACCCCTTTCTTATGGTATACTTACACTAATGCTCCATTTCCCACTTCCTTGATGCAACCCAAATGAAATTCTTGTAATTAAATTGTCCTATTTCTCATCTGGGTTCAATATTCCCCTCACCTAAATCCATTAATTTTTGAAAATTAGGAACTTATTCAATGTATAAATGTATTGTTTTATTACTCACATACCCAGTGCCAAAATACCACATAACTTCATGCGAGATCCTAATTTTCCATTTTACTATAATTCTTCCAAATCCATTAGCTCTGCTCTGGTGAATGTTCCTTTATTTGAATCCTCATCTGGAGCCTACTTCTTATAGAGACTTTCTGGTCAATTAAGCACAAATTATTGTGTCTTGAAGGACTTGAGGTGGCCCGAAGTCCTTGAGGTGGCCTGAAAGCCTTACTAGCTTGCAGGCCTTGGGTGGACCGAAGGTCTTGAAGGACTCGCAAACCAAACCGATGACCCAAAAGCCTAAACAGACGAGTAGTTATGAATACTATAATACCAAAAAATACATGTTATAGTAACTTCTACAGTTCCTTGTAGGCTACCTTATATAGTACTCAAAAATATTTCTATACCTGAATTTGATCTCAGGTCTCTTGGATGCACTTGTTGAGTCCTCACCAACCGGGCTGAGGATCTTGTGAAAAACATGGGTTGATAACACTGACTCCCATTGGGGGGACCCAACCAAGACCTTTTTCATGCCACATTCCCCATCTAAGTAATGACTTTGAATCTACTTATGCATAATACACACATTTTCTGAGTCTGGTGGGACTCGATCCTGCACCAGTTCCCATTTTACTCTAGTTTCAAAGGACTTATATAAATTTCTTTTAAGTTTTCCCCTAAGGTGTTCTTTTTTAGAAAGTAATATATATCTATATTAAGTTCAATAATCCAATTTCCACTTGTTTTAAATATGATTCTATCAAATTTTCTCCCATCAAAAAGATTCTCCCTAGTTCTAAAACAAGATTTTACATGGTTTGAGTTTTACTTGATTATTTTTTAATGAGGAGGGTGAAAAATGTTAAAAACCAAAATGTTATTTTTTATTTTATGTATAGGATAAAAAAACATAAAAAAATATAGAAAAAACATGTACAAACTATACTAAAAGGTACCCTCCCCCACACTCATATTAGAAACTAAATTCAATGAATTTTGTCATGAAAATATCAATGATAAGAAGGTCTAAAATGTAGGTTCCTAAAGAAATGTAAAATAAAGATACAATCTGTTTATTGGGATGGGTAGTTTCCTTTAATTACGTTAAAATGTGTCTTTAGTGAAATACACCACTACTTCCCTCCTTGAAAACCTATAAGAAAAATATAAACATAAATGATAATTTTATTACAAGAAAAAAAAATGAAAGAAGAAATAGGGAGAGGAAAAAAGACTTGGGTTATCCGTCCAAAAGGGTATTTATTTAGATGTCCACTACTGAAAAACTTTCTTTAATCATTAGTCTGAAGGGGGATGTGTTTTTGATAATGAAAACCATCACATCCTCTTACTCCCAAAGCTTCTCTACTTTAGTTATATTTGGAGGTCCCTATTTCTAGTATGGTATGTATTTATCCCCTTGTAATTGTGACAAATAATGTATGGTGGGGATAAAAAGATAAAATATGAGGCCTTTTAATCTTCCTTTCCTCCATCCATATAGTATTCTAGGTATTCTTTAGGGGACTCTTCATAGGAAAGCTCCAAAAATGCTTCTAGTTTTACCACAACCAAATCAATGGATTCTTCTTATACTTACTAGACCAGAGTGTCCACATACCCTTCTACCTCTTCTTCCAATTTATCTACCTATCTTGTGGAATATTATTAAAACACCTCCCAAGAAGATTTATGAAAATTATTAGAATAGTTTTTATCTAGCTCCTCTTCAACCATTGAAAAACATGTAAAACCCACTAAGTATACGTATCTTACTCCAGGGAGTAGATTATCATATGGGTTTTCATGAAATAATTGTTTAGTATGTTGGTTCATGTCTATGTGAACTCCCTATTTAACCTTAGTAGGTAACTGAATTAGTTATTCCTTTCCATTTTCCACAACCTCTTCATCTTCCACAAGGGAAAGTATAAATGGTGTTGTTTCTGTAATGTGAAAACAATGGTTATCAGGAAATAGTTCATGATAAATATAATCTAAATAAATTTTATTTTGGGTAAATAATAACCCCTCATTTATTTCAACTTGTTTTCCTTGAAATTTATGAAACACCCTTGGGATATCACTTGTAATGTTTGCAGCTTGTGGGCCCTCAATTTTTTCCACATAACAAAATCCCTCTAGTGTGTCTTAAACATCTACCAAGATGAGAATAATTTGAGTTTAAAATTATATTAAAATATAAGGGAGGTTATATTTTAACACATTTTGAATAAAAAATTAATGAAATGAGTGAAATTTAAGTTCATATCTGTAATGACCCATAATTTTATCAATGTAAATTCTCTTCTTATAATTTTTTCAGAGAAATAAATCAACACAAAATTATTCTTATAAATGAATAATGATACATTAGTAAACAACTAAACTAATAATAATTCCAAATATTATAATGGTATAATAAATAGAAAATAAAATAATAAGAATAGGATAATTTGTATCTTCTAGATCCACCATAATGATCACACTCTTGAACAAAAATTTATAAATAAAACATAAGGTCAATAAAAAAATATTCATTTTGATGATGAAAGTACATATAAACTTGATATAGTATATAAATTATGGAAAAATAAATGGAATAAGAGGTATTTATAGAAATTAGTGACCCATATGACCATTATGAATATGAGAGTTTGAATAGTAACCTGACCGTTGGAATAATAATCCGATTGTTATGAATAGTAATATGATTGTTAGAATATTTACCTAAATTTTGGAAATATAAAATTATATTAAGGTATCTTATAAAATAAAAATATGATACATTTATATCATGGTACAAGTAAATAAATGTTTTAAAAATGATAAATTATGTTTTGGTATTTTTGTTAAACATACATATTTTATTAGTAATTTTATAATGAATATAATGATATAAATGAAAATTTATTTTTATTTAATGGATTTATAAATTAATATTATTCTGTATTATAATGATAACATAATTTTATGAGAATATAAATAATTTTTCAAAGGGTCATAAAATAGGCTATAGTATTAAAATCATTATTTTCAAATAAATGAGGATTTTATTTAAAATTTAAATTTATCAAGGTTTGAATCCTAGGAGTCTACTCTTGGGATGAGCCTCTCCTCCAGGATCAACCCATATTGCAAGGTTGTTCGGTCTCGACTAGGCGGGAAAAATGAGGCGTGACCCACTATGCTGACAGATTGCTTCGACGAACCATCGCCGATCTGGCCTTTACCCTCTGGGACACTCTGCCATCTCAGCTAGAAATAGATCCTTCCCCGACTAGGGCTCTACCTCTGGGCAATGACCTCTTCGTGGGGGAGGGGGTGACCATGTGTGGAGGGTTTGAAAAGGCCACAGGTGGGAATTCCCTTTGAGAAGAAAGATATATAGAAAATAATTTTCCAAAAATGGATTCCATTTTTAATCTACATGTTGAAAAATTTTCTGGGAGATTTTTTTATATTTTTCTAATATAATTGAATTTTTAGTGAATAGTGAAATACGATAATTTGTGGTATTTAATATTATTAACCCAATAAATGAATTTTTGAGTCATGAATGATGTAAGAACCCATTATTTCTAACTCACATGCACTATTTACTTTATATAATCATAAGAACCAATGATATTGATAGTCTTGATCCAAAATAATAAACTAATTAATATAATAATTCAAAAAACCCTTCTCATCCCCTTATAAATACAACCCCTCCCCACCCCTTCTCCTCACACATTTTAAGCTTTGGATCATGCAAATATTCAGCCCAATTTCCTTCCCAATAATCTTCCCCACTTCCTAGTGTTACTGGTCTCACCAAAAGACCAATTCCAAGTGCCTTAAGGAGGTTCTCAAGGAGACAACATTCAAGAGGTAAAATCCTTTATCTTTATGTTTTAAATTATCTCATTCTTCTACCTTATCCTCACCCACTATCCAAAGTGACATGATAAATACAATATCATATATATACTATAATGTTATTGTGTTAATGGAATATACATCATTAAATACATTCTCTCATCATTTTATTATAAAAATGAAAACATCATTTGTAATATGTCGGTGCACCGTCTTCGTGGATGACTAGTTTTCATTTTCCATTACTATCTTCAAGTCTAGTCATAAAAATTTTATTCTGGTTAAACCAGATTTAAATAGTTATATTATAACTTATTTAATGTTTTTGAACTAATATATAGTCATAATATTAAAAAAATGATACTAGTTCGTGATGGTCGTAAAAACTGCCAAAATAAAATAAACACTTGTCATTAATGTTTTATCAAATGAATCATCCTCATTTTAGAACAAAATGATATACTAGACCATTTAAATTTATGAAAGTCCATGAATACCTTATAATTTTACTTTTTTAGAATTATTCTAATTTTATAAGAGCTTCCATAATTATACACAAGTGAACCGACTATGAAACCATGAAACGAACGCTCCCAGAACGACAAAATTAATCCTTATAAATCGTCAAAATGGCCATAATTGAACTTAATAAAATTATAATAAATAAAATATATATGGAATATGTTATAAAGTAATTAATTAATTAATTTAATTTGATTATCTAGTATATTAAGTGAAAGTTCAGAACATATTCGAACATAAGGTAAGGGATCTCTCCGAACCTCCATTTTTTCCTTTGGGTTACACTTTATCTCTCTTTACCCCAATGTATTTTTTCATTATTACTATATAATTATCCTAAATTCTATGTATGAATATTCCAAAAATGTGTATATGTCTCAATATATCTTTCTTTTATGTGGAAATACACATTTTAGAAGGCTCCCTTCTCAATTCCTTTCGTTAAGCAAGCTCGATTAAAGGAAACATCTCTATTTCTTACCCATTTTTCAAGTACACTCCATGAAATATTTTAAGACACCAATATTTTTCTAAAATCACTCATTTTATCATGGGAATGGGAGATTATAAATTCTTAACATTACTGAATCAACTGGATCAATTTATGATTAATAACTTAAATCATGTGGAACACCCTTATTTTCCCAATAAAGAGAAAATCATGGTCAAATCCATTTTTCGACAAAGGCCTCCTATATTTAGTGGATCTTTTGATCCCCTCACCATGAAATAATGGATTAATTCAATTGAGAAGATATTATCTATCCTCCATTCCTCAGAATAAGATAAATTTGAGCTGTAGGTCTATCGTTTTTATGGGGAAGCTGATCAGTGGTGGAAACTAATAAAAAAATGAAGTATAAAGAGGGAATTGATTCCATAAAATGGGAAGGATTCAAGAATATATTTTCCAATAAATATTTTCCCTTAACTCTCCTTCTTAAGACAGATAGGGAGTTCCACAAACTATAGAAAAAGGAAGATGAGTCTATCAGGGAGTATGAGGAAAACTTCAATAGCTTTCATGGTACACCTTTGGATTTTTCATGAACACTGAAATCAAGGAATATTTCTTATTTATTGGATTAAATACGAGTCTACAAAAATTGTTGGTGATTTGAGACTTTGACATCTATGAGAAGATTTTCTATTATGACTTTAAGGTTGAATGTAGATTGGAGACTCTCAATGGTCTCATGGGATTGAATATAAAAAGATAAAAATGGAGTTTAATATAGAATGATTAATTGATAAATACCATGGAGGAAACAAAAACCAATATATAATGTGTCAAAATTTTGGGAATAATCATCGCAAGAATTGTTTAATGGGAACTAGGATATGTTTCAGATGTGAAAAAGGGGTATCAGGGTAATCATTGCTGAAGGGATATGAAGAATCCCAAAAATGAAGAAGAAAAAAGGAAGGTTTAGATGAATACTCAGCCTCTATTATAGTATTTAAACTATAAGAAATATAGGAATTATATGATCTAATTCCATAATACAAGGGTTGTTATAGACAATCAACGAAAACAACCTACAAGGAAGCAAGGAAGGGAATATGCTATCACTACTGTTGAGGTGGAGCCCGAAAATGATGTTGTAATAGGTACACTAGTTATTCATTCAAGAATTATGAATATACTATTTGATTCTGGTTCTAAACATTCTTTCATATCTTAAAAGTTTAGTGGTACTATTAAAACACCACCTCAAAATATGCTAGTCAAGTTATCCACGAGGATATAAAATGGGTAAATTATTTCATCCAAAGTATATAACCTCCATAATCAATGTTAGTGGACTTAACCCCCCATTAAATATCATTTTACTTCATTTGGTTGATTTTGATGCTATATTGGTCATGAATTGAATATCTTTATATAAAACGAACATCAACTGCCAGGAAAGGGAGATCACTCTTCACATCCCGAGGCATCCTCCAATTCTTTACAATTGCAAGAAGAAGGATGGATATCCTTAAGAATCACCATAACCAATTTGGATATTGTTTCCATATGAGAAATCATATCTATATAAAATTTTTGAGACAAAGGAGAGAAGCATGCTTGAAAACATTCCCATTGTGAGGGACTACATTGATTTGTTCCCCAAAAAATTGCCCGGTCTTCCTCCTGATCGAGAGGTTGAGTTCTCAATTGCACTTATATCTATATCTTTACCTATATCAAATATTCCTTATATAATGTTTAAAATTGAGTTAGAATAACTGAATAAGTAGTTACAATATAATCTTGACATGGGTTTCATAAGCCCGAGTACTACACTATGGGGTGCACCAGTCCTCTTTATTAAGAAAAAGTACTGATCAATGAACCTATGCATTGATTATCATGAGATCTAAGAAATAAAAATAAAGATAAAGTATCCCATACCATGGATATATGACTTATTCAATCAACTATGTGGGGACACTTATTTCTTTAAGGGTGACCTTCAGTCGTGATATCACCAATTAAATGTGAGGAATGAAGATATTTCCAAGACTTCCTTTCAAATGAGGCATGGACACTATGAGTTCATTGTTATGCCCTTAAGACTCACTAATGCTGTATAAATATTCATGGAATTAATGAATAGATTCTTTATAGATTACCTTGAAAAATTTATGGTAGTATTTATAGATGATATTCTGATATACTCTAAGAGAAAGAAGGAGCGTGAGGAGCATTTTAATATTGTGCTAGACTTTCTGAAAGAAAAAACTATATGAAGATTATAGTAAATGTGAGTTCTATTTAAAGGAATTATCATTATTGGGGAATGTTATAACCAGAAAAGGGATATTAGTGGACCCTTCTAAAACAAATTCAATCGAAGAGTGGTTGAGGCCAACATCTATAATGGAGATCTATAGTTTCCTTAGTCTAGCTGGGTATTACTGACGATTTATGAGGAACTTATAATTATTTTCCAACCCACTAACCTAGTTGAATCAAAAGGTAGTAAATCTTTTCTAGACTAATGAATATGAAAACTACTTCAAAAATTTGAAAAAAGGTTTATCACTACACCATTACTAACAGTACCCACAAGTGGGGAGCTCTTAATGGTATAAAATGATTATTTAAAGAAGTTATTATGATGTGTATTGATTCAAAATGATAAATTGATATGCTATACCTCAAGGAATATACAATTTCATGAGAAAAACTATCCAATGCATGATCTGGAGTTGGTAGCTGTGATCTTGGCATTAAAAATATGGCAACATTATCTCTATGGGGAGAAGTGTGAGACATATACTAATAATAAGAGTCTCAAATATATATTCACATAGAAGGATATTAATATAAACCAGTGAATATCGACAGAGATCATCAATGATTATGAATGATCAATATAATACCATCCTAATAATGTGAATAAAGTATAATATCTCTAAGTAGATAGGATCCTATAACTTTATCAATGATGATAATTGAGAAGGATACAATATTGTTAGGATTATAAAGGATGGCCAGGGGAATCATAATGGAAGTACCATCATCATTCCTTTCTCAAATGATTTATCAACTATCCCTTATGCAGAAGATACAGGATTATCAAATAAATTATGTGGAAATTCAGAGGAATGTGGAATCTATTAGAAATAGGAAACCATCAAAGTTTAAAATTGATGAAGATGGAGTTGTAAGATTTGGGTCATAACTTTATGTACCATCAAATACTAAGTTAAATAAATATATTTTGAATGATGAACATAGATCAACCTTCTCCATCCACCCCAGGAGCATAAAGGATGTATCGAGATCATCAAGATCACTATTGGTGGGACAATATGAAGAAGGAGATCACTTAATTTATAGTAATGTGCTTGGTATGTCAACAAGTGAAGAATGAAAGGAAAAAGTCTAAGGGGATGATGAAACCATTACCTATAGCTACATAGAAATAGGAAAAAATTTCCATGTACTTTGTCAATAGAATTTTGAAGACATCTAGAGGAAATAATTTTATCTGGGTTATTATGGAACATCTTACAAAGACTGCTCACTTCATTCTAATTTCATAGGAATTTTCACTCTATCAACTTTCACAGAAATACATCATAGAAGTGGTGATACTACATGGAGTACCATTATCAATTTTATCCAATAGATATTCAAGATTTACCTCCAAGTTCTTGAAAGGTATATAATATTATCTAAACACATAACTCAAGTTTATTACAACTTATCACCCCTAGATCAATGGCCAGTCTAAATGGACTATTCATACATTAGAAGATATGTTGAGATCATACTTAATGGAATTCAAAGGAGGATGGGATAAACATCTTCTACTGGTCGAGTTCTATTACAATAATAGTTTCCAATCAAGCATAAAAATGGCCCTATTTTAATAATTTTATGGTAAGAGATATTGGACACCTGAATTCTGGGATGAAGTCGATGAACATAAGCTATTGGGACCTAAAATGTTTGAGTAAATGGTTGAAAAGGTGAAAACCATTCAGCAACACATTAGGGAAGCCCAAAGTTGAAAAAAATATATGAAGTTAATTATAGATGAGACTTAGATTTTGAGGTTGGAGACATGGTATTACTCTTAATATCACCATTTAAGAGTGTCATGAAATTTGGGAAGAAGGGAAATCTAAGTCCCTGATTTATTGGAACCTTTGAGATTCTTGATTGTATTAGAGCTGTGGCTTATTGACTAGAACTTCCACCAACCATGTATCAAGTACATGATCTATTACATGTATCCCTATTGAGTAAGTACATACCAAATCCCTCACATGTACTAAATTTATAGGTGGTATAAATGGAAAATTATCTCTCTTATGAGGATAAAGTTAGTGAATATCTTGGACTATAGAGATAATGTTCTACGCAAAAAGACAAATCACTTAGTTAAAGTACTATGGAAATAAAAAAAATATAAAGAGGTGACATGGGAACTAGAGGAAGCGATGAAGGATAATTACCCTCAAATATTTTCACCTTATAATTCAAAAAAAAAAAATTCAAGGAAGAGATTCTATAAGGGGGGAAGAATTTAATGACCCCGAATTTTATCGATGAAAAGTCCCTTCTTGTAATTATGTCATACAAAGAAATCAAAAATAAATAAATTATTCTCATAAATTATGAATGATACATTAGTTATAAACTAAACCAATAATAATACCAAATATTACAATGGGACAATAAATAGAAAATAAAAGAATAAGAATAGGATAATTTCATTATGCTCAATCCATAAGAATAACCGCACTCATGAAAAAACATGTAGAAATAAAACATAAGGTCAATAAAAATAAGGTTAACAATAAAATATTCATTTAAAGATGAAATTATATATAAAATTTATATAATATATAAATTAATGAATAATGAATGGAATAAGAGGTATTTTTAGGAATTCGTAAACTCATATGACTATTATAAATCTGACCATTGGAATAGTAACCTAACCATTGAAATACTAATATAACTGTTAGGAATAGTGATCTGATTGTTAGAATAGGAAAATCACATTTGTAAATTTAAAATTATATTTAGGTATATTATACAATGAAAATATGATATATTTATATCATGGTACAAGTAAATTAATGTTTTAAAAATAACAAATTATGTTTTTCTATTTTTTATAAAACATAAATATCTTATTAGCAATTTTATAATGAATATAATGATTTAAAAATAAAATTTATTTTCATAAAATGGATTTACAAATTAATATTATTTTTTATTATAATGATAATACAATTTTATGAGTCCATAAATAATTTTTCAAAGTGTTATAAAATCGATTATAATATTAAAATCAACATTTTTCAAATAAATGAGGATTTTATTTAAAAATTAAATTTATCATATATATAAAATAATTTTTACAAAATGGATTCCATTTTTTGAATCTACATGCCCAAAAAATTTTGGTTAAATTTCCTATATTTTTATAAAATAGTTGATTTTTTGGTGAATAGTGAAATACTGTAATTTGCGGTATTTAACATTATAAACAAAATACATGAATTTTTGAGTCATGTATGATATAAGTACCAATTATTTATAAATAACATGTTATATTTACTATATATAGTCATAAGAATCAATACTATTGATATCCTTGATCCGAAATAACAAACTAATGAATATAATAATCAAAATTACCCCTCTCCTCCCCTTATAAATACAACCCCTCACCACCCCTTCTCCTCACACATTATAAGATTTTGATATTGAAAAAATTATTCCCAATTACATTAAAAATGCAATTACCCATATCCTTTTGTTTTTGGTTATAGAAAAAGGCCAATTCTAAGTGCCTCACGGAGGTTCTCAAGGATACGACATTGAAGAGGTTAATTCCTCCATGTCTCTCTTTTAAATTATTTATTTATTATACCCTATCCTCATACCTATCCAAATTGACATGATAAATCTAGTATAATATATATACTATAATTTTATTTTATTAATGTAATATCCATCATCAAATCCCTTCCCCCCCTTTTATTGTAAAAATGATAACATTGTCCGTAATATGTTGGTTCACCGCCATCGTGGACAATGAGTTTTTATTTTCCATCACCTATTTAAAAGCTTGTAATAAAAGCATTATTTTAATTAAATAATATTTTAATAGGTATATTATAACTCATTTCATGTTATTGAACTAATATATAGAGATAATATTAAAAAAACGACACTAGTTTGTGATGGTCGTAAAAAATGCCAAAATAAATAAAACACTTGTCATTAACATTTTATCAAATGAATCATCATAATTTTAGAAAAAAATGATATATAGGACAATTTAAAATTATATAATTTTTTTAATACCATATAATTTCACTTCTGGATAATTATTCCAATTTTACAAGAACTTCCATAATTATACATAAGGGAACCGACCATGAAACCATGAAACGAACGCTCCCAGAACGAAAAAATTAATCATTATAAATAATAAAAATGGCCATAAATATACTTAATAAATTTATAATA
Organism: Viscum album; assembly: GCA_963277665.1. Classification (NCBI taxonomy): domain Eukaryota; kingdom Viridiplantae; phylum Streptophyta; class Magnoliopsida; order Santalales; family Viscaceae; genus Viscum; species Viscum album. The sequence goes on from OY728160.1 coordinate 2,011,315,305, forward strand.
AATAAAATATATGTGTAATATGTTCTGAATTAATTAATTAATTATTTTAATTTTATTATATTGGACATTAAATGCATGTTCATAACACATTCAGACATATGGTAAGGGATCTCTTAGAACCTCAATTTTTTCCTTTGGGTTACACTTTCTATATCTTTACCACAATGTATTTATTCATTATTATTATATAATTTTCCTAAATTATATGTATATATTCAAAAAATGAATATATATCTCAATAAATATTTCTTTTATGGGTAAACACATGTTTTAAAATTCTCCATTCTCAATTCCTCTCGATAAACAAGCCCAATTAACGGGAACTTATCCATTTCTTACCTATTTTCCAGTACAGTCCATGAAATATTTTCAGCCACAAATATTTTTATAAAATTAATCATTTTATCATGATTTTTTTAGTCTATTTATAGTTTTACATAAATAATTATCCCTTTACATTCTTCAAAGAATCTTCATTATTTTCCCTAAAACTATGCTTAAGTGAAATATTTCTAAAGTTTCCTAACCACTCTTTTTAATGTTTTCAAATCAGTTGGACATAATTATTAATAAAATATTGTTATATTTCCTTCATTAATACCCAAGAATAATTTAAATCCCTTATTTCATAGATACAATTATGATGCGCCCTTCAGTTATGCCTTATGACATGATTACGAAACCCATTTATTTTGATGGGTAAACCTTATGTTTAATTATTCATGTAGCACACATATGCATGGACATGATATGATGGGTGTTCCTATATATCAATCCAATTAATTGGGTAATGTTTTAGTCTCATGGGACATTATGTATGGGATTAGGGAGTAAACCTAATCTACTACGGGACTTTGTCCACCATGTGATACCGTCTTGGTAGTTATCCTTGCCTCATTTTTATGTCATTACATGTGTTGCTAGCACATTACTATATTACCATGATCACATGATTACATGTTTTTTATGATATTCCTCTACATTTTTATTCATGTTCCTTTCCTTTTATGTTATCATGTTATGCCTTCTAATTCATGTTCCATGTTTATCCCCTTACTGGGATTTTTAGCTCATCCCTTTTTATCTATGTATTCCCCAGGTTATCATATGTTGTTGTAGTAACTAAAAGGAATTTAGGATATCATTATGTAGATTAATAAATATATTTTTTATTCTAGTTTCATTTTTTCTAATTATGTACCTATTGTTCCAAATATTGTATATTTTTTGATCCTTAGTTTGTATTTTATGAATAATTATTCTTAAAATCTTGTAATAATATGTTAAAAGGAAAGGATATCTATAATATCCCATTTAAGTTTCATCATGTAGTTAGTTCTATGTGTGAAATTCCTCTTGTAAGTACCATAGTGTAGATGTTTTTGGTAGTGGGTCTTTTTAATTTTCCTCAAAATAAAACCCATCCATTTCATATTTGTCTTTATAATCCAGGTAAAGGAGTGGTTCAACCAAATGAAAAATTTATAATTGAGGAGAGTTAGTGGGTGAAATTTAAGAAATGATAAATCGAATAAAAAATAATCTAATGTAATGTTCACTCCCTCTAGTGGTCGGGTCTACAACACTTCCTCATAGAGTCCACTTTTTGGAATAAAATTTGTTGGCTCAAGTAGTGGGGTTTCTTGAAGATTCTACTTTACTTTAACAATTGATAAAATATGATTATTTAATTTAGATTCATATTCTTATAAAATAATTATTTTTTTATTTCCCCCAAATATTTTAAAATTTGGATGTAACTTGATTAATTAGTTTCCTCAGTTGATCCCTGATGAGTATTTTTTCATCACTTTCTTCCTGCACTTATGGGTGAAAATGTTGGTCAATATAGATGTTATCAAGTTATCTTTTGACAATGGATTTAAGATCATTTTTATCTTCTATCTAGGAATGATAATGATATTCCATTATTAAATAAACAGACTATCATTTCTAGTTAACCCATTAAATAAAAACTAAAATTAAACAAAACACAAATTGAGAATGAATATATAAAATGTGAAAAAAACAAATGAGGTACCAATCCTCCTAAAAAGTGAAACTATATTTATAGAAGTGTATGTCATACAGATCTTGTAAATAGTGATTTATATTTCTCCTGGAATGGAGAATAGGGATGACTAGAGTCATATCCTAATGAGGAATGGAATAATAATTCTTGTTCTTCACACCAATACTAACTTATTGCTATTTAATTTTAATATAATGGAGGAAACATATAATAAAAAGTGCATGCATGAAATATATTCAAGAAAAGAAAATCATACGCCAACATGAATGGTTTGACCTAAAATAATTCTCCCATCCAATCTATCACAACCTATCAAAAATAAATTCACTCCTCTTCCTAGTATCTTTAAGTATCTTAATACCTCGAGCCACTCACTCTCTCCCAAGTGTGTTTGGATACGAAGTGTAAACAATGATCAATGCATCAATACTTTTAGTTACCCAAAGTGACCAATTACCATCAATCACTCATATATTTATCCTAACTTCCCTCTACTTTATGAAAAATAAATGAAAATTGTGGTGGGATTATGTGCAAACCAAAGTAAGAGAAGAGACCAAGAATAAATACAAAATCACAGTGATGATTGTCTACTAATCATATCAAAACACACTAATATCATTGAAATCAAAATAGGAGGAATGAAAATAAAAAATCATTGATATTAAAAATCATATACAGGGGAGTTTCTCCTCATCCATTCCACAACAACCTACAACTACATCACATTAGATTGAAATAAGAATTAAGAAAAAACCAGTGTGAGCTATCCTATTTTCATTAAGAGACCAAACTCCCTTTAATTACGATATTATTACCCTCTTAAGGGTTCAAAATGACTTTTAAGATTTACCTAAAATTATAGGATCTCTCTAAGTGTAGGTCTAGATTTGGTCCACATGATCATCTTCTATGAGATTCCAGCTTTGAGCGGCTTCCATCCCCAACTTCTCCCAAATATTTGGTTCACTTTTTGAATGGATGCAAACCACATGGAATTCTATATTGAACCTTTACCAAATTTTTCCATGTAGTGAAAATGGAATATATAACACTCTAGAAATTTATTTTAAAATAATACTATGCTCGACATCTTACTTAACACAAAACACTAAGATTTAAGTGAACTGTGATAGACTATAAAAATAATATTATTTAAATGTGACCATTATAAACTAGTCGTTAAATTAGAAGGTATGAATATTAATAACCACATTATTCAAAATATTAATAAAGGTTTTAGATAATTCAAATGTATTGATTTTTGTATAATAAATAAGTACTCAATTTTAAGTAAAGTCATTTTATGATTTAAAAATATGTATTCTTAATTTTTTTTTCATTTTGTGAAAAGAAATTATAATGATTTTATAATTTTTTTTGAAATTGAATTTGAAGGAATAAATATTATTTTTGTAGTTAGAATTTAAATATTAGCTTCAGGTAAATTTTGGGGATTTTTATAAAACTTTTTTTTCAATAAATATTGAAACATATATATTTTTATAAATTAATCATTTATTTTCATTAAATCAAGTAATTTAAAGGTCCCATTTTGTTTTAAATTTTATCTTTAAGTAAATACAACATCCGCAGTTTTTGATGTCCCTTAAACCCCATTTGTTTATAATTTATAAGTCCCTTTAGTGAAAATATAATAATTTTCAATTTTAATTTTACCCTTACACAGAGCATAGGGTTTATGTATGGGTAAATTCTATGTACCTTTATACAAGCTAGTTTTTGGATGCTACATAAAAGTAAGGTGAATTATTTGAAGGTTAAATAAGGGCAACCTTACCTATATTTAAGGGTAGCTCTGACTTTTAAAATGATACATATGGCTAACCCAGCCGCTGCATAAGGGTAAGAATATGTTGTATAAGGGTAAATACTATATTTCAAAGGTTATGTAATGGTAACCTAGTTCCATCATGGTAATGATATGATCTGTGAAAGGGTAAAACCTTGTTACCCTTACACAACACCCTTTTTGGCATAAATGTGGGTTTTTACCTAGTTTTTGGTTTTCTCTACCCAGTTCGAGCTTGTAACATGTTTTCATATTTTAAAATCCTAAAACCATGTGAAATTAATTCTTTATACTATTTTAAAAATTTTACTCATATTTTGGAAGTTTTAAAATTCTCCACATTTAGGATTCAATTCAAAAGTAAATTAAATAGTCTTTTAAATTTTGGGTTTTCAATGCTTCAAATCAAAACACATTTTTCGCTTTTAAAAAATACACAAACCTATGATTCCTTCAATTTTTGATATCCTCCTGAGTTCAAGAAATACATAAAACCTTAATATATGATTTTTGAAGTTTTTTTTGATCATTCCGAGTTCTTATATTTTACATATGTGGTAGAACCCCCCTCTTCATACTTGGACATAGAAATTTTAAATGATAAATTTTCAGTTAGAGTTTTTATTTTCTATTCTCCTTATTTGTTGAGAAAATTATTAGTTTATATTTCCTAATATTTCTTAAAAAATGATTAATAATTATTAAGTGATAATAACCTAGAATTATCAAAAGACAATATATAATTATAATGCTTATCTAAGGGTAATTTTGGAGAGATGAAATATCATCACATGTTAGTTTTATAATTATTCTTTTAGAAATAATTTGTCACATGTTGAATGTTTAATGGTTCAATTAAGACATAAAACCACCGACTTATTTTTTTTTCTATGGCTTTCGTGCCCAACGAGATGGATTTTTTTTCCAATAGTGGAATGATTTGAATGGACAACTGAGGATCTGGATAGAGGGGATAAAAATATCTCTAAATTTTCACATTATAAATTTAATAATAAATAAATAAATAAATAATATATATAGATGAAAATAATAACCAAATCTAAAATTTAATCCAAAACAATCCAAGATTTTAATGCCCCTTTAAAATCCAAATATATTTAAACAATTATTCATTATTGTTTTTATGAAATATTTTTATTATAAAACTCGTTTGAAACTATAATCAGAATATAAAAATTTATAAATATTATTAAAAATAATAATTAATTTATATTTGGGTTCATGCACCCTATAAGAGGTAGTCAAACTCGACCTGACTACTAATCCAGTATTAAAATTTAAATCTAAACCCCACCTGAACTCAGTTTAGATTTATATAAAAATAGTTTTATCAGGTTGGATATGATTAGGTATCCAGTTATCGAGTACCCCTTTCCACCTAATTAGTCATGTTTATTTTTTTTCAAATAATTAATATATTTATCTATATTTCTATAATTTTTTTATTTAATCCATTATTTAAAAAATTAATTTTAATAATATTAAAGTCTAAAATTATGTCAATTAGTTCTAGATTATAGAATTGAATGTAATTAATTTACAATTATATTTAAATTTTAAAAAATTTATTCCAAACATATAATAAAATTCTATGTTAATCCTACTAAATAATTTAGTAAAAAATGGGAATTGATATCCATGGGGTTTTAGATTCAAATCAAAACAACTATTTTTTTGCATTCACTTTAAGAGAGAATGGAATTATAATGTATCATATAATATCTTCATCTATGGATCTCTCTTCCATGTCAATTCGAAAGCCACTAAGAAGATCTAGTTTTTAAAAACTATTATCAGGCTCTTTGGGCCTTCACTTAAAAATTTAAGAAATTAAAGTTATAAAACATTAAGGTTTTAAGGACATCCTCCAAAAATGTGAGAGTTTAAATATATGATCAAGAAGATTTAATATAATTAGTGATCATTGGTACCTTTGAGTTGAACTTTTAAAATTTAAGGTATTCAAACCATCTATAAAATAAAATGTTTATGTGTGGTCACTCAAATGTTAAAATATTCACACCACCATTTAATGTAATGCATTCACACCATCCATAAGTTACAATGGAATGTAAAAAAAATAAATTGTTATTTTGTTTAATTCTAATTAAATATTAAAATACAACACCCATGAAACTAAACTTTATTTTTTTATGTCTAATTAAAATATGTTTTATTTAGGTTAGAAATTTTATTTTCATTCATGATAATTTTTTTTTGTGAAAAATGGATAGGTTTTAAAGGGATCTAACAACAATTTTTAAACTAGTGGAATAAAAATAGAAACCCAATCCAAGGTTGAACCATTATAGAAACATGAAACCCTGCATACTAGAAATGAATAAACAATAAATGTGTTCACTAAACCATATATGGATGCAACATAAATCTTAATCCATGCTTGATGACGATCATATTATAGGAAGGAAAAATGAATCTCTCCCCTAGAGGTCTCTATAGATTTTTGAATTAACCGATGTTTGTGTGAGATTAATAAAATCACCATGTCATTCAAGAACCTCATAGTGAAATGTTGGAAGAATAAAGAGAGCTTCGAGTTCATGGGAGATTCAACCATGCACATCCAAGAGTCATGATTACTCCCATCCAATGGTTACTACCTTCTTATATATGTACCTCAAGGATCGTCCTTGAATGATCACTCATTTATGAATATATTATAATGCATGAGTAAATAACTCGGCCAGTTTATGAAACCCTTGCATGAATGCAATGAACACTCATATATTTCATCTAATGAAATATCTTAGTTAATGATATCTAATAGAAGAGTCTTTCATAAGTCCCTTTTAATAGTATTTTATATTTCTCCTAGAATATAGTACAGGGCTGACCTGGGTTCCCTCCCAAAAAGGAAGGGAATACTCTTTATTGTTCTTCAAACCAATATAAACATAATATTATTTAATTTTAAAATAAATTGGGAAAAATGAGAAAAAATGCATGCATGAAAGATATCCAGGATAATAAAATAAGATGAAAATAAGTTTGCTCGATTCTCAAATAATTATCCCATCCACTCTATCACAACATTTCATAAATAAATTCAATCCCATACCTATTCTCATTAAGTAACTCAAGACCTTTATCCAATCACTCTCTCTCAAGTGTGATCAGATCAGCAGTGTAAGAAATGATCACTGCATCACCTATTTCACCAACCCATAATGACCAAGGACCCAAAATCACCCTTCAATCACTACTAATTCCTCTCTAATATATGATAAATTGAAGATGATCAAGCTGGGATTATATGAAAACAAAAGTAAGAGAAGAGTCCAAGAAGAAATACTCATTCATAGTGATGATAATCTACTCATCTTGGACACAACAACATACAATTCCATATGAATAGGAAGAGTGAAAATAAAAACTCATTGAAATTAAAATGACGTGATAGGGAAGTTTCTCCTTAGTTACGACAAAATATCTAATAACACTATCACCGGATCATCAGACAAGAAATAAGAAAAAATAGTGTGTGATATCCTATTTTCAATGAGAGCCCAAACTTACTAAATTTCTGATATTCTTCTCTTCTTAAGGGTTTTTGACATTCCCTAAGATTTCCCTTGAATTTCAGGATACCCCTATGTCCAGTTGTTATTTAGTCAACATCATCAACCTACAGGAGGTTCTTTCTTTGAGAGGATTCCACCCATGACTTCTCTCACAATCCATGGTTCTCTTTTCAAATGGATGTTCACTATAGGGAATTCATCATTGAACCTTTACTTGATTTGTCCATGTCGTGAAAATAAAATATCACTATCATTGGGGGATTCCTTTCATGATGAGAACATGTCACTCAGTTTGATCCTATGAACACCATTGTTCTTCATGAATGTTCTTAGAAACTTATGGCATGACCTCAATTGTGGCCATTGTACCAGGTGTGACTTCAGCTTATAAAGGCACTAAGTAATATTTCATACAACTAAAATTATCCCAAATTTCAAAAAATGAATATATCATACATATTTTATTTCATATGGTAGGAAAATCACTTTCATATTAGCCTTGGTGGAGGCAACATATTACACATCAACTTCTCAAATTTTGGAAAACTATGACTTATTATGAATTGGATATACATGGGAAAAATATTCTTACGTATCACCTTCATAAGGAAAAATCATCATATGTATCAGATCTATTTCATGAATTTGAAAAACTCCAATATGTTATTTATGATATTTTCTCTTTAGAAAATAATATATGTATTAAATTAATTACATTTGGAAAACTCTTTCAATGTATGTATCAGATTCTCATTGGTGGAACATCTTGCATATTACCTTGTATCTTCAAATTTGATAAACTCTAGGATGTTACGTATCAATATTCTTTTCTATTTCTCATTATGTATCCTTCAGAGTTCACTTTGAAATTAACAAGTATGAATAATCAATGTAGGCTATGTCCGAATTAATATTAAAATTATAAAATCAGTTGAAATCATGAATATCAGACATATTTATCATTTAATTCCAAAATCAATATAAACTAAAGAGTGAGTCAATTTGTAATAAATTTTATAAAATTAATTAAACCACTAAAGAATAAAATTTAGACATGTTAACATTTATCTCAATATTCATATAATAAAACTAAAACATATGTATTTACAACATTATAAAATATTAGTTATATTATTTATATTGAAAACTATAGTAATTTTCCTCAAGTTGACACTGGTCACACTTTATTCCAAGTATAAGACCTCATTTGATAAATTATAAAGAGATATAAATTAATGTATTTTGTGTCAAAACAAGTAGCACCTTCATTTAACCCTCATGCCTATACTCTTTACACTAATGCTCAATTTCCTACTTTCTTAAAGCAACCCAAATGACAATATTATAAGTAAAATTTCCCCTTATTTGTCAGAGTTCAATATTTCCCTCACCTAAATCCATAATTTTTTTAAAATTAAGAACTCATTCAATGTACAAATGGAATTTTTTATTACTCACAAAACCAATTCCTAAATATCACAAAACTTCAAGTAGGATCTTAATTTACAATTTTACTATATTTTTAAAATTCTTATAATAATGTATTTTGTGTTGGATCCCTAAGGTGTTCCTTTTCAAAAAGTAAAATTTATCCATATTAAGTTCAAGAATTCAATTTATACATGTTTAAAATATGATTCCTTAAAATTTTATTCCATAAGAAATCTTCTCCCATGTTCTAAAATAATAGTTTACAGGGTTCCAATGTGACTTGATTATTTTTCAATGATGGTGAAAACTGTTCAAAACTAGATTTTTATTTTTTTATTTTATTTTATAGGATACAAACACATGAAAACAAAGAGAGACAACAAAAAATATGTAAAGCCTATACTAATAGGTGTCCTCCACCACACCAATCTTCAAAACTTTATTCAATGAATTTTAGCATGCAAATATCAATGATAAATAGGTGTAAAATGCAGCTGCCTACAAAAATGTAAAAGAAAGAGACAATCTGGTTACTAGAATGGGTGGTTTCCTTTAATCACCTTAAAAAGTGTGTCTAATGTAATCCACCACTACTTCCCTCCATGAAAACCTATAATTAAAATATAAACATAATTGATAATTTTATTACAATCTAAAGAAAATGGAAAAATAAAGAGGGAGAGGAAAAAGCCTTGGGTTATCCCTCCTAAGAGGGTATTTATTTAGACATCCATAGACGAAAAACTTTTTTTGATCCCTAATATAAAGGGGGATGTGTTTTTTATAATAGAAACCACCATATCCTCTTTCTCCCAAAGTTTATATGCTTCAATTCCATTTTGAGGTCCCCATTGCTAGTAAGGTGTGGGTCCATCCCCTTGGCATTACGACACATCTTTTATGGTGGTGATGAAAGGATAAAATATGAGGCCTCCTCTTATTATTTTCCTCCCTCCATATTGTATTGTTTTTATTATTGAGGGACCTTTCATAGGGAAAATCCAAATCTGTTTCTAGTTATACCATAACTAAATCAATGGATTATTTTTGTACTTACTCAACTTGAGTGTCCGTATAGCCTTCCAGATATTCATCCAATTTCCACCTCTCTTGTTGAATATTATTCAAACTCCTCTTGAGAATAATTAAGAAAATTATTAAAATAGTCCTTATCCAGGTCCTATTCAACTATTGGAAACCTTGGAAAACCCACTACATATGGATAACTTGCTCCATGGAGTAGCTTATCATAGGGTTTTTCTTGAAAGAATTTTTTAGTATGTTGGTGCATGTCTATTTTAAATCCCTCTTCATCCACATTGGGTAACCGAAGTAGTTCTCCATTTATATTTTCCACAACCTCTTCATATTTTAAAAGGGAAAGTATAAATGGTGATGGTTCTGTAATATGAAAAGGGGTATTGGGATGTAGTACATGATCAATATAATCTATATAAATTACATTTAGATAAAATAATCCCCCCTAATTTTTTAACTTGTTTTTATTACTATCCATGAAACACCCTTGAAATATCACTTGTAATGCTTGTGGTTTCTAGGTCCCAAGTTTCTCTAAGAAAAAAAATCCATCCAGTGTATCTTAAACATCATCCAAGATGGGCATAATCTGACTTGCAACTTTTATTAAAAAATAACGGTGGTTAGATTGTAACACATTGTGAATAAAACAAGAATAAAATGAGTGAAATTTAAACTCATATACCTCTTTAGTATTAGCATGTAGTTCCATTATATGAGTGAAATTCCAGTTGGAAGTCTCCTAGTATGGATGTGGGTGGTAGGGGGTCTTTCCTATTTTCCTCAAAATAGAAACCATTCATTTGGTATTTGTATTCATAATCTAGGGAAATGATTGGCTCAATAGAATTCAAAATTTCTAATTTAGGGGAATTAGTGGGGAATTTAATTAAATATAAATGAAATAAAAAATAATCTAACATAAATTTCACTCCCTATAGTGGTTCAGTCAGAAAAATTTCCTCATAGAGTCCACTTTTTGGAAACAATTTTGTGGACTCAAGTAGTGGGGTTTCTTGAATATTCTCCTCCACTTTAACTGTTGATATAATATGGGGATTTAATTTAGGTTCATCTTCTGATACCGCATATTAGTCTTCTATTTCTTATTTTCCCATAAGTTTTTTTTAAATTTTTATATGACTTGATTAAGTAGGTTCCTTAGTTGATCTAGCCTGAGTGTTTGTTCATCATTTTCTTCCTACAATTATGGGAATTTTTTTCACCAATATGGATGTTATTAAGTAATTTTTTGACCATGGATTTGATTTCATCATTATTTTCTGACTAGGAATGATAATGATAGTCCATTATTAAATAAATATACTATAATTGTTACACAAATAATAACAAAAAATTAAATTAAACAAAACACAAAGTGAGAAAGAATGCTTAAAATGTGAAAAACGAGGTTACAATCCTTAGAAACAATTTCAGATTGATGCAATATTTTTTCAAAGTGATATTGTCAATAACAATTTGTATTTATGATGTAATTTAATATAAGGATGACTAGGGTTATATCCTAATGAGTAAGGGAATAACCATTCACATTCTTCACACTAGAACTAACTTGTTTCTTTTTAATTTTTAAATAAAGGAGGAAATAGATGAGAAATAGTGCATGCATGAAAGATATTCATGTTAAGAAAATAATATGGAAAAATGTATGGTTGGACCTCAAATAATTCTACCATCCAATCTATCATATCCACTCATAAATAAATTCATTCCCCCACCTAATCTCATTATGTATATCAATACTTTGAGCCACTCACTATCTTTCACGTGTGTTTGGCTAGACAATGTAAACAATGATCACTACATCAATTATTTCTCCTAGCCATAGTGACTAAGGACCCCTAATCACACATTTAACAATCCTCACTCCCCTTCACTATATGAAAAATAAAATAAAATCAAGGTGGGATTATGTTTAAACCAAATTAAGAGATGAGACTAAGAAGAAACACAAAATCATAGTGATGATCATATACTAATCATATGAAAACACTATGATCTCATATAAATACAAATAGGAGGAATGAAAACAAAAACTCATTGAAATTAAAAAGTGGAGATGGGAAAGTTTCTACTCATTTATTCCACAATAACCTACAATTCCATTATAGGATATTCAAATAATAATTAAGAAAAAACTAATGTGAGCTATCCTATTTTCATTAAGATACTGAACTCCCTTTAATTATGATCTTATTGTCCTCTTAAGGTTTCATGAAAACTCATGATATTTCCCTTGAATTATAGGGTCTCCTAAGTGTAGGTGTAGATTTGGTTCACATCATCAGCTTCTAAGAGGTTTTAGCTTTGAGTGTCTTCTATCCCCAGCTTCTCCCATAACCTCTGGTTTTCTTTTTGAATAGATGTGTGCCCTGTAGAATTATCCATTGACACTTCACTAAATTTTTACATGAAAGTGAAATGGAAAATGTAATATGTTTTTTTAGCTTTCTTAACATGAAACACTGAGCTTTTATTGAACTACAATAGACTAAAAAAATAATATAATTTAATTGTTACTATTATAACCTAGATGTTAAATTAGAAGGTATGAATAGTAATAAAAACATTATAAAAAATATGTATAAAGGTTTTATATAATGGATTTTTTTTGATTTATGTATAATAAATAAATACTCAATTTTGAGTAAATTCATTTAATAATTTAAAAATACATTTTCTTCAAAAATTGTTTTTATTTCATTTTTTGGGAAGAATATATAATTATTTTACACCATTTAAAGAAATTTAATTTGAAGTAATAAATATCATTTTTTAGTCACAATGTCAATATTATCTTTGGGTGAATTTTGTTAATTTTTATAAAAAGATTTTTTTTCAATAAATAGTTAACAATACCAATTTAAAAAAAAATATGCTTTATTTTCTTTAAATCAAGTAATTTTAAAGCCCTATTATGTTTTTAATTTGATATTAAGGTAAATATAAATTCTTAACTTTTTAAATGTTCCTTAGATCACTTTAGGTTATAATTTATAAGTCATTTATGTGAAAATTTAATAATTTTCAATTTTATTTTTACCCTTACACAAAGCAGTGGGTCTACGTAAGGGTAAATGATCTATACCATTATACAGGTGAGTTTTTGGGAGCTGGATACAAGTAAGATGAATTAGTTAAATGTTACATAAGGGTTGACAATCTTGTATGTAAGGGTAACTCTGAGTTTTCAAAGGATGAGTAAGGGTAACCCAACCACTGCATAAGGGTAAGACTGAGTTTCTTAAGGGTAACTCCTTTTCTCAAAGGTTACATAAGATAAACCTAGTACCATCATGAGATAAATATGATCTTTATAAGGGTAAAACCTTTTTAACATTACACAAAACCATTTTTGGCACAAAGGTGGTTTTTAACCCAATTTTTGGTTTTCTCTTCTCAGTTTAATCTTGTAACACATTTTCATTATTTTAAAAGCCTAAAATCATGTGAAATTAATTATTTAGAATTTTTAAAAAATTTAACTCATATTTTTGATATTTTTAAATTCTACATATTTAATATTTTCTTCAAAATTAAGTTAAATTGTGTTTGTAATTTGGGATTTCAATGATGTGAACTAGAAAACCATTTTCTCTTTTTAAAAATACCCAAACATTTACTTCCTTCAATTTTTGATATCCTCTAGAGTTCAGGAAATCCAAAACTCCTTAATCAGTGATCTATGAAGTTTTATTTGAAAAATATAATTTATTATTCTATTTTATAGATGTGGTATAACTCTCCCTCTTTCCTCTTAGGTGTGACATTTTCAAATGAAAAATTTTATGTTAGAGTTTTCATTTTCTCTTTTACTTATTTTATGAAAAAATTGTGAATTTAGAGTTCCAAATATTTCTAAAAAAATGATAAATAATACTTAAATGGTAATAAAATATAATTATAAAAAATAATAAATAATTATTATGCTCATATAAGGGTTACTTTAGAGACATGAAATATCATCACATGTCAGTTTTATAATTATTATTTGAAAAAGAATTTTTCATGTGTCAAATATTCTGTGGTTCAATTAAGAACTAAAATCATTGGCTTATCTTTTTTAGGGCTTCCATACCAAATGAGATGGATCTTTTTTTGGTAATGGAATGAGTTGAAGAGATGGTTAAGGATTTGAAAAGATGGGATACAAATATCTATAACTTTCCCTTTATAAATTTAATAATAACAATAAATAAAAAATAAAAATAATATATATATATATATATATGATAAGAATTGCTAAATCCAAAATTTACTTACTTGAATCCATACTAATCCTAGATTTTAATTCCCATTTAAAACCCAAATCTACTTAAATAATTATTTTTTATTTTTTTTATAATATTTTTTTAGAATAAAACTCTCTTGAAACTCAAATATGACTATAACATTTTATAAATATCATTAAGAATAATAATTTATATATATCTGGGTTTAGGCAACCCATATGAGGAATTCAAAACTAACCCGACTACTAATCATGTATTGAAATTAAAATATAAACCCTACCTAAACTCAGTTTGGAGGTATCCAAACATAGTTTTATCAGGGAGGATAGGATCATGTATTCGGTTATCGAGTACACATTTCCACCTAATTATTCATGTTTATTTTTTTCAAAATAAGTAAAAAATTTAGATATATTGTTATCAATATTTTTATTTAAACCATTATTTAAAAATTAATTTTAATAATATTAAAGTCTAAAATTATATCATTTAGTTCAAAATTATAGAATTGAACAACATTATTTTACATTTATATTTAAATTTAGAAAAAAACATCTAAAACATATAATCAATTATATGTTAATCATACTAAATAAGTTAGTAAAGAATAGGGATTGATATCCATGAGGTTTTAGATTTGAATCCCAACAACTAAATTTTTTATGATTATTGTAATGAAGAATGTAATGATATTGTATCATATAATATCTTCGTCTATGGATTACTCTTCTATGTTAATCTATAATCCAGTAAGAAGATCCAGTTTTATAAAAAAATATTTTGGGTATTCTATAATTTTCTTAAAATTTTAAGGGATTCAAGGTATAAAACATTGAGGTCTCAAGTACATCCTCCATGAATGTGACGGTTTTGAGCTATCATGAAGAAGATTTAATCCAATCAGGGATCATTGGTACCTTTGAGTTGAACTTTCAAAATTTAAGGTATTCAAACCATCTCTAAAATATAAGTTTTATGTGTCATCACTCAAATTTTAAAACATTTATACCAACCTCTAATTTATTACATTCACACCATCCATAAGGTGCAATGGAATGTTAAATAAAATAAATAGTTCTTTTTTAATGATAAATAAATCAGAAAATTGAACACCGATGAAACTAAACATTTATTTTTTTATGTATAATGAATTTATTTTGTATTTATGTTGGAAATTTTATTTTTTCTGATGATAATTTTTTATAAAAAAATGGACGGGGTTTTAAGGGTGCTAACAACATTTGTTAACGTAGTGGAAGAAAAATAGAAACCCAATCCAAGGTCGAACCATTATAGAAATATGAAATGATGTGTACTGGAAATAAAGAAACAATAAATGTGTACATTACACCATATATGGATGTCACATACATCCTCATTCATGCTTGATGATGATCATAATAGAGGTAGGAAAAATGAATCCCTCCCCCATAGGTATCTAAATGATTCTGAATTAACCATTGTTTGTGGGAGAATACTAAACTCACCATGTCACGCAAGTACCTCATTTTGTAAAGGTGGAAGAATAAAGAGAGCTTCAAGTTTGAGGGAGATTCGACCAAGCATATCCAAGAGTGATTCTTACACCCATCTAATGGGTACTACCTCCTTGTATAGAGCCCTTGAGGAAGCTACTTGAGTGCTCAAACATTTACAAATACATTATAACACATGAGTAATTGACCCATCTAGTTCATGTAACCCTTTAATGAATTCAATGAACACTCATCCATTTCATCTAATGAAATAACATAGTTAATAGTAACAGACATAAGAGTCTTTTACGAGGCTCTTTTCAATTGTATTTTATATTTATCCTATAATGTAGTACAAGGCTGACCAGGGTTGCCTCCCAATGAGCAAGGGAATGACTATTCATGTTCTTCAAGCCAATAAAAAACTATTATTAATAAATTTTAAAAGAAAGGGTAAAAATGAGAAACAATGCATGCATGAAATATTTTCAAGATAATAAAAGAATATACAAAAAAATGGTCAAACCTTAGATAATTATCCCATAAACTCTATCACAACCTCTCATAAATAAATTCACTCTCATCCCAATATGATTTGATAACTCAAGACCTTGATCTAGTCACTCCCTCTCAAGCATGTTCAACTCAACACTATAAGAAATGATCATTTTATTACTGCTTTCAGATACCCATAATGACCAAGGAAACTAAATCAAAACTCAACCAATTCTAAATACCCTCTACTATACGAGAGATTAAATATGATTGATTTTGGATTATATGAAAACCAAATTAAAATAGGAGACCAAGAAGAAATAAAAATTCATAGTGATGATCATCTACCTTTCTTAGACACAACAACCTACAACTCCATTAGAAAAAGAGGAATGAAAATAAAAACTCATTGGAATAAAAAAAGTTGGGATGGGTGAGTTTCTTTTCAGTTTAGACTATGTTATGAAAAAAATAAAATGGCTTTCGTGTGGCTCCATCAATGATAAGAATGTGAGTTTTTTTTTAATTTTTCAATTTTTTTAGTTATTTATTTTACATGGTGTTTTTGGAAGTTTAAAAAAAGAAAAAAATGAAACACTTCCCTGAGTAAGCATTGATAGACAAAGAAAGGTTTTATATATCCGGTGAAGCTTCTGAAATGATATACCTATAAAATCTAAACATAGACAGCACATACCCACATAATATCAAATAAGTCACACCATAATAAAGAGCACATGTATGATCCAAATATGTATAATGAATTCAAACCCACTGTAGTTCTAGGAGAAAACATATTGTGGTAAATGAATGCCATTTTATTTTAAAAAAACTAAATGAAATTAAATTAAATGTAATGAAAAGAAAAAAAATTATGGGTTTCCTCCCAATGATCACTAAGTTTAATTCATATTCATCGAGACATTTTTGAAACTCTTTATGATCAAATGGAAATGTATTCCATGCATCTTATTAATTATCAGTGAGAGTGTAGAATCCATTTGTTGAAAATAAATTTATCATAATAGCTAAATAATACCTCAATGGAAATTTATTAGTAAAATGGATGGGAGGAATTTAATGAAAATATACTGATTCAAAATGGTAAAAAATATACCTATCCAGAATAAAGACTCACCAAATAATTGTATTTTGGGAAAAGTATATCAGTGGTATGATCAAGAAGATTACCTGTTTGAATGTGAATAGTTGAAAAAATTCCTTTACTATAATCCTTCAATGGTATTCTTATATCCATAAAATCCTTGAATTTATTATTTGGGTTGATGGTGTATCAAAATTTTTTTTCACCACCAACTACTAGAAAAGGGAAATATATTGGTTCCCAACTCAAATCATGCTCGATGCATGGAGCAAGTGGGGCGGAATCAATTGGAGCACGCGACTCCATTATGTCAAGAATGACATATTTTTTCTAAAGTTTATTCTATACTTCCCTCATCATATTTATATAATGGAACATGTGTCACAATGAACTCAGGATCCTCCATGAAATCACATTCTTCCATTATTTCTAAAAAACTATGAGTGTTTTCCACAACCAATGATGACTGATTTTCAGACTCTAGAAATGATTCTGATATCTCTATTTTGGAAAAATATTCATACTCAAAAAGATATTCATTAGGTGGTGACTCAATTTCATTTGAAATTATGTCCTCTTGTGTGTGAATTCAATGTTGTTTAGCTTCAATTTTGAATCTATTATAGTAAAGGAGAGTCCTAGTTTAATGTATTATTCATCCTAAAAAGGTGTAATTTGATAGACATTGAATGCATACTTTTTCACTTTGGGATGGATGGGTTGTGAAATAATTGAAGAAGGACATGAAATCAAATTTTATAAGGGACCATTATGTTCAATAGGATAGAAGAATAAGCTCTCAAACTCTTGAAATGTGATTAGATTGGAAGAATTAAATTTTTATTATAGAGATTGATCGATGTTATGATAAGAAGGTGGATCAATATCATTATCATATTTTGGAAATGAATTTTGTTCAAATGGAACCTCTACTATACTATCCTAAAAATAATTTTTTAGAATTATATCATCAAGTGGTAGTGAGTAAGTTAGTTGGAAAAGATGATTATTTTTATTTTTTAGATTTTTCATTTGATTTTTAGACCTTTTGATTTATTTTATAAATATTTCATTGAAGAAAGAAACATTGCATTACGTTCATCTTGAAGTGTAAACATCCTATTTTTCTAAGTGATAGTATAAAACTACATGGGCTCAATTATTGAATCATTTTTTTTGCATGAATTATCAAGATATAATTTTTCAGGAATGCTTTGGCGTTGAAAATAATCAAATAATGGATAATGTCTTGTACCATAACATGGTGATGCATTCTCATATGGATCACAACCTGGACTTGAATAAAGAGAATTAAAATAAACATGATTACCTAGAAATATGATGTGCGGTGAATCATTATACATTATACCTTGAGCTGTGGTCACATAGGGTGGGTGTTGGTCATAACTGCGTGGTGCAGCCCATGCTATTCTAAACTTCCGGGGGTCTTGAAATTTTTCTTGCAATGAAAAAAGAAACAGCCATAGTAGATCTCAACTTTTTTATGTGTTTTTTGACCTAAATCACTCTTTTAAAGGATCTCCTCATGATACTATTCTTCCTGGAAACAGCACTAGAAATTTGGTACGTGCGTCACAACGTGTAAAATTAGGAATATTTATTAACCTACCGACTACTATAGAAGCAGAAATCATGGTTGAACCATAGAGAGAATGTGAGTATACATAAGGAATATACTCTTGGAATAATGTTTAGTAATATGAGTTCTTTATTGGATTAACAACTAATAATTTACAAAATCTAAATGAATATTTTAAATGACTATTTAAATTAACTAAAACTATCTATGAAAACTAAAAAGAGAAATGGAAGAAATGGGCGGATATGGAAGTGTCAGAGTCGTGATGTCCATTTAGGTGCATGTATTTCCACTTATTTAATGTTCACATTTAAATATATATTTATTTAGTTATCAAAAATTTCAAATTTAATCAAAATACTGTTAGGTCTCGTTCTATGATGTCATACAACAATCTAATTTTCACAAAAATTATTGGTCATTTCTCTCTCTATCCCGATGAATAATTTGGGCATTGTTCTAGAACTGAATCACTTGGTGAAATACAACAACCCATTTCCCACAAAGTTGAAGTATCTACCCATGTTGGGTTCACTTGCATGATATTACTGATTAAGAATCACACATTCTAGTTTGAAGTAGAGAACACACAAAAATATAAATTTTCTAATTAATAAATTTATTTATTTAGAATTCACTCAGGAACGTGATCGAATTTCGGATAAATAAATTCTCTGATGATCTTCTGATCGTGATTACTTATTAGGTATCACATGAATGGACACAAAATCATTCATGAAGAGCCCAAATGACTATTAATTTAAATGAAGATACAATTAATTATTTAAACAAACAATTAATATTAAATTATTAGTAATAAAATACAGAATCAAATAATGGAATCAATTAATATTACAATTATCATAACTCCGACACTAATAAAATTAGACCCCTATCATGACAACCAAGAAAATAAAATAATAAATAAATATCACCATGATCGTGTCATCTTAATTGTCACTGCATGCCACCATCGACAATCAGAAAATCATAACCTTCAATCCATCGATCACTACAACATGTACCAATCCATCACGATGCCAAAAACATTATTGGATATGTATTCCCACTTAGAAAGAACCGCCAATCTATGGAAGTGAATTGATACTCTGCGCATATTGATGTTGTGGCCAAACCACTACTGTGCTCCCAGAATGGAGGAGGCTGGTCACTGGCTGTTGTTATAATTGGTAGAGCAGGGATCACCGATGGTTGATGGTGTGCTCGCTGTAGAAGTTGGATCTCAACATGAAGGATTGGGGTAGTGGGGTGCGTCTGGGGAAGAGGGGGAGGGGTAGGTGGTGAGTTGTGGAAGGGAAGGGGATGGGATAGGGGAGGAGGGGCATGGTAGGGGAGGGGAAGGAGGGATTGGGAAGGGGGAAAGTGGGGAAGGGTTGTGGGAGGGGATGGGATGGGATGAGAGGGGTGGGGCGGGGCGCTTGAGAGCAAGGAAAAAGGGTTAGGTTAGAGGGGTTGAGGCATGAGGTAGAAAGGGGAGAGAGAGATGTGAAAGTTGGGGTGTGAGTCAAGGGGAGGGGCAGGTGGGGAGTGGGGACTAGGCCAACCGGAGATTGTTAGGGGTGAGATAAGGGGGAGGAGGAAAAGTTAAAATAAAAAATTCAAAAAAAATTCAAAAACTCAAAAATAAAATCTAAAATTCAAAATTAAAATCGTCTAATTATATAAAATTTAAATAAAAAAAATAATATTAAGTATAATTATAAAAATAAATAATAAATTTACAAGTTAAATTAATTTAGTTTATTAATAAAATAAAAAAAATAAAAAAACTATTATTAATTTAAATACTAAAAATAATAAAATATTAAATGTTAATAAAGTAAAAATAAATAAAATCTAAACATAAATAACTAAAATAATATAAAATTAACTAAAAACTATAAGAATAACTAAAATATTAAAAACTACCAAAAGAACCTAAAAATAAAATATTTAGGACTGCACAAAGGACATTAGGAAAGATTCGAGTGGTTTGTTACCAATGTGGGAAAAAGGGATACCTCAAACTTGATTGTTATGATGCACCCAGGGTGTGTCACACTTGCGAGAAATCTGGTCATCTTCCAAATTTCTATTAGAGAGCATACCGAGGTAGTAGATCTAGATCCATTTTCACCCAAGGATACCAGTTTTGACTAGATATAGATAAAGTAGTGGGATCTAAGCCCCATGATAAGGGTTATTCAAATATATAAAAGAAAGGGAATGATAAGGTTGGATATTTGTGTGTATTATAGTGTTCACTAGAGGAAATAGAGGTAGTACCAGCTACAATGGGAGGTATGGTGTTCATATAATATTCTATGGTTATGGATTTTTTTTGTACAAGTTCAAATCATTCTTTTAAACCATCCAAGATTATTAATAATTTGGGTTTTTTTAGAGATTATACCTTTATTGGTGACTCATTACACTCCTTTGGGAAGGAAATAAGAGTGGGGATTTAAAATAATGATTGTAAAGTCTTGATTACTGATTGGGTGACAATATGTGACTTTTTATTCCTTGATGTTGACTTATTTAATATTATTATTGGAATGGATTAGATGATTAATAGAAATATCAGATTGATGAATATCGTTATTGAGTACAATTTATGTCTCTTGATAGAGTCACTCATGTTTTCCAGGGTGAGTGGGATCCATGATTGGTAAGATCAGGTCCCATTGTTCCTAGTGGGGAGTCGATATCCTACCAATTATTAGAGTTGTTTCTTGGTATTGTTGATCTATGTATTAGTTTCCGTCTTCCAGCAGTGGTGTGTGAGTATGCCAAAATTTTCCAAGATGATTTATTTGGGTTAATGACACACATGTATGTTGAGTTCTATATAGAATTACTTTTGGGGATGGGACCCAATTATGTACCTTTTTATTATATATAACCTACTAAATTGAATAAATTAAAGGTATTTCTTGTGGATATTGGGGAAAAGAGATTAATTCATCCATATTTTCACCTTGGGAGTTTCTAGTTATCCTTTCAAAGAAGGCATATGGGAGTCTCTATATTTTCAATTATTACTAAAACTAAACTAGCTGATGGTAAAAAACCCATATCTTTTACCTAGATTCAAAGAACTTTTTTATTGACTTAAGGGGGGTCGGTGGTTTATGAAGATTGATATGATACCAAGGCATCATCTGGTAAGGTTTCTAGAGAATGATATTCTTAAGACATTGTTTATGAGAAAGTATGGGAATTATGAGTATTTTTTATGTCATTAGGACATACCAACACTCCTATGGTGTTTATGGAATTGATGAACCTAATATTTCAATAGTTTTGGGATTTATTTATGATTATATTTGTGGAATATATTATTGTCTATTCTATATTGGAGCAGAAGCATGATTAGAATCTATATATCATCTATGGAATCCTAAGAGAGCATCATCTATATGAAATGCTATAAAAATTTATATTTTAGATTCATGTGGTAAAGATTTTGGGCTATTTAATTTCTAAGAAGAGTGTCTTAATGGATACTAAAAAGACTCAGGTAGTGATGCCCTGAGAGCAGCATAGAAATGTGATTGAGATCTAGAGTTTCTTGGGATTAGTTAGCTATTACAGGTGATTTGTTCGGGACTTCTCCAAGATTATATCCCCTATGAAAGAGTTGACCCATAAGGGTGTCATTTTTATTTGGAATGATAATTTCCAAAGTTATTTTGAGTAGTTTAAAGTGATATTGACATGAGATATGGTCTTGATTCTTCTTGATTCGATTGTTGGTTATGATGTCTATTGTGATTCCTTAGTTGTGATATTGAGTTATGTTCTGATGTAGGGGAGACTGGTGGTAACTTACAACTCATGCCAGCTATATCCTCAATAAAATAATTAACCCATTCATGATCTTGTGTTGGTGGCACTTATGCATGTTCTCAAGGCATGGTTCCACTACCTCCTTGGGAAGTGGTTTATAGAGTATTCAAACAACAAGAGTCTGGAGTTTATTTTCACACAAAGGGATATAAACCTAATAAAGATACATTAGCTTGAGTATATTCATACATTTTATTTTTATATTTTTTATACCCTCAATAAGTGGAATGTGGTCATAAATGCTTTGAATAATAATTTACTTACTTAGGGAGTGAATGAATCAGTGGAAGAGTGGTTCTTGATAAGCTTGTTCACCGGGACTCACTTGAAAGAAGAGAGAGATTATGGATAGGCATTATTAACCTATACTCAAGATGGATATATCATGGATGATTAGGTTTGAATTGGATAGGTAAAGTATATGTCTTATCATAATTTAATTAGGAATATTTATGGTGGGGAAAACTTAGGTGAGTGGTCTCAGTCTCCCGATGAGGTTCTGTACTTCTATTCTAGAAGGTTTTTTATAAAGGGATTTATGTAGGATTTTATGAATAATACACACCAATCAAGTTTTACTATGAAACCTATAGAAACCAGATATACCATAACCTAAGACATCATTATTATTGGCCGGGTATAGGGTGTTTGATTATGACCTTTTTATCACGGTGCCTCACATGCTAGGAAATCAAGGAGGAACATCAGAGACCTGCTAGATTTCAATAACATTTACCCATTCTAGTGTGGCAATGGGATGAAATATCCATTAAATTTTTGATTGGGGTACCTTAGATACATAGTGTTAAGGATGAGATATGGGTTATTATCGATCAACTCACGAAATCATCACATTTATTACCTATTAAGGAGTCAAAAAAGTAGAGGATCTTGGGAACTTGTAAGTGCGGGAGGTCATTAGACTTCATGGTGTACCATAAGTTATTGTCTATAATAGATAAAATCACTTTAAATCCTAGTTACAGTGTTGATTTTTGAGATCTATGGGTACTCAGTTGAAGTTGATCATGGATTATCATCCACATAAAGATATCCAAACTGATCGAGCAATCCAGATTACTGAATAGTACTTTGGAATGTGTGCTTAAAACTAGTGGATCATGGGACAATCACCTTCCTTTGGTGTATTTTTCCTATAAAAACAGTTTTAATGAATCAATACAGATGATTCCATTTGAGGCGTTTAATATGAGGCCTTATAGGACACATCTTTGATGGCCAGAGGTTAGAGAATGGTCCTTGGTTAGACTAAGTATGGTTCAGGAGATTATGGATATTGTGTAGTTGATCAGGAAGAGGATAGTGGAAAATTATAGTCACCATAAATATTATGATGATTTTAAATTTGATTTAGTTGATTGGATTTTTCTCATAGTTTCACCATGGTTTAGACATATGTGTTTTGGAATACTGGGTAAGTAGACACCTCGTTATGTTAGCCTTGTGGAGTGACCCAAACAGGTGGGTAATCATTTGCAATTACCTTCTCATTTGATTTATATCTATAATGTGTTCCACATTTCCTAGATAAAGAAGTATCATCCAGGCTCATCCCATGGTCCTTAGTGTGAGGATGTCAAGATTGAACTGGATGCCTCAGTGGTTGGAAGATCAATTCCGATCATGGACCAACAAGATAAGGTGTTTCATAGAATGATATATCCATTAGTTTGAGTGGGATATAAATGTGGTAGCTACTTCCATGAGACATGGGAGCATGGGGTGTTGATGATACAACATTGTCCTTATCTTTATATGGTTCGTGATATTGTGATTTTTTTGGGGATGAAAAGCTTTTATGGTGGGGAAACTTATCACACTCAAGTATGGGGGACCAAGTTCTATGCTCTATTTTGAAATTCAATTTTCATGTTATGGGACTTATTTAAGTCGGAAATTTATTTTCAGGTAGTTGGTGGTGACATAGTGCCATCGACTAATAGGTGGAGTGCACTAGCTAGTCAACGCTACATGGCAGAACATCTGCAAGTCTATAGATGCCACTAGATAGCTCCCCCTCTCCATTGTAAAATAATTGTGTAGATTGAAGGCTTGTCTCTCCATTATTCATAAAATTTGGTTAGATGAATTCTTCTAAACCCATTTCTCCACTCTTTATATATTCATTTTTTGTTAATTGAGACTATATTGTTGGATCTAGCATAGACATGGAGAATTTAACATGATTAATTTGGATCTAGGTACTCTTGGATATAAGTCTTTTCCTCCCATCATAGTTCACAAAGAGGAAACATTGTTTCATAATTTATGTGGTAGATGTCTCTATACTATGGTCTCACCCTTGACATGCCTTATATTCCTAATGATTTTCCATTGGTTTTGGTTATGAAATTTATTGTTTAAAATGACATTGATCTTTGAGGGATGTTTTATGTTTTCAAAAAGGGGGATTTTCATGGAAAATATCCAAGGAATGTTACATGTCTCTTTAGTGGCCTCAAATATTTTTTAAAAGTTTAATGGTTTCTCAAGCATGAAAAGCTATGTGGATCACTATGTAAATGTTTTATAAATATATGGTCATGGATTTAAAATGGATTACTACTTAGTAATTTCTATGGAACATTATTTTAGTTTTCCTTAAACGTAATAATGATGTAATATAACAGTTAGGAGACCCTGGGGTATAGAAAAAAAATTAAACAAAGACCAGCCCTAGTGGAGTTAGCTATAACTATGGGAGGTTCCCATAATGTCATAGAAAATAGGGGGTATCTTTTTAAGGGACCAAGGTTCCTAGAATACTTGTAATATCCCAGGTAAATAGAGAACATGACATTTTTCATATTTATTAATATTTGTGAATTAAATATTAATTTTACTTTAAAGGGGTTGCTATGTTTGATAGCGTACCCGATACGCAACAACAGGTTTCTTTGAAATCTTAAGTCGCACACTAATAATATAATATTATTATTTTAAATGGTAGTTAACTCCTAGCCATTGTATTGACAGGAATGAACAAAACTAACTAAAATAAGATTATACATGTTTTTTAAATGTATTTACATTTATCCGATAAAAGTTAGAGGCTTAAAATGTGAATGAATCTAATTTTAAGCATAATTTACATTAAAGGGTCGATTTACCACCTTTTAATGGTGAAACCTCTTTGAATATAGTTTTGGTCACCTTAATACATTATATTTGACCAAATAAAATCCTTATTTAGAATGGGGACATCAAAATTTACTTTGGGTAGATTTTTGGTATTTTTCTGATAAAGTTTAGTTTTTGATGAATAGTGAAAATACTATATTTTAATTCAAAAGTGTCTTTTAATATAAATTATTTATATTCTTATATTATCCTTTTAATTAGTTTTAAAGTGTAATTGGAATATATTTTTACCATTTAATCCAATGTTGGTCATTGGAATTAATTTCACTTTGAAATTGGATATAAACAAGTGTCAATCTTTTGATAGTTATTGTTTCTTAAAAACACGCTATTTGTTTTAACAACGGGAATTAATTTTAAATTAATTACTGCCACTTATATGTTTTGAATTTAGAAAAATACACATCATTATTGAATTTGGAATATCAAATAAATCTTAGGCTGAATTTTTGGTATTTTTCTGAAAAACTTCAATTTTTGATGAACAGTGAAATCACTTAGTAGTGGTTAAAAAAACTAACTTTTTCATTTAAATGAAATTTTACGGCTTCTGTGAATTGAATTTAGAAAATCCAAAATACATAGTTGTTATCAAGAAGTAAAATTTGGTTTAATAAAATGAAAATAATTTTTTGTGAACAGTAACTTTTGACTTTTATTTACCGCAGTTAAAGGTAAATAGGGAAATTCAAAGTGAAACGAATATTGTAATAATTCAAAATTACCTTAAAAAATGTCCTAACCTTATTTGATGAGTAATGGCCGACCATGGGCATCTTTGGGTTTATTTTGGGACCCCATGGAGCCACTTATGAAAGATAATGACACTTTAGATTAATTAATTTAATGTAAAGACAAAAATGACATAAAAAAATATCTTTTAGTAAATTAATTTTTATATGGTGTTATATAAATTATATTTTAGACTATAAAAATTAATTTGAAAGAAAAAAATATTTCCTAAATCAGGTAATTTTTTTAATAATTTTTAGACATCACATAAATTAACTTATTTATGACACAATAATGATGTAGTATTTACCTCATTAATAAAAAATTTAAATAAATAAGATTATAAATATTAAAATAACATCCAAAACCTGTCCAATGCTTATTGGATGATATTATTTCGACTATGAGTCATCTTATCATTGATTTTAATGATTTTTGGACCTTTAGAAACCGAATATCATTATATAATAAAATAGTATTATCACACTTTCCTAAAGAGCCCCTCCTCTCCTTTATAAAAGGAGACCACTTCTAACCAATTCCTCACACATCTGAAGCCTTTTGGCTTGACCAAACTCTACCCAGTTAAGCTCCCTACATCCCTATCCTCCTCCTAGAAGCCTTACCTTAGACTGAAGGCACTTCAAGAAGTCTTTTGGTCCAACCAAAGAGAGTTACCCAAATTAAAGGTAATAGTTTCACTTAAATTGGTTTCTTTTATTATAATTATCCAACCCCTAAACTCTTTTTATTACTTTATTTTGTAACAACACCAGTATCCTAAATATACTAGTATGTGTTTATGATAAGGATTCAAAATACACTTACACACACCTCCATCTAATGGGTGAAGAACATAATGTTTCTGTGGATGACAAACTAACGCCTCACGAAACGATGATTGTTCAAATATCTCCAACCGCCTCTCATGGTGGCCATTATGAAGACACTGTATTTATATATGATATATATTATATTTATGGTTCCTTTATTCTTCTTTATTTTTCCATTTATATAAATACTTTATGGTTTCCATAGTGGGTAAATACGATAATCTCATTAGAGGAAGTGCGGACTACCACCCCCTCAAAGTGATATGATTCATTAATACCTTATGTGGGATGTATAAAGGATGGATTTAATAATATTGTATATGATATTATACTGGAATTATAGTATAACTGTGTATCATTATGTTTTTAATTCCATTAAAATAAGAAATAGAAATGGAAGTAGCGTTCATGCGTACGTACGGCTTACCGTCTCCATGAACGGTGCATTTCATTTATTACCTCTAAATGTTTTTTAATATTATAAATACATGTATATACTGGATATATATGATATATATGATATCTAAATCATTAATATAATTTTGAAGATAATGGATATATTACCACATGAACAACTTGTAATTATATGGTGTTCATTTTTTTACTCAAGTACCAAATATTGAAAAAACGACCGTTATGAACTTAAATGATTGCATAACGTTTATAACATGGTAATAAGTGATATAAAATGGATAATAAACTTGAGAAAGGTTCTTAAGAAAGTACAAATTAACTTTAGTTTATTATTCAGTAAGAACAAGGAACAAACAAGTCAAGTCGGACACGAGATAAGGGATTTTCTTATCTCACTTTTAATTCTGTGAGATTTCCATTGTTCGCCACTTATTCATTGCATGTAGTGTATTTTGTACTGACATTTGATATATGTTATCATGATTATCATTATATTCATGGTCTTATGTGATTCATTTGGTGGTTATTAACTTTTGGTCATACGACTCAGTTGATTACAACGTGGTAAAGAGTTTCATCTCACTTTTTATTTCCGTGAGATTCATGCTATATTTTACACTATTTCCTTTTGTGTGGTGTATTTACTGCCCATGATTGTACTATTTGGGTAATATAATTTAATTTACGAGTATTTAAATCTTCATTTTATTATCCTTCTTTCATGTGGCGTATGTTTTGGAAGTTACCAAATCAGTAAGGGAACCTTTCACCCTCCTCTTTTTAAAAGACTTCTTTTTGTTATGTATTTAAATTTACATATTATTATGTTGGGATATGTTATTATATATCATTATTGAGGTAAAATTTATTTCCAAGGGATGAGATACCCCTTTTATCTCATCAAATTATTTTCTAAATTTTAAAGTGACGCTGTTAGGCTGTCGAATTTTTACAAGGGAACTTCTTAACCCAATTTCAATTCTTTGGGTTCAACCTGTACTTCTTGAATATGTCATCCTATGAATATGTGTGAATGAAATCTGATTATTTTACATTTAATATCCAATTATATTGGGTGTATTTATATTTTTCACACATAATTATGTGATTGATTTATCCTTAATTTAAGGATACTATCTTTATAAGGGATTTCATCTCAATTTACATTTTCATTGATACTTCATTGTTGTTATGAAAAAATTCACTCTTATATGGTGTATATACTATCCTTTGACATATTATATCATGAATCCATTTATTATCATGATATTATAAAGTTATGATTAAATTTTATTCCTCAATTATTTGTATTCAAGCGTCTCTCTTTTTGTTAGAAAAACTCTTTAACTAAAATATCGTTTTAAATGTTTTAAAGATTTATTCTTTTAAATATTTCTCATTAATGTCCATGTTTTAAAAATATGTTTTAGGGTTTATTTATATAGACATTTGTTTTTTCAAATGATAATTCATTTAAAATCTTCTAAGTGGTATGAGACACTTTGATTCAAAAATCTCTTTTTAAATGGTCTCGAAAATGATTTGATAAAGCATTATTTATTTCAATATCTTGATTTGATATATTGGAATGTGGAAATTTTATATTTCCTTTATACTTGTCTTATGTGTCATGATTATGTTATGGTTATTGGGCACTGCTTATGTATATGGGTGGTTCCGTAATAAACATGGGGTGGGTGAGCCTGAGACAACTCTCCAATGAATTGGGTAATGTGGCGGAGGTAAACGTGATGTTTCTCCTAAGAGATTTAGGGAATATACTGTGATGGGTATTCCAAGTGTAACTCCCTATATAGCTGTGATAGATATAACATAAGTATGTTATGAATGCCATAAGTTACCTTTATGATTTATGATTTCTGTGTATTATTCATAAATCTTGTAATTTCATAAGGTATGTTATGATTGAAAAATATAGTTTTATTGATTTGTATTTATTGATGGGATAATGTTTTCCTTCCTTATTTTATAACCCTTACCGATCTTTTTATGCTCATCCCAAGTTTTTGAAATTTTTTCCAAAGGACTTAAAGTTGAATAGGGTCAAGGATGGGATCAAGGAAAAGTCATGCTGTCTAAAATATGGAACTAGACATGTTTTTTAAGAGTTTTTATTTTATAAAAAAATGGATACTGAGTAGTAGTGTCTACTTGTAATATTCAAGTTATTATGTAATAGTTATGGACTAATTCTCTAAAACTCTAAACCTGAAAAGATACGCAATGTGAATTATTCATTTAATTCAATATTATGTAATGTTATAAGGCTGAGTCCTTATAGTTGGTATGTGAGGTCGGTTTAGATAACTTTAGAGGTTAGGGTATTTTTTAAGCATAAGTGACATAACCATAATTGTTAGGATTTTAGAAAGATTCGTAGTTTTTTTGATAAAGTAAATGAGTTTAAGATAACTTGAATAATTATATCTTAGTATTTACCCTCCTCATAATATATTATATGATGATTTTACTGATATACTCACACTGATCTTTTTGGTTTTAGTAAATGGATGGATCTAGCAGGCATCAAAGTAACAGTGGATGTGAAGAAAACTGTGATGGTTTTATGAACGAACAACTGAATGAAATGAGAGCTGCAATGAGAACTCTTATGGTTATTCTCAACCAACTATCTAGAGTCATGATTGACAACCTGAACCATGGTGATTCTTATAATGCATCATATATGTGAGAAACAAATCCCTATGGAAGTTCAGGTAATAATCATAAAGGTAAGTATGTTCAAAAACATATGTGTCTATAATGTGGAAAGAAACACCTAGGAAAATGTTTCAAAGGGACGGGAAGATGCTATAGATGTGGAAATGAAGTTCATAAAGCAAGAACCTTCCATGGAAAAAGGAATCATCTAGTTGACTCTAGGAAAGGGAAAGAATTTATTTTTGGGGGATCAATTGAATGTTTTAAATGTGGTGTGCATGGTAATTATACAAATAGATGTCCTACGAAGATGTTTCAGGAATGGGATCACCAGGATCATACAAATATATGTTTACCAATACCTAATGTCATTCTAATTGAGGATGAAGAAACTGACAATGACCAATGAAAGGTATGTATTATTTCTTAACATATGTTTTGACATTATTGAATCTTAGGATATGATTCATGATTTTGTTTGTAGGAAATAAGTATTTCAGAATAAGTTGTAAAGGAATGGTTAATGGATCATGAAGAATATTGAATGAGCAAGAAGTCAACATATAAGGGATTCAAGTGTTATAATAGATTTTAGGATGCTGAAATGGTTATAAGTATTAAGTCTCTTTTGATGATGGGATTACATTAGAATACTTTTTATAGTATGTGTAACCTTGAAGTTTTATATATGAAAATTTTATTCAAGGAATAATTATCTTTTCTTTTGTGTATATAGTTATAAAGAACCATTTGGGTTTATATGATCCTTGAATTTGAGGCAATTACAGGTTAATACATTTTGGAATGCAAAATAAAAGTTATTAGATAAACCTTGTGGTTAAAATATGTTTTTTTTATTTTTGATAAATTTATCTCTTTTTGGGAATGTTATAATTTTTTTGAAAAAGGACGACATGCAAACCGCATGACAACCCGTCACGTCAGACAAAGCTGCGGGAATCGAACCCACAACCAAAGTGCGATTGGGATTTACCGCCTACCACTGGACTACATGAAGTCCCTGGTTAGTATGACTAATTCTTTTTAGTTAGATGATTTTATGAATCAAGAATAAGTTGATTTTGGGTTATATATTGAATTGATTAACCTATCATGGAGAATATGTGATTAGGTTAATTACTTTTCAGTATGAGACTTTAAGAGTATCTGATGTTATTTGGAGATAAATGTTAAGATTTATCTTGGAAGACTATGTGATTAAATCCTTCTGAGATTTGTGATTTAATATTAGTTTGGATTACTTTGAATAATTTTATGGACAATTGTTTATCAAATGGTCTTTGTTGAACTTTGGGTTTCGTTTGAAATTTTTTGGAGATTAAGAGTAGTTTTTTTTGTAAGTGATTATCCTTTTTGGGTATTATCTGATCTCGCACAAACCATTTTCGTTTTGCTTAATGTCTAAAGAAATAGAAAAAATATAGTTCATATTTTGTGGATTATATGATTCTCTAGAAGTTTATTATAGTACTTTTAATGTGACCAAGTCAGTTTGAATACTCATCGTTGCGAGAAAAGATGTGTTTGTTGTAGAAATTTAGAAAAGTATGAAAGTCTATATGACAAGTAAGTATGTTTCCTTATGTTATTATTCTATGTAGTAAATAAAATCCTCAAAATTATGAAAAGGAACATAAAACAAAAAAAAATTGTTGTTCTACCTTTCCTACTGGGTAATCAAAGACCATTTAACACATCACAAGTTTGTGATTTTCTGGTGGTTAACTTTCTCCTAATCATGTTTTCTACCACTCTCCATCAGAACTTGACGATTTGTTTTCTTTTCCATATCCATGTTTTCATGGAATCCTAATATCTTTTGTCTCATGTGACCTTTATACTTCTCTTTCTTTCTTTTAAAGTTATATTTTTACTGACTCTTTTCCGATGTGGGACTTTTAATGAAGTTTCCAAGCCCAGTTTTAAAATTGTGAGGAGGTAATTCCCAAAAGGGGGGGGGGGGAGGATGTAATATCCCAGGTAAATAGAGAACATGAAAATTTTCATATTTATTAATATTTGTGAATTAAATATTAATTTTTCTTTAAAGGGGCTGCTATGTTCGATAGCGTACCCGATACGCAACAACAGGTTTCTTTGAAATCTTACGTCGCACACTAATAATATAATATTATTATTTTAAATGGTAGTTAACTCCTAGACGTTGTATTGGTGGGAATGAAAAAAAATAACTACAACATGATTATAAATGTTTTTTAAATGTATTTACATTTATCCAATAAAAGTTAGAGGCTTAAAATGTGAATGAATCTAATTTTAAGCATAATTTACATTAAAGGGTTGATTTACCGCCTTTTAATGGAGAAACCTCTTTGAATATAGTTTTGGTCACTTTAATAAATTATATTTGAACAAATAAAATCCTTCTTTGGAATGGGGACCTCAAAATTTACTTTGGGTAGATTTTTGGTATTTTTCGGATAATGTTCATTTTTTGATGAATAGTAAAAAATACTGTATTTTAATTCAAAAGTGCCTTTTAATATAAGTTATTTATATGCTTATATTATCTTTTTAATTAGTTTTAAAGTGTAATTGGAATATATTTTTACCATTTAATCCAATGTTGGTCATTGGAATTAATTTCACTTTGAAATTGGACATAAACAAGTGTCAATCTTTTGATAGTTATTGTTTCTTAAAAACACGCTATTTGTTTTAACAATGAGAATTAATTTTAAATTAATTAATTCCACTTCTATGTTTTGAATTTATCAAAATGGACATAATTTTTTAATTCGTAATATCAAATAAATCTTAGGTTGAATTTTTGGTATTTTTCTGAAAAACTGCAATTTTTGATGAATAGTGAAATCACTTAATAGTAGTTAAAAAAACTGACGTATTCATTTAAATGAAATTTTGCTGCTTCTGTGAATTGAATTTCAAAAATCCGACATACATTATTGTTATCAAGAAGGAAAATGTGGTTTAATAAGATGAAAATAATTTTTGGTGAATAGTAACTTTTGACTTTTATTTACCGTGGTTAATGGTAAATAGGATAATTAAAGGTAAAAAGAATATTGTAATAATTCAAAATTAAGTTAACACATGTCCTAACATTATTGGATGAGTAATGGCCGACCATGGGCATCTTTGGGTCTATTTTGGGACCCCATGGAGCCACTTATGAAAGATAATGACACTTGAGATTAATTAATTTAATGTAAAGACAAAAATGACATAAACAAATATCTTTTAGTAAATTAATTTTTATATGGTATTATATAAATTATATTTTAAACTATAAATATTAATTGGAAAGATAAAAATATTTCCTAAATCATGGAATTTTTTTAATAATTTTTAGACATCACATAAATTAAATTATTTATGACACAATAATGATGTAGTATTTACCTCATTAATAAAAGAATTAAATAAATAAGATTATAAATATTAAAATAACATCTAAAACCTGTCCAATTCTTATTGGATGATATTATTTAGACTATGAGTCATCTTATCTTCGAATTTAATGATTTTTTGACCTTTAGAAACCGAATATCATTATATAATAAAATAATATTATCACACTTTCCTAAAGAGCCCCTCCACTCCCTTATAAAAGGAGACCACTTCTAACCAATTCCTCACACCTCTCAAGCCTTTTTCCTCATCCAACCTCTACCCAGTTAAGCTCCCTACATCCATATCCTCATCCTAGAAGCCTTACCTTAGGCAGAAGTTACTTCAAGAAGTCCTTTGGTTCAAACCAAAGGGAGTTACCCAAATTAAAGGTAACAGTTTCTCTTAAATTGTTTTCTTTTATTTTACTTCTCCAACCCCTAAAATCTTTTTATTCCTTTATTTTTTAACAAAAACAGTATCCTAAATATACTAGGATGTTTTTATGAGAAGTATTCGAACTAAACTTACACACACCTCCATCTAATGGGTGAAGAACATAATGTTTCTGTGGATGGAAAACTAACACCTCACGAAACGATGATTGTTCAAATATCTCCAACCACCTCTCATGGTGGCCATTATGATGGCACTGTATTTATATATGATATATATTATAATTATGTTTTCTTTATGCTTATGTATTTTTCCATTTATAGAAATACTTTATGGTTTCTATAGTGGGTAAATACGATAATCTCATTAGAGGAAGTGCGGACTACCGCCCCCTCAAAGTGATATGACTCGTTAATGACTTATGTGAGATGTATAAAGGATGGAGTTAATAATATTTTATATGATATTATACTAAAATTATAATATAAATATGTACCATTATGTTTTTAATTACATTAAAATAATAAATAGAAATGGAAGTAGCGTTAATGCGTACGTACGGCTTACCGTCTCCATGAACGGTGCATCTCATTTCTTACCTCTAAATGTTATGTAATATTATAATACATGTATATACTTAATATATATGATATATATGATATCTAAATCATTAATATCATTCTGAAGATAATGGATATCTTACCACATGAACAACTTGGAATTATAAGGTGTTCATTTTTTTTACTCAAGTACCAAATATCGAAAAAATGACCGTTATGAACTTAAATGATTGCATAATGTTTATAACATGGTAATAAGTGATATAAAAAGGATAATAAACATAAAAAAGGTTCTTGATCAAGTATAAATCAACTTTAGTTTATTATTCAGGAAGAACTAGGAACAAACAAGTCAAGTCGGACATGAGGTAAGAGATTTTCTTATCTCACTTTTAATTCCGTGAGATTTCAATTGTTCGCCATTATTCATCGAATGTGGTGTATTTTGCACTGCCATTTGATATATATTATCATTATTATCATTATATTCATGGTATTATGTGATTAATTTTGTGTTTATTAACTTTTGGTCATACGACTCAGTTGATTACAATGTGGTAAAGGGTTTCATCTCACTTTTTATTCCCGTGAGATTCATGCTATATTTGCCACTATTTCCTTTTGTGTGGTGTATGTACTGCCCATGATTTTAATATTTGTGTAATGTAATTTTATTTACAAGTATTTAAATCTTCATTATATGATTCTTCTTTCATGTGGCGTATGTTTTGTAAGTTACCATATCAGTAAGGGAACCTTTCACACTCCTCTTTTTAAAAGACTTCTTTTTGTTATGTCTTTTAATTTACATCTTATTATGTTGGGATATGTTTTTCTATATCCTTATTGATTTAAACTGTATATACAAGTGATGAGATACCTTTTTTATCTCATTAACTTATTTTATGAATTTTAAAGTGACACCGTTAGGCTGTCAAATTTTTACAAGGGAACTTCTTAACCCAATTTCAATTCTTTGGGTTCAACTTGTACTTATTGAATATGTCATCCTATGAATATGTGTGAATGAAATATGACTGTTTTACACTTAATATACACTTATATTGGGTGTATTTATATTTTTCACACATAATTATGTGATTTCTTTATCCTTAATTTAAGGATACCATCTTTATAATGGATTTCATCTCAATTTACATTTCCATTGAGACTTTATTGTTTTTATGCACCAATTCACTCTTATATGGTGTATATAATATCCTTTTACATATTATATCATGAATCCCTTTATTATCATGATATTATAAGTTTATGATTAAATTTTATTCCTCAATTATTTGTATTCAAGCGTCTTTTTGTTAGAAAAACTCTTTAACTAAAATATCGTTTTAAATGTTTTAAAGATTTATTTTTCTAAATATTTCTCATTAATGTACATGTTTTCGAAATGGGTTTTAGTATTTATTTATATATACATTAATGTTTTCAAATTATAATTCATTTTAAAGATTCAAAGTGGTATGTGACAGTTTGATTAAAAAATATCTTTTTAAATGGTTTTGAAAATGATTTGATAAAGCATTATTTATTTCAATATCTTGATTTGATATATTGGAATGTGAAAATGTTATATTTCCTTTATACTTGTCTTATGTGTTATGATTATGTTATGGTTATTGGGAATTGTTTACGTATACGGGTGGTTCCGTAATAAACATGGGGCGGGTGAGCCCGAGATAGCTCTCCAATGCATTGGGTAACGTGATGGAGGTAAATGTGATGTTTCTCCTAAGATATTTAGGGAATATAATGTGATGGGTATTCCAAGTGTAACTCCCTATGTAGATGTGATAGGTACAATGTAAGTATGTTATGAATTCCATAAGTTACCTTTATGATTTATGATTTGTGTATATTATTCATAAATCTTATAATTTCATAAGGTATGTTATGATTGAAAAATATAGTTTCATTGATTTGTATTTATTGATGGGATAATGTTTTCCTTCCTTATTTTATAACCCTCAATGAGATTTTTATACTCATCCCAAGTTTTTGAAATTGTTTCCTCAGGACTTAAAGATAAATAGGGTCAAGGATGGGATCAAGGAAAAGTCATGTTATCTAAAATATGGAACTAGACATGTTTCTTTTTAAGAGTTTTTATTTTATGAAAAAAATGGATACCAAGTAGTAGTGTATACTTTATTATTCAATTTGTTATGTAATAGTTATGGACTAATTCTCTAAACCTATAAACCTGAAAAGATCCTCAATGTGAATTATTCATTTAATTGAATATTATTTAATGTTATAAGGTCAGGTCCTTATACTACTGGAGTCACATATATTGGGAAGTTTTCCTTTGATAGTCTTAGTGTTTTTTTGTGTATGCCCCCGTATCATGTATTTCCCCCATGGTTTCTTTTATATTACATTACATGCATGATCATTCAACATGATTATTTACCAAATTATTCATGTTATATAAATTTATTTTTAAAAACTCTTTATTTCTTAGATTATTCCATGGAAAATATAATATTTCTTATCGATCTATTTTATTGGTTATAGAATTATTTTGAAAGGGATGACATGATTTTGAAAATAAATCCCATGGATGATTGATAAATGGAAAATGTTTTTTTTTGAAATATGTATTAAATAAGAAATTATGTATTTACTTGGTCAGAAATTTTCTAGATTCATTGGTGGGGTCCTACTAGGATTGTTTTCTCACAGAATACTTTATCCATTGGGTGTTGATAGACATTGTTTAATAGGTTGCTTGTAATGAGAAGTGTTTCATGTAGAGGATGTCTCTCCTTGCTTGTTTTTACTATTAGTGGATTGGGATGGAAGCTATGTATGGTCATGTATTGATGAACCCATTGGTTGTTTCAATTTCTAGGTCATTGACGGTCTTTTTATCATAGTTGAGACCTTATTATCCATATTTTGGATGATTCATTTTTGGTTTTTGTATTTAAATATGATTTATTTTGGTTATTTCATATTTTACTCTATTTAGTTATATCATATGTCTATTAAGGGTGAAATAATTATCATATTCTATTATATGAAACCTAGGTTCTTTTCTCCATATCATGGTGATAGGTAACACGCTTTGAGCCTTGTGATGGGCCAATTTGAATGTATTAATGGTTTTACCTGGGTTGGTTTGTTACATCAACAATAGCAAGAAGGAAAATATTGAAAAGTATAGGAATACATTAGTACATATGAAGGAAATTATTATCAATAGTGATATAGTTTTGAGACAGAAATTATATGAAAGTAAAATATTTGAATTTGAAGATCCTTTATGATGTTTTTTAACAATGTTTTTTGTTTTTCATGCTAATTAACTTTTTGTAAGAGATTTTTTTTATAAATTAGGTGAAATTTATATTGTTAAAAGTATGTAACTTGTTTTTTTGAGAATATTATATGAATATAGATAATGGAAGTGTTTTGAAAATATGGTGATCATAAACACTGGATTGGACTCAGATCATCGGACATGATAAATTCTGTGATTGTACACAGATGCAATATTTTGGACAAAGAAGTTGTTGAGTCAAAAGTTGTTAAAATGAAAAAAGTCAGAAGTTGTTTCAAAGTGATCAATGTGAAGTAGTATAGCTTTACAAAACAATTCAAACCATTCATTTTGGATCATAAGGTTCTAAACATCATAAAAAATCTTATGATATAAGCTTTCAAAGAAAGGGATATGTTTTAGTTCTGGAGTAACAGTTTTCCAGAATTCGTGTATTAAGGATGTAGATGATTGGACAATGAAAAACTGAGAACAAAAGCATTCAGAAGACTAGAAACTTATTTTTGATGAAATTCAATGATTTATAAAAGGTATTGATCCACTGGATGATTTACTGATACCAATCAATCCGATAGATATCTATTATGAACATTGAAGATAATTAGTTGAACAAATATAATGACTGGAGAAGTTTGATGTTGTTTCACTATAGAAGTTGATTAGTAATACAGTTGTTAGAAGTGATTTAGATTTGTACCTAACTTATCTAATTGGACTAGAGGAATTTTCTAAGTTTACAAAGAATATTTATAATCCAATTCATCATGAACCGATTGATCAGATGAGAAAATGACATTGAATCATCAGACAAACTGATGAAAACAATCTATGCACTAAGTTTTGAAAATAATAATTCATTGGATTTAGTGTTCCACTGGACATAGTTTAATCATAATAAAAGGGTTTTTGAAGACCTGTGATGAAATAAGTAGAAGATTTCAAAGTCTTTGGATAATGAAAATGTTTTAAAGGATGAATTTGTTACCATAAATTCATTGCAAGAAATTGAACTCTTTATAATTTAAAATTATATTGTCACCATTTTTCAATCATCTTAAAGCAACATAGGGAGAAATAATTTAATTTTTTAATAGTTAAATTAGTTTTGTTTCAATTGGTTCTAGGTCATCAAAGTTTACAATTGCGTTTTATATTTCAATTGGTTTAATAGCATATGAATGATGAATAGTATTCTAGACTGAAATATTATGGACTATCATTTCTGGAATAAGGTTTTGAAGGTTTGGAAAAAATTTAGGATTCAAGAAGTTTTGAGAAGATACCAGAAGATATGATAAGTTTTAAAGTAGTCAAAATTAAGTTTAAATTAATATAAAATTTGGATATCCAAAATTTGGATGATCAAGAAAGATTTTTCAGCTTACCACTTTACCAATTTTGGAGTACCTATAAATAGTGGTGGAAAGTAAAGTGGTACTTAAAAATATTCACCCATGCATAAAATCGTTACTCTGTAGAATTAGTGTTAGAAGTGATTTTTCCAACAAAAGTTGTTTCTTGTTAAAGAACATTTTATAAGTAGATTATTCTGATTAGAAGATCAGACTGAGCTATGTTCAGATTACCAGAAAGAGGTAATTGGATTGGGGGAATTGGTAGGAACTTTGAGATGTTTTTTGGGAACAAAATATTTGTTATAAAAGTAGATTTGAAAGGTTTGGATTT
This sequence comes from Viscum album, assembly GCA_963277665.1. Taxonomy (NCBI): domain Eukaryota; kingdom Viridiplantae; phylum Streptophyta; class Magnoliopsida; order Santalales; family Viscaceae; genus Viscum; species Viscum album. The sequence goes on from OY728160.1 coordinate 2,011,355,124, forward strand.
TCAAATATTGAGAATTGGGCCATCAAATATAGGCTATCAAACTAAATCCATCGGATGTTGGTGAATCGAACAGAGGTATATCAGAATGATATTTTAGGCATATCTTTACTGGAACACTTTAAACAAGTTACATATTTTTTATGGATTGATTTTTTAAGAATTTTTTAACAGATGGGTGTCAGTATAATCTTTCCTTTCTAGATATAGAAGGCATTTAATGGGACTTAACAAAATATGTATTCACTTAACCGCAATATTGAATTTACATAGACCTACATGAGTAGCTATGGAAAGGATATTGGTTCTCACAATGACACTAAACCATATAAATCAAGTGTGCCTTGTTTATTTTTCTATTTCTACATACACTTGAGTTTACTAAAATTTGATAAGGGAATAACTCTAACTAGTTTTGGGGGTTAAATTTACGAAATTTGATATTTTTAAAAAGGAAACAACTGATTCACCCCCCTCTCAGAATTTCATTGATCCTTTTGTATAATAATTGGTATCAAAGGAAAGTTTCTCATGTTGTATCCTTTTCATGGATAATATCAATTATATCAATTTTAGTGTAATTCCTACATTAAATGAAAACATTTATTATGGTTAGAAAAATAGGATGACTTCATATATAATATCTCATTGCCTAGAATTTTTTGATATTTCTATAATTGGGTTTCTACCCATTTAGAGATATTCCATGATTACTTTTAATCACAAAAGAAATATTGAATTTGATAGAAAAGATACAAATTAAATTATTATGTCTCTGTCTGAAAATGTTTACATGAAAGTGATGGGTCTCAAAATAATAAAGAGTATTTGGGAGAATATTGAAATTATTGTTGAATGGAATAATGAATTTAATAAGTAAAGGATAAAAATATGGAATAACATTTTTGAATACATAGGAATGATATTTGAAGAAACTATCAGTGACTACTTAACCTGAATAAATGAATTTTTTTACAGCATCATAGGTTTTATAGGTGACTTACAAGACTATACAATTGTGAAATAACTCATGAGAAACATTTAAGATAGGTTTTATTCTAAAATTTCTTCTTTATAAGAAAAATATGACTTATACCTTAATGAACTTCATACCTTTCTTAGTTCTTATAAAATGATAAAATATCTAGTGTTGAAAAATAATATGAAAGATAAAATTGACATTGAATCTATGAGAAAGATGAAAATTCAAAATGATGAAGTTGTTGATCCTTGTGATTCTAAAGATAAAGAGGATGAGGAGGTGAATTAAAAATTCATGCCTCTTGTATCTACGATTTATCGAATAGGAAGAGGAAAGTATGGAGGAAAACTTCCTTTGAAATGTTTTGAGTGTGGTGGAGTCATACACTTTTCTATGAACTACCCCAAGAAGAAAGCTTAAGAATATCAATATGATTCTGATGAAAAAACATGATTAAAGAAGTGGAAAAAAAGTTATAAAGAATAAATTCATCCACCAAATATAAAAAGAAGTTCACTAGAAATATAAGAAGTTTTCTAAGTAAGAATGTTGAATCAAACTCAACTGAAAACATCTCTTTAGAATGTGAAGCTTCATAAAAGTTTAGAACATTAACTGTAAAATCTGAGAAAATAAAAGATTCCTTAAATAGTGATAAATAATGAGGGGAATATTCTTATAAATTGTATGTGTAAGTCCTCTACCTTAAACATTACATAATCTTGAATTAAGTTAATAATTCACATTGAGGATATTTTTAGGTTTATGGCTTTAGAGAATTAGGTCATAACTTATATATAACAACTTGAATATTACAAGTAGACACTTCTACTCACTATCCACTTTTTCATAAAACAAAAACTCTAAAAAAAGATACATTTTTAGTTCCATGTTCTAGATAGTATGAATTTTCCTTGATTCCTTACTTGACCCTATTCATAATTAAGTCCTATGAAAAACATTTAAAAACTTGGGATGAGCATAAAAATCTCACTAAGGGATACATAAATAAGGAAAAATATTAGTTGTTTCAAAACACCATGTAAACCATGAATAATTTATCACAAATTAATATTTTTCACCTTAAAGAAGTAGAAAAAAACTTCACTGAATATAAGCTCATTTATTACCCTTTTTGTAACCAAAAGATTACCGAAAATCTAATATAAAACAACATATAACATATAAAGGTAACTTGGGACATAAACATACTTAAATGGAATAACCATACGGTCTAATTCCACACGTATCACTGAATAGAAAATCCATATGGCCGACTTCCATTTCCAATGCATTGGAGGTTATCACTGAACCAACCATCCTTGGTGTATCATGGAACCACCCGTCATTTGGTTTATCACATAACCACCAGTCATTGGTTTATCATGTAACCACCCATCAAATGTCCAAATACCATTATATAATCATAAAACAAAAAATGTTGCAAATATCAAAATGTTACTAATAACATTTAATTTCAATCACAAGATATCATTTCAAGATATTGAAATACTCAATCTATTTCAAAAACCATTTTCAATACCAAATCACCCAAAAAGGGAATAAGGTATTTCTTTTGATTTTAAACGTTAAGGCTTATAGAGGAATCCAAATTACGATTATGGCAGCGGAGAGGTCATTGTCACCGCATACGTTAAAAAAATTACTTTTCTTGTTTAGTAAAATGCTTCATAGAAAAAATATTCCCATTGAATGAAAGTAAAATTAAAAAGGGTTTATTATACACCGTATAAAAGAAGGAGGTATATATTATTGAAATATGCCTCAATGAAAGGAGATTGAGACAAAGTCCCTTAACTCGTGTCTGACTTGGCACGTTTTTTATTTAATTTCCTAAATAATAAAATTAATTTAATATCTAGTTGATTTAGAACCTTTTTTAACTTTATTATTCCTTTTATATCACTTATTACTATGTTATAAAAATTATATAATTATTTAAGTTAATATCAATCATTTTGTCGATATTGGGTACTTGAGTTGAAAATGATCTTGCAATAATTACAAATTTTCCATGTGGTAAAAAGTCCATTATCTCTAGAACATTATTCATATATATCATATATATCTAGTATATATGTATTTATAACATTTCATAACATTTGGAGATAATAAATTAAATGCACCGTTCATAGAGACAGTAAGCCGTACATACGTATGAACACTACTTTTATTTTTATTTCATATTTAAAGAAATGAAAAATAAATGATAGATAGGTATATTATAATTCTATTATAATATCATATAATATATATATTATATAATTTCATTAATTCCATACTTTATACAATCCATATATGTCATTAACGAGTCATATCACTTTGAGGGGGCGGTAGTCCACACTTCCTCAAATGAAATTATCGTGTTTACATATCATGAAAAGCATAAATGTATGTTGAAAAAAAAATTACAGAAGAATAAAGAAAAATAAAAATAATATATATCATATATAAATACAGTGCTATCATAATGTAAACAATGATATGTGGTAGGGAAAAATCAAACAATCATCATTTCTTGAGGCAGTAGTTCGCTCTAAATAGAAACAGTATGTTCATATCCATTAGACAGCAGTGTGTGGAAGTGTAGTTCGAATCCATCTCATAATAAAATCCTAGTATATTGAAGATATTGGTGTTGTTATAAATAATGGAATAAAGAGAGTTTATGGGGTTGGAGAAGGAAAATAAATTAAAGAAGCATGAGAGAAGACATTACCTCAAATCAGGTAACTCCTTTTGATATGAGCTAAAAGGAATTCTTGAATTGCCTTATTCCCAAGAAAAGGATTATATGATGAATATAGGGATGTTGGGAGATTATTTGGGTAGATGTTGGAAGATCCAATGGGGCTTGAGAGGTGTGGGTAATGGTTAGAGGTGGTGGCCTTCTATAAGATGGAGGAGGGGTACTTTAGGAAAGTTTGAAAGACTATTTTATTATAAACTGAATTTCTATTTTCAAAAGGTCCAAAGATCATTTAATTCAATTATAAGATGAGGATTGTTCGGAATCATCTCAACCAATAGTTTTTAGACAAGTTTTGGATTTAAATTTAACCTTATCACTTATATAACCCCATATAAAAATGTTTTTATTAAAATATACATGTTTAGGTTATATTTGTTTTTAACTTCAAATTAAAAGTAATTAAATGTCATTTTCACACACAAGTGGCTCCATAGGGTCCTAAAATAGACACAGGGATTCCCATGGTCGGAAATATCACATCTTATAGGGTTAGGATATGTGTTAGGATAGTTTAATATTATTATAATATTTTTTGACCCTTATTTACCATATTTACCCTTTAACCATGGTAAATAAAATATTTACTGAAGTTACTATTCATAATGTCTAAAAATAAAAGGTACCTATTTACAAAATTTTGACCTCATAATTCTAAATATATAATACATTTCTCCAAATTCAAAACACAGAAGTTTCAGAAATTAATTTAAAATTAATTCCCGTTTTCAAAACCAAAAAGTTGGTTTTTAAGAAGTAATTGTTATTAAAAGATTGACATGTGTTTATATCTAATTAAAAAATTAAATTACTTCTAATGACCAAAATTGTATTAAATAATAAAAAAATAATATAATTACACTTTAAAACCAATTAAAATGATAATCTAACTATATAAATAAATCATATGAAAGGAAAGTTTTGACTTAAAATGCAGTATTTTTCACTATTCTTAAAAAAATGAACTTTATCAGAAAATACCAAAAATTTACACAAATTAAATTTTGATGTCCTGCTTCTAAATAATAACTTTAATTTTTATAATGGAGCATATAAAAGCAACAAAAACTATATTTAAAAAGGGTTCTCCATCAAAAGGAGGTAAACCTACCTTTTAAAATTATTAGAGTATTTCATGCTTAAAATTGGATTTGTTCTCATTTTAAGCCTCTAAAATTTATTGGATAAATGTAAAAACATTTAATAAACATGTTTAAACATAATATGGTGATTTCTGTTCATTTCTACTAATACAATTTCTAGTCGTTAACTACCATTTAAAATAGTAATATTACATTATTATTTTTTTCAGTATGATTCACCATTGTGTGCAGCATAAGATTTCAGAGAAACCTATTGTTGCGTGTCGAGTACACCATAAAACATAGCATCCACTTTAAAGTAAAATTAATATTTAATTTATAAATATTAATAAATATGAAAATTTCATATTCTTTATTTACCTGGGATGTTACATCCTTCCCCCCTTTTGGAAATTTCATCCTTGTAATTTTATTCACTTCCAAATAAGTGGGGGTATTTATCCCTCATAACATTCTCCTATTTTCATGTTGCCTCTTCAACCAAATAATTTTTTCACAAAACCATTACCTGATGAATTTCCTTATTCTGCAACACTTTCTCTCTTTGGTCAACAAGTTGGACTGATTGTTCCTCTTAGAGAGATTCTCTTCCAACTGAACTACCGATAGACACAAAATATGATATGGATCCAACATATAATTTCTCAACATTGAAACATGAAAAACATGGTGTAACTGGGATAAAATTGGAATTAAAGCCACACTGTAGGCAACTGATCCAGCTTTCTCTAGGATTTTATTAGGTCCAATGAACCTCGGACTTAGATTTCCATTCTTACCCAAATGCATCACACTTTTCCATGGAGAAACTTTCAGAAAGACATGATCACCTACCTAGAAAGAAATATCCTTCCTCCGGTTATCCACATAACATTTCTTCTTTATCTGAGCTATTATCATGTGCTTCTAAATTAACTGAACCTTTTCTACAAAATCTTATACTAATTTTGGTCCCATAAACTTAATTTAGCCTACTTAATCCCAAAAATATGGAGTTAGACACCAATTTCCGTATAATGATTCATATGGTGCCATCTGTATACTGGAATGAAAACTGTTATTATAAGAAAACTCAACCAAAGAAATATGTTGGTCCCAACTTCCCTGGTAATCCATTGAACTAGCACATAGCATATCTTCCAAGGCCTGAATTGTTCATTTTGACTGCCCATCTGATTGAGGATGAAAATTTGTACTGAATTTTAATTCAGTACCCAACAACTTCTTAAGGCCTTTCCAAAAGTTACAAGTGAACCCTAGATCATGATCATATACAATGGAGAGGGGAACTCCATGAAACCTAACTGTATCTTTAATATACAATCGATAAAGTGGATCTAGAGACAAAGTATCTCGCATAGGAAGAAAATGAGAAGATTTAGTCAATCGATCAACAATAACCCAAATTGCATTGCTATCTCGAGAATATTTTGGTAATACCACTATGAAATCCATGGATTTTTTTTTCTATTTCCACTCTGGAATTGGAAAAAGGCTGAAGAATCCCTTTTGGTAACTTCCGTTCTTCTTTAACCTATTGGAAAGTTAAACACTTCACAGTAAAGTCATCAATATCTCTTTTCATTCCATCGCACCAGTAATACTCCTGAAGATATCTATACATCTTAGTACTGCTAGGATGAATTGAAAACATAGAAATATGATCTTCACATAATAACTCTTTCTTAAATAGTGAATCACAAGGCACACATAGTCTCTTCACAAATCTCTAAAGTAAATCTTTATCTTTGTTAAATTCAGGTAACTTACCCTTCTGAACCAATTATACCTTTTTCTGCAACTCAATGTCTTCTTTCTATGATGGATTTATTCTATCTACTAGAGATGATTTCACTACCACCTGAAACAAAATAGAGGAATTTCCCTGCACCAACAACTTATAATCCATAATTCATCAAATCAAAAACCAAAGGACCTATTTACAAACATAGCATGGTTAATGTACCATTACTCTTTCAACTTAAAGAATCAGCCACTTTATTGGCCTTTCCTGGATGGTAATGGATTGATAAATCACAATCCTTGATTAATTCTAGACATCTCCTATGTATCATGTTTTATTATTTGTAAGTGAATATATAATTCAAACTTTTGTGATCGGTATATATCTCACTCTTTACTCCATACAAATGATGCCTCCAAATTTTTAAAGAAAAAACAACAGTAGCTAATTTCAAATAATGTGTAGAGTAATTTAATTCATGAGGTTACAACTGATGTGAAGCATAAGCAATTAACTGATCATTCTACATTAAGACATAACCAATTCCTTTCAAATAAGCATCACTATAGAAAACAAATTCACCATTTCTAGAAGGTAATTTCAAAACTGGAGCATTAACCAATATTCTTTTTAATTACTGAAAACAATCATCTCTTTCTTTCGTCCAGATAAGTTTAACACCTTTTCGAGTTAACTTTGTCAGTGGGATAGATAACCTTGAAAAATTTTCAACAAGCCTTTTCTAATAGCCCGCCAAACCAAGAAAACTATGGTTCTATATGATATTGGTAGGTCTTGGCCACTATCAACAACTTTTGTTTTAGAAGGGTCAACAATTATGCCATCTTTAAAAACAATATGACCATGGAATGAAATTTTCTGTAACCAAAACTCACACTTTCTGAATTTACCATACAATTTATTTTACTTTATGGTTTTCAAGACAACCCTTAAATGAATTTCATGTTCATATTTACTTTTCTAATATACCAAAATAACATCGATAAACACAACCACATACTTATCCAAGAACTCATGGAAAATTCTATTCATAAGATCCATGAATACAGAAGGTGCATTGGTTAACCCAAAAGTAATAACTACAAATTCATAATGGCCATATCTAGTATGAAATGTGGTATTAAAAACATATGCTTCCTTTACTTTCAACTGATGGTACCCCGACCTCAAGTCAATCTTCAAAAAGTTCTGAGCTCCCTAAAGCTGATCAAAAAAATCATCAATATGAGGAAAAGGATACTTGTTCTTAACAGTGATATTATTCAAGGCTCTATAATCAATGAAAAGTCTTATTTTGCCATATTTTTTTTAACAAACAAGATAGGATCACCCCATGGTGATGTGCTAGGTCGAATGAAACCTTTATCTAAGAACTCCTACAATTTCTTCTTTAACTCTAAAAGATAAATTTGAGCCATTCGATAAGGGGGTTTGGAAATTGCCTCAGCATAAGCAACTAAGTCAACATTAACTTCAACTTCCTATTTAGGTATTATACCAGGCAACTAATCAGGGAAAACCTCAAGATACTCATTTAACACTGGAACATTGTTAATCTGAACAGTTATTTTGTTTTCAAAAATATGTGAAAAGTAACATTCATTTCCATATTTTACTAGTTTCTCATATTCCTTATATGTTATCAAAAGTAAGTATTCATTATGGTACACAAAATGGAATTCTTTCTGAAAAGAAACCTCTTTATCTCTGCAGTCTATCTTAGCATGATAAACGAAAAGAAAATCCATACCCAAAATAACATCAAACTCTACTAGAGGAAAAACAATAATATTTGTAGATAGATTCTTTCCGCACACAAGTACATGAAGGTTCTTATAATTTCTCTTTGTCTCAAAATTTTCTCCAGGTATTTTTACCACAAGTTCAGGATTCATATCTTGAGATGTAATTACCAATTTACTAAAAAATTTCTTAGAAATGAAATAATATGTAGACCCTAAATCAAACAAAACATTGGAATAATCTAAAAAAACAAACAAAGTACCTGAAACCACTTCATTTGATGGTCCCACATCAACTATAGTGGTGGAAAAAGATTTTTCCAGACCCTTCTACTTTTGATCTATTTGGTTTCCACCCTAGGTAATCAACTTTGGACACACATTGACATAATGCACAAACTCATTGCAACTAAAGCATCTTACCCATAGCTTTTCATTGCCTGATTGATCATCTTCCATATAGTTACGAGAAATATGACCATTCTTACCACACTAGAAGCACTTTCCAGATTTTGAGAGACATTATCCAGGATTATTTTTACCACACTTATCACAAGATGGAAATTTAATTTTCTTACCTCCAAACTTCTTTGATGAATACTTTATTTTTTCATGAAAACTAGACCACTTCTTTTGCTTTCTCTCATGGAACACCTGATCATTAGAAAACAACATGTGTACTTTCTCAGCACATCTGACAAGTTTCTAATAGATTTTGAATTCTTGAGAGGCTAACGCCTTTCGATACCGCAAATTCAATCCTGAGTAGAACCGATTTATCTTACTATCCATATCTCAGATGAAATTTAGAGCATACCTTTCAAGTCAGGTGAATGTTTCTTTACTAGTAGCCAATGAGTCATCCTCATGCATCAATACCAAGAATTGTTTTTCCATCCTAATTCCGACCGTATTAGGAAAATATTTCTCATGAAACATACCTTTGAATTCTTCCCAATAGAGAGAATCAATCTCCTCAGTGTCCCTGATATTTTTAACCATCAACCACCATTGATCAGATTCTCATTAAAAATGGTAAATAACAAGACTAGCCTTTTAATTTTCTATACACCCCATGAAATCAAAATTATTTTCCAGTGTTTTAATCCACTCTTCAGTTTGCACATGGTCAGATGAGCCTCTGAATGATGAGGGATTTTTCCACATGAAATGCTCCACTACAGACATGTTCCCCTGCGGTTTATCTGGTTGATCTTGTGCATTGAAACCAACACCATTTATTTCCTGAGTCAACTAAACCATCACTGCAACAAACTATTCAGTTTCGAATTGGACTATCTTAGGATGCTGATTTGGAATGTTATTCTCCTCTGTATTCCTTTCCAATATAGCTACCCAATTTACTCTATGGAAAACCATTATGAACAAACATATATTAGATAGAAACATGGTAATATTCAAATGCTATATCATTTCAATTTTACCATAATGTAAAAATAATTTATAGATATTCTATTAACAAAATCTTAACTCTTAAAGCTATCTAAACCGACCTTTGATACGAACTGTAAGGCCCCAATCTTAAAAATTACAAAATCCTAAATTATGTTAATAATTCACATTGAGGGTCTTCATAGGTTTAGAGCTTTAAATAATGTGGTCATAACTTATACATAACAATTTGAATATTACAAGTAAACATTTCTACTCACTATCCATTTTTTCATAAAACACAAACTCAAAAAAAAAAGAAACATGTTTAGTTCCATGTTTTAGATAGCATGAATTTTCCATGATCCCATCCTTGACCCTACTTATCTTTAAGTACTTTGAAAAACATTTCAAAATTTTGGATGAGCATAAAAAGCTCAGTAAGGGATACATAAAGAAGAAAAAATGTTAGTTTTTCAAAACAACATGTAAACCATTAATACTTTATCCTAAAGTAATACTTTATCATAAAGTAATACTTTTCACCTTAAAGAAGTAGAAAAAAACACTTCACGGAATATAATATCATTTCTTACCCTTTTTGTAACAAAAATATTACCATAAATACCATAGAAAAAAATATATAGCATATAAAGGTTACTTAGGACATAAACATACTTATATGGAATAACCATATAGCCGACTTCCACACATATCACTAAATGGAATAGCCTTACGACTGACTTCCATACCCAATTCATTGGAGGTTATAACGTAACAACCCATCCTTGTTTTATCACAAAACCACCTGTCATTTGGTTTATTATGTAACCACCCATCATTGGTTTATCACGTAACCACCTGTCAAATGTATAAGTACCATTTTATAATCACAAAACTTAAAATATTGAAAATATCAACATTTCACTAATAAAATTTAATTGCAATCAAAAGATATAATTTGAAGATATAGAAATACTCAATCCATTTCAAAAACCATTTTGAATACCAAAACACCAAAAAAGGTAATAAGGTATTTCTTTTCCTTTTAAAAATATTAAGGCTTATTGAGGTATCCAAATAATGATTACAGCGGCGGAGAGGTCATTGTTTCTACATACATTAAAAACATTCCTCTTATCGTTTAGTAAAATGCTTCATAGAAAAATGATTCCCTTTAAATGAAAGTAAATGTCAAAGGGTTTTATTATACACCGTATAAAATAAATAGGTATATATTATCAAAATATTCCTTAATGAAAGGATATTGAGACAAAGTACCTTTGCTCGTGTCCGACATGACTCGTTTGTTATTTAATTTCTTGAATAATAAACTCAAGTTAATTTCTACTTGCTTCAGAACCTTTTTCAAGTTTATTACTTCTTTTATATCACTTATTACCATGTTATATAAATTATATAATTATTTAAGTTAATATATGTTGTTTTGTCAATATTGGGTACTTGAGTCAAAAATGATCTTGTAATAATTACAATTTTCCATGTAGTCAAAAGTCCATTATCTCCAAAATATTATTAAAATATATCATTTATATCTAGTATATATGTATTTATAATATTCCATTACATTTGGATATAGAAATGAAATGAACCGTTCATGGAGATGGTAAGCTGTACGTACGCATGAATGATACTTTCATTTATATTTCATATTTAAATAAATGAAACTAAATGATACATTGTTATATTATAATTATATTATAATATCATATAATATATATGTTACATAATATCAATAACACCTTCTTTTATACATTCCATGTATGACATGAATGATTCATATCACTTTGAGGGGGAAGTAGTCCGCACTTCCTCAAATGAAATTATCATGTTTACACATCATGAAAAGAATAAATGTATGTTGTAAATAAAAATTAAATTTTAATAAAGACAAAATAAACATAATATATATAATATATAACTACATTACCATAATAATGGCCACCATGATATGTGGTAGGGAAAAATCAATTAATCATCGTTTCATGAGGCAGTAGTTCACCGTACACAGAAACAATATGTTCTTGTCCATTAGATGAAGGTGTGTAGAAGTGTAGTTAGAATACTTATCATAAAAACATATTAGTATATTTAATATACTTGTGTTGTTATAAAATAATATAATAAATAGAGTTTAGGGGGTTTTATAAGGAAAATAAATTAAAGAATCTTGAGAGAAGACATTACCTCAAATCGGGTAACACTTTTTGATTTAAGCTAAAAGGCCTTCTTGAATTGCCTTCTTCCTAAGTTAGGGATTCTATGAGGAATTTAGGGATGTTAGGAGATTACTTGGGTAGAGGTTGGTTGAGAAAAGGGGGCTTGATAGGTGTGGTTAAGGGTTAGAGCTGGTGGCCTTTTTTAAGAGGGAGGAGAGGTACTTTAGGAAAGTTTGAAAGACTTTTTTATTATAAACTGCATTTCAATTTTCAAAAGGTGCAAAAATCATTTAATTCAATTATAAGATGATTATTGTTCTAAATAATATCCACTAATAGTTTTTATAATATTTTTGGTTTCAAATTTAACCTTATCATTTATCTTTAACCCTTAGTTAACTTATTTGGCTCTTGCAATGTCTTCTTGTATATTCATACTATATGGTTAATATAGTTACTATAAAATACCAATATAACCTAAAGTGGTTAATTAATGAAATTTTCAACATTATATATGTAATTTTGCATAATATTAGATTTTTAGGACTATTATATCATTTAATAAAATAGTATTTGTTTTAAAAACTCATTTATGTCAATATTAAACTATTCATATCATGACTTTTTAAAAATTCATAAAAAATTGATTATTTAGAAAAAAAATTCATTAATTAAAAAACAACAGGTAATAGGAATCCATAAAATTCTTGGATGACATAAAAAGTTTCAAAATAAATTTATATTAATATTTATAATCTCATTTATTTAAATCATTCATTAATAAGGTAATTACTATATCACTATTGTGTCATAAATAAATAAATTTATTTAATATATAAAAATTATAAATAAACTACCATGATGTAGGAAATATTTTTATATTTCTAATGACTATTTGTAGTTGAAAATATTACTTATATAACCCAATATTACAATAGTTTTAGTAAAATATACATGTTTAGGTTATATTTTCCTTAACATTAAATTAATAGTAATTAAATGTAATTTTCACCCATAAGTGGCTCCATGGGGTCCTAAAATCGACCCAAGGATTCCCATTTTTATAAATATCTCATAAAATAGGGTTATGACACGTGTTATGGTAGTTTAATACTATTATAATATTATTTTTTATCCTTATTTACCAGATTTACCCTTTAACCATGGTAAATAAAATATTTACTAAAGTTACTGTTCATAATGTATAAAAATAAAAGGTACCTATTTACACAATTTGGATCTCCAGATTCTAAATATGGAATCCATTTCCTCAAATTCAAAACATAGAAGTTTCAGAAATTAATTTAAAATTAATTCCCATTGTCAAAACCAAAAAGCATGTTTTTAAGAAGTAAAAACTATGAAAATATTGACATGTGTTTATGTCTAATTAAAAAGTGAAATTACTCCCATTGAACAAAATTGTATTAAATGATAAAAAAATAATCTAATTACACTTTAAAACCAATTAAAAAGATAATCTAACCATATAAATAAATCAGATGAAAAGATATTTTTGACTTAAAATAAAGTATTTTTCACCGTTCATTTAAAAATGAACTTTATCATAAAAATACCAAAAATTTAACCAAAGTAAATTTTGATGTCCCAATTCTAAATAATATGTTTATTTTTTTTAAATTTATCATATAAAAGTAACAAAAAATATATTTAAAAAGGGTTCTCCATCAAAAGGCAGTAAACCGACCTTTTAAAATTATTAGAGTATTTCAGGCTTAAAATTGGATTCATTCTCATTTTAAGCCTCTAAAATTTATTGGATAAATGTAAAAACATTTAATTTTTTTTAATCATAATATGTTTAGTTATGTTCATTCCCGCCAATACAACGACTGTACATTAACTATCATTTAAAATAATAATATTATATCATTTTTTTCATTATGAATCAACATTGTGTGCAACATAATATTTCAGAGAAACCCATTATTGCGTGTTGGGTACACCATCGAACATAGAATCCCATTTAAATTAAAATTAATATTTAATTCACAAATATTAATAAATATGAAAATGTCATATTTTTTATTTACCTGGTATGTTATAGTATGAGCTCATATTAGAACTTCTTGAATGTCTTGATCTAAATAGAACACTAAAGAAATACATAAGAATGATGAATAATGATATTATAAAAGTTTTTGAGGGTGGAAAAGATATTGTAAATCCATAAGAAAAATACCTCCCATAGATCTTATGTTTCCAACATAGAATTTATGAATAAGGAAATATGGTTGAAGATCTCAATAATAAGATGGAAGATAAATAAGAGGAAGTTAACAAGTATCAATAAAAAATATGAGGCTAAAAGTAATTTAAGAAAGATAAATGAAAATTTAAGAAAGGTATCATAATTAAAACCTGAATCATAAAATGTTTTCAAGAAACATCACTACAAAAATTTGTTGGAATTATACCCACTAAAATAAATAGTTTATCTTAGTTTTCAAAAATTTCAAGTGGGTAGAAAAGTGTTGGGAAAAAATTGGATGAGAAGTGATGTGAGAATATATCACATAAAAAATTTGAATATTACCACCTGAAGGAGCTTTCTACACACCCAAAGGAAACTAGAATTGAAAGATATTATGAACCTCAATAATGTTATTATAGGTAGAGATCTTACTTATACAGAAGACCAAGATTTTATGGTTTCCATTGGTGTTCTAGAATTAATGGTCACAAATCTAATAACTATTGGAACAACATGTATATACCCTGGAATAGGCATAAAGTAAGGGGGAGAAACAAATGGAATAAGAATGAGTAAATTTCCAAAAAACTCATAAAGTTGGAGAAGTGAAATCTTAATATGTTAGAAAAATTCCAACATAAAAAATTTAATATCTAGAATAAGTTTATAGAATATGTGACTATTCTGGTCATCATACCAAAAAATTTATAACACTCCATTTAGAACCAATTTATTATGATTGGAAAGAAAAAAAGTTTGAAAGAAGAATGTTGGGGAAAGAGATTTTTATTTTAAGACAACTTTTAAAGTATGTAAAGAATAAAAAAATAGATATTTTAATGTGGTTGTTCTGAACACATGATAGGTGATTTGAAAATCATAAAAGATGTTTAAAATCATGATGGATGAGTTCTTACCTATGGGAATGATAGTTCCTTAAAAATTAGATGAATAAGAAAAGATGAGATTGAAGTAGAAAAGTTAAAATATAAAGAAGTTTTATTTTTTAATGGACTAAATCATAAATTACTTAGTGTATTTAAACTTTGTAAAGATGAAAAAAAGTGACTTTCAAAAAATATTCACGTGTCATCAGAAGTATAGAGGATATAAAAGTTTTTACAAGAGGATAAATAACTATTAGAAACTTTTTAAAAATTAGAGAACTTGAGCACTCAATTTATCTAAGTGATGAAGATTATAAAAGGTTTTGGTATCATAAAATTGGCCACTTTGGGTAGAAAAGTATAATCAAAATTTTAAAATTTTATTTTGTTTGAAATTTTCTCTATTTGAATAGATGTGAAGAATTTGTTTGTATAATTTTTCAGAAAGTGAATTTGAATAATAAAAGAAATAAGAAAGTTGAGATTCAATCTACCAGACCTCTTGAACTTATTAATTTAAACTTATTTGGGCGGATGAGACATTAATCAAAAAAATGGATATTTTTAACTTATAACTTTTATCGATGATTCCACTCGAATGACCAATTTATGAAACACATGTTTGGGGATGTAGAGATGTTCAGATTCTTCAAAAAAGTTGTTGATAGAAAAACGGGGTTTTATATATAGAATTTGAGAACATATAATGGTATAGAATTAAAATGAAATTATTTTGAATTATATATGATAAAGCATATAATAAAACATCAATATAGTGATCCCTACACCCAAAAAAATGGAATAGATTAAAGGAAAAATAGAAGTTTGGTGGAAATAGGAAGAATCATGTTAACAAAATAAAAAAAATTCAAAGTTATTTTGGAGTGAACCTATGAGTACTATTGTTCATGTGAAAAATATATGTTTTTAGTCCATAATCCAAAAATACTTCTTAAAAAAATTTATATAATTAAAATTATTCATTGAAGTACTTCAATGTTTTCAGAATTACAAGTTTACTAAAAATTAGAAATCCAGATATCAAAACATTTGATAAGAAATATTAAGATGGAATTTTCTTGGCATATTCACCCAATGAATGAAATTAAAATATTGGAACAAGTGTTTAAAATAGTTTTTGGATTCATATGATGTTAAATTTATTGAAAATATGAATTCCATAATAATGAATTTTGAAAATTTTGAGGAAGAAAAAAGAATATTTCCAACAAAAGTGGAAGTGAGTTGAAAATAGAATTGTCATGATTTAGAAGAATCGTTTTCCAAGGAATGTGAAGTGGGAAGGGAAAATTTTAATTTTTCTACTATATAGATACATGTTGAGACTGAAAATATACTTGGGACATGGGAAGATTATGTTTAAGAAAGAAGAAAATTGAGATTATAATATCAAACATCACTCATTTCAATAAATGAACCATAATTAGTTCCATAATTAGTTGAACCTAAATAATGGGTTGATGAAATGAATAAATATTTTTATGATATTGAGAAAAAAGGAAAGTTTCTCAACTTATAGTAAATAAAATGTTATTAGAACAAAATGGGTGCATGGAAACAAGTTGAATGAACATGGAGAAGTTTCAACAAACAAAGAAATACTTGTTTTTAAATGATATGAATTGGTGGAAGGTATGGATTTTAAAGAAACCATTACCCACATTGAAAGATAAAGGAAATATTATAATGTTTTTAGAAGTGTATTCACATATAAATTAAAAAATTTATCAAATGGATATAAATCCATATTTTCTAAATGGTGAGATTTAAGAATAAGTTTACATTGAACCAAATTATGGATTCATACTTGATTAAGATGGAATTAAGGTTTTTAAATTGAATAAATACTTATATGGGTTGAAAAAAACCCAATGATATTGGTATTACAAACATAATACTTGTTTTAGAATGTCGATTTTTTATAAAGGAAAAGTTTATAGAATGTTTTATGTTAAAGAAGTTAATTCTAGCACACTGATAATAATTATGTATGTGAATGATATAATTTTTGATGGAGATAAATTAATGGGGTTTAAACAATTTTTTTTGAGGAAATGACGAAGAACTTTGAGATTTAAATATCAGGAGAATTAACAGTATTCCATGGTTTACAATTTCAAAAAAAGAAAAAAAACATTTTCCTATCTTATAAAAAATTATGCGAGTGAATGGCCTCAAAATCCTCGTATGTAAGAATATTATTAAGTTTATACTCATATTTCATTGAGAAATTTTTTGATTAATTATGAAATAATAAAAGTTATGAATTAAAATGATTTTTAAAAACTGATAGGTTTTTTTCTATATCTCACAGCCTCAAGACCTGATATTGTTTTTTGTTACATTTTGTGCCATATATAAAATTGATATAGGAGAATCTCATATGTTGGCAGAAAAGATAATTATAAGATATGTTAATGGAATAAATTTTTTTGGGATGTTATAAAAAAGAATATTTGAAATTAATTTTCATGGTTACATTGATACTGATTGGGAAGGATACTGTAATGGCTAGAAATAAACATATGGAGGAACATTCTTCTCAGGAGAATTTTTTTTCTATAAATTAGGTGAAACAGTTTTTGTAAAATTTTATAATTTTTTTTGATAAGTCTCTATGAATATGGATAAAGTAAGTTTTTTGGAATGTTGGCGATCAGATGCAATGGATCAGACTCAGATCATCAAACATGAGAATTTATGAGTTTGTACATAGATGAAATACACCAGGAAAATAATTTTTTAAGTTAGAAGTTATTAAAATGAATAAAGTCATATGTTGTTTGAAATTTGTTAATGAGAAGTTGTATAAATTTACAAAACAAGGAAGATGATGATTTATTGATCTTAAAGTTATTAACATCATGAAAAATAGCATGATATATGTTGTTGAATAAAGTGATATTTTTTTGTTCTATTGTTACAGTTTTATAGACTCTGGGGTTTCTAGATGCAGATCAGTGGACCACAAAACAGCAGGTGTAGAAGTTTTTTGAATACTGGAAACTTGTTTTTGTTGAAATCCGTAGAGTTTGAAAATTTACCAATCGACTGGATGAGATACAGATACCAATCTATTGGATGAGTTGATGACCTTGATTCATCAGATGAGATGATGACAATGATCGGCCAAATGAGTTTTTTTCATTGATAAGTCATTCAATACAAAGTTCCACTGGAAATAGTTTGATTGGGAAAATAGAGTTGTTGAAGGATTGTGAAGAAATATGTAGAATATTTCAAAATCCCTGTACATAGAAAATATTTGAATTTATAAAGCTTTTACTGGAAATTTATTTTAGTAAACTGAAGCCTTTAGAAGTTTTAATGATATTTTCACCATTTTTAGTTGTGTTGAAGAATAAAAGTGGTAAATCATTTATTATTTTCAATTGTTCAAGTTATTTTGTTTCAATTTGGTCAATATCATCATATTATGAAATTAGATTTTATATTTAAATTGGGATAAGGGAATTGGAATGATGAATAGAGTTCCAATATGATATGTTATGGACTATCATTTCCATAATGAGGTTTTGAAAGTTTATAAGCATAGTGATGAATATAGAAGGTTAGATAATATACTATAAGATATGAGAAGTTTTTAAGTGGTCAAAATGATGTTTAAATGAATATTATATTAAATTATTTATAATTTGGATGAGTTGGAATGATATTTTATTTTCCCTCCTTCACCCATTTTGGAGTACCTATGAATAGAAAAGGAATGTATAGAGGTATTTGACATTATTCACTTGTGTATAAAAGTTGTTACTATGAAAAATTGGTGTTAGAAGTGTGTTGGCCGACTGAAGTTATCTAATGTTGAAGAAGAGTTTTTGAATAGAGTATTCTGATCAAAATATCAAACCGATCTAAGTTCAAATTGATGGATAGAGGGAATCTGACTGGGGGAATCAGTATAAAAATTGAGAAGTTTATTGAGAGTTCATATTTTTTTATAGGATGGTTAGATCGGTTTGGATGTGTATAGATTGATAATTGGTTCATCAAACTGAGGCTATCAGACTGAATCCACTAGACATTAGTGAATCATACAAAGTTATATCCGGTTGAGATTACTTATAGATATTTGGTGGAGAAGTTTTAACAAGTTACATATTTTTTGTGGCTCAATTATTGCAATACAATATTTTTAAACTAATAGGAGTCATTATAATCATTACTATTTGGATATAGAAGGTGTATAATAGTTTTTTACAGAAGTTGTATTCACTTCTTCATAATAGTTAATTTTCATCGATCCATGGGAGTTTCTATGGAAAAGAAGTAGGTTATCACATAGAGACTAAAACTTTTAAAATCCTATGTGATTTTTTTTAATTTTTCATTTCTTCATGTACTTGATTTTACAAAAATATTATAAGGGAATATCTCTAGTAGGTTGCACAGGTTGAATTTTCTAAATTTTAAATTTTTAAAAAGGAAACAACTAATTCACACCCTCCCTTCTCAACTATTCATTGATCCTTTGGAACATTAGAATTAGAAGGTTATTTTTGAACTCAAAGGAAGAGAAATTAATATTAAATAAAATATTATTTTGGAAGAAACCAATCTGGGAAGGGAGAATTTCAAGAATACTCATTTTTACTAAATGAAGGGAGTTGAGTTAATAAAAATTATTATGATAATGGTAACACATGAATAAAATGAACATGAGTGAGTTACAATTAAATGTAAATTCAAATATCATGATTTGAAATATATTAATTATAATTAAAAGAAATAGGTATTTTAATACACCATATAAAATAAATAATGGTACAAAGTATTAAACATGTCTTCTCGAGTTAAAAATGAGACGAAGAGACCCTAATACCTTTTGTAATTATTGAGTCAAAACTCCATGATATAAAGAACTCAGAATTGAACATTTAATATCATGAAATATAATAGAATATATACCATTCTAAATAAAATATGGTATATAATTAAAAATATGTCTCAAGGGGTAAAAATTTGAGATAAGAAACTCTTACCATGATCTTGTATTCCATGAATTAACTCTAACCACTTCTATAAAAACCATAAAATTCTTAATAACATATTTTTGAACCACATTAATAGCTAAAACTATTTATAACTTTCATTTATAATCATTATCTTCATGTATATTAGTTAGTTTTTACTTATTTTCCCACATTGAGTGTTCATAGTTTTGACGGTTTGTACTAGTTTCGTAGTAGCGGTGTCGGTATTCATTATTCATCCAAATTTCATCATTACAAAACCATTAATGTTTATTTAATATATTTATTATAATTTTTTATGATGTTTTAATTTACCTTGATGAGTGATTCAAATTTTATCCATGAAGATGAGAGCACTCTTGAATGATTTTCTTAACCAACGAAAGGTGTTTTCTTAATTCATGAGTTAAATATGAATGATATTTTCCAAAAAAAAAAACAAATAATAATTTAAATATTTATATCATATTATACCATTAATTATGTTTTCATAGTCATCAATTATATAATGTTTTAGTATTGTTCAAGTAGGTGTCCAAATAGATCCAAACATCAACATGCCAAGATTAATGGATGATTAAAAGGTTATTTGGTTATAAAATAATTACAACATTATAATAATGATATAATTTAGTATTTATTAGTGTTATATATCAAAATTATAAAGAGTTAGGAGATTAATTTATGAATATGACAAAATTATATAGTATGAATAAATTATTTTCCCTTCTTAGTTCACTTATTTAAGACAATTAATTTTATAACAATTATTTATCATTTATATCATTAATAGGTAAATAAATTTTTAATAAAATAACTATATTCATATTATAAATATTATATTTATCCTTTAAAACAATTCTTATTACCATCCATGAATGGATATAATGAAAAATGGAATACATCGATCCATGGAGGCGATAGTCCACACATATGCATGGATGATGATTTCATTATCAAAAAACAGGAGAGTGGGGTAATATCAATGATAATTTCATAATCTTAAATAATTCATAATTTTCGTAACTATATATTAAATTCAATTTTTAACTATTCATGTTAGGTGGTGAAGGAAAACAAACACTTTACTTCATGGAGGTGGTAGTTCACACATACAAATGTTACACATTTTTTTCTTCATAAAAAGGTAAATAGTGGTTAATGATTATACCATAATTATAATAACATATTGGAATACTAAGGAAACTTATGTGTTCATTTTAACATGTTTTAATGTAATTTTAGGATGAATAATTTCACATAATGGAATGGGAAGGAGAGAGGAACAATTAGAAATTTATACCTCACTTCTTGGATTATCTCATTTGTGAATGGGTTAAACATTTGAGGGATGGTATTTTGAGAAGTATATATCCTATTTATGTTATTTAGGAGTGTTGATAAGTTGGTTGGGTATATTTTATATAGAACTAATTGGGTCATGGTGTGAGGAGAAGTGAGAATTGTATAGACCCTTTTATATGTCAAAAGGGATGACAATTTGTAAATACCCATATCATTTTGAAAATGGGAAGTCAATATCAATTAAACTGGCTGCAAAATTGAGAAATAATAGAGGGTATAAGTTATAAGTTTGATAAATACCTCAAACACAAATTATCACACTAATTAAAAACATGTTTTTTATCATTTACTCTTGTATGTTTACTTTGACCATTTTAACTTTTATTGTAGTAACTGGTTTTTACCTAAGTAACATATATTTTATGCATAAAAATAAATTTTTATTATTATGTAATTTGTACTTACTATTTGAAAATTTTATATTAGTTTAATTTTATCAAATTTATAAAATTGATAACATTAATTTTAAAATAACAAATTTATAATATATTAAAAACAATTTCTTAAGAAAAGTTTTACTTAAGTTATAAAACCTTAAATAAAGATTTTTGGACTAGAATAAATATTTTTAAATTTATAACATGACCTATAAAGTGAATATTTTTTCTTGAAAAGGATTTCACATATTTTTAAATCATTCTTATAATATAATAATGTCATAAAAGGCATGATATTTGTAAAAAAGAATATTTCACTATTCACCTGAAATCATTTTTTTAAAAGAATTTCAAAAATTCAACTTAAGAAAATATTCTTAAAGTAATTTAAAAAATAATAATTATTTTTTTCAAATTAAAATTATAAAATATATAAATTAGATTTTAAATTAAAATAAAACATATAATAAAAAAAATACTTTTATTTGAAAATGAACATTTTAAACTTAAAGTGTTTTTAATATGAATTCATATAGATTTATAAATAATTGAATATTGATAAAATAGTTTATAAATATAAATATTAAAAATTATAATAAACTTTTATCTATGATAAATTTAATTTATGAAGGCAAAATAAAATACCCCATTTTTTAAAATGGTCTTCGAAAGGCATCCTTTTTATAATATGAATCAAATAATAAAAATATACAATTATTTTAATTGAAATTTATGTTCTTATCTATTTTTTATTATATTAATCATGTGATTTTAATATTTTCAAAATAATTTTAGTTGGGTATTGTGTTAGTTATGTGTTGCATCTGAAATAAGAAATTAAAGATAATATTAATTTAATGGGTCCAAAATCTCTATTAATTGCATTTTACTTTCCTTAAAAAAATTTCTCCCTCGCAATTTTCATTATTGAATACTGATAAAATTACATGATGGTAATATTAATATATTTATCACACAGAATATAACCTACAATATGAAATATAACTTACTCACTTAGGCTATATTAAGTTACTTCTCCTTCCTTAAACTAAATTAATCATTAATTCTATCATATACCCAGGTATATATATACCCAAATCATAAATTTTCCATAACATAACTTTCCAAAAACCATTTGAATCTCTAAGACATTAAACCATTGTGATATTATATATTCTTCCAAAAATTTAATCTATCTTTAACCCTCAAATATATTAATCGCTGGTTCAGGAAATCACAATCTAGTCAATATATATCATATTCCTAAAAAATAGATAAAAACCTACAAAAATATCATGGATCACTTTTTCATTAATTCAATAGTGAATTGAAAGAAGATAAATACTATCTATCTCAATTTTCTCAAAATCAATTAACCCTTTATTACCTTATCATCAAGAATGTATCAATACTAAGAGTTATACATACCCCAATCATGGTATCTCCAATATTTATCCCCCAAAAATATAAATTTATTATAAAATCACACTTAAAATTATTAATACCATTTAATATACGTTTTCATAAATTTCATGAAAAAATAATAAAGAACGCCCCTTAAATGTTTCACATAATCATCATAACATTTAGAATATCCCAAATATCATTGATAAATTTCAATCATTAATGAAAATAGAAAATTGTATCAAGATTTGATTTCTATTAAAATATTAAACATAATAATTTATGTAAGATAAGGAAAATCACACTTTTACATCATAAAAATAATATACTAAAATTATAATTCATTTTAGTATTCCCCCAAATTCAGTTATAAGACACAATGGTTTCTGGATACAAACCTTTATCACTATCATTTTTGTGATCTTGTTTCAAACAAATACTTAAATCAAAATTATTATGATAATAACCATTAAAATCATATTAAATTTTTATATGAATATGTATGAGTACACAAAATATATTTTACATGAAAGGTTAAATAATTGTAATTAAATAACTGATGTTAAATGGTTTTTATCATATATATATATATATAACATACATGAAAAATTCCAATTTATTTTTCACATCAGTTTTAAAATAAATAACAATAAAAATTAATTTTTAACATATAATATTTCAAAATCTCAAGAAAAAACTACAATTATAACTGCGGTTAGTTAAAAATAAATGTTAGAAACTAATTTTTAACATCGGTTAAAATATAATCGATGTGAAATTTATAATTTCTGATCACAATGATGAAAAGTTCCATTTTTTTTACAGCATGCCATTGAAAATTTTAATTATGTCCAAAAATTTATGACACCATGGTTTTATTTTCCAGTTCCACTTATATTTTTTCATAGTCAACATCAATGCATCTCCTGATAATCTCTTTTAATTATCATCATCATTAAATTGATTAAACTATTTTTAAATTCATCATAATTTAACCAATTCTTTTAATGGTGATCTCATCACAGTATTTATAATTATTTTTCCACAATTTATTTTTATTACAAGTAGTTTTCTCAATTTATTCACCAATTAATGATTCATTTTATCAAATAATATTTATGGTGACAACAACATGAATGATAATTATGTCAAAGGTTTAATTTTTTTTCAAGATTTTATTTGGTTTCTGTGATTTTTTTCCATGAATCAATCTTTTATCTTAATTATATGAAGTAATTGGAAATGGAAAAAATTAAAAAATTACATTATTTATTACATCAGTTATTATATAACCATCATAAAAATTCATATTCAATGTTGGGTTTTTTGAATAACCAATTTTGAATGTCACTTTTAACATTGGTTTTACAATAATTTATATAAAAAGTATTTGAAAAAATAATTGTAATGTGAGTTATAAATTGAGAGATATGAATGAATGATATGGGAGTCGAATTAATTTAAAAATCGGAAAATAAAAACACTTGGTTGACTTTGTTTCCTTTAAAATGTAAAGATTTTATGAATTATATTTATGTAATACTTAAAATTTTGAATTCCCAATTGAAAATTGTTTAGTTTTATTGAATTTGATGTTAGAATAAGGCTGGATGGGTTCCATTTGTGATTATGTTGAGATTTTGTGCTTAAGGTCATTCAATATTCCAAGTTTTGGTGGATTTTATAGCCATATTTTATGGATATATTTTTTATTCTATAATTCAATGATTTTATATATTGATTAATTATTATTACCTCATTTATATTGGTTTTTATTTACATATGGTAGGAAATGATTTTTTGAGAGGTTGTGAAGAAAAAGTACGAAAAAGAGAAATACATAAACATTCTTCTTAAATGAGGAATCTCAAAAAAGGAAATATTTGAGTAGAAGTCCAAAAAAATGGGATACCCAAGGATTGGTGATAGTGTCTTCATTTGATTATATTTTTGTATATAAAATAGAATATTTTTATACTGTAATTTATTGAACTTGATAATATTTAATTATGTTTTTGATATATGGAAGTTTATCACAAATGTGTGGAAAACAAACACAAATCCAACAATTGAATTTTTCAGACAGATTAAATATGTTTTAGAGTTAAGGGAAAGTCAAGGACTAATTTTGAAGCTTGAAAATGAAAATACAGGATGATTTAGAGTGAAACTAACTGGAAATTAACTTCACACAATTATTAAATAATTCATGATGTTTAACATGAAGAATTACATAGTGTGAATCCAATACATAAATAAAGTCATAAATTGATTAAGTCCCACACATTACATGTCCTATAATAGAATTACACGATGTGAAACCTTCATATAGGACCAAGATCAGAAAAATTCGATGTAATAATGGCGGAGGTTCCCTTTTTATGATTCAAGCCCACAAATACGCATTTATGACACCATTTATGATGGATCAAGAACTTAAAATCCCTATAAATAAGAATCTGAGATAAAGGATTCAAGATAAGTCAACCTCTGAAGGTTTTTACACTACACTACACTATTGGGGTTTTACTGATTTAGATTTTTGTATTCTTTTTATATTAAATTATTTTTTATCATAACATGCGTGGATATTTTAATAAAAGTCTTTACCTCTTCTTGTTTCACCCCTCTTTCTCTCTCAATCCCTCTAATCTCATTTTCTCTCTCTTTCATCATTATGTCGTGATATATTTTCACTTTTTAATGAAAAGTTAATAATCCATGGCATGACCATGTGGGAGGTTTTTCAGAATTATTAATTATTGTGAATCAATTAAATATGTTTTTATTCTATTTTTTTGGATGAGAGAGTATTTATAGGTATGACGATCATCAACCATGATAGCATTTCCAATTACATTCATTTTCTTGGACACATTCTTTTTACCTCCTTTCTCTAAGACAAACCCTTCATTATATAGATATGGGATTTCCTGAAGGGATGAAATGATATACGGTGGAGCATGTTATTTTAGGAATTTCATTCTCAGTTGAGGTATTATCCCAGTTGACTATTGGAGGAGGTGGATTTTAGTGCACTAAAGTCATGATAAAATAACACAATCAATAAATCAATGTTAATTAATTCATTAAATAGGTTTCATCAAAGAAATTATCAAATTGAATTTAAAAAAATTAATTAATTAATGAATCCACATTATAAAATCCTAGGCCAAGACCATTCTTTCTGATCTACATACTATCTACATCTACATTTAGGTTTTAATTTAGTAATCTATTATTTTAATTGTGTGTTTTCTAAAAAACCAAAACCAGACTTTTCATAAATAATTTAAAAACCAAAAATATTTTAATTATGTGAATTAGAAATTAGTTAGTTATTGAATAAAATGATACTGAAGAGAGATGACCCCAGTCATCCTCTATGCTTTATTAAAAAAAATTAAATTTATTTTTTCCATGCCCTATGATATGATTTCATTATCTGGACTATTGGAGCCTGTAAAGCTGTCATAAGGCAACTCTCCTGGCTCAACCGCAAGCTTGGATATGGAGTCACTAGTAATTGAAGCATAAAGGATCTGGGCTAGCATGGTTCAATTATAGCGTGTAGGGAATAGATTGAGTGGGGAAGCTCGGTGACTTTCTAGTCAGGGAAGGCCTAAAGGA
The DNA here is from genome assembly GCA_963277665.1 of Viscum album. Classification (NCBI taxonomy): domain Eukaryota; kingdom Viridiplantae; phylum Streptophyta; class Magnoliopsida; order Santalales; family Viscaceae; genus Viscum; species Viscum album. The sequence goes on from OY728160.1 coordinate 2,011,381,948, forward strand.
GTTGGCTGGGCCACTAATTCCATGTCATGTATGATTAAGAAGTGACATCCCATGATATCTTTCAATGTTGTACAATGAATGTCATAGGTTATTGTGCATAAACAAAAATTCCACTATTTTAGACTGTGAGTCGCATCTTCATCCTCAAATAGTGCTTCAGTCGGGTTTGTGTCACATCTCCACTATACAATTCACATAACAAACTGTTATGGATGGAGTTATTATAATGTACCTAACCTAAAATCCACTAAACTGGTGCTCTAATAAGGGTCACCAAATGACATTAAGCGCACCTCCCCATAAGCTAAAAGTTTTCAACTACCGGTGAGGGTCTAACAGATCACATAGGAAGACTATAACCTCTTTACTAGAGTGATCCATAATAGAAATTATATAAAATAATGGAACGATAAAAACTAATCCAGAAACATGCATTACCAACAAATTACCATATATGGTACAACCACAACCAAATAATAAATATTTCATGGCATGATAACTCTAAAAAATTGTAAGAAAACCCAAGGTAAATACAAAAATCTAAAACCCAAAAATGGATCCCAACTCTAAGCCTGGATCCTCATCCATTCACATTCTTATCCCAACTCAAATCCATAGAATAGGGCCTTTTCCCTTGTCCTGACCTGTAACTATGAAATATTCTCAGGTAACCAACAGAGACTTGAGCAGGGTGTGACTAAAACTTAGTAGGCCATAACCAATAATGTCTATAAAATATCCAATCTAAATATATAGTTCATGAATGTATGAAAATAATGAAAAAGCAAACAAAAGACAACTCGGGTTCCATTAAATAACAACATTCACTTTAACCATTCCATCATCATTTCCATTTCCATCACTTAAACTTTTCTTCATTACTATATTCATTTCCATCACATTTTCCATGGGTTAGGCGTTCACATCATTACACAGTAGCCTAAACTAAAAAATTATCACGCATAAGGGGATAAGATAAGTTACCAATCTCACTAGGTGTAAACATTTCATAAATAATCATAACCAACTTATCTTGGAGCCTCAGTCCAGATAGTCTTATCCAAAGAAACCATTAGGGTCCTAGAGCATCAATTTGGTTCTGTAACACCTGCATTGAAGGTTGGGGTGTAGATCCTCATTCCAACCCAGAACATGGGAGGAGACTCAATCCTTTATACCACACCACCAAGACATGAACACATTCTTATTTATCCATTTACCACATATAGGATATCAAAAAAATACACAATCAATAAATATAACATTCACATATCATAATTATTCAACATGTGAATTAACATAAATCCTTAACCCATTATAACATTTACCAATTACATTGCATAACCCATTTAACCCATTTCCCTTTCTCATGCCATAACCCATTGAGTATTTTCAAAAACTTCCATACATTAGTCCATATTCATCAATTCCCATACTTTATCCCATTAAACACATTTATTAGTTCACAAGCATTTACCCATTTAACATGTTCATCATCTCACATTAATTCACCCACTTATTCATTTTAAGAACAATTCATAACACACTTAGCATGACCAGTTTATTACATCCAACCCATTTCATATTAATCTAACCAATTACTTACATAATTATGAAGTCTAGAAACAACTATCAGTATTCACTTTTTTAACTCAACTAATCATATCAACATGCTCATTAAGGGATCTACTTCATCACAAGGAATTTTTATACTTAACTTTAAAAATTTTCATCATTTGGATTTTTGGCACACCCTATGGGTAGCACTACATAGGTCTAATACATCCCTAATGCATCCCAAAAAGATCATGATGGGTTTAATTAATCATTTATAAACCCATGTTACAAAATATTACTAAATATATCAAATGAAAAACAAGCGGGAAGAAAATGCACAACCATGAATGGTTAGATCAACATCAAGACTATGGGATATAAGTTGTATACCACCTACCTCAAATATGATGATGAACACACTCTTATCCTTTTCCTCAAATCCTGATTCAATAATCCCTTGAATCCCAAACTATGTTCCATTGGAAAAAAGATGGTTTTATGTATTTGAAATAAGAAAAACAAAACCACAATCCCTAATATGGAAAATATAAGAAAGATGAGTGTTAAACTTACCTGAAGCTTCGATACACACCAAAAAACACTCAAAATGGCCTAGAATTTAAGGAGATCAACCCTTAAGAAGATTTTGGGGTTTTGGTTTGTCACTAGGGCTGGAGGAGGAAGAAATGGGTAGAAATTCAGGTGAGGAACTTAAACTCCCGAGGGAGAAGTTTGATAATTTTTTACTTTTTAACATGGTACATGGTTTGGACCTACAGTTTTCTAAAATATGTGTCAAATGTGCACCTACCTCTGTCAAAGAGGGGTCCAAGCCACACAGTTACCTAAGGATTCCACACGGTTTGAAAAACCATGCGCTAACCCTACAGAATACCTCGGTCCTTGTATATATGGTTTGGCCTCCCTCCTTTCATGGTTTTTTTCCATGTACCCCTCCTCCGGAGTAGCATGGTTTGGGTGCACGGTTATCCCTAACAGTAAGCCAAATGTGCAACATGCACTAGATGGACATTTTTCTCCTTATCTTATGTCCCAAACCCTCAGAACACTACCAAGCCTTGACATACACCCAGTAAACATTCCATTAACTTTATTTAAGAGATTTAAACCAAAATTTAAACAAGGAAATACCTCCATGATGTATGGGGTCTTATAACATCCCCAACCTATAACATATCATCCCCGAGCCTTACTCCCAAGAATCACTATGCTTCCAAGGTAATGAGATCGGCCACTGGGCCCACGTATCTGACTCTATTTCCCAAGTTTCTTCCCAAACATTACCATGCTTGCATAAAACACAAACCAAGGGCAATTTATTTACCCAAAATAAAATCTCACTATAATCCACAATAAAAATCATATTCTCATCAAAGAACACATCATACTCTATATCAACATCAGCAACATAAATCATGTGAGATAGTTCAGGTAAATACTGTCAAAGATGTGTAACATGAAAAACATCATGCATGCCACTATATTGCTGTAGAAGAGTCAATTAGTAATCCTCCTTTTTTATCCTCTCTATAATATCAAAAAAACCCACATATATAGGTTCTAACTTGACCTGTTTCCGAATTCGACGATGAACCAACCTTGGAAACACCCAAAGAAACAGATGATCACCCACCACAAACAGAAGAGATCAAAAACACATATCCACATACAACATTTTCCTACTCTAAGACATTTTCATACATTTCCAAATCAACTTAATTTGATCTCATGTCTCCCGTATGAGACTCAGTCCCAACAACTCTGATTCCGCAGCCTCCATCCAACACAATAATGATCTACATGGACTACTGTAGAGTGCATCAAATGGGTCTATATGAATCATAGTATAGTAGATATTATTGTTGGAAAATTCAAAAAGTGATCATTTTCCCACGATCCATTGAAATTTTGGATGAACACCCTCATTATACGCTCTATAACCTAGATAGTATGGTCCAACTACCCATCCGTATGCAGGTGAAAGGCCTTACTCAAAAATAGCTAAATACCATGTGCCTTCTGTAATCCCTACCAGAAGTGTGAAGTGAAATATGGATCATGATCTAGAACTATAGTTCATGGAACCCCTTACAACCATAGTTCCTCTAGAACAATCAACTCACCCAACTGATCCATTGTTAACTTCACTTTAATTGGAATGAAATGATCCACATTAGTTAATTGATCCAAAACTTCCCAGATCACATCATTCTTCTGAGGCTTCCTAAGGATACCCACCATGAATACATCACTATTTCATCCCATTTCCATTATGGAATGGGAAATGTATGTAATAGGACACCTAATCACTGATGCTCAGCCTTCACTTGCTTACAAGTAAGGTATCCCACCATAAAACCATCAAACTATTTCTTCATCTCTGGCCACCAATACTGCCCATAAGGATCATGATACATTTTGGTCAAATCCATATTTACTTCCCAATTAGATGTATGAAACCTATGAATCAACTCTACTTGCATACACATTGCCACAACTACATGGACATGAACATAAACGACCCCATCATGTCCAACGGCCCATCCAGACGGTGACACCCAACATTTAAGACTTTCCATTAAGTCCAATCTTTCTAAATCTCTATGTTGTTTCACCTTGACTTGTCTTAGCAGCACAAACTTAATTGCCAAGGATTTTATTTTCATCTTCCCCTTTCCATCATGTACCTTCAAATGTTTCTCATCAAACAATTCCATCATTCTCCTATCTGAACTTGATTCCTAAACTGCCTGATCTTAATCCTTCTGACTCAAAGAATCTGCAACACTATTTCCTTTTCCTGAAGTGTAAACCCACTCAAAGTCAAAGTACTGCATGTAATTGACCCATATTTTCTGAGAAATAATCAAATCATGTTGAGAGATGATGTATTTTAGACATTTATGATCAATTTATACTGTAAAAAATTCTCCCAATAGGTAATCCCACCAACATTTTAAGGCACAAACCACCACGACCAATTCAAGATCATGTGTAGGGTAATTTCTTTCATGATTCCTCAACTATCATGACCCATACGCCTCAAAACAATCATCCTTCATCAGTACCTCCCAAATAAAAACACCAGATGCATCACAAAACAAAGTATACCCCTTACTTGGCTCAGGTAATACTAGAATCTGTATGGTTTTCAACTTCTTCATTAACTCATGACAATCATTCTCAGATGCTTCAAACAATTTGAACTTGATTCCCTTATTAGTCAAGACTAAAAGTGGTGCTTTCAAATGGGAAAAAACCTTAATGAAATTTTGGTAATGAGAGGCCAATCTAAGAAAACTCTTGACCTCAGAATCATTCTTGGGATGCTCCCAAGAGACAACATCTTTCACTTTTTCCAGGTCTTCTAACACACCATCTTCAGAGATGATGTAACACAAGAAATGAACTCCATCGATCCAAAAATGAAATTTTGATAGCTTGGTGTATATCCTTTACTCTCTTAGAGTACTCAGGAAAATTACAAAATGGTTGGAATCATCATCACGAGTCTTAGAGTACACAAAGATGTAATAAAAAAAGACAACTACAAATTGGTCCATGTATGAGTGAATGATTCAGTTCATTAGAGACATAAACACTTCCTTCATATTGGTCAACCCAGATATAATAACAAAAAACTCATACAACCCACTCCTTCTCTTGAAGGAAGTTTACAATACATCAAAAGGACTCACCCTAAGCTAATGGTAATATGATATCATGTCATTCAAGGAGAACACTGAAGCATCTCTCAGTTGGTCGAAGAGATTATCAATTCTAGGAATAGGTTATCATTTAATAACTGTCATCTGATTCATATTCCAATAATTAATAGATAATCTCAATGATCCGTCAAATTTCTTATAAAATAACACATGAGATCCCCATGGTGATAGACAAGGATGAATAAACCCTTTATTCTCCAATTCTTCCAACTGATTTTTAAGTTCTAAGAGTTCTACTTGTGCCATTCTATATAGTGGAATGGAGACTGGTTCTTCTATAGGAAGCAACTCTATCATAAAATCAACATCCCTTTTGGGTGGTATCCCTGATAAGTACTCAAGAAACACATCATGAAACTAATCACCCATAGGAAGGAAAACATGCTACCCATTTCTCCCATCATTACTCATGAGACAAGCTACTTGGGATGTGAGTTCACCCAACTATTAACAAACTTGCCCTACATGTTCTACTCATACATCCCATTCACCAGGATGGACATACGTGTCTCCCTCTATAGACATTAATGTTACACTATATTGGTAACAATAAATATGGGATTGGTACAGCACCCACCAATCCATGTTAAAAATCATATCACAACCTGACATCTATAGCAGATACAAGTCCCATAGAAAACATTACTCACCAATCTCAAGAGTACACCCCTTACACTACCGAATATTTTTTCTTATGCTATTAATGGAGTATCAATCGACATGACCTCATACACACATTTCGCCACTAGTCCCAACAAAACCACAAACTGATCATATATAAAAAATGTGAAGAAAATGTATAAAAAAAATAACTAGAAAGGGTGGAACCTATAAGGATCATACCTCAAAAAATCAATGGTCCAACCTCGCCACCTCCTGGTGTAGACTGAACTGCATGAAACTGACTCACCCCTCTGCTCTGGTCCCCAGTCTAAGTTTCTGGCATCGTACCACCATGCTGATGTGGACACCCTCACCTCAAAGTACCACATTTGTTGCCTCTATTGGTATGGTAAGTGGATTTCCATCTACCTATGTGGAAAGGGGTAATATAACCCTTTCATGTACTATGAATTGGCCTCAGAACACCCTTCTTACCCCTATAGAGGGTTCCTACAAAACCTTTTTACATGCCCCATTCTACAGCACACTCATCACTCAAGTGGTTGTTGGGGACACTAACTACATAGGTTTCTTGGCTAGCCATACTGATAGTAGAAATATCAATCACTACCCAGAGAGGTTGGTTCTGTTTTATGACTATCCTATACACCACCACCCTAGTGTAAGCTCTCTAAGAAATTCTTCCTTCCATTAGATACTACACCACTAAATCTCCCAACCAGAACTATATTTCTACCACTAGGAGCCTCATTGAGGTTCACTTTATAAATAATGGAATAATACACCACTTCAGAAACCCTCTTCCAATGGAATATATTTACCTATGACATGATATCATGTCTAAGTTCATCCTAGAAATTCCTCACCATAGTTTCCTCATCACATACCAACACTGAGACGATGTGTTGCGAGTTAGTAAAGTGGCCAACATATCCCATGACTAACATAAACCCCAAGATCAACAACATAAACTTCACAACCATATCCTTCCTCAAGGTCTCAAGATAGAAATGCTCCATAAAATTATCCTAGAAGTCTGTCCATGCCATGCCATCATCCTATTGGGTATGGACCAAAAAAATCCCACCAGCACTTCTCCAGACCTCACAACTTATATATTTCCAACTTGAATATCTTCTCCAAAGTATTCTATAAGTGATCTAGAATTTTCTTAATATACTGTATCCAAAATTTGTATACATCTTGTCCACCCTCTCTAGAAAAATTATTTGGGTGTTGTAGCTATAAGTCCCCTGTCAGCTCAAATGCAATCACCACAACCCGCATTAGATCTCATACCATCATTTTTATAAAAAAAGTAAATTTAGTACATAATTCCACATCTCCTTTATTTCCCTTGTTCAATGGGGTTTCTTGCACCAATTATGGAGGTGCATTATTAGTGATGTTCTATTGTCTCCCAACTGACACATGATTCCATTATAGAATCTTTCTTAAATTCCAAGCACACATTTCAAAAAAAAACACAAAAAGTATCCACAATTACAAAAGGAAAATATCTTTACTAGGAACAACCATCCCATCCCACATATACTGTCCAAAAGGATATTATCAAACCCCTTCAAAAGTTACCCAAAACCATAGGTTAATCCATTCATTAATTTTCATTAAGAACTATTATTTAACCATTTATTCATATTATTTCCATTTACCCATTTTTATTATTTTTATTAAACACAACTTATTTTAAAAATAATTCAAGGAATATAAAATTCATTTATATACCTCATGTACCACACATTTTTCTATGTGTTCCAACCAAAATGCATTCCACCTACGTACCTGGTTCCTATAAAGATGAAGAATTCACAACCTCATGTCATTCTGTCCATGAGGAAAATATCATAAAACCATCAAATAAAAAAATAAGTGCATCTCCCAATGGTGAAATATCATTCAACTATAATATCACACATAAAGAACAACAATTACCACCCTGGGTACTTGGATTATCCCTCGTACATGGGTTAGCTACTTCCATACATGAGCTCATTTCCAAGGCCTAAGACATCCTAGTCTCCCTTATACCACACAAAATAGTTAGACCACCAGAAAGAAACTCTCTGATACCCCTTTGTAACATCCCTATTAAGGAAGCCACTAAACCGGTGCTCCAAGCCGATTCACCCCATGACATCAAGCACACATCCTTTTAATCGAAATGTTGGAAACTAGCAAGAGGGTCTATATGATCATGTGAAATACTATACCCTCTATACCAGAGTGAGACACAAAAGAAAACATATAAAATAATGGAAGAATAAAAAATAATCCAAAAACATGCATTACCAAAAATTCCCAATTAGGGTATTACCATAACCAAATAATAAATATTTCATGTCATTCTAATAATGATAATGGGGAAGAAAACCCAAGGTAAATAGAAACTGCTAAAACTCCAAAACGTGTCCTGACTCCATGTTTGGATCCTTATCTATGAACACCCCAAGTCCAACTCAAATCCCTAGCATAGGGACTTTTACCTTTTCTGGAACAATCACCATGAAATCTGCTCAGATACCCAATGGCGTCCCAAGCAAGGTGTGATTACAACTCAGTAGGCCACCACCAATGTTGTCTATAAAATATATAGTCTAAACAGATAGTGCATGAATGTATAAAATAAATGACAAGGTAAACAAAAGACAACTCAAGTTCCATTAATTAAAAACATTCACTTTAACCAATCCATCATCATTTCCATTTCCATCACTTAAACTTTTCTTCATTACTATATTAATTTTCATCACATGTTCCATTGGTTAGGGATTTACATCATTACACAAATTCGTAATCTGGTCAATTATCATGTATAAGGGGATAAGTCACATTCCCTATCTCACTAGGGGTAAACATTTCAAAAATAATCACAACACACTTACCATGGATCCATAATATAGGTAGTCTCATCCAATGAAACCATTAGTGTCCAAGATCATCAATCTATCTACCTAACATATGCATTCAAGGGTGGGTTTTAGAGCCGCAGTCCAATTCGACCCATGGGAGGAGCCTCATCCATTTATCCCACACCGTCAACCCACATGCACAAGATTATTTATCCATTTACCACATATATGATATCAGAAACCATACAAAATCAATAAACAAAACATTCACATCTCATAATTATTCAACATTTGAATTAACACCCAACCTTAAACCATTAACACATTTACCAACTACATTGCACAACCCATTTCCCTTTCTCATGTCATAACCCATTGAGTATGTTCAATAACTCCTATAAATTATCCAATATTCATCAATTCACATACACAAGACCATTTAAAACATTTATCAATTCACAGGAATTTACCCATTTAACATGTTCATCATCTAACATTCATTAACCCACTTATTCATTTCAAGTACAATTCATAAGTTACTTATCATGATAAATTTATTGCATCAAAACCCTTTAATATTAATCTAACCAATCCTTTAGGTCATTATCAAGTATAGAAACAATAATCAATAATAACTTTTAACTCCACAAATCATATCAACACTCTCATCATGGGCTCTAGTTCATTACAAGGAAATTCTGTGCTTAACACCACAATTTTCTTGTTCGAGAACTTTTGCACACCCCATGGTTGGCCCTAAATCATTATAATCCGTAATCAATGCATCTTTAAGGGTTCATGTGGGGTAAAATTCATCATTTATCCACTCATTGTACAAAATATTACAAAAGGTATCAAATTCACAATAAATGGTAAGAAAAGAAACAACCAAGAAAGCACAAATCAACCTCAAGACTATGGGACATAACTTGTAGACCACGTACCTAAAATCTAATAATGAACACACCCTTAACCTTTTCCATAAATTTTAATTCATGTAGACTTTGAATACAAAACTATATTCCACTAGAAAAAGAGGGTTTTATGGATTTAGAAGATGAAGAATGAAACCACAATCCCTAATCTGGAAGAGAAGAAATAGTAGTGTTAGACTTACTCAAATCTTCAATCCACACCCAAAAAAACTCCAAAAGGACTAGAATCGAAGGATTTTGACCCTTGGAAGTATTTGGGGTTCTTGGTTCATCAATAGGGATGGTGGATGGAGAAATGGGGAATAAATTGGGTTAGGAACCTAAAATCCAGATGTGACAATCTGGTAATTTTACACTTTTTAATGGGGTGCATGGTTTGACTGCATGGTTTTCCAAACAACGCACCAACAATACAGTTTCCTCTATCCATGAGGTGTCCAAGATGCATGGTTACATACGTATTCTGCATGATTTGAAAAATCAGGCGCCAACAGTGAGGAATGCCTCTATCCAAGTCTTCACGGTTTGGTCTCCCTCCTTGCATGGTTTGTTTAACTGTGAACCCCTCCTCCAGAATAGAATGGTTTGGGCTCACTGTTATCCCTAACTATGCAACAACAATGAAACATGCATTGGATGGACAATTTTCCCCTTCATTCATGTCCCAAACCCATGGAACACCCCCAAGCCTTCGCATACGCCTGGTAAACATTCCATTAACTGGTTTTAAGAGAATTAAACAAAATTTTAAAAAAAGGAATACCTCCATGAAGTCCGAGATATTTCATTTCTTGATCTTGGACCAACCACTATGAAGTATGAAATGATCATGGATGATTGTAAGAAATCATGGGTTATCTCAAGCTCATCTGTATGGAGGGGAACACCATGCATTCAAGGAGTAATCTCACCCTCACCACTATGATGTTTGGAAGGTGTCTTGCATGCATGAAGTGAAGAGGATGATGGGTTTATTTTGTGGTATATGATTTTTTTTCAGTAAATATATATTAATATAAATCATTATGAGGGCATAGGTGTTGAATCCATTTCCAAATTCATAGAATAAGTTAGTATTGTGATGGAGGAGGGCGTGTCTTGACAGTTGTTATAGGAAAAGTTCCAGGTCTAATGATGTTTTTTATCATCACAAAGGATATGGGTTTGTGTTTTTTAATTTCTAGAATAGTTATAATACACTAACCCATGCTACCATTTGAACTAGAACCTAAACCAACCTGCCACTTGCTCAAAGGGTGTTCTTGATCTCAACGGTCTGAAAACTTGTGTCTGGGCATTACAGAACACACATTGGGAATGATTTCCCACTCATAAAATAATATAAACAAGTAGTGTAAATGAGTGGATAAACCATCCAATCATGATAAAATTAATAAACATCCATGATGGAGATACATCTAAAATAAAAACCAAAACCTGGTTTTATAAATATAAAGATATATAGTGGCTCAAAAATAGGCATCGAAGACAAAAAATAAAAAAATTAATGAGTACAACATGATAAAGTAGCTAATACAATGATCAAAACTGAAATGTGACCTAGAAAATCCCCAATAAGTCTTCATGTGACCCATGGTCATCGTCCAACCCAACATCTCCCTTAGGAAACCTAAATAAGAAGAGACCAAACAAGATATAACTTGGAACATGTAAAATATTTTTGTGAGCTATAAATCCTAGTAGTTCTCCACCCAGTGAATATATCAAATTTCTTTCATATAACATTCCATAATTCTAGTTTGAAATAAATATGAAAAATATACATTTTTACAATAAGACTTTATAAAAAGAAACTAAAAAAACAACACATTTGTTAAAAAATTCTCTCTATTTCAATTAAATGAGAACAATCACTTATGAATTTTTATTCCCTAAACAAATACTCTTTTACTAAACTGCCATTTAAAAAATAAACTTTGAAAAACATCTCAAAAAAATACCTTTTCAAGTATGATTGTAAACCCCCAAATCATTGTTTTAAATTTCAAATGGTTTTTCGAAACATTCTTAAAACCCAAATTTTCAACCAAATCTGGGAACAACAAACCTAAGACATATTTTAAATCCCAAAAACAATTTTATCAAAACAAAATAATTTCAAATTAATGTAATTACACCTTTCAATACACATTTATAGAATATTTTTGTAATAATCCTCATAACAACACCTGAAATGGGAAACCATAAAAAATAGGCACCATATAGTCAATCAGAAGGTAAAAGAGAACAACTAAGAATAAGGAATCATGAAATCACATAATAAACATAATATATAAGTAATTAAAATAAGGAACCCCTAGAATGATCTTATATATGATCCCAGAGTCACATAAAACTCCCTGGGACTCCAATGACAATGAATTGAACTATTTATAATGAACCTAGGATGGAATTACGGAGCCTGTCATATCCTAGTAGTCCTACAGAACTAACCGGGTTCCATCATGATCAGGGGATCAAAATAAACCATAGTCCTTTACAATACATTCTAGGACCACTAAAACATCCCATCAACTCACTCGTTCAGACTTGGTCCTTAGCTAAGTCACATACTCTAAACTAGGACTTTCACTCATGTAGGTAGCATATTATCTTCCTTGGATTTATGTGGCATCAGACAAGGGAGGTGAGGAATCAATCAACCACATGATGAAAACAAGAATCAATTCAAAGAATTATAAATAAATATGACATAATCTATAACACCATTAGAAAAATAACACCTTATATCATCATATAATATCCACATACATTAAGAACCAACCATTAAAGCGAACAATTACAAGGGTCACACAAATAGAGTCTCATAACAATCATGAAAACTCATTTTTCATAAGGTTCCAAATGAACCTTTTTGAAATAATCTTAGAATTCCAATTCAACTCATATTATTTCACTTCTCATCTCAATACACTTGATAATATTTTTATTAAAAAATTTATTGAAACTTATTTGGGAACTCATAGTTCCCTTAAAACCACCTTTGAAATATTTTAAATCCATTAAAAGGTTTCAAAATATCACTCACACTCATTAACATACCCCCTTTGAAATTAAAAAACCCATTTGGACCACTTTAAACAACCTAAACATATTTTTTGGAAATAAATTGATGTAAAAAACCCATTTAAAACACCAATTTAGTGTTCTCCACCACTTTTAAAACAATTTACATAATTTAAATACCATTTACACATTTATAAAACCACTTGGCATGGAACTCATTTCATTAAAAGGGTTAAACCATTGGAAAATTATTTTCCATCCATCATTGGATACATATATAAACTTAATTTAGATAAAGACCCAATTTGAAACAACCAAGAATCTCATGGCATTAAATAAAAAGCAACAACATAGAACCATATACCACATTCAAGAGAAAACTGACTAAAAGGCATCATATTCAATGTAGAATGCTCAAATAGGCCAAGAAATTCCCTTTATAACTCCTACACGAACAAAGATCCATGATTAGGTCCAATACTTGCACAAAAATTAGCTAACATGGATTTTAGGATTACTAGGAGGAAGATAAATAGAAGGAAAATTAAGAATATTAGATATAAAGAGGTGTATAGGGTCATAACCAGGAGATATCCATATGAATTGAGGAAGAATGGAAATAAAAATATGTTGATAGAATGAAGTTACCTTAGGGTATGCCTGGTCCATTCGAGTAATATAGAGTGAAGGAGGAGGGATGAAGGATTAAAATCAAGTGATGATTGTTCCATAATTTCATCTTTTAATGAATTTGGGAAAGATTCGTGGTTCATCTATACAGTTGGAAAAACCATGCATCCACCGTGCCAAATGACACTATTGGATTATAGAATCACTTTGCATTATTTTCAAATGTTCTAACTGACCGTGTGAAAGTGGAACTCTATCAAACATACACACAAAAGGCCATGTTATATTTCTCCTTGGTTATGTATGTTTAGGATTGAACAAATGCACTACTTATGCAGGACAACCGTTCATAGAAAAAATTTACTAAAAATATTACTGTGTGAGGATAATCACTTGGTCTCCCTTAAACTGTGCATAGAAATCGTATACAAGAGGAAAATTTCCATATTTTTTAAGTTTTGAGATGAATCTTATCAGAAACATTAAAAAACCCACAATGACCTAAAACAACATAAAATTAAATCCATGGTGACATGAATTATTTCATAATTCTCCCCACCATGCCACTTTATATCCTCATAATGTCTCAGATTAATGTATTAGTCAATGGAGAGGAAAATAAAAAATGAATATTTAATGTTGTGTAAGATAAATCACTAAAGACAAAAGAGAATCCTTATAAGAAAATAAAAATCCTAAAAAACATTAAGTGAACACATAAAGAATCGATCTAAAACAATTAATAAAATCTCTAGAGAGACAGAGGCCTAACATAGGTCTCCCCCCATTTATATCTAATATAAATTGGGAGAAATAAAATCAATATATTTCCCATAAAGTGGTAGGACATCATTAAACAAAAAATTACAAAAAATTACAAACAAAATGGAATTACAAAAGTTACCTAGAAAAAATAAACCACTAATACAGGCTCCAAATCCATCAGGGAGACACTAAACTAAGAAACACCCCAATGGATTAAAAGACTAAATCACTAAATCCATATAATTCCCAAAACAAAAGATCACAACAAATGGAGAAATTCCTTGTCAAGTTAGAACATAGTTTTTACCCTAGGATAATAAGATGAATGTGAGGTAATTTAAGTATAAACATGTGGAATACCATCACATAATGATTTTGATAGGAAATAACTTGGTGACACCCAAAATCCAATTTGAAATAAAGACAAACACCTAGTCATCCATTTGTGCAACCTAGGTTTCCCTATGTCAAAACCAAAAAACCAAAAACCCAAAAAACCAAACCAAGTTCATCACCATAAATAATAAAAACTGATCACCATCAAACCACATGGCCCAAGAATACCTAAACATACTCTACTCACCTAAGAGGAAATAATGGAACTCATGGAATGCACCCTATTGTATCACCTTAAAGAAAAAACTACTCCAAACTCAATAAGAAAAAAAATCCAAAATTAGATCATCATCCAAAGGAGAATCAACCCAACACCAAAATAGTTGATAAAATGATTACCACCACATCAAGCTCAAACATCTCTAAGATCAAATGAGAGAACATCCAAAACAAACAATCTCTAATACCTTAAACTAAGATCTCTCTCTATGTCCCTACCACAAGATGTAAAACTGCACCCTTATAACTACGTATCGCTTGATTCCCATCCTCATGGAAGACATAGGAACACCTGGATATTTTATCGACAGGTCCAACCCTATATTTTATAACCTTTGTTGGGACCTTGGCCCAAGGTCTTTTCCCCAGAATTGCACGTGGTGTAGTGTGGACCTTGTCCTCATTCACGTCAGATACGCTTTATCACGCGTTTCACATTGCCCTTATAACCTCGTTTCTCCTATATGTGTCTAAGCTGTATGATATTAAACTATATCTCCTGGTCCCACATAACTTTAAACTATTGCATATTTATTGAATGATGTTAAAATGAATTGGTTGGTCCTATCATACGACTATAAACTATGGCATTATTGTCATGGCCACATGACAAAAAATGGAATTGCATTGTGATTTCCTCACTCTAGGGGACATTGTGTTGGGTATTGGTCATCCACCATTTCCCTTTTTAATTCCTATATGTGGATTGATTCTTATATCGACCCCTGGATTCCTTATCCTAGGCTTATCACTTCACAAAAAAAAACACATCCATCCTAAAGAACAAACAAGATCTATCAAATGATGATTCTTTCGATGTGCGGGTCAGACCTGAACAACGGTATTGTCCCCAGCTTTGGTACCCTACCATGCCACTTCTAGAACTATGTTTGGCTTGATCCCCAACATAAAGGGGTACGTAGGAATGCTTGGGAAATTTTCCTCGGGCCCATCCCAAATTTCATTTTCGGTCCCTCGACCTAAAACCTCCCCAGGAAGCTCATGGTGTGATATAGACTCCATGTCCTCATTCACGTTGGGTTTTATAATTACCACCCCATGTGTGTACCTCATTGCTTTCCATATACGGTCTAATATCTAAGACCTTAAATAAAGATATATTTATGTCCTATCTGCAAGTCAAAAAGAAAACATTCCCTGAACTGCATCTGGTTTGATTCCCATCATCATGGGATACATAGGAACACCCGACCATTTCTCTTCTAGTCCAACCTGAGGAATCCCAAATCCTGCCCCCTTTTTTCGGCCCCTTGGCCTGACCTCCATTGGGACCATGTGGTCGTGAGTACTTATTGGGTCCTTATTCACATTGGGTTTTGAAACAACTGCACCATGGGTCTCCCTTTACCCTAGAAAGGGATTTGACTCACTTTATTTGACATGTCTCATTGGAACACTCAAATGCATTGTGGAAAAGATCCCAAGGTGTTGGATTTTCACATGGACATTCTCTTGTTTAATGTCCAAGCCTCATGAGCCATTTATTTGGATCCTCATTATCTTTTATGTCTGAAGGGACCCGCTTTATGACTTGGTATCATGCCACATTAGCTGACCAACCGTCATGGGCCAATACCCCAGAAGACCTCAGATGACATTTTGCGATAGGTCCCGTGTTTTGAACATGGTCAGTGATCGACCCTCATCTATCTATCCCCATACTATGCTAACACAAAACAGATGATGTGTTTCAAATATGATCAACATCTATAACTTATCTCCATGCCGCAATTATTGTGATCCAGATCTCGAGTTCCATGATTCACATCTTTCCACTCCCTTGTGTTCAAGTGGAATTCAAGCACACTAGGTTCTACACCTATGCGTATATATGTGAGTTAAGCAGGCATGTAAATAATTTTGGGATGTCGTTCGCCTGGGATTACATTTCCCCTAATGTGTTCCTCCCTGTACTAGAAAAATCCCACCACTACTCCTTGTTTCCCACATCGATCACGACTCACATGGGCTTAGTGGTTTTGGTAAGATGTGTAATGGTGCAGCAGAACCATGCATGCCACTTGTCCCACATGACATTAAAATTCACATCTATAACTACGTATGGCTTGATACCCATCATGATGGTATATGTAGGAATGCCTAAACACTTTTCCTCAGGCCCATCCCAACTTTCACTCTCAGTCTCTTGACCTAAAAAATCCTCTAGGGATACGTGGTGTGTTGCAGACTCCTTATGTCCTCATTCATGTTAGATTTATAGCTACTGCATCACGTACTCCCCTTTTGAGATCTTTACCTTCACTCCCCATCCTATCGTATGACGTTAAACTACACAAGTCCATATGTACTCAGCATATGACATTAAACAGCGGTTCAAACCTAAACAAGTTTAGGATGCCACATGTTAATTATGGGATGCGTCAGCTTCCTCACTAAAGAGGATTACCCCTACCAGCATTGTCTCTGACCACACTGTGTTCATGAACTATGTTTGGCTTGATTCTCATCAATATGGGATATGTAGTGACACCCAAGAATTTCACCTCGGGCCCAGCCCTAGGGTCATTAACCCTTCCTCCCCTCGTCCCTGATTACAATCCAGTATCTATGACCTTAAAATAAGAATCTATAATCCGTGCAACATGACATTAAATTGTATGCCTCAGTCCAGGAAATATGACCTTAAAACTACGTGCAACATCTTGGTCATATGCTGTTAAATTATTCCATTCATCGTCTACATCCGTATGATGTAAAAATGTAAGGCATTCTAGGTCCTCACCAGAGAGGTCCTATTTGGAACAAAGTTTGATCTATGATCAGAACGATGCACCCACCTAATTTATTTTCACTATAGTGTCATAATTTAAAGAGTGTTGTACTCCTTTCGATTGACCCATCACTACCCCCTCCACACTTTTCATGCCCCTTATTTGGACCCTCATCCTCTTTTAGGTTTTAAGGAACCCCATAACAGTATGGTTTCTTGGCCAATGGCTCACCTACTATCCCGAGCTAACATTCCGGAAAAGCAATGGATAACATTTTGAGTCTGGACCTATGTTTCAAACATGGTCAGTAGTCATCACTCATTTGTTGTCCCCATGCCAGGCTAATGCAATAGGGTTGCTTTTTTTCAAACACGGTCAACAATTATCCTTCATTTTCATGCCACCTTCACAGCATTATGAATTTTGGGTATCGTGATTCACACTTTCCACTCCCTTGTGTTTGGATTAATTCTAACACCCCTGGCGTTGCCCCGCTTGTGCACCAGAGAACATTTGGAAAATTGAAATTCGACTATTTTGAGACCTTCGTCCTCTAGTTAGGCCTCCATCTTTCTTCCCAGAAATCTGGAATGGTTGTTCAAACCCTGGATTCCTGAAGCTTGGTTGGCACTCTCACATTTGGGTGGAATAACGAGGTGGTCATCCCATGTTTCTCACATCGGTCCGGACCCACTTGATCTTAGGGATTGATCACTGGATGTTTCACGAATGTGAAAGACATGAAGTAGGCCAAAAAAAATAATGGAACTTATGCATGAATCCAACATAAAAAATTAAAGTATGAAAGTACATTCAAAAGTTTACAAACATTACAACACCCAGGGATTGACCCCTCCCATGGATGGTTTGATCTCTTCAAAAGAGCGTTGAAAATCCACCACTCTCTGGCATGTGTCATGCAGGATTCGATGTCACCTATTTAGTTCCCGCTCCTCCTCGGCTGTAGTGGGGTGTAGTTCTTCAGCCTCAATCCGGGCCTACTCCTCATTACTCCAAACAATAGCCATATTATCGGAGGCTTGCTTCATCCATTCTTCGGACTTTTCCAATTGGTCCTTAAACCACAATATAAGCTCTGATTGTGTATTGAGAAAAGTGGAATGGTCATCTGCCCGGACCTGCAACCATTGAATCTCATTTTCAGCCTCCTGGATCCTCTTGATGTTCACCGCTTTTCTCCGCTGTCAACTCACACCAAGGCCATGATCATATTCCTGAATCTTCTCTACCATGAGATCTCGGATGGGCATGTGAGGAGTTGGGCATAAAATTCCCCAACACATAGTTCAAGCAGTTGGGACTGAAGGCGATCCATCTGGTCTATCCATTATTCTTGAAGGGTCTCATCGATGAAGTGCTTGATTAGCTTCCATGACTGGTAACAGGAGATTTTCTATCCTCCTCATCAGAGGTCGTCTCATCCCGATCTATAGGTTCGGAAGGTTCAATGTGGAGAATGACCCCAGGAACTCGTCAGCAGGGTATTCATCGGGTGTATGATCAGGTAGGTTAGGACCCATGTCACCCGATTGATCCCCATCGTCGGATTCCACCTCAATGACTTCAGGTGCGGCCCAGATGACGGTCCCACTTATGATCAGGAGCGCTGTAACTTGGTTAGTCTAGGCGTCCACTTCCCCGACCACCGTCATCCCCTTGGGAAAGGCACCACCAGGAGCTCTGACCAAGCTTTCCAATGCGGCCTATGCCATTTGAAGAACTGTGCATACATAAAGTGAATGGATGTCCGTTGAAATGATCAATGGATGACAGTTACAAATTCCTTAAAGGACACTTACATAGATCGAATAGTTGGCCTCTCTATTAGGTTGTTTCCATTGGGACCCCGATGCGAGACCTCCGTATACTGTTGGGAGATCTGAAAATTCAGGAAGAACCACCCTGGGTGTCGTAGTCCCACTAAGTGTGGTAATCAACGTAGCTATAGGCTCAGATCTTGAAGTTCCCGCAGTTGCATATACTATTGGGCGGGAGCCGGTTTTACATTTGAGGCCCTCCTTCATAGTTCAATTGTTAGTAAGGAGTCCTAAATGACCTGGATGAAGACTCTAGGGAAGTGGTCTAGGTTTTTACCTTGAGAGCCTCTATAAACTCTTCAAGCTCTGGGTTTGAATCACTGACCTCACCCTCCCCTAGAGGACTCCCTCTACCGGCCTCCCCCCTAGGACTCATCTGATTCTTTCGGTAGAGGGAAGTGCTCTCTTAATTCTATGGCCGAAAACTGTGGAGGGGCTGTTTGATCCAAAAACACCTTTACAGAATCCTTCAATGGATGCAGAGAACCTCAGGAGTGCACAAAGTACTCCATCTCAGCCAGGTATTGCTCCCCCTCCACCTGGGATACTGCAAAGAAGGCCCTGGCAGGGCCGATCCCTGAAAAATCCATCCCGAGATGGTTCAGGTGTTGCCACATCTATGACAAGTTTAGGAATTTCCTGTTGACATCCCAAATGTCCTAATCCTCTAAGAAGATAGAATTCTCTGACATGTCTTTAACAACATGAAAAAATTCCCTACTTTTATTTATGAATCTCTTTCCTCTTAATAATTTTTTTGTTATGTTTTTTAATAAAAGCACATAGAAATACTTCGAACCCAAATTGTAGTCTTCATAAATGATATAATTATTATAACAAATTAAGGAATATGGAATAATTATTAATTTAATTAAATAGTATGATTAAAACACCCCATTTTAATATAAATAACGAAATAATTTTACTTTTTTGTGTCAGAAATTTCACAATGTAATTTCAAAATTCATTTTTTATCCATTGTTATTTTTAATAACTAAGGATTTTTATATTTAAAAGTTAAATTTCTCATTCTTAGAGAATTTTTAAGGTTAAATAAACATCATTTTTTAATTCGAAATGTCAAAATTAATCTTGGGAGAATTTTAGTAGTTTTCTAAGAAGTTTAAAATTTTCGATGAATTGTATTTTTTTAGGAATAGTGTTTTCTTGATGAATAGTGTTTCATGAATAGTTTTTTGATGAATACTAAAAAAATATTTTATTATTAAATTACATTTTTTGTGAAATGATTTACAATAATACGACATACATGGTTGTAATCATGGTGAAAAATGTGGTTCAATAAGATCAAAATAATTTTTTAGTGAATAGTAACTTAACCCTTTCATATTGTAATTTTACCCTTATGAATAGTAAATAATATTCAGGAATAGTAAATTGGCCAAAAAAATATAAAATTCACCCATGAATGTATAAATACAATTTAGACATCTTAAAAGTGAAAAAATGATCATAATATAAGTGTTGGTATTTTTGTATGTCATAAATATTTTATTTACAATTTTATGATTAATTTAATAATTTAAAATGGAAATTTATTTTCATAAAATGTAACCATAAAGTGTTACTTTATTTCCTTATGGTTATATGATAATTTTATGGGACCTTGATTACTTTCTCAAGGTGTTACAAAAAGAGTTATAGTTTTAAGGTTGTTTTTTTGGAATAAATAATGATTTTATTTTTAAAAAAATTAAAAATACTTATAAAATTATTTTCATAAAATTGAGTTAATTTTTGAATTCAGATAATTGATATTATATTAGAGTGAATTAATGATATATTTATAAATGTTTTTGTTTTTCGGTAAATAGTAAAAATATAGTTTTGAGTTTCGGGGTGATTAATGACATCATTAATGATGTAATAATGATTTAATAATTCTGGTAGACTTTTGAATAGTAAGATATGTTATGAGGTGTCCCAAGTGTCCAATAACATGGTAAAATACCATAGGAAAGCCCATGGTTTTGCAAATACCACTGATGAGGTGTCTCTTGGAAATTAATAAAATATTCCCTTACTTTTGCTATAAATACCAACCCATTCCTTCATTCCTTTCATTCAAAATCCATCATTAATGATGATATGGTATTTTTTACCTCCCAAGGATTCCTCCCAAGATTCCCTCAAGCCCCCAAGGTCCCAACCTTCAAGCTTTCAAAGGTACTTTTCAAGGCAAGGGAACCTTTCACCCACCTCTTTTAAGTCACAATTTCCTTTATGTTATGTCTTCTAGTTTCCATCTTCTTATGTTGGGGTATTTTCTTCTATA
Source organism: Viscum album (assembly GCA_963277665.1). Lineage (NCBI taxonomy): Eukaryota > Viridiplantae > Streptophyta > Magnoliopsida > Santalales > Viscaceae > Viscum > Viscum album. The sequence goes on from OY728160.1 coordinate 2,011,403,607, forward strand.
TCTTTATTACTTTACATTTCATGTACAATTTATGAGAGACCATTTATGCTCTCATCAAATAATTTTCTGAATTTTTAATTGTAGTTGTTAGGCTGCCGAATTTTTGTAAAAAAAATCACAGCTTCTCTTTTCTTTCAAGTTTCCTTTTCATGCGATATGTCATTAAAATATCCATAACATGAACTTATTTATTTCTTATTCTATAACCATAATTTATTATTATTCATTTATGAGTTTTTTAACCATTTCCCCTCTCTTTTAAATATTTTCTAAAACTATGTTGTATTGCCGTTATGCTGCAGAATTTTTGTCTCGAAATCTCTCTCTCTTTTTCTCAAGAAATTCTATTATTTTATTTATATGAATCCCCAAACCTATTTTTAAGGGGTATTCATAAATATATAAAAATGATATATTTTATTCTATAATTTACATACATGAAACTCTTATTGCTTTTCCAATGGTTTTAAAAGACATAACAATCATGTTTTTAAGCACTTTTAAAACCTCACAATTTTGAAGTGAAAACCATTAATTTTAATCTGTATGGGTTATTATGAAATGTATAATTATAATGTATGTTGATCACATGAAAATAAATACATATTAATGGTTTTACCTGATATCAATCCAATTCATTGGGTAAAAAATTTAATCTCTAGAGATGACAAGTTTCATGATACCTTGGTGAATAACCTTGGTAATTTTTATGACACCATGGGGATGAACCTTGGTGATATTTTCATGAATGTCTAAATTAAATTATTTAGGCAGGTATTCAAGTTATGATTCAAGTTATTTTCATTATGATATCCCTCTACTTCCATTTCTCATGTCTTTATATTTTTCATCAAGTTCTTATTGATATCACAAGTAAACTGATTCCCTTGCTTTCCTTACTGGGCCTTCTGATCACCCTTTTCCTTTAATGCATGTCTCCAGGTTATGATATGAAGTAATTTTACTTTAGGATAAACCTATGATGAAGCCTTACAAGTTTATTAGAAGAACGATTTATGTTATCATGTTTTATGTTCCTGATTTCCAAGACACTAGACTTTAAAGATCCGCTGTTTGTAAAATGTAATGAAAAGTTATGTAATAAAAAGGCGGGATGCCATAGTTGGTATCAAATGATAGTTTAGTTATTTGTGGAAATTAGGAATATCCCTATTGAAAATTTTAAATATAGGAAAAACTCATGGTATTTTGGTGAAATATTAAGTAAGTGGTTTCTGAACCAATAAATCTATGTCTGGATACGAACAACTGGATGTCGATCTGGAACAAATGTACCTAGGCGTGAAAACTCTGACAAGGAGTTTTAAGCTTGACCTGGGGTATCCTGGTACATGACAACATGCCTTGCTGCACTCCTAGTTCGACACTCTCTGGGGATATATTTAGTTAATCACATGTTTTTTATGAATCATTAAGAAGGATTTATAGAAGAGGTAATTGTTGTTAAAGAATAATATTTTTTTAAGACATGAAATTACTTTATAATTTTATGTTTCCTAGTAGTAAAAAATTTCTAATAAGAGAAAATCGTGATGATGCAATTTCTATAACGGGGGAAGAATACAACGACCCGAACAAATGCACTACTTTTATTTATGGATCTCTTTCCTCCTAATAATTTTTTATTTTGTTTTAAAATAAAATCACATCGAATTACTTCGGACCCAAATTTTAGTTTTTATTAATGATATAATTATTAAAACAAATTAAGGTATATGGAATAATGATTAATTTAATTAAATAGTATTATTAAAACCCACTTTTTAAATATAAATAATAAAGTAATTTTACTTTTTTTATGTCAGAAATTTCACTATGCAATTTTACAATTCATTTTTTATCCGCTGTTAGTTTTTATAACTAAAGATTTTTATATTTGAAAGTAAAATTTCCCATTCTTAGAGAATTTTTATGGTTAAATAAACATCATTTTTTATTTCCAAATATCAAAATTAATCTTGGGTGAATTTTTAGTAGTTTTCTAAGAAGTTTCAATTTTTCAATGAATAATATTTTTTTGATGAGTAGTATTAGACGAATAGTGTTTTAATGATGAATAGGGTTTCATGAATAGTGTTTTTTTTTGATGAATGGTAAAATTTTTTATTATTAAATAACTTTTTTTGTGAAATGATTTTCAAAAATCCGACATACATGGTTGTAATCATGGTGGAAAATGTGGTTCAATAAGATCAAAATAATATTTTGGTGAATAGTAAATTTACTCTTTCATATTGTAATTTTACCCTTATGAATAGTAATGAATAGTAAATTGGCCAAAAAATAGAAACTTTACCCATAAATGTATAAATACAATTTTGACATCTTAAAAGTGAAAAAATGATCATTGTATAAGTTTTGGTATTTTTGTATGTCATAAATATTTTATTTACAATTTTATGATTAATTTAATAATTTTAAATGGAAATTTATTTTTATAAAATGTAATCATAAATTTTTACTTTATTGTCTTATGGTTATACTATAATTTTATGGGACCTTGATTACATTCTCAAGGTGTTACAAAAGATTTATAGTTTTAAAGTTGTTTTTTGGAATTAATAATGATTTTATTTAAAAAATAAATTTAAAATATTTTGAAAATTATTTTCATATAATGGAGTTCTTTTTTGATTTCATAGCATTAATATTAGGTTTGGGTGAATTTATAAGATTTTTATAAAATGATTTGTTTTTCGGTGAATTGTTAAAATACAGTTTTGAGTTTCGGTGTGATTAAAGACATCATTAATGATGTAATAATTATGTAATAATTTTGGTAGACTTTTGAATATTAATATATTTTATGAGGTGTCCCAAGTTTCCAATTCCATGGGAAAGCCCATGGTTTTTCAAATACCACTAATCATGTGTCCTTAAGAAATTCATAAAATATTCCATCACTTTTGCTATAAATACTAACCCATTCCTTCATTAATTTCATTAAAAATTCATAATCAAAGAAGATCTAGTCTTTTTTTACCTCCATAGGAGTCCTCCAAATGTTCCATCAAGCCCCCCAATGACCCAACCTTAAAGATTTTGAAGTTACTCTTCGTGGAAAGGGAACCTTTCACCCTCATCTTTTAAGTCATAAATTCCTTTATATTATGTATTCTAGTTTCTATATTCTTATGTTGGGGTATTTTATTATATATCCTAATTAATATAAATTTCATTTCCACTTGATGATAGACCATTTCTGCTCTCATCAACTGATTTTCTGAGTTTCTAATTGACGCTGTTAGGCTGCAGAATTTTCGTAAAAGAAATTGCATCTTCTCTTTTCTTTCAAGTTTCATTTTCATGTGGTATGGCATTAAAATATCCATACCTTGATCTTATTTATTTATTATTCTATAACAATAATGTATTATGAGTTATTATGAGTTTTTACCCTTTTCCCCTATCTTTTAAATATTTTCTAAAATCTTGTTGTATAGCAGTTAGGCTGGAGAATGTTTGTCTCAAAATCTCTGTCTCCTTTTCTCAAGAAATTATCATATTTTATTTATATGAATACCCAAACCTATTTAATTTCAATAGGTATTCATAAATACATAACAATGATATATTTTATTATGTAATTTACATACATGAAATGCTTATTCCTTTTCCAAGGGTTATAAAAGACATAACGATCATGTTTTTATGTACTTTTAAAACGTCATGATTTTGAAGTGAAACCCATTAATTTTACTCTATATGGGTTATTTATGAAATGTATGATTATGATATATGTGGATAACATTAAAATAAATACATATTAAGGGTTCCCTCTGATAGTGCTCCAATTCATTGGGTAAATAATTTAATCTCTAGAGATGACACGTTTCACGATACCTTGGTGAATAACCTTGGTAATTTTTGTGACACCTTGGGGATGAAACTTGGTGATATGTTTATGAATTTATAAATTAAATCTTGTATCCACATATTAAATTTATGATTCAAGTTATTTTCATTTTGATATGCCTCTACTTACATTGCTCATGTCTTTATGTTTTTCATCAAGTTCTTATTGATATCACAAGTAAACTGATTTTATTGCTTTCCTTACTGGGCCCTTTGCTCAACCTTTTCCTTTAATGTATGTATCTAGGTTATGAGATGAAGAAATTATACTTTAGTATGAACCTATGATGAATCCTTACAAGTGTATTATAAGAATGATTTATGTTATCATGTTTTATGTTCCTGATTTCCAAGACACTAGACTTTAAAGACCCGCTGTTTGTAAAATGTAATGAAAAGTTATGTAATAAAAAGTCGGGATGATATAGTTGGTATCAAAGGATAGTTTAGTTATTTGTGGAAATTAGAAATATCCCTATAGAAAAGTTTAAATATAAGAAAACCTCATGGTATTTTGGTGAAAAATTAAGTAGTTTCCGAACAAATAAATCTCTGTCTGGATACGAACAAGTGGATGTTGATCTCGAACGAATATACCTAGGAGTGAAAACTATGACAAGGAGTTTTAGGCTTAACCTGGTGTATTCTGGTACATGAAAACGAGCCTTGTTTCACTCTTGGTTTGAAACTTCTGGGGGATGTGTTTTTTTAATCACAAGCTTTTTATGAATCATTATGAAGGATTTATAAAAATGGTAATTGTTGTTAAAAAATAATATTTTTTAAGACATGAAATTACTATATAATATTATGTTTCCAAGTAGAAACAAATTTATAATAAGAGAAAATTGCAAGGATGCAATTACTTTCAGGGGGAAGAGTGTAACGAACCAAAAAAATTGACTACTTTTATTTATGGATCTCTTTCCTCCTAATATTTTTTTACTATGTTTTACAATAAAAGCACATCAAATTACATCGGACCCAAATTTTAGTTTTCAGAAATGATATAATTATTACAAAAAATTATGTTATATGGAATAATGATTAATTTAATTAAATAGTATGATTAAAACACCATTTTTAAATATAAATGATAAAATAATTTTACTTTTTTTGTGTTAGAAATTTCACTATTCATTTTCTATCCGCTGTTATTTTTAATAACTAAAGATTTTTATATTTGAAAGTTAAATTTCTCATTCTTAGAGAATTTTTATGGTTAAATAAACATTATTTTTTTAATTCCAAATTTAGAAAATTAATCTTGGGTGAATTTTTAGTAGTTTTCTAAGAAGTTTCAATTTTTTGATGAATAATATTTTTTGATGAATAGTATTGGATGAATAGTTTTTTCTTGATGAGTAGTGTTTTATGAATAGTGTTTTTTTATGAACAGTAAAAAATATATATTATTATTAAAAAATGTTTTTTATGAAATTATTTTTAAAAATACGACATACATGGTTGTAATCATGGTGAAAAAATGTGGTTCAATAAGATCAAAATAATTTTTTGGCAAATAGTAACTTAACCCTTATTGTAATTTTACCCTTATGAATAGTAATGAATAGTAGATTGACCAAAAAAATAGAAACTTCTACCAAGAATGTAAAAATACATTTTAGACATCTTAAAAGTGAAAAAACGATCATAGTATAAGTATTGGTATTTTTGTATGTCATAAATATTTTATTCACAATTCTATGATTAATTTAATAATTTAAAATGGAAATTTATTTTCATAAAATTTAATCACAAATTGTTACTTTATTTTCTTATGGTTATACGATAATTTTACGGGACCTTGATTACTTTGTCAAGGTGTTACAAAACAAGATATAGTTTTAAAGTTGTTTTTTTGGAATAAATATTCCCTCACTTTTACTATAAATACCAACCCATTCCTTCATTACTTTCATTCAAAATTCATCATCAATGACGCTATGGTCTTTTTACCTCCCAAGGAGTCCTTCCAAGGTTCCCTCATTCCCCGAATGTCCCAACCTTCAAGCTTTCGATGTTACTCTTCACGGTAAGGGAACCTTTCACCCTCCTCTTTTAAATCACGACTTCCTTTATGTTATGTCTTCTAGTTTCCATCTTCTACTATTGGGGTATTTTCTTATACATCCTTATTAATATCCATTTCATATCCAATTTATGAGAGACCCTTTACTCTTTGATCAACTGATTTTCTGAATTTTTAATTGACACCGTTTGGCTGCCAAATTTTCGTAAAAGAAATCGCACCTTCTTTTTCTTTAAAGTTTCTTTTTCCTGTGGTATGTCATTAAAATATCCATACCATGATATTATTTATTTATTATTATATAAACATACTGTATTATGATTTATTTATGAGTTGTTGACCCTTATCCCCTCTCTTTTCAATATTTTCTAAAACCATGTTGTATAGCTGTTATTGTGCAGAATGTTTGTCTCGAAATCTCTCTCTCTTTTTCTCAAGAAATTCTCTTATTTTATTAATATGAATACCCAAACCTATTTCGTTTCAAGGGGTATTAATAAAGACATAAAAATTATATATTTTATTCTAGAATTGAAATACATGAAACCTTTATTCCTTTTCCAAGGTTTATAAAAGACACAATGATCATGTTTTTAAGCACTTTTAAAACGTCACGATTTTTAAGTTAAACCCATTAGTTTTACTCTGTATGGGTTATTTATGAAATGTATGACTATGATCTATGTGGATCACATGAAAATAATGACACATTAATGGTGCACCCGGATAGCTCTCCAATGAATTGTGTGAAAAATTTAATCTCTAGAGATGACAAGTTTCACGAGACCTTGGTGAATAACCTTGGTAAAATTTATGACACCTTGGGGATGAACCTTGGTGATATGTTCATGAATGTATAAATTAAATTTTTTAGCCACATATTCAAGTTATTATTCAAGTTCTTTTCATTATGATATGCCTCTACTATCATTTGTCATATCTTTTTGTTTTTCATCAAATTCTTATTGATATCACAAGTAAAATTATTCCCTTGATTTTTTTATTGGGCCTTATGCTCACCCTTTTCCTTTGATGTATGTCTCCAGGTTATGAGATGTAGTAATTGTAATTTAGGATGAACCAATTATTAATCCTTACAAGTGGATTAGAATAATTCTTTATGCTATCATGTTTTATGTTCCTGATTTCCAAGACACTAGACTTTAAAGATCCTCTATTTGTAAAATGTAATGAATAGTTATGTAATAAAAGGCGGGATGCAATAATTTCTATATGGTGCAGCCGCTTCCCCTGAGCTCGGGTGGATATCCTGCGGAACCCCCTAGGTTCCCTCCCCTCTGGATAACTCTGTCTCTCTGGGACTACTGGATCCACTGCTACTGCCTCCCTTTCGGCCGGTGCGGGCCTCACAGCCACTATAGCACTACCACCCTGAGATATCCTCACCACATTTCGGCCCCGACCTTGAGGTTGGGAAGGCACCCCGTCACTGGTCCATACCGTTTTCTGCTTCAACATCTCCCTCGGGTAGGATGCTTAACAACACTTGGAATACTCCTTCACCAGCCCGAAGATGGCTGTGGGAGGAGGCAGCTCATTCTGCATATTCCCATCCTCCCACTTGAACATGAGACAAAGCTGCCACATCACACATAGGTGATCCTCGTGGCGCACCACCCAAGTAAACCTGTGGGGTCTGTTGCTGAATACACCGAAACTGCCTCACGAAACGGTGTGGGGTGTAAGACTGAAAGAGAGACTCACGGTCAACCCGTGCCACCAGGAATCCACCCTGAAAGGCCAGGAGGTTGGACCAATGCTCTTCCGTTCCCTAACCGTCATTAGTGAACACACCTATTGGAAATGAGAACAGGTGGAAGTTGAACTCGTCCGCCTTCCAAACCTGGTTTAACACTAACTACAGGGTCATCTTGGTCAAAAATCTCCCCACATCGTTCAAAATGGCCAGGTGAAAATTCGATCCTAGAGGGGAAATGGGATTCAAATATTCGTAGATACCCTTGACATGGGCCGCTATCCACCCATACAGAAGGTGAACCATGCTGCATATCCTCTGTGGCTTCTTCACCGCACTAATATGCCACAACATCTTATACAACTTAGAGAGCATCAAGTTCCTAAGGTTTACCCATCTCCCTATTGCCAACATGGATTCTATAATGAACATGCTTGACCGCACACCCATGTTCGTTTCACTCACTGGCTAGATCCAACTGCAGATAAGCACCGCGATGAATGCATCTAACCTAACCACTGGTTGCTACTCGGTGAAAATTCTGAATCCCCAGGTTTTCCACTGGCTATCCTCTAAGATCCGCCAGTATGAGCGCTCCTTACCTCATTGAACTCCCTTCGAGCAAGTCTGAGGCCTCACAGGGAACTTCCCATCCTTTGAGAAATTTAGGAACTGCTTGAACCACCATTTGAAATGAAAGTCCCTCACCGACTGTTTGTCCTCCCTCATCAGTAGGTCTATCAATTCCCATTCCAATGGAAGAATTTTATCAGTGTTCTCCCATTCATTAAAAATAGGGAGGAACTCATTGTACATATCCCCCAGTATAGGGACCCCTAAGATCTGATGTAGTACCCATAGACTGTTGCCGACCTCTCCATGTTGCAAATGGAAAGTATTTGTCCTTGACGACCATCTGCACAGTAGGTCCAGAATCGACTGCTTCATCTGGTAGATATGGAATTGAGAGGCCCATGCTGCCTCATATAGGCCCACTTGCCTTAGCTCTGCCCCTAAATCCTTGCCCGAGACACATACCAAGTTGGCCCAAGCCCAATAATCCGTGAAATTTTTGCCCTAGTGCAGATCCCACTCGTTGGTCCACCCCTTCTCCAGGTTCCCCAGGGTTGCCTACAAGATGGTGTGGAACATTAGGGAAGATGTATCTGGCTGCAGCGCCTTCCCTTCAATGTCATTTTCCTGGATTTATAGGAAATATGAGTTGACAGGTGTGAAATCCTCCCAAGTATGGCCATCGGCTGCCCTGAACCACTGGAGCTGGCACTGTGTGCTCCAGAACAAGTAAGCTGGCTCATCCTTGCTCACTTCTAGAATGAAGACGTCACCCCTCTAACCAAATACATACAAAGGACGACTTTTTCAGAGTGGGTAGTTCTTCTGGCTCTCTAACAGTATCTCTACCAAATAATCATGATCTGAATGGATTTAAATTAATTTACTGATACTCAATCTATTCACCATCTCTTCCCTCTGGGCAGTATCTGCAAGGACTCCCCTAGAAGCTTTCAGGTGAGCAATTCTATTTTCATAATTTGTACCCTTTTTGTTTTGGTTCGTGAAGATCATCCATGTAGTTCATTTGCAGAGCTCAGTCACAACTAGAAATCATAGAGCCCTACCCCCCGATCTAGAAGACACAATCCATGGAGAACACCCTCACAGATTCAAATAAATCGTTGTGTTCCGCGAAGTGGAAAGGCCCGATTCTCGGAGAGAAATCACAAAGTGCGCAGAGATTCACGAATTGAGAGAATGATCACCAAAATGCAGAGGTGAAAAAGGAAAAAAGAGAGGTAAACCTCCCTTATTTAGAGGCTACGACCCCTTGTGCTTCGCAGCACGTCCGGCCACGGCATGCTTCGAGGCGCTTCCAACCCATGCATACCCTCTCCACATCGCGACCTTCCTTTGCGAGCCTTCTTTGCGATTGAACAAAAAGTTTTGGTGATTGACCCTCAGACTTAGAACCTCATTTTCTCCTTGGATCCAAGTATGAGGTGGGCGGGGGGGGGGGGGCATTTATTGGAACCAAAATATGTGCAGAGGAAAATCCAGTGCAAAGAGGAAATCAACTCGTAAGAGACTTCCTCACGAAGCCTATTCGCAGAGCCCCTGAACACCATTCCAATCACGGAGGCCCGCAACACTGCGACTAGCACGAAGCCACCTCCTTTGTAGAGCCACCAAAAAGAAAAGAGGTAGGAGGCTCTATGATTTGAAAGACGTTTGTGAAGCTTCCGCGAAGAAAAGAGGAGGGAGGCTCTGTGATCCAAAAGATGTTTGTGAAGCCGAAACAGAGCAAAGATGCGGGAGGCTCCACAGTTATGACAAAGCGTCACGTGGCTTAGCATCGAGCGATCCATACTTTTCACCACCTCTTGACTATAAATACCAGTCTCCCCTTGATCCCAAAGGATGGATACTTCTACCTTTCTCCTTATCATCTCTCGAATCACGTAGCACATTTTGCTCTGCCAAAAATGAACCTTTCGAGGTACTTGAGCATTGCGAAGTGTCCCTCCCTTGGCTTAAATTCAATCCCTCTTCAAGTAGGGATACCCTTCGCAAAGCCCATGGGTCTTCACAAAGTAAGGAGTTCCCTAAGGGGACTCAGGTCTTCATAAAGAACTCATGATTCACGAATTACCAACCACGCACATATGAACCACACGCTAATGCATGGTCACTATGCTTCATGAGGCACACTACTTCGCGGTGTTATGCTTTACAAGGCACCCTTTCTTCAAAAATACCTACTCTGTGAGAACCTTTATACTTGGAGAAGAACCCTCAATGTGCACCTATTCCCTATGACTATACTAGGCCACCCCACTTCGTGAAGCATACCCCTTCTTGAAGCCCCTCCACTACATAGAGCTCCAGAGCTTCTCAAGGCCTCTTCCTGTGAACCCCTTTGCTTCGAAAACACTTTTCCATTACAACCCTCTAGGTTCATATGAAGTGATTTCAATGAACCTTGGGTGGTGCTTCACACTACGTTTCTTGGCTTTATGCTTCTTCGCATAGGCACACTAACGACTATTGATTCTTCACATAGCCATGATGACGTGGACTCCTCAGTGGATAACTCCATGAAACCCCTCACCACGACATTTCTGATGCCTTCCCTTCCCCAAGGGCGGGCGGGTATCAGTTATGTAAGTCTTAGGGGTGCAGAGTGAACCCACCTCGTCCGAGCTACGGGACGTTAAACTACCAAGAACCATCTTCCTCTACACACAATGTTAAATTGTGGCCTCACATCATTCATTATATGCGGGGTGCCCTGTCACAAACATTATCTACACCCTCTCATCTCCATGGGAGTGATATCTCCCTCATAGGGAATGAGATCCTCTTTATTGGAGAGGCGTCTATCCGCAGGGAAAGGGTAACCATATCTATGTAAGCCCCCTAGCCTTTTTTGTGGGAGGTATCATCTCTGCTCCCCCTACTCTCTTCCACGACAAAGACTAAAAGATAGATGGGCACATGGACTTTGTTTACCCCATCTCTCTCTCTCTGGGCTTTGTCGCCACTAGGCCTCCATGATGGAGTAAGTACCAATCTCCATCTCCCTAGGATGCTAACCCCTCATAAGCCCCTGTTTCTTCTTTGGGCTACTAACCACGTGTAAGCCCCATTCCACTTCCCAGGGATACACCTTTCACGATGTGATCATCATGTCTTTGCTACCTCTTGTTTCTCACACCGAGCATCAATCACATGGGCTTAGAGTAAGCAACGACCATGACATCCTCCCTAGGCCGCCCTAGAGCATAAGCCCCAATATCTCCATTATTAATTACATGGACTTTGATCCTTGCCAAGGAAAGGTATGTAGGAAGCCTCCGTGAGGTTCAATTCCAACATATACTAGTCCTGACGCCTTCATGTCAGTTCACCAAACCCATCCTGAACTACGTGGACTTTCATCCTTTCCAAGGTAGGGTACGTAGGAAGCCTCCCCGAGGTTCAATCCCAAAACCTCCATTGGTTCCAACACCCTTCACGCCGGTTCACCAAACCCTCCTAAACTATGTGGACTTTGATCCATTCTAAGGTAGGGTACATATGAAGCCTCCCTGAGGTTAAATCCAAACACCTCCATTGGTTTCGACCCCCTTCATGTCAGTTCACCTTCATCCTGCATGGCATTAAAATGTATCCCCTTCTTAAAATACTTAAACTTTGATCCTTTCCAAGGCAGGGTGTGTAGGAAGCCTCCCTGAGGTTCAACACCAACATCCATCAGTCCCAAACACTCTACATTGGTCCACCCTCGTCCTGTGTGACATTAAAATATATGCCCCACTTTTTATCCAGCATGAGACTAAACTCTATGCTTTCGAACTACGTGTATTTTATCTCTGTCACCTAGGTAGGGTATTTAGGAAGCCTTCCTGAGGTTCAATCCCAACCATTGGTAAGCCATTTTACCCCATCCAGTGGCAAGTCATTGCATCTCAACCAGTGCTAATCCATTGGAAACCCGACCAGTGGTAATCCATTGTCATCCCCACATGACAGTAAGCCGTCATAATATGAAATATGTGGGTTTTATCAATTTCTCCTAGACAAGGTATGTAGGAATCCTCCATGAGGTTCAACCGCAAACACTGGTAAAATTTGGTGTTCCCCTCTAGTGGGACCCACATATCTGGTCTTCCTCTCTAGCATCCGACCAACCCGGGCTGCTAACCACGCGTAAGCCCCAGTATTTCATCGGGTCGCTATCCTATACGCACACCACAATTCTATACCTCCATCCTGAACTAGATGAACTTTGATTCCTCTCCTCAAGGATATTTAGGAAGCCCCTATGAGGTTCAAGCCCACCACCCATGTATCATGTTGGTCTCTCCCTTGAGCCTATTTGTTTCAGGAAGGTCATATCCTAACCTAGATGTTCCACTTCCTTTGAGTACCATCCATGCGTTCATTCCCACGAGATACCTCCCCAGGTGTCCCATCGCCCCACTGAACTACACCGACTTTGATTCCCTTCCACATGGATATGTTGGAGGCCTCTTCGAGGCTCAAGCCCAACTTCACCGTCGCCCTCGTGTTAGCTTCATCCCACTCCACATAAACTCTCAACAATCTGTATCCATCCCGATTCTTACATAGGCCTTAAAATCCTAGTGATATCATGTCACCCACTTTCTCACTGCTCCTAGCAGCAATCAGGCTACTCACCCTGAATCAGCCCCAACATCAGAAATCCCTATAGAGGTTGCACCCTTATGGTCCACTCCCATTAGTGTTCTGATCCGTCTGATTCATCTCCGCCAGACGTTAAACTAGCAGCATAACCTATTAATAACATGGGAAGTTGAAGAAAACCTCAGGGACATGCCCATGGAATATAATTTTCCGCACTCGAAACGGGATGCCTCGGGCTTCCACACCCCCGAGAAGCCCTATCATAAGGGGAATAAACCAAGATTCACCAGTGTTCCGACATCCAGATAGGCCATCAATGTCCAACATGAGTACTCCCCCGACCGAAGGTTGCTTCTTGGCTATAACCCTTGGAATATCTTGACAGAAGTAGCATAATTAACCAGCGTCCATGAAGACATGGCACTGGGAAGAGTTTCACGAACACTGTCTTAAGTCTATGAGGGAGACCCAGAATAGGTGACAAGTTCCAAGGAGGAGTCAACGGAAGGAGGAAACAACATCCCATCATCCCATTTCGATCAAGAAGAAAACTTTCCTGAATAAGTGATGGATGCCGCCCGCCTTTGGAAAGTGGGAATGCGGGGCACCAACTGTATGTCCTCCTATGAATAAGGGATAAATGCGCGCCCTGACGAAAGCATCATAACCAAATGTGTTATATTTATATGTATCCATATTTGAGGTGTGAGTAACTAGGATTTATATGTGAGAATCATTGGATGCGTGACTTTTGAGGTGCATTGGAATTTGGGAATCAATGTGACGTGGGATTACTCGAGGTGCGTTTGTATCTAGGCATTGTAACGACGTGAGACATGATTGAGGTGTGAGGAACTCAGACTCATTTTGGGCATCTATTGACATGTGGGACCTCTTACATTCTATGAGTGACATGAGCACGAGGTAGGAAATGATATGGAACATGACATGATGGGTGAGAAATATAAAATAGGATCACCTCATGATGTGCATGAGTGAAGATGAATCATAAGAAACTAGGAGTCTAGGGATTGTCGATGGAACATCAATTTGATTAGATATTTGGGTCGGAATGTGACTGGGGTATTAACTCCTAAGGTGGGTTTCTCCCACCCTAAGGTTGTTGACCTATTACCTCGAGATTGGGGTAGATTGGGTTAGTTTTATAGAGATGGGTACGTTCATAACCATATCAGATTTTTGTTTTATATCATAGGGATGATCTATGTTAATGTTAAGAGATTTCAAATCCCAAGTTTTTGGAATAGATCCAAATCCTCACCCGTTTAAAATTTTTGGAGTTTGGTTGGTGCACCATCTATTTCTTTGATCAACAGAACTTATTTTTGAGAGATTAACTAACCCAATAAATTTTTTTACATTATAATTAAATCTTTAAAAGTATCATAGGGTTTTGGTTGGGTTTCAGGTTTTTTGGAGGCTGAAAACCCAAGTTTTCAAGCTACGTTGACTAGAGAGCACAATTTTGACACACTGTGTAGCCTCCAAGGTGTAACTATGAACCCTCTAGGTGAACTATTCATAGTTTGAAAAACCATACAAGAGGGGGAATGTGGTCATGTGTCCATGTATAATATTTTTGATAGATTAATCATGCACAATTTTGAGAACTGTGTGCACAAACCGTGTGAGACTGGAGCTTTGGGAAGTGGGTGTCGAATGGTTTCCGTATGGTTTGAAAAACCGTGCGAGATAAGTGTGTGTCCCATTAAGATATTGGAATTACATTTTGACACCCTCCTCAATTTATTATTTTCCTCTTCCTTCTTCTCCCTTGGTTGTGTTCACCTGGGAGCTCCCTCTCCCATTTATTGATTCTCTATATTTTGATCTACAATATCTGTACAGACTCTGTTATTTAATCCATATGTGGTATTGGATATGTATCAATAATACCTTAATTCTACATTCTTCTATTCTTCGTTTCCATTTCCATATAGTACGCTAAGTCTATGTGAGTGATTTTACCCTATTTCCAAGCCATTCGGCTAATACGTTGATTTATTCCAAATTGGATTGAGTTAAAGTCTAAGATCGTCTATTCCATCGTCTATGACTACGAGGTATGTGGTGCTTACATTTCATTGTGTTTTCAGGAGTGTTTTGGGGGTGTGGATTTTATCATACCATTGGGTTGTCTGATTGAGACCCTATAAACTAAATATCTATCTTTAATAAATTAATAAAACACATTGGAGATGTCGATGGGTATGCTCTTAAATTATACAAATGGTTGAGGCTTCATGAGAGTCTATAACTTGGGTAGACTAATCTGGGGTGTTGATTTCTTTGAATTGATTTGACCAATTTAATTGTATTTAATTGTTATATATATGTGATTTTCTTGTGATGATATCTACAGGATCATGAGGTTCTTGGTGAAAGGATTAAGATAGATTTGGCTATATGGACTGAGGAGATATGCTCATTAGGCTGTTCATGGCCTGAGATAATTATATATTTAGGTGATATTGATCACAGTTTGAGTTACTCAGTCATTGGTTTGAGGCAACAAGGTCATTAGTCGTAGGGATGTCCAAGGTTATATGAGATGGTGATGACCATCAGATTGGAGTGACGTGGTTGTAAGACCACAAGGTGTTGGTTGATGTTCCTAGGGACTTATTGGTGATTTCATATCACCTGTTTTTGGAAAATGCTCCATTTGGAGTCATGTGCACATATAAGGACTTAGATGTTTAGGTGGTTTTGATTACTTGCATGGGTAGATGCCTCTAGTAATGTGGAATATGAAATTGGTTATAGGATCTTTTTGTAGAAAGCCTTAAGGATTGTGTGGTTCCATCAGGGACCGTGATGATGCTATTGGTTGGGGGATGAGACTTGCTATAATTGAGTACATTCAACCAATACTAATTTGGGAGGACGCACATTTTCATTCCTTGGAACATTGTATGTAGAGATGATGATGATATTATCTGGAGGAAAGGTATTGTTGTGCCTCAAATTTCATGATATGAGCTAACATGGTTCCTTTTGAGATGAGGTATAAGGGACAATGAATGTGATTGGTGAATGACTTCAGGATGTCGGTTACTTGAGTGGACATTACATGTTGATTTGAACATGGTGGAAAATGGTTTTACTAGAAATGGAACCAAAGGGTTCACCTATAATGACTTATAATAGGGGATGCATGAGGATATGAGCTAAGGATCCTCTCCTCTATAGTATACCAGCGATAGATGAAGCATGTGAATTGATTCCTCATGGATATTAAGCATTAGGGAAATAAATTTATAATATTGATATGTAGTGACTCTTATTTATTTTAGACACACCTGCTTGATCACAAATATAAGGTTGGAACACATTGGTTGTGGCTTACTAAGATTCTTTCTCACACCTTGCATGGACCCTTTAGGAAGAAGGTAGATTTCATGGCTTTGTGATCATGTAATGGTTCGAGATCTAGTGTTGGACCTTACTGTTGGGTTGTTTATCATGGGATGGATGGTAAGGGACCTTGAGGTTCTGGTATTAGCTAGAGTGTCTCTTTTTTTTATTTCTATATCAGCATGTTGTTATATATATATGTATGTATTATGGTCAGCCATTAGAAAACCTTCTTCTTATAGATATGTATGACCTTTTTGATATACATGTTTTACTCTAAATGGTATGTTTTTATTATTTATTTATTATATTATTGATCTAGTTATGATTTTTATATTTCTTGTTATTGATTGTGTTTCCGCCATGGGCGGGTTAGTGGTACAGGTTATTATAGTATTTCATTCCGCTTCTTTATATCTATATAGAGCATTATAGTTTCATCACCAGAGGATATAGTATCCCCACCATCACTCCTTTACACTCTCCCTGCTAGTCGATAATCTTTGGAATATGGGGAGGTGTGCCCAAGGCTAGTGGCACTCAGCCCAAAATACTATTTGGGTGGCTAATTGGGTCAGGGTGATACAAGTGTGTGGTATGGACTACTAAAATTCAGCCCAAAATTATCTAAAAGGGTCGATCTATATGAATCCAAAAACAAAATGAAAAATTAATGAACACACTTGTCACACAATTTACCAAACTGTGCACAAGACATATGAATGTAACCATATGAACAAATAGACCCACATAATTTCTCATTAGTTCCACACAATTTGGACTTTACCATGAGCTACTCATGCAAACCAACCATACATAGAATAAAATGAACTGAAAAGGTTGTTGCGTGAGGTTAATCCAACTGTTTCCTATAAACTGTGCATGCAAACCATAAATTAGAGAAAATTTTCCAAATTTTCATGGTTTTGAATTAAAACTTCTCAGAAACTTAAAATAGACCTTAATTACATAAAATAAACTTCACAATGTCCGGAATGGTGTCACAATAGGAGATGAAGTTTTATTGGTTCTAGTTCTTGTATTGATGAATTATGGATGCGATGCGAGCATCATGGAAAATAATAAGTAGTTGAGATGAGGATTTGGTTCGTGCCACGATGAATGGATTGTGGCGCGACATGCTCAGTCAGCAAAAAAATAAAAATATAATCTTGTCATATCTTCAGAAAAACTTATAAAAGAATTAAAAGCTACTTGACCATGGATTTTATTGAAAAAATCAGTGTATATTTTTTAAAGATAGCTCACACTCTAGAGATGAAAACATATACTTAAAATACATGAGAGGGAATTAATCAGAAAATAATTGGGAAGCTGAAACATTGAATCTGCTACTGGATCATTGATTGTGACTTTTCACTTATTTATAGTTCTTGTTTTAGCTTCTACACTCCCTCGTGACTAACATGTGGGGATAGTTTTATTTTTATAGGGGATGTAAAGGGGGAGTATGTTAGAGAAGTCATTTTTTAACCTGAATCATGAAATAAATTTTAATGCATCAACTAGATTAATTGAATTATGCATTAACATTTCATAATTTAGGATGATTATATCTAAATATGGTATTAAGTAACCAAAATCATTAATGATCTAGAATAATTATCCAAAAGAAAATTTATTCTTGATTTAGAGAGAAACAAGACCAATGACTCTCCTAGACTCAATTCTGATGACAAACATGGCTAATCAATCCATCTTTTCGCTAAACCAACACATGAACCTAGATTTACTCTACTTGACATGTTTTCTCCACTTGTTTCATATCAAAATTAATAGTTTTCATTCACAATCTCTCTTTATTGTCATAAGAACATACTAAAATTGTCTATGTGGGTTAAACCTTGAACTTACCACATAATACACTTTCTTACTTAGTTTGAGTGATAAATTTATAAATTGGACTACCCCATAGGAACTAACAACGCCTTTCACTTGATCAATATCATATTTAACCATCGATTATACAAATTTTAGAATTACATATAAATTATAGAAAATTATGTTTTAATGGCGGCAAAAGTATTAGCGATCATTAGGCAACCACTTTTAATGATTTTAGTTGATGGGTCCACAAATGACCATAAGTGATTGCGATATATTGTCACCTAGTATATATATATATTTGGGAACGTAGTTACACATTTCTCTAAGGTAGTTGTCGTGGTTTATGTTTTAATAATGGAAAGCTAATCATACTTAAAATCCTCACAAAAAGACTGTTTAATTCATACCATTACTATATGCCACATGCACTATAACACCCTTAGATTTTAAAAGAACACTACATTTGATAGCGTACAAGATATTTAACACTCGACTTAAATGAATAATGATATATTATTATTTGATTGTTATTACCTAGCAGTTAAATTGGATGAAATTAATAGTATTAACTACATTATAAAATATATAATTTTCCTACTCATTTTAATGTATTAATTAATTGTTTTTGAATAAGAGATTAATTTTTAGTAAAGAATTTTTATTCTTCAATATACGTTTTCTTCAAAAATGGGTTTCTTACATTTTATGAGTTAATATTATTATATATTTATAGAAATTATTTAATTTTTTTTATAAAAATAATATCATTTTATATTTAATATGTTAAAATTATATTAGACCGAATTTTTGAGATTTTTATAAAAAGATTTATTTTCCAACGAATAATGAAAAATACCAATTTTTATAAAACATTTATTTTATTTATATTAAAAAGTTCCTTTATGATTTTAATTTTATCTAACATTAACTTCCTTACTACTTTGTTATATAAAATCTAATTAATTATGTTTTAATCATCCTTATACCTTATTTTGGTATAAGTACATTTTTGATATCAAATGCACATTTTTCAAGAAAACTATTTTTGTTGTGTTTTGCGGGTTTAATTTTAAAATTATGAATCAAGAATATGTGTTTTTAATTTTCAAAAATTGATTTAATTTTTTATTCAGTGTTTCCAAATTTAGTAATTAGTTCTCTTTTATTTTAGTTCAATATTAATAGTAAACTTATTAATTTTATTACAACGGTAAAGGGTAAATCAAGAAATGTAGGTAAATAATAAAATGATAAGAACTATAAAATAAAAAAAAACTTACCTAAATCATATTCTATGAGTATATATCGATCATAATCATCCAATGGTGTAATATATTACTTTTTTAGCCACTTGGAAGATATAATGACATTTATAGTATTTTATTTAATGAAAAGTCAAACATAACACACTCTTGCTTTTAATAAGTGTAATATTTTTAATATGATGAAATCCAAATGATATGTTCAAGTATAAAAAGTATTTCTAAATATAATATATTTACCTTCTTCGGGAAAATTTATTTTAGTTTTTAGTGAAGAAATAATTAACTTAAATTATTACACAACACTGATGCAATAATTATTTAAATAATTAAATAATCAAATATGTTTATTCAAAATATTAGAAGTAGTATAATTTAATATATTTAAGGTGATACAAGAATTTTATATATTAACATTACATATTTACGATAAAAAAAACTATCTTTTAATTTTTCTTTTTTTATTGATTAATTTAATGTGGAAGTAATGAATAACATCTAAATTGAAAATAATGATATTTTAAGGGATTAATATTTTTTTAAAATAATTTAAAAACATATTCAATAAGAAAAAAGGGGATAATATATGTTTCAAAATTTCATCCCCTATTCATTTATAGTAAATTTGGAATCATTTTTCTCAACAATAGTTTTATTATATTTGAATATTTTGAGAAATTTGAAAAGTGCCGCTACCTCAATTATTAAAGGGAACCCCTTAATTCACTTATTTACACCACATTAGTCCACTTTTATCAACCAAACCATATACATTACTCTTATAAACAAGCTTATCCAAATTGTTAAGGTTCAATACCTTCCAAAATATCAATCCTAGGTCCCTTAAGAAGACATCTAAAGGGAGTCCACCAAAGAAGAGGTAATAGTCTTTACCGACTCTTTCAAGTTTATTTCTTCTTATACATAATATACATGTATTATTACCATACTAAAATAATAAATATAATATTATAAACATTTTAATATTTTATTATGATTATGGTACAACCATATTCCATCTCGTTTCCATCCTATAAAAAGTGAAATCATCACGTGTGTGTACGTACAACTTACCTTCTCAACGTAACAATGTAATTCATTTTTAATCAACAAATTATTTGGATGGTTATAAATATAGAAATAATGAATGTATATGATATATATTACATAAGAATGATTTTAAAGTTTAATTATTATTTACTATTCTTTTGTTTCATTAATCCAAAAATAAAAGGAGATTTCACGCGTACATACGGCCTACCGTCTCCATGAATGTTGTAATTCATTTTTATCCCTAGTATTATGGATGAATGTATATATATATATATTTAATGTATATTATTTTTAATCCATAAATAAAATTATGGAGATTATGGAACTATGATAAAATTATAAGGACTAAAACTACCGAATCAAAACATACATGAAAAAGGAAGCAGCTACCACCCGAAATAATGATTTTAATAATGAATTGATATTAAATAGATGATAATATATTATTATATATGGAATGATATATATGAGTTTGGTCCTGGAATATATTTATAATAAGTATATATATTTTTATAAATGATGTTTAAACACGTACAAAGGAAATTGAACAGGAGGTAAGGGTTTCTCATCTTACACATACATATCTAACACATATGTCACATTCACGACAAAATAATTTTTATGGTGTATATACTACAAATTTGATATATTATATCATGAATTTATTTTAATTAATTCTATTTAAAGTTTCATTTGATGTTATTTTGATTCATGGGACTTACGATTCCAAATTTACTAACGTGGTAAAGGTTTATTTCATAGTCTCATCATTATTCAAGATTGTGTCAACTAGAGAATATTTATCTTCCTAGACCATGTTTTCTAAAAATATTTTAAAAAATGTGTTTAATTTTATACTATTATTTTTAAAATATATTTTCACCCATTTTTAAAATGTTTTAAAATGAATCTTTTTGACATTTTCTGTACAAGGTACTTTTTAAATGGTATGAAATGATTTTTTTTAACTTTTTTGAAATAAATGAAATTTCCCACTCTCATAAAACCTAAATGATTTGAATATTCCTTTACAAGTTTAAAATTTTCTTTTCAAATAAAATTTTATCTTTTATAATTTAATAAAATTTTAAAAATAAGTGATTTGAAATTGGAAAGGGGTATTTTTGTCAATAATTTTTCAATGATAATTTTAAAGTATTTTCATCTATTTAATTATCCGTTATTGAATCCTTTAATTCATTGAGTTTGATATCTTATGATATATCTAACATATTTTATTAAATGGTTTATAATAAATTTGACTGGGGATGTACTACTTTGATATCATTCACTATATTACTTTCGATGGTTTATAATTAAGTTTATTGATTGTTGAAATAATTATCATTTTGTATGCTAGTTTCAATAAAAATGTTTATGTTGATTATGTTTCACCCCTTTCATATGAGTAATGTATTAGACTTAGTAAGTGATGGGAAGAGCCTACTCTATCCCCTTGATTCATTGCTAGGTCTCATGAAATAAACTATATTTGGTATTGGCTAAGGCCTTACCCATTTTTATATGATATCTTTGCATGAATAAATAGTATGTTTATGATGTCTGGAATTATGAATTCCATCATTATGAAATTAGTTATTTATGTCCATGTAATTATTCGAATAGTTATAATATCTATGGATAAGTTTCAATCTCTGTTGATTATTTATATGTCAGTAATTAAGAATTATTTCTTCCTTCCATATTATTATTTTTCTTTTAGTTGTTGATTAAATGGAATTTGTTTTTAGTTATTTAACTTTCCATATTAATTTTTTCTTATTTATTTATGATATCTTCCACTGTAAACATACCCTTACTGAGCCTTAGTGCTTACCCCCTTTATTATTTTTCCTTTCTCTATGATGTATATGATGGGATATACTAAAGGTAATAATGGTGTACTAAAATAAAATTCTATGGTGTAATTTTTTTAATTGTAATGTAAAATTCGAGTATGTATCTTGTTTACAAAGACTATTAAACTGTTAAGTCCTTGAGGATATGATTACATGTTTCTACTACCAATGTCATAAAGTAACCACTGACACTTGGATACTGGAGTTGGGATCTTTATTTTTTTAAGAGGATGTTTAGTTGAAACCATGGGAAATATATTTAGAAAAACATTGATTAGAGAATGAAACCCTATGAAAAATTGGGAAATATTCCCAAAGGAACCAAGCTTATGATTTATAGATTAGTTATACCTAAAATTTCAATTTATGTTAATTGTTTCAATTGTTTTGAAATTATAAATTATGTTTCAAAATGTTATGATCTAATATAGTAGGTGTAATTTTTTAGAAATCAAACATAACCGAGGGAGTTTAAATTTTATCAATGCACGTAATCTATTTAGGGACCTACCTCCTTCAAATGATAATGAATGAAGATTTGGAGATGTGATTGGAGATGGATCTAATACTAGAGCTTAAAAAATTATAACTATATTAGGAAAACTGACTCAGGTTATGAGAAATAACATAGCCAATATGGAGAAGCCTTTAGATCCATAACACAGTGTAAAAATGTTATACTGATTAATGCGTCAACAACCTCCATCATTCAATGTAACTATGAATATATTTTTAGTTGATCAATGGATAAATTCCTTAGAGATGATATTTATGGATTTGGGATGTAATGAAAGGGTGAATGTTGTCATGGGTGTCTATCATCTCTTAGGGGATGCAAATTAATAGTTTTCATTTATTGAAAACACTAATGATGTGGTAGAAATAGATAGCATGGAATGGATGGATTTTAATGAAATTTTCTTGGAATTTTTTTCCTTTGTAATAGTGAGAAAATATAGAGAGACACTTATTAAGTATGAGTCAAAAGGAAGAAGACAATGTTTCTATGTATGAATCTAACTTTACAAAGTAAATCAGGAATTATGAAGACTACATATGTAATACAAAGAGCAAGATTACCTTGTATTTTTGTTTCCTAGAATTTCTCATCATGTGACGATATAATAGTACACTACCCCAACAGGATATAGTATCATGTGATATCAAGATATAGAAATAATTCTTCAAGTCTTGTGGTCTCTATGTAATGAAAGAGAAGAAAAGGACAGTAGAAAAAATAGATAAAGGGAGTAATAGAAGAATGGAATGAAGGATTTTACCACATGTGATAATTGTGGAATGAAACAACTTGGTTCTTGATTGAAAAGAATTGGAATTTTTTCATGTGTGGATAGAAAGGCCACTAGGATAATGATTTCATGGGAAAGAAAGAATCTAACAATGTTAACTAAATCAACTATAAAAAGATAGGGCACTATGAAAATGAATTCCTGAAGAATCAAGGGAATATTCCTCAAAAGAAGACAGATCAAGGTCAATATTACGTTATTACAATAGCCAAAGTAGAATGATTAAATTGATTTTGTATTTGGATTAAATAATTACATTGTATAAGTATTTTATCAATAAAATTCTGGATATAATAATTCTATAATGTATATGGATTTTACCACACAACTATTTTATTAAGAATATGAAATCATATGTTGAATGGTATTGATAACCAATAAAAGTGATTAATATTAAGGTAAAGGGAATGATAACCCATAATGTGTTCCTAATGTTGAGATTATAATGTTTAGTTTGGATAAAAAAGTTTGAAATTAATGAAGTAAATGAGATAGTAATGATGACCTTGGAACTAATTTTTGATTTGAGGAAGATGTGGTTTATAATGAAGTTTACTAGACTTTGGGATTTAGGAAATATATTCAATGATATGTTATTTTATTTAGTGTGTGGGGTATTTTTTGTAAGCATGAATGTTCTCATTATTGTTTTATGGTGATTCAAGTTACTACCATATTTTAGGAATATATGTGATAATGGTATTTACATTTTAAGGAATACTTTATGAGGGATTAATTATATGTTGATATTGAAAATTTAGTGACCTTATTCCTAAATTTTTTCTTTTTTTATAGGAGCCTTAATATTGAAAAATTATGGTATTGATTAACTTTTACTTGGGATATTATTATTTGTTATTAAAGTATGATTTAACATAATAGATAACATGTTCTATCCATTTTGGTTTTGGTAAATATTTAAAGGTTAAAGGGATGAATTATGGATATTTTATTTATTAAAAGTGCTTCATGCATGAAAAATTAATCTTGAATATCCAGTTCCCAATGTAAGAGATGATGTGGAAATAGATAAAATCACAACCAAATGATGATATTATTATTATGAAATGTAAATTATCAATTAATTTTATTTTATCAAGTTTATTATCAAAGTAGTAAGGTAATACCTCTAATTTTGAAAAAATAACTCCAAATAAAAAAAATCACCCATTTTATTTTATTATTTAGAAATCAATGGCCCTTTTCCCATCACATATTTATAGTTTTGTGATTGTTACCATCCACACGACCAAGTTCTATACCACTCTTTATAAATCCTTGGGCATTATTTTTCACTTCCATATCCATGTTTTCAATTAACTCTAATGTTATCCCAATCATAAACCTTATTTTGTGGTTGCCTTTTCATTTCTCGCTCCCTCTTTTTAAGAGGAAGTTTTATTAACACTTTTTATAATTTGGGAATTCCACAAAAGAATTTTTAAATTTAAAACTATAGATTACCAACCACTAGTTCAAATTTTTATGAAGAAATTTATTTAAGGAGGATATAATATAACACCCTAATATTTGAAAAGAACAATTTGTTCGATAGCATACAAGATATTAAATATCCAACTTAGAAAACAATGAGGTACTGTTTTCTGATCATTATTACCTAGAACCTAAATTGGTTGTATTGAATAGTATTAACAATATTATGAAATCTATAATTTTCTTACTCATTTTTAATGTATTAATTACTTCTTTGTGGATAATCACTTAATTTTTGGAAAAGACATTTTATTCTTTAAAATATGTTTTCTTCATAAATAGTTTCCATTATTTTAATTAGTGAATATTATAATCAATTTTTTAAACTTCTATAAATTTTATTTTATAAAAAAATATCATTTTTTACTGTGTCATATTAAAATTCTCTTAGGGTGATTTTTTGGATTTCTCTAAAAAGATTTATTTTCCAGTGAATAATGAAAATTACCGATTTTTATAAAAATATCCTCTTATTCATATGAAAAAGTACATTTAAGATTTCAATTTTATTTAAAATTATATTAATTACGCTTAGTTACATATAATCTAAAAAATTACATTTTAATCATTCTTATACCATATTTTGGTACAAGTACATTTTTTGTCTTAAAATAAGTTTTTCAAGAAAACTGTTTTTCATTTTGATTTGTGGGATTAATTTTAAATTAAATTATGCAACTTCTATGTTTTGAATTTTTCAAAATTCATTCCATATTATGAATCAGAGGGTCTAAAATTTCTAAATAGATCTATTTTTTTTCAATATGAATAGTAAACATAATAATTTTATTACCATAGTAAAGGGTAAATCAGGTAATTTATGTTAAAATAAAATTATATGATCCCTTAAATAACCTAAACACTTAACTAAATGTTATTTTATAAGTATATCTTGACAATAATAATCCAAGGGTTGAATTTACGACCTTTTGGGGATAGTTGAATAATATTATGACCTTTATAATATTTTATTTAATGAAATGTGAAACACATCACACTCTTGTTTTTAGTATTTGTAATATTTATAATATGGTGTGATCTGAAGGATATGTCCAACTATAATAAATATTTTAAAATCAAAAATATTTATATTCATCATGGTAATTTTTTTTAATTTTTTTGTATAAATAAATAACTTATATTCTTACACAACATTTATGTAATAATTATTTAATTATTGGAATAATAACAAAAATTATATAAAAAACAACAAAAGTAATATAATTTAAGTTATTTATGGTGATACATGAATTATCTAGATGACCATGAAAATTTTAAGAGATAATAAAATATTGCTTTCATATTTTACTTATTATCTTGATTATTTTATTATCAAAGTAAGGAATAATATCAAAATTAATAATAAGGTTATTTTATGGAATTAATATTTTATTAAACTATTTATAAATCATATAAATATAAATAAGATTAAAGAGGATAGGATATGGTCTAAAATTTCATCACTGGTGCATTTATAGACAATTTTGAAGCATTTTGGTCTAGAATAGTCTTATTATATTTTAATATTTTGAGATATTTCCATAGGGCCCTCATCTCAATTATAAAAGGGCACCCCTTCATAACATTATATACACCACTTTAAACCACATATCTCGACCAAACCTACTCCATTCATCTTCTAAACATCCTTATACATGTTCTTGAGGTTATATACCTTCCAGAATAGTAAACCTTGGTCCCATAAGAATAGATCTAAAGGGATTCCACTAAAGAAGAGGTATATCATCTTTACTATCCCTTTCAACATTATTTCTTCTTATACATACTCTTCACGTGTTGTACCCATAATAAAAATAATAAATCTAGTATGATAAATTTACTGAGATGTTATTATGATTATGGTGAAACCATATTCCATCCCATTTCCATCATACAAAAGGATAAAACATCGCTTGTGCATACATATGGATTAAAATATCCATGTTGTGATGTAATTGATTTTTCTTCAAAAAATTACATGGATGGTTATAAATATGTAACTAATGGATATATATGATATATATGACATAATAATTATTCTTAAAAATGTCAAATATTCTTTACCATTCTCTCACTCCATCCATCAAAAAATAAAAATAGCGTTCATGCGTATGTACGACTTAATGTGTCTATGATAGTGTGATTCATTTTACTATCCCTATAATTATGAATGACTCTAAATATCATATACTTAATATATGTGATATTTATACCATAAATTATATTTTATAGATGTTGGAACTATGATAAATTTCTTGGATCGTATGAGTTGTAATGGATATATGATATGGTGAATTGTAGTTAAAAAACACTATCTAATTAAAATACAAAACTATTTGACAAGTTTATCAGACTAAGATTGCTTCCAATTATCATAGTAATTTGTAACGAATTAAGATTATGCCTAGTTAATAATAAATTAGAGAATTTATTAAAAAAACTTTGAATTTAAATGTACAATGGAATTAAAACAAATTATAGAAACAAGTAAAATAAAACTTTACAAAGTTATTTAGTAAACTAAAAGAGACTTTGTAAAAGGAATGGGTACAATTTAACCTTCAGTGAGAAGAAAGTCAATAACCTCGATGTAAGGTATCCAATGTTTCAAAAAAAAATTATTGTCTATAATTATTCCACATAAAGCCCTTGATCATAAATATCAGAATCTGCTCTATCATCCTATCTGTATAATCCCTCGATCAACTAGATTGAATTAAATCCTCTTACTATACCTGGAATACCTCAACCGTAACATCAATCATAAATAGAATACAATTGCAAAAAATAATCTATATATTTTACAACACTCACATGGAATCCATAGAATAGAAAAAAATATGAAATATTAGAATGAAAATAATAACAAGAGGTTACATGAAAGAAATATTTAGAATTATTGAGCTTGAAAAAGCATCATCCCCCAGCTCCTTGAATGCACCTATATTTTTAGGCACACCCCGAATGGTAATATTTCCATGATTCTCAAAGTTGGTCTCAATGGAATCTATTGATCTCCATCTCAAAATATTAGAAAATAAATCTCCATCCAATGTTATTTCGATAAAATCATTATGATACTGTAAAATTAAATCCATCAGATAGAAATAATTCTTACTGTGATTATAAACTTCCATATTCTGATGGAATAAAACATGTCAGTCTTATGAAATAAAATAAGTCACACTAATAGACTAAACATATTCATACTGATAGAATAAACTTATTCACACTAATATACTTGATTTTTCCACCCTGATATACTAGATTCAATTATATATATAGACTAGATTTTGTCATACTAATAGACTTAACTTAGGTCAATTTGTTCGACTGTACTTAGGTCAATCTGAGGGACTGGACTTATGTCAATCCAATGGAATGGAACTAGGATAATCCTATGGACTATAAATAGGTCAATATGATGTATTAGCCTTTGGTTAGTCCTATAGATCAAACTTTAGTTGGACTGATGGATTAGTTTAATAAGAAATGTTTAAATTTTCAATTTAAAAAGATCTCTATGTTTGATAGAATAATTTTTTTTCTAAAGAACATTCTAAAGACTTGGGAAATACAAAGTTAGTATAATATTTCTTTTAAACGTGTGTTGTGATTTTAAAAATGAAGTATATAATGTGTTTAAATGAAAACATTTAACTAAATAAAAATTATAATAACCAAAACTATCAAATCAAAACATATATGAAAAACAAAGCAGTTACCACCCAAAATAGTGATTTTAACAATTAATTGATAATAAATAGGTGATAAAATATTATCATATATGGAATTACATATAAGATTATGGTTTTAAAATATATGTATAATAAATATATATTTATTATGCTAGAGGTTAAAACACAAACAAATAAAATCAAACATGAGGTAAGGGTTTCTTGTCTCACATTTAATTCTATGAGACATATATCAAATTCACCACTTATTTATTTTGTTTCATGTATATACTAAAACTTTGATATATTATAAGATGAATCTATTTTTATTAATAGTATTTAATATTTCATTTGATGTTATTTAATTTAATGGTGATTAGGATTCAAAAGTTACTATAGTGATAAGGTTTTGTTTCACAATCTCATGATTTTTAAGTATTGTCTCCACTGGGGATTATTTCTCTTCCTAGTCCATGATTTCTAACAACGTTTTCAATTTTTTTTATAGTTATCCAGTGAATTTTAAAATTCATTTCCATCCATGTTTGAATTTTTATAAAATATTTTAAAAGTAACATTTTTGTCATTTTCCAAATGAGGTACTTTTTAAACATTACGAAAGGAATGTTTTTTAGATTTTATAGAATGAACAAAATTTCCCACTGTCATGATCCCTCGATGAATTAAATCTTCCTTTATAAGTTTACAAGTTTATTTTCAAAGAAAATGTTTTCTTTTTTAATTTCATAATATTTTTAAAATAAGTGATTTAAAAGTGAAATAGGTTATTTCCATGAATAAATTTCAATGATCTTATTAAAATACTTTCATCTATGTCAACATCCTTTATTGAATATTATGCTTCATTGGATTTTATCTCTTATAAAACCATTTACCATATTTTATTGAATAGTTTATGATCAGTTTTCCAGGGGATGTTCTATTTGTATATGAGTTACCATATTACCCTGGATGTTTTATGATAATATTTATTGATTGGGGAAATTATTAACATCTCATATGGTAGTTTTAATATAAATTTTTATGTTGATTTTGTTTCATGATTTTCATATGAGGAATGAATTAGACTTAGTAATTGATGGGTGGTAGATGCTATAGATCATATATGCATTGATAGGTCTCAAGAGACAAAATAGATTGGGTATTGGGTGAATTATTGACCATTTATGTAATATGTCTTGACTCGAGGCCTCGACGATATGTTTATGATATCCAAAATTACGCATTTTATCATTATGAGATTTATTATTGATGTCTGTGTGATTATTTGATTAGTTTGAATATCCATGGATAAGTTTCAATATCATGTTATTATTTATATAGAATTAATTGATCATCATTTATTACTACCATATTATTCTTCATGTTTATGTGATTGATTAAATGAAATGTGTTTTTAGTTATTTACCTTTCCATATTGATTTTTCCTTATTTATTTATGATATATACCATTGTATATATACCCTTAACGAGCATTAGATCCCACCCCTATATTATGTTTAATATTCTAAGATTCTAGGATGTTAAATATGATTTATGTAACACCCCTATTTTTTAAAATAGAAAACTATGTTCGATAGCATATGTGATATGCAACACTGAACCCAAAAAACAAAAATTATTTAAATAAGACCATTTTAACCAATCCATTAATTTTTTTGATATGAATAGGATTAAACACATTATGAAATATATATATAAATTTCCTATGAGAAATTAATATATTTATAAATTCTTAGTAAATAATAACTCAATTTTTTATTAATGTCATTTCATTCTTCAAAAATACATCTTCTTCAAAAATGTTTTTTATTTTGTTTTTTGTGAAAAAATATAATAATTAATTTTTAGTACATTCAGAAAATCTATCTATTAAAATTTAAATCATTTTTTAAATCATAATTTCAAAATTAACTTAGTGTTAATTTTTTGGATTATTTAGAAATTGTTTTTGGCAGTGAATAGTGAAAAATAATGATTTTTATGTAAAATTGTAATTTATATGGATAAATAAAGTAATTTAAAATCCATATTATTATTTTAATTTTATTTTAAAGTAACATAAGTATTATTTAGTTAAATTTAATTCAATTAATTTCATTTAAACCGTCTTTATACCATATTCTAATATAAATTTTTAGGCTCAAAACCCCATTTTTCTGAATACTTTTTTAAAATGTATAGTTTTTCTCCTTTTAATTAATTAATAATAAACTATATAGGGGAATTAATTATATTAAATTTATGAATAATATATCAATAATTATTAATTTAAAATTTTATAATTAATATTTCTAGATATACAGTTAATTTAAAATCATTTTTCTATGAAAAAGGTTTTTTTTCCAAAAAAAAACACTTTACATCACACTTGGAGGTTTTATTTTAAATTAAATTCATCCAAAATTATGAATTTATTTTTATAAAATAGATTATATATTTTAATTATTCATAATTTGTTAATTTCAACTTCATTTTTAGAAAATATAAATAATAACTGTAGTAAATATTTATTACCAAAAAAAAGGAAAACATATTAATTAAGGGTACAAATAATTTAAAAAGGAGTAGAAATAAAATAACCCTAATAATTATTAATATGTATATTTTTATTTAAATATAATAATGATTATATTTTTTTCTCTTTATAAATAATTAAGAAATTACTTTGATAAAAATTTAGATTTTGATACGATAAAATACAAATTGTATTTTTTCTTAATAACCAATTAAGAAATTTATATTTTGATGAATTCCTGAATTTTAAAAATAAAATAAATTTTAATAAATAATACTATTAAATACTATTTATTAAGTTAAAATATTAATATAATTTTTATAAAGTCAAATACAGTTGTTATAAGGTTTCGAAAATTACTATTGTCAGAAAAATTAGAATTTCTAAATAAATGTCGATTCATTTTTTTTAATATGAAAATTAAAAATTTTATAAAATTATTTTTATTAAACAAATATTTTTTTTGAATCATCATTTAAAAATTTTCTAAGAGTTATATTTTCATAATTTTCTAAGATTGTCAAATTTTTGGGAAAAAATTAAATATGGTATCAATATATGGTGGGTATTTTGAAACCATATTGACCAAAAAGTGATGTAATAAATGTTATAAAGGGAATAAATGACCAAATATATATTTCAACTATAAAATAACACGTTTTTAGGTTATTTTATTAATTTTATAAAGCCTTCAAAAATCCTCTAAAACCTATATTATATTTAAAGGTTTTAAAATAATTTTTGTATGAACAAGCCTCACTTCCACATCACCATATGTAATATTTTTATAAATTTGGACATTGAAATTATGAAATAACGAAAAAAATACACTTTGGAAGAATCCATAGGCAAAAATCAAAGGAATGTTTGTGGTTTTTTCTTTTTTTATTGTATAGAGTCCAAAACCAAAGTTTGGTAAATAATAATGAACTCCGCTATCTATTTCTATATAAATCACCCAAGATATATTTATCCTTTTCTCAAAATACCTTGGAGTATGTTCTTACTCTTCCCTCCTATCTCGATATTCCTCCCAAGGTGACCCCAAGGTCTCAAGAATCTCCTCCCAAGCTTTTGGAATCACCACTCATGGTAAGGGTCCCTTCTTTTCCATTCAAGCACCTTCTTTGTATTTAGAATTTTGAATCTCAATTAGTTATGTTGTCATGACTTTATAAATTTCCCTTTACATTCCAATTGATGTACTTACAAAGATATATCAATTATTCTACCTCTTTATATCCATTAACTATTCCATTAATATGGAAAAATTTATTAACAGATTTCCCTCCCTTCTTTTCCATTCAAGTACCTTATTTATAATTTTTCTTTTCAACCTCAATTAGTTAAAATTTCATGAATTTATAAATATCCCTATATTATCCAATTTATGTCATAATAATGATAGATCATTTATCCCCTCTCATTACAACATTTACCTAATTTGTTATTATACTGAAATTTAGTAAGAGGTCCTCTCTTTCTCTTATTTATTCAAGCAACTTATTTATATAATGTAGTTTGTCTTCCAATTCCAATTGATGGTATATTCTCTTCCACATCCCTTTTAATTACCTTATGATGTCCAAGTGATGAGGGACCCATTTCACACCCATTAACCCCTCCCTTGATTCATTTTTGTAACACCCCGAATTTTTGTGAATTTTTTTTAAAATTAATTTTATCTGTTAGATATTTTAAAACATTGTGATTAGCTTATGTTACATGAAACAATAATTTTTTCTTCTATTGCATGCAACACCGAGTTTAGCTTTCATTACATGAAATACCGAATTTAAACTAAACATTCCACATTATTATTATATGGTAGTTATAACCTAGACATTAGAATGGAGGGTATGAAAGAGATTAACTAAATTATGAAAATATGGTTTATAAATGTATATTTAATGAAATATTTGGTTAATAATTAATTATAAATATAAAAATAAATGGAAATATTTTTCTGAAAATCTATATTTATGCGCACAAGTGTGTTTCATATCATTAAATAAAAAAAATCTATTTTTGTAAATTATTTTATTTAAATATATATATCATATATTTAATATAAATTTTAACATGTTTTTTCTAGAAATTAGATAAAATAAATCTGATTTTACACCTAAAAATGTATTTTTTTCTAAAATGATGTTTTGTCACCTTTGATGTACTTATTTTAAAACTAATTTTTTGGCACATTTAGAAAATAAATTTTGTAAAATGAAATTAATTTTTTGAAATAAAGATTTCAAAATTATCTTAGGGTGATTTGTTTTGGGATTTTTCTGAAAAGTTTTAATTTTTGATGAATAGTGAAAAATGATGAATTTTAATTCAAAGTTGCATTTTCATTTAATTTATTTTTAAAGTAAAATTATATTTTAAATTATTTTAAATTAAATTTAGTTCTAATATACATACATTAATCTAATTTAGGTAATTGGAATAAATTTCATATTAAATTTTGATATAAAAACATTATAAACATTTTAACATTTTGTATTAAAAAAGTCATTTTCTCATCGTGTCAGCGTGATTAATTTAAAATTAATATTTTCTACTTATTTTAATTAAATTTTTGAAAAATGGATTCCGTATTTAGAATCATAATAATTTATATTATCTAACAATAAAAAATTCAGTTTTGATCAAAATGAATATTGAAAGTAGTAAAAATTAATTATTGCTGTTAAGGTAAAAATGAGTTTATCTGGGGGTTAAACTTAATAGATAAGGGTGAAAAAGTCCTATAATTTTTTTTTAAAAACTAATTATTGTAATTATTTAAACCATTAATCCTATAAGGTTTGACAATGGTTCATTTTTTAACCTTGTTACATATAAAAAATGTGGGAGTACTCCATTCTTTTCAAAAATACCAAGTGTGTCCTCTTCCCCACATATAAATGGTCACCCCCTATCATCTCTTATACACACCATAAAACCCTTTTTATTAAAATAATACATACAAAAATTACATACCAACTTAACTCGTCTCATCCTATAGGCCTTATTTTGGACAAAAATCAGCACTAGGAATGTTTTTAGAGAAAGCCTAAGGAGGATATCTGAAAAAGAGGTAACATTCATCAATGTGAATTTTTGTTTTATTTTTTCCTCCACCTAAATTAATTAATATAATACCATGATTATAAGATAAACTCCTTATATTTAATATAAATATATGTTTTTATATGTGGTTATGTTAAGGCAATTACCTACTAAAATAATCAATTTCATCAAATTGGTTATGAAATTATCGTTTATGTTTACGGTGGACTACCACCTTGCGAATCGATTTCATTCATTTTTCCATTCGCACATCTAATGGTTGGACATGATGATGTATTTATAGTTTATATATGATATTTGTTATATTTATTATGTTATTATGATTCTTTATTTATTGTATCACACATACATTCAGACTCCCCATTTTGTGGGAATACGATAACATCATTCGTGTGTATGGAAAACTATTGACTCATCAAGAGATGTGATTCATTAATGATTTTCATGGAATATATTAAGAACAGTTTTAATAAAAATATGTGATATATTTGAAATAAAATGATTATTTCATACAATTTTTTTATTTTTTTCTTTGTTTCAATCTAACATGAAATTGGAAACATAGTTCATGCGTATGTATAGTCTACCATCTCTATGAAAGATGTATTTAATTTCTTATCACCAAATCTTATGGATTAATATAAATACATATATTATGGATATATATGATATTTTTATATTTTTTTATATTTTATATATGATAAAATAATGATCTTATTAAGAGGCCCAAAAATAACAAGTTTAAACATATACGAAAAACAAAGCGGTTATTACCTGGAATGATACTTTAACATGGAATTGTTAATAAAAATTAAATAAAAGATAATAAGAAAATAATATATGGTATTTTATATATATGGGTTTTTAATTTATTTATAATATACTTATATTTATTGTTTAGTAATATTGAACGAGTTTGATGGAAGTCAAGACTTTAGGTAAGGGATTTCTATCTCACTTTTTTACTTCTGTGAGACGCATTTTATATTCACAACCTATTTCTTTTTGTGTTGTATATAATACCAATGAATTTATTTTATAATGATTATATATAAAATTAGGTTTATTTATATATAAATTTTATCATCTTTATCTCATAGGGAATGTGATTCAAAGTTACCAAAATGGTATAGATTTTATGTTACAATCTCATCATTTATCGAGATTGTTTATGATTAGGTTTTTCATGATAATATTTCATGATAGATATATAAATAAATTAAATAATTTTATTATCCTCTCATTATTCATTATATTATAAAGTTATGTTCCATTTTTCAACACTTTAGTACTTAAAATAATCAAGATTTTTTTTATGAAAATATGACTTTATTTCTCTCATCGGTCGAAAATATGATTTCATCCAAAACAATATTTTCTGAAAAAAATTTCAAAAATTGTTTTATTATTATCCTATTGTTTTAAAAAAATAAATTTCTACCAATGTTTCGTTTAAAAAAAATGTTTTTAAATGGAACTTCGTGTCATTTTCCAATCAATGGCCATTTTTCTTTTAATGAAAATGTGAAAATGATCTTTCTTTTTAACATATACAACATTAATAATATTTATCACTATCATAACAGCTCAATGATTTTAAGATTAACTTACAAATTTTGAATTATATATTCAAATAAAAATTTTCCCTCGGTATTTTGGGAAATTTTTATAATTTAAATAATGAATTTCAAAAAGAAAATGTATTTGAAAATGTTTTATGTTCTAATGAAGTGTATTAAAAATAAGAAACAATATTTTTCCCATGAA
Organism: Viscum album; assembly: GCA_963277665.1. Lineage (NCBI taxonomy): Eukaryota > Viridiplantae > Streptophyta > Magnoliopsida > Santalales > Viscaceae > Viscum > Viscum album. The sequence continues at coordinate 2,011,439,681 of OY728160.1, forward strand.
ATGTTTTAAATAGTTTTAAAAATATTCCTTTATAATCTTTCAATTTTATTTTCAAAGTAATTTTTTTCAAAATTCTTTATGTTTTAATTTTTTTTTCAAAGTGGAAAAGCTATTTTACTTAAGAATGGTATTAAATGATTTTAAAAATTTTTCTTTATAAACTTCCATGATTATTTTCAAATGAAAATATTTTCAAAATGATTTCTATTTTAAATAATTTTTTAGTTCTGAATGTTTATTTCCCTTATGATGAGATGGAGAATGGGGAGCGCTCCCCGACGACACGATGAAGACTTTTGGTGAATCCCTGATCCATGGCAGATCTCAACTGCTACTTTGATCCGAGGGATGTCTTCATCACCCCTAAAAAGAAAAGTACTAATTGTGACAACAAAATAGAGGCGAGCGTCTTCCCTGGGAATGAAGCGATGAATTATGTGAGTTCTTCGAACCCTAAAACCTCAAATAGACTCTTTGCCAACTCAAATTTTGAGTCTTTGTGTAAAATAATCACTTGAAATGGGTCGGTTGCTTTTGTGGAGGCCAATACTAAATTGCTAGAAGACCATCTCGAGATATGTCGGCATTCTCTACTGGTTAGAATCTCGGCGACGTGGAACAAAGTTGCATGGAAGCTTGAAGACATCAAGGCCCGACTTTAGCAACACTGGGGGTTTGAATAATGGTGACTAATTTCAATAGGTAAGGGCCTGTTTCATGCTGTATTCTCGTCAGAAGAACAAAAATTAGTGGCTTGGGGATTTGGACCAATTCAATTGAATCCCGGTTACCTCTCGCTACAAGAATGGGATCCTCATTCTAATTTTCACTTCTCAAGGAATACCATTTTTCATGCATGGATTCAGATCACTGGACTGAATTGGTTCTTATGGCACTCTTCAATTCTACGAGATGTTTCCATTGATATTGGAAAACCGATAAAACTAGACAAAGAAACTGAGTGAGCATGGTATGGTCACTATGCCAGAGCACTGGTTGAGATTGATCTCTCACAGGATCTGATTGATACAGTTTCTTTGACTAATGGGGAATTCAAACTAGAACTAAAAATCCAATTTGAATGGTTTCCAGATTTTTGTTCTTGCTATTTTAGAATGGTCCACTCATCTGCAATCTATCACAAGAATTCACAATGCAAAATTTGCATGAAATATGGACATATTACTGCTATTTGCAGATCGGTTGATTCAGAACAAACAAGATGGCATGGACCTATGAAGGAAAAACAAGAATATCGACGTAAAATCACTGCTGATAAAACTCAAAAAGTTGAGAATACCTCTTTTACAGATATTGTCAAACAAGGGACTGGAAATGGGGGTCCAAAAATCCCTGGTGTGTTATCTACTCACATAAATAGAACTAATAGTGCTGTCTTTACTCTTATACATGGGCCCGAGGTTGTCAATAAACCTCCCTATGATCATGGTAGAGAATAGAACATTGAAGCAGGGGTTGTTAAGTCTACTTTATGGACATGATTTGACTTGTAGTAAGAGAAGAAAAATTTAGAGCTTGAGGAAAAAGTTCAAGAAGGGGTGTATTTTGATTTGAGGCAGGAACTGTCTATCAAATCTAAGAGAAAAGGTAAGAAAAAGAAAATTGATAACGATGGTTTTCAATTGGTTGTTCCCGAAAAATCTAAGGACCTCATCCACAATGATGTTGTGCACTCTATTGGTGTGAAAAGTGATGTGGCTGAATCCAGAAAAATGGAGTTGTCTACACTTTGTATTGATGATGGAGCTGTCAAGTCATCTTCTCCCTCCCCTTTGGATGCAGTGGTTTTAACTCAAAGCACTGCTCATGGTGGTGTGCCCCCCCTTCATGAGGATAATGGAAAAGTTGCGGATGTGTTGTCCCATGATGATCAAGGAGTTGACACTTTTAAGGACAATGTTATGCATGTCAATAAGGTTAAAAATTACTTTGTGTGTGATGTCTTTGAATCAGGAAAGGAATTACTGGATGACTCCCGACAACAAAATAAAACTTGTAAGTGAGATCATCATCCAAGATGACACGACATGGGGCGTGGACGAGCAGATTGGGCTGTTCTAATGGATGAATTACAACCATTGATTGAATCTGACTCGGATGACACAGACATATAAAGCCTCGTCCAACAGGAAAGAAGATTAGAAGAGAGATACTCTAGTGTTTGGGGTCGTGGGAAAGAACAAAGTATAAATTGGAATGAACTTCTAGATAAAGTAAAAAAGATTGACGCTAAGATTAGGCAAAAACTTGGTCTATAATTTCTTTGATGAGGGCAGTGGCTATGTTTGACCCCATCCTTTCAATTCCTTTGTACTTGATTTTTATTTATTCTATGGGCTTTGACCCTACCATTAAAAATAAAAAAATGTTTATTTCCCTTAAGAAATTATTTAAATTATTTTTAAAGCTTTAATCATAAATTTTAAATATTGTTTTTCAAATAAAATAATTTTGAAAATGTTTTAAAAAGGGATTTTTCAAAGAAATTTTCCATTGTAAATTTTCCAAATGATCAATCAAAATAATTTTCTATCTTAGATGATATAATTTGAAATACCTTATACTTTGATGGATATATGAACAAAGGATAATATTCTTATTTATTATCAGAATGGTTCATCATGATAATATGTTTATGAATCCCGCTATTTTTCATGGGTTAGACCATGAAATGACTCTCATGATACCTGATTCTTTTCAAGGGTAATTCTATGATGAAATGATTATGAAACCTGTCACTTTTCTATGGGTCATGATATGAGTAAATGTTTATGAAATCCATTTCATTTCATGGGTTATGATATGATAAATTTTTATGAAGTTGTTAGACACATAAATATGGTTTTATTATGAGATAGGTGGGACCTATACCTCCCTCCAATATATTGGGAAATGATAAAAGTTCTATGATCTCTAAGAGTACATGGGTAGTTATCCCAAGCCTGAAAAGGAGGGTACATGGGTGTTTAGACTAATCCAATAAAAATAGGATACACTGGTGCTCAACCAATGCTTGAAGTTGGTACAATGGTGGTTAGCCTAAGCCTAACATGTTATAAATGTATTATTAGGTAACCTTGCCATAATATTTTATATGGTTATGTGTCTTAAATTTTTTTATTTCTTATGTTAATGTTATGCTATCATGGCTTGTGTTCTTTTATTCCCTTCTAATTCATGTCTTATGAACTGTTAATATTTATTCCATGACTCAAGATTATGATCTTTGACATACAAGTTATGGTTTTCAAAAGTTATGTTCATATTATCATACACTTATTATCATTTTATGCATTTGTATCTCCCTTATTTACCCTTATTGTGCATTTGATCTCACCTTTTCTTATGTTTCCTTCCCCCAGGTTATGAAGAATTTTATTTAAGTAAGAGTACTAAATGGGAATATCTTTATGGGAGACTTTGAAGATCATATTTGAATTAATAAGATTGTCTTCTAATATTCCCAAGTCACTTAACTATTATGGTCTTTAGGTGTGTATTTTTGTAATTTAATGAATATTTATCTAAAAAGATGTAATATCCATATATGATAAGTTTGTGTCTCTATAGTTGTTACTATAAGAATATTTTTTGTTAACCTTTGGAAACTAGGATGAGGGAACCTTAGTGAGATCCCTAAGGACATGTCTAAGGAAAATTATATGGATGAGTCAAAGTATAGAAAAATGTTTTGGATTTTATTAAAGGAAAGTCTGAGATGTTTCCAATAAATTTCATCCTTGTATGGATAATACAAGTGGAAGTGGCTCAATCAGAGATGTACATAAGGACAATAACCCTGAAAACACAATATTTAGGTAGAATATATCAGAAAGTTGTTCATGATAATGGGCCATGATGTACACCTAGTTTAAAACTCTAAAGGGATATACTTTGGAAATTCACAAACACTTTTCAAACCATCATGAAGGATTTAAATAGATTATGAATATTAAGGACTTATTATATACCTAAGGTTTCATAGATTTAAAAGAAGGTGTCTTGATTTTTACCTTCTATAAATTATTTTCAGACTATGTGGTTTTCCATTATGATTATCCTCACTCACACTATGATTTATAGTTTTAGTCAATGGAAAAAACCAGAAGGAACTATCTTATTATTGAATGTGACATAATTTTTTTTTGATGAGCATAAAATAGTATGATGATTGGAGTGAAGGATGTTATAATTATTCCTAATCAGTTTTCAAGAAACATGATTAATAATGTGGACCTTAACCAACTATCATAATGACCAAATAAGTGGAATAAAACGTTTTCTAAGGGTTCAGGTAGTGGTGAACATGGTGGAAAGAAGATTATGTTTCCTCTATGTTGAGAATGTGGGAATAAATACCCAAGTTGATGAATTATAGGTATGGTAAGATGTTTTTAATGTGTAAAAAACACAAATAAAGTAAGTGAAAAGGAAAAATGAAAAGTTTTTCCAGGAGAATGGATTAGAATTATAGTCTTCCTAAGATATCATCGACTTTTAATTCATTAAATGTGGAAATTTTGGACATTATACAAATTAATTTCCTAAGGGGACATCTCATGATGAAAATAATTAATGTTTTATGAGTAATGGTTATATTACTAAGGATGAAGAGACTAAAAATGAAATATGAAAGGAAAGAGTAATTGAGTATTGAGATGATGGAGCATAGTTAATGGTTTGAGAAGTAAGTGTGGTGAATAAAGTATTTATGTAGCGAAATTCATAGATTATGTTATATGAATCATGAAATATATAAGTATTGTTTAGTATAAGTTTTTATTTAAGGAATTTAAATAATATTTTGAATGATATTGATGGAATGAGAGAGTGATTCATTGGCAATTTGATATTTTTATTTTGTGAAGTTAACCCTTAATATGTTCCTGATCATGAGAAAATTGGGTTTTGTTTTCATGAATATATATTTGATATAAATAAAGTAAATTGGATTGTATTGATGACTTTAGCACTGATAACATATTTGTTGAAAAAATGGTTTATGTTATCATTTATGGAGTCTGCAACATTATGGGATCTGTGGAATATATTCAATAATTTTTTGTTTATTTCATGTAATGACAAATCCTGCATGTTTTCATTAAGGTTCTATGGTAATTTTTGTTATTACCATTTTTCACATCTTTGGTATGTGACAATCAAGGGATATTTTTTTAAAAAAGTTCGATTAATGATAAGTTATTTTTTGTAAATTTAGTGACCTTATTTCTAAGGATTTACATTTAAATATTTTGGAAGGTTCACAAGGATAACCATTTATGAAATGGTTTATGTTTAACTTTGGATGAGTCTTTAGAGACTAATGTATTATTTCACTATATTAATATTTATGCTTAGCTTGTTTTAACCATTTTGTTGTGATAATAACTAAAGATATACATAATGAATTATCATTCTATTTATAGATTATAAGATCTATTAATGCTTCAGGCATAAAAATCTACCTTTATTTCTTAGATTAAGAGATAAAGTGGAAATTGATCATGACATAACCCAATGATGAGATTGTGCTGATGAAATAAAATGAAATAAAGTGAGTAAATCATATCGTAAAAATTATTCAACTTTAATAAAATTATATTGGAAAAAAATGTTTTCATGTTATAATCATTTTAATGATATCAAATACCTTTTTAATACCTCTTTTGTTTATGGTTTTGTAGTTTTTTTTGTCTAGATCACCCACTTTCTTGTGATCATTGATATTTATCACTCTCTTTAATTATTTATTATTTTCTTCCATGTCCAAATCTTAAAATACCACATATGTTCTCATATATGTAAACCTAGTTATGAATTACTTTAGGTAACCTTTATGTTTCTAACATTCTATTTTTAAGGAATGTTTTATTATTCATCCGTATGATGTGGGATTCTGTGGAGGAATTTTCAAATGTTAAACCACTGATGAATGAGATGAATTTCGATGGAGAAATTCATTTTAATAGAGGTATAATGTAACACCCCGAGATTTTTTAAATATATTTTTAAAATTGACTTATTATTTTAGATATTTTAAAATATTAAATTTATATTTTGTTACACGCAACACTATGTTTGGCTTGCGTTACACGAAATATTGAGTTTATCTTGTGTTACTCACAAAACCAAGTTTAAACGAAACATGTCTTATTATTATTATAGGATATTTATCACTAAGTCATTAGAATGGTAGGTATGAATATGATTAACTATATTATGAAAAATGGTTTACACATGTACATATAATAAAACATTTGGTGAACAATTAATTTGAAATGAAAATAAAAACTTTTTGAAAATAAAAGGAAATGTTTTTCTAAAAAAATATTTTTATGTGAATAAGTGTGTTTTTTTAGAGTTTGTTACCTAAAACCAAATTTTGGTTACATTATGAAAACCTGTATTCATTGTTTTTAGTATTGATAATATTATTTTCATGTAATGATTTTTATTCTACATGATAGAGTATGTGATAATTTCCTAAGATTATTTATCGCACTGAAAGGACGTAGAAGTTCCCCAATGTGATGAGAACCATGAAGTACCATGAAAGTATTATTAACTAAATGTTATAAATCCTGATTAAATCATTTTAGGGGAAAAATGATTTAGACTATTAGGGGTGGAGACTCAGCAGAATTTGAGGCACATTCTTATGGTTTATGCCCTTGGTAATATACAATGTAGGATATTATGAAAACGATACTCGTTTGTAAGAAATCCATATTTTTATGTGTCATTGGATGTTCCTATCTATAGAAATGTTTATTGATACTTTGACTTTAAGATTATTATTATTGATTATTATAAGTCACATACTTTTATTTATTTATGAAAATTGTAACAACATGTGTTCACAATGAGGTAGGATACATTGGGTGTGTCATGGGTATTATTTCATTAATTAATAATATGATAAATAATTTGTCCCTCATGTTCTTTAAATTAATTTTATACATAAGACACATTTATGGAAATGATATAGCCTAAGTAAATTAATTTTTATGGTGTTCTATTGGCAAGTTTGATTTCCATAAAGTGAAAGAAAGAGACATCAAGGACATAGGTTGATGGAACCAACATGAAACCTGCTTGATCAGAGATAAAACAATAAAGGCATTGTGTTACACAATAAGAGTTTGTATGAGGTATATTCAATTACAACAATAACTTCTTTCTCTATGGGTTCCTTGGAATGTGGCTAGATTATAACCATGTACTTTATGCTGCTTCACTTAATGCCACTAAGAAAGAGACCTAGATTGTCACACACTAAGTGTATCCAGAATCTCAGTTAAATAATATATTATTATTTATTATCTAAAAGTTGAATAAATATTATTCTAGTACGTGTTTTAATAATTATTCCTGAGTCCTTGATCACATATATTCTATCACTATTTATTCGAGAGAATATTATATGAGCACAATATTTAGTAAATATTTATTTTTTATTTAGTCAATATAATATTTATTTATTTATTGATGAATAATGTAGTGATATTTATTTAATGAATAAATAGACATTATTCAAGCCCCAATAAATTTTATGGAGGAATAGTGGACTGATTTTATTATTTAAGTGATAAAGTATATATATTGAAAATTATTTGATTAAATAATATTTAATTTAATTCACCAATTTAGTGTCTGTCAAAAAATAATAATTTATTATTATTATAGGATGGGGGTTCTGTGGGGATTAAATAAATATTAAATAGAATTTTTGAAATTATTTATTTCAAATCTTAGTGGTATATAAACCCAATTATATTATTTTTTAGGAGAGCCAATTCATTTCATTTGTTGTGCATAAAGAAATATGAAGAATCCTCTCACAGCCATTGAGAGCTCCCTTATTAAAGAATTCTCCAAAAGATGGAGAGTGATCTTCTAACACCATCTACTCTTGAGTCTAGAGATATCAAGTTGAATCCTTTGAAGCGATTCTCTAGGAGATCATAGAATAATAACTCTAGTGATATGATATATCTTGATATCACCAGGAGATTCCTAAGGTGATGTTTAGAAACTTGTGGAACACGTGTGGATCACCATAAGAGAGAATCTAATCTTTATTCTTACAATGTAACAACGGTACAATGTAGATCCATTCTCTGGTTCATCAAAAGAGAAAGAATTTTATAGAAGGGAACTCTTTAATTTCTTAAATTAATTATAAATTATAAGTTATTATCCTATACTTTCATTTCATCATTTATCCATTGTCTATATTTTTTGATTTAATTATATGGATCACATCATTCATTATCACGTAAATCTCATATTAATCATTGATTGTGACAAAAGGAAAAGTTGGGTACAACTCATATGACACTTCTGTTGCACCTGGAACCTAAAAGTGGTATCAGAGGGTTCAAATAATTATTTATAATTATTTAACAATTGTTTGTTTTATTTATGCATTTATTATTTGGTTTTAATAATAGTTTAATCGTTATTTAATACAAATTGTATGATAGGGTTTCTACTTCTTCATTTAATGTAAATATAATAAAATCCATTAATTTTATGAATGAAATAAATTTGAAGATCTTATCTGGAGGTGCTAAAGTGTCTGACTAGATAACACAAGATTACATGTTCTGTAACCTAGAGGTACACATCATATACTAGTGTTTAATTCACAAAGAATTAATTCGAAATTAATTCAATTTGTGTAAATTCATTACATGTGGTGTATTTAGTTTTACACCACATGTTGACTAGGTCAACCTAGAACACGGTCATCCATAGTACACGCCACATAACTTCCATGCACATATTGTAGTCCTTTAGTCATAGACGGGCCATGAATCCTCTTACACGAACTAAATGATGGGTGGTTGAGTAAATCCCCAATGCTGTATGTTTTAAAAATTTTCATCCATTAGGTTTTTTCAGATCCTATGACTGTAGAACCTCTCTCTAGATTCTTTGTGACCCATAGCCCCTTATTCATTGTTTTGGGGATTCCTTTGTTACGGATAAATAACTAGCTTCTCTCCTTTGATCAATCTTCAATTAAAGGTATGTTCTACCTCCCTTATTATGGTTTATTAGATATATTCCATTCCATTCCTCTTTTCCATGTGATGGAGATTGATCTCCATATTTCTAAAAGATTTTTGTTGGTTATTTGTTGGTTCGGTTGTGGAACGACATCCTCGGGTGGATACTGTTCTCAAGGGAGATGCAATCGGGATCCACATTGTTGTTTTTTTCTCATGAAAATAACTTTGAAACCCTTTTTGATATAGGGGATTCGTTTCTACTCATAATTTTTGTGAAATCATAGGGCAATCCTGATTTATCCCCTTCAATATTAACAAAATTAACCTAATAATTAGTTGAAACAGATTAAATAATTGGTATCAATCACATGGAAATGTTTATATTTTGTTACATGATAACAGTTTACCTATTGTTTTTCTAGATAGTGTGATATATATGATTTTCTTATTATTCTTGGTTTATAATTTGTAATTGGTGAATAACATAAATCCACAATTAATTGTTAATTAATTTTCTTAAATAATAAATAAGCGTGTTTAATAAATCGATTGTGTTTTAATATTATTGCTGCAAGCATGTTTAAATGACCCAACCTTCCATCTATTAATGGGATTGAATAAAGATATGAAGCATGTTGATTCTTGCTGATAAAATTATTAATGACATACTGAATTAATTGTTTAATTAATTTGTGACAGCCGATGATAGCTTTATTATTAGGTTTCCCATAGTTGGAACCTATGAATATTGAATAACTTTATTCAAGATGGATTGAGACTCGATTGTGTGATAAAATATAATTCATTATAGGGTCTGAGTTTCCCACTTTAATATAAAGGGTGAGTACTATGTGTTTTGGAGGTGTGAGAGCTCGTTGTGTGTGAAGGCCAGATGCCTTTCTTTAGGGCCAAGGTACTAGTTTATATGTTTGTTTCATGATTCTTGTGATGTGATGTAATCCAAGGATGGATGAGACTAGAGGGTTATTGTAGTATGTGGGATGAGGAGTCCTGGAAGTGAAATGAGCCTGGGATGAATGATCTTGGAAGGTTTTTGTGGTATGTTGGGTGGGAAGGACCAGTTATTGTGGCATATGTTGATGCTTATGATGGCGAGATGCATCGGGATACACAAGTTTGTGTCATGGAGGACATCAGGGATAAAAAAATGGGTTGAATATAGTCTTAACCATTGATATGAATGTTGGATGCTTGTTTGAATCTATTGTTTGGATGAAGGCCATACTATTTGTTTATCTTCTTTCCTTTCCCCACTACTTGAGTTAGATGGATGTGCTTGTTCATATACCTTGTTTGATAGTTTAGGATGTTTCACTTGAGTACTTGGTAATATAAAAATAAATTCAGTTAAAAAATGAATAAATTTTTAACTCACAGTGTTGGAGCTCACTGGGATACAATGTTGAGGTTATAATTCTGAGAAGCCGTGGACTTAGTTTTCCTATGCTTGGAGGTCATGGAACTTTGTTTTGATACTAATTAAATGTCATGTGGAAAATGTTAATTGTTAATTAATGGTTAAATAATTAATTAACATAAAGTGAAACTAATGAAAATGAATAAAATAATTCAATATAGCTCTTTCAATGGTTGTGTGATTATAGGATATCTGGTCTTAGATGTGGCATATGAGTGTCCATGAGACGTTAGCTTTAGTTGAATTTGAGACTAGGTTATTCTTATATTGTGGTTATGAGAGATATTATATCATGTACATTTGGTGTTTATATACATTACTCCACCCTATAGGTTAGGGATACTAACACCCCGGGGAATCTGAGCCCTGGGGTGGGGGGTCCCAACATCCCAATGAGAGGATAGATGGCTGACTACCCCTTTGGCCCTACTATCTTATCTTGGTAGTTACTTGTGCTGGTATCCATGAAGGTTAGTTTTTTCCATATATGTGTGTATAGGGATGTAAGGGCTTGTGTATATTTTACACACATGTATTCTGTATTTAGTTTCATAAGGACTAATATAGGTATAACATGTATAGGTTGTGACGGATTGAGGATCCTTAATCGGTGTATGGGTTGTGATTGATTGAGGTATAATTCCTAATGCATGATACATGTTATATGGGTTGTGGTGGAACCCAAAAACTACCTAGTTACTTTTGGTAACATGGAAGTGGTGGTGTGTTTCATGAGGTGCATGTTGTAGAGCTTCACCCTGGTGTCTACAGGATAGACTTTTTGGAGAAATATTCTTAGGACGTGCGATGTTGGGGTTGAGCGGAAAACCAATGGGGAAGTAGTAGTGGGGTACCCCTGATATTGTCATTATATAATGTGATATTGTATGAGATATTTTGTGAAAGTATCCATGGTGAGGGTGGGAGCTTTGTATACCTATTCAGGTGATGATTTAGTTTGACTTGTTGTTCAATATTCTTTTGGATGCTTTCTTTATCTTTTTCATGAGAGGCTCTGAGGAGGATGCTATTGAGTATACTATTTTAATTACCCTTTGTATTTGTAAATAATTTCTTTTAGGTTACCGAGATCTGGTTTGAGACTAGGATAATTACTTTTTTCTTGGTGTTTAGTATGAGCTGTTTGGGATTCATGTTCTTCGTTGTCATTACCTTTCTTTTTGTACTTGTAGTTTTTCATTTCATTTTTAGTAGTTATTGAATATCATTACATATGTGTATTTTTATTATCTTTTATATTGTATTAAGAGAAGGAGTTAGTTGGGGTCTATCTTATCTTTCTCTTTCCCATGTGTTCTCTTAGAGGGTAATATCTCCCATCTATGTGTTTACTATACCCTCAATGCTTGTTGCGAACTTGGGGCCTACTAGAGGTGCACTCGGGTGTCACTATCTCTCTTCCCTAATTTTCTTCCCAGGAGGGATACACTTTGTGGGGAGGGGGTCATGAAAGGCTTCCGACTAGTAGTAGGGGTGTAATAAATATAGTGTGGATACCATACCACATTTTATAGATTTTCTAAAAAACAGAATAACAAATTATAATAAATATTAGCGTAAATGAAAAATAGGGGAAACAATGAAACATACAAATGGTAAGTAAATGAGGAACCAATAAATAAAATAATAGTGAACAATGTAATGAAAAGATGAAAATTATATAAATTTTAAACTAATATAATACAAATAAAAGAACCAGATGGCACAAAATAAACACAAATGAACTCGGTCTGGAAACCTCTGTCAGTTCTGTCTCCAAACATCACCCCATCCAGTAAGAAATAATTACCTACAAGGTCCCTTTCCCTTGTTTAGACATGAATGCATGTAATCGACTTGGGTAACAAAATACACCACAATCTGAGTGTATGTAAAACTTATTAGGTCGACACCACTGTGTGTAAACAAAACCATAATGATAATAAGTGAATGCAATAAGTCAATTGACTTTTGTATTAATTAATCGATTAATACAATACAACAATCAAACTCCTTTGTCAGCATGACAGAATATCTATGGGCATGTAGCACAACCATTCCAACCATAATCACATACCCATGGCATAATCAACTAACTGGGAAGAGACCTATGTTTAAGAATTTCGGTATCTAGGCCAAGCCCTCTATATAAGCATTTCAGCGTCAAGGCACAACCCTCTATATAAACATTTAAGCATCCGATCATATCCCTATATATAAACATTTTATAATATAGGAACAACCCTCTATATATGTATTAAAACATGAAATAGGGATAATACCTCTAAATAAGTATTATAGCAGGAAATGAGGCCAAGATCACTATATAATCATTACAACATGAAACTAGGCCAATCTCTCTTTATAAGCATTACAATATGAAACTGGTCCAAGAACACTATATAAGAATTGTGAACTGTGAATGCCTAATATATAATCATTGCAACATGAAACTCAACACATTTATTGATGAAAAGGATATCATAATATCATATCATAAGCCTAAATGGTAAATTCCAAAAAATAACATTTGTCTTTCAATTACACATTTATTTTTTTATCAAATTATCTCTAGTTATTTCAATAAACAATAATCCATTACCAAAGTGATTATATATAAAACAATCACCTAAGTTCCCATGTAATTCTAAACACACTTTAAACCAAAATCCAATTCATTATTATTTAAGGGTTCCCTCACCCAATGGGTAGGCATAAGCCAGGTCTCAACGCCATTAAATCCAAAGGGATCCTAGGGACAATCCAATCCATGATTTACTACCATTAATCATTAAATTAATTAATTTTCACATTATGAAGGTGTAATCAAAATATTTCACATACTTCATAATTAAATAAACTACAGGGTTGGTGTTAGACCACCTAACTTTAACTGGTGATCAAAGCAATGCTTCCAATAGGAAACATCAATAAGAAATAATCCATATAAGATCATAAGAAGACACCTAGATAAAAAATGATCAAAACAAATACCCAAAAACATCCTTGGGGATAATATTACACCACCACAACTAGATAACAATATAATAGACGAAAAAAACTAACCAAAACAACTCACCAGATATTGATCACTTGAATAGGATGTCTGAAATAGAGGAAGGTGCTCCAAAATCATCTAGAAATCAAATAAGGTTTGAGAGTGGAGGTATTTCCATGGAAATAATAAAAACATAAGTACATGAAATAGATTATAACTAATGTGTCTAAGAAATAGATGACATGTAAATGTATTACATGGTGTGTAATTATCAATTTAAGAGTACACTAAAATTAGTGTCACCTCAGGTGATATTAACCCTCCTCTAACATTACACATAATGTAAAGTTAATTCATAGAATGTAAATAGTTCTACATCATGAAACATTTCATATACTCTATTAATTTTTTAATAATATTCCATGCGGTGGTTACACATCATGTAATTCACTTACACATTTTTTAGAAAGATGGAGGATACACCTCTTTTATTATAAACAAGAAAAAGATATAAACCCAAGATAACATGGGAAAGAAAAGAAAAATAACCAAAGAAAAAATCTAGTTACCTACATTTTCCACAATATTTCACTCATATTTCTATCTTCTTCTCAAATCACACAGTAGTAAACCCTTCTGTGACCATGACCACGTCCTTGACCTCTTGATATTTCCCTAGTTGAAGGATGAGATTTAATCCTATCATGTAGGGGCTCAACATCAGTGATTTCAGAGTCATAACCATCCTCCTACAACTCTTTTCTTTTTTAGGTGTTGCATCCTTGTAAATAAGGACATTATCCCCCTGAACTCCATTTATCCAGCTTAAGAAATAATCTCTTGGTGTTTTGTCACTTCATGAAGTGCATCAAATGTTCCTGGAATTTTATCATGTATCTCATTGGAACATTAACCACCTACGAAGAATTATAATCTTATAGTAAGCACTTGTATGAAAATTAACAAATTTATACTATAACTACATTAATTAAAAAAAAAAAATCCCCAAAATTTAGGACATTTTACATAAAAAAGGATCTCCGTCTCCAAATGAGACTTGACCAACAATGTTTAATAAAAAAGGAAAATCCAAATGAAAGAGGTTATATGAAAAAATAAATGAGGGATGTACCTTAAAAAATATGGGATCTTACAACTTCCCCACAATATAAAAACTCAACCCCAAGCTATTCCATGCATCACTCAGGGGTCTCAGTGAAAAAGTCTATCCACTGTGTTCGTATATCAGACTCCCTCTCCCATGTATCCTCATGAACATCCCCATGCTATCACTAGAATCAAACTAGGGGTATGGTCCTCCCTTAGATATACTTATCACTATGGTACACAATCTGTATCAGATGTTCCTTAAAATATGCCTCTACGCAATCCTTAATGATAGCCTTCCCAATTTCTTGATAGACATTTCCCCAACCTAGGAAACATCCAAATGAAAAACCTGATGACCGACCTTGAACTCTAGAGGTATTATAAAATGGTTAGAATAATATTTACACCAGATATGCATGGTTACTAACTACCTCGTGATTAACTAGACCTGTTTACATGTGTAACATCCCAACCCAAGTGCCACAAATTGGTGCCCTAAACCGCTTCGCTATGTGACCTGTGGTACGCCTCCCTGTATGCTAGAGGCTACCAACAATCTATGAGTGTCTAATATAAATCATGGAGAGACTATACCTATTTTATAAAAGTATCACAAGATTAGAAAAAAAAAAAAACAGAAAAAAAACAAATATAACCATAACTGTGATAAATCCAATATCACATGATGACCAAAACATGAAATACAATGCCCAAAATTAAACAGTAGTTATCTCTTTCCAATACATGTCAAGTGTCATTATGCGAAACCCAAAATAAATAAAGAAATTGACAACTCCCAATTAGGTCCCAAACCATGTTCAATTCCCCCATCTATGCTCCATGCCACCTCATCCATCTAACACATGGCCTTTTAACTTAACCTATCCTACAAACATGAGGTCTATTTGGGTACCAATTGGGTATCTTGAGTAGGATATGAGTACAAATCTATAGGAAACCACCAATTCTATCTAAAAAAATATCCAATCAACAAAAGTGAATTATTTTGTATAAATAATAAAATAAAATAAATAAATTAAACAGTTAACTTTTATTCATTTACTATTTATTTAACAACATATCACTTGGGTTCCTGTGGATGCCTAAACTCAAATCCCATACCTGAATGTCATTGTTACCATTTATAATTTATAATTCATGATTTAATTTCCATGTCACCACTTATCATTTCAATATTGAATGTTTATGTTACCATTCATAGTTAATAATACATGATTGAATTCTACTATTATGATTCATCATTTCTATAATTGAATGACCACATTAGCATTTATATTTAATAATACATGGTTAAATTCCACTATTAACATTCATAATTTCATAATTGAATGGGAATTTTACCATTAATATTTAATAATATATTATTGAATTAAACTTGCACCATTCATCATTTCAAAATTTAATGACTATGTTACCATTCATATTTTATAATACATGACCAAATCCCACAGTTACCATTCATCATTTCATAATTAAATGAGCATTTAACAATTCATAGTTTATATTACATGATTGATTTTCCATGTTACCATTCATCATTTCATATTTGAATGTCAAGGTTAACATTCATAATAAATGGATGAATGTCTATGTTACCATTCACCCTTTAATGTCACATATATCAAAATATCCCAATATCACATATATTATATTGTTACATGTATCACAACAACCCATTTAGTTAATTCAACAATCAATTAATCAAATGTAACAATTGCATATTCACATCATTCCATTAATTAATTCAACAACTAATTAATCCTATACATTAATCACAAAATCCCAAAAATTAATTCAATAGTTAATTATTCAATTCAGAATCTCAATATAACACAATTTATTCAAAAAATTAATTATTCACATCAACAACATTAATTAAATCAACAATTAATTAACCACATCAATTCCCTTAATTAATTAAGAAATTAACTAATCACATCTATAACATTAATAAATTTAAAAATTAATTAATCACCTTAATTCAATTAGTTAACTTAACAATTAACTAATCCCATCAACAAAATTAATTAATTCAATATTTAATTAATCATTTCAATTTGAATAGTTATTTCAAAAATTAACTAATCATTTCAGTAACATTAATTGAATCAATAATTAATTGGTCACATCCACTATATTAGTTAATTAAAAAATTAAATAATCACATCAATAACATTAATTAATTCAATAATTAATTAATAACATAAATTCTATTAGTTAATCACATCAATTATGCCGCACTTCGAAGCTTTGTCTACCCTAACTCATCTACGCAGTATCAATCTTCACTCTTTTGATGTGAATCAACATAAAACTTAGAATGGTTCGACTACAATATAGAGGAAGAAGAACCGTGAAGTGCTGAAAGACCTATCTTCTTTTGAGGGTTTCTTGAGAGGGTTGTTCATCCATTTATCAAATAGTGCACCCATCAAATAGTTTAGAAAGTGTCAAAAACAGATTTTTCAACATCTGATGATGAAATATCCTTATTGAAAGGTATGAAACCCTGGAGGAGTTCAAATATTATCTCCCTATTGCCTGAAATTTGGGGATTCACTGACATCAAATGCATGTCCCTTGGTCAGGGACATTTTCACATACTTTTTCCTTCAGAGGATCTCAAAGGCTGATCATGGTGTATTGGCTGCATCAATATAAAACCAGGTACACACTTACTACATGAATGGAAATTGAACTTCGACATGCTTTATTTCAAGGATACTTGCACTCAGGTATGGATAAAAATACATGGTCTAAACTGGGTATTATGGAATGCTGAGATTCTATTTGATATTTCATATGCTATTGGGGTCCCAATTAGAATGGATCATGTTACTCAAGAAGTAATCTATGGTCACTTTACACGTGTCCTAGTAGTGGTTTCTTTAAGTATTAATTTAATATATAAGGCAATATAATCCACACAACAAGATGATATTTGTCTTATAATTGAGTTTGAAAGAACCCCTCCATTTTTTGGTTTCATGTCAAGTTATTGGGAATGTAGTTTCTAATTATAGAAAAGATCTTCTTTGTGCTAACTATCAGATTAAAGGACATGATTTGAAACATTGTCGAAAGTCACCTAACCAATGGAAGGTGAAAAGAAACGATAAGAATAAAAATTCTCCTAAAAATGAGTATCACCTACTAAATGAAGGACATATTCAAAAAAATAACACGGAGTTTGCTGAAAAATCAGATGAATGTGGTGGAAAATCCCAAAGGCATCATGATGAGGAGCATACTATTAAAAATGGATGCACTGAACCTGTCAAGAACACTTTTCCTACAAAAAAAAGAAAATTTTCTTATCCTAGGTAGATCTTTCCACTAATAGTCATCTACCCACTGATGGTACTTCTAATAAAATTTATATAAAGGGAACCTCTTTCAAGGATATGTTGATAAGGTATTCAAAGGAAGATAATGATAGTGAATCAACTGAGAACCTTGACATCTTGGAATGTGCTTATCAAAAAGATGCATACTCTTTCCTATGGAAAGAGCAGATTTTTGTTAATACTCAAAGCCAAAAGGTAAAAGACAAGATGGATGTTTCTATCTCAAATAAATCTAAATCCAGAAGAGAGGTTCTCAAATTTTCTACAAAGGTGAAAGAAAATAAGAAGGTACAACCCCCATGATACTATTTATCTTCAAATGATGTTGAATTTAATTTGTTTTTAATGGATAGGGAAGTAGTTTCGGGAGCCACTACTCCCTCTTCCACCAATAAGGAGACCTCTCCTTTTAAAGGTAACTTTAGTGAACCTATTAAAGGTACACTGATGCACAATCTTCCTGCTAAGGTTGGAGTTGTTAATGTCCTTTCTTATGAATTGCTACATGCTATGGATCATAGGGATACATCCATGTTTGTAACATACTCTCGCCCCCAAAATAGGCTATTATATAAAACACTATGAAATTCCATTTCTTGATTCAACCCACTTGATCTGGAAAATATTTACAAATTGATTCCATGATGGAATTTGTCCAAGCCTCCACACTCTAACCACAATATACCTTTCTTAGTTGTGATGATATAAAAAATGCCAAAGTGGTGGGGTGACCATGTAGTCCATCAATCCATGTTGTACCTCATACCCAGAGACAAAAAGGAATTAAAAAGGTGAGTACTCATAATCTGTTTGAATTGATTTCATTTGAAAATAGTGATGAGGATGAAAAAACAACTAATGATCGGGCTGGAGTTAAAAGCAAAAAAATTGATGAGACTACTGAGATCTTGAATGATGGTGGTGTTCCTTGGATGCAGGTAAAGACTTTATGGAGGGGGATACATCCACATGGTAGGGGTGCACAACTCTCTCATCACAATATGAACACTCTCTCTCAAATGAGTTGATGTCATTTTTATGCCTTTTGTCTTGTATGCTCCTCTATCTTACCATCTTACCTTTTTTGTTTGAATTTGTTTATCAATAAAAGGGCCCCTGTGACTCACCTTATCAAAAAAATCACATCAATTACATTAATTCATTCAATAATTAATTAATAACATCAATCCCCTCATTTAATTCACCAAATAATTTTTCATGATAGTTCCATTAATTAATTCCATAATTAATTAATCACATTCATACAATTTCATAATCATTAAAATATTTAATAATTAATTATAGAATTAATTATTCTAATTAGACAACTTAAACATGACAATTTCTAATTCAATAATTAATTTTTTTAATTTGAACAATCTCAATATCGCCATAATTAATTCAACAATTAATTATTCCAAATCACAATTTCATAATCCCAACCATTCCCATTAATTAATTCAATGATTATTTATTCAAGATCAACAACCACAATAACTCAATAATTAATTTAACAATTAATTATTCCAAATCATGATTTCATAATCCCAACAATTACCATTAATTATTTCAACAATTAATTACTCAAGTTCAAAAACCTCAATCAAAAAATAATTAATTACTCATCAGAATCTCATTACTAATTCAACAATTAGTTTGTCACATCAATCCCCTTAATTAATTCCCCAATTAGTTAAGCACATCAATCCTATTAATTAATCTAGAAATTAATTAACCAAAAACCTAAAAATTTAATATCTTATAACTAATTCAACAATTAATTATTCAATTCACAATATCATTATCCCATAATTAATTCAACTATCAATTATCTCAAATCAAAAACCTCAATACACCCTAATTAATTCTACAATTAATTATCTAAAAGAAATAATCTCAATATCCCATAATTAATGCAACAATTAATTATCCTAATCAACAATATAAATATCTCATAATTTATTTAGCTGTTAATTATCTCAAATAAACAGTCTCATTATCCATATTTAATTCAAAAATTAAATTATCCCAATCAACAATCTCAATGTCTCATAATTAATTAAATAACTAAGCATCTCAAATAAAAAATACCATTCTCCATAATTAATTCAACAATTAATTACCCATATCAATAATCTATTTTTCTCATCATTAATTCAATAATTAATTATCTCAAACCAAAAAAGTCATTATCCATAATTATTTCAACACCCCCAACTTCACAATTCCTTAATTAATTAATTTTCCTAGTAAATTAATCTAATGTAGGATACTCAATTGATAATCAACCAAAAGAAATTATAAAATTACATTCATGTAATTGAAATAAAGTATTTATGCTTGAATTATATACCACCGACCTCAATTTATTGACGAGTGATTGTACAACGACAATCCCTAATTTGAAGAAAATCAATCAAGAACATGATAAATAATGTGATCTAGATCTAAATCCTAGATCCCAAATCAAATGAAAGAACATATAATAATACTAGATATAGGTCTAACAAGCCTAGATCTAGATCCTACAAAACTAGATATAGATATAAAAAACAGGGGATAACTTCCCTTAATGAAATATAGAAGAATGAGGGAAGAACGAGAAATCAATCGAGATGAGATTCACATACTTGGAGAGGTTCAGATCTTTAATCGAACTTTCAATTCACCAATAATGAAGGTTGGGAGCCCAAGAAATTCATCCAGGAGCCTCCAAAAAAGATAGAATTTGATTTGGGCCAATCTAGGGTCGATTTAAGGTTAATATGGGGGTTCAAGTAATTTTAAAACCAAATTTCATAACATTATTAATCATTCGCATGGTTCCCAAGGTAAGGTCATATGATTAATACTAACCATGAACCTAACTATGAACCCATTTCTCACTTTGGATACACACTTAGTTTATCTAGGTGAAAATTTTGTGACCCCCTTGCAGACTTTGTTTAACCATGCACAAACCATGAACCCCCTTTTCCACTTTCTCTAACCATGAAAAAACCAAGCACAAACCATGAAAAGCCTCTCCTCCTTCCAAAATTCTCTATTTTTTACCAAAATGAACCCCTGTTAAGAACCAAACAAGTTATAATCAAGAAAAGGAAAAACTAATGCATCAAAATGATCCAAAAAATCTCCAGAAAAGTTCGGGATGTTACAGTATCCCTAGTTTATAACAGATAATCCTCTAACTATACTTTAAAGAATCTCTATGATTCTGAGTCAAAAATATCGGGCTAGTGAGCCCGCATATCCACCAATATCTCAAATAATTCCTCTTGAACATGATCATTTTCCACAACTGATTAACCATCATCATGTGATTTCCCCACCACACATTCTCATTGTGATCCAAGAAATGTCTCAAATACTTCTCAAAGGATGCATCAATTAAAATCACATCGCCCCCACCTTAGCTATGCTGTTTTCATCACTTTTTTTAAATACATTTCCAACTATAAAGGCTCATAGACCGTCCCCTATAGAGCCCAAGAAGTGTGCATGGTTGTCTCATCGTCAAACGATTTTCAAAATAGAAACAGTAACCATCGCCCATTCGTGGCTTTCAAGAATGGAACCCTTATAATTTATCGATGCACAACCTCTTTATAGACCTCACTCAGGAATGGGCGGCTATTTTATGCCCACCACATAGCCTCACCTTTATCATTCTCCAATGGTCCAACCTTCATGAATTCCCTTTTTGTCCCAGCATACAATTTTCTTAAGTACCTTGGCGTATAACCAATGCTCTCTTAGTGTACCTAGGACAATGTCAAGGTATAGGACATGATTGTCTCAATTCTGGATGTGCACCATGATTTTCATTGATGAACACCATCCTTTCAAAAAAAATCCCTATGAAGTGACCATGCCTCACCCCGAGTTTCACTTCCCCCGATCCCTTCCACACGGTCAAAACCATGGTGAAATCACTAAACTTAACCATCCTATGTCTAGGTCATGGTTAACAAGGGTAAAAACATTCTCATAATCATATTTCTCATTATACACCCATTATTCAAATTTTTCATAATTTCTCTATTTCAATTTCACATTAGGAACCTTTTTCTATTTAAATTTCAAAAACAAGGAGAAATAGTTCAAGTTCAAAAGTTTACCCAAAACCCATTTTCCCATGCATGCCTAAAATGATGCATGTCACAAATAATACCAAGTGAATCGAATGAAACATGCATAGTCAACTCTCTGGACTTACCATGCCTTGACTCAAATATTATGAAATCTCAGAAAAAATATTTTCATCACACCATAGGTGCATCACCAAAGGTTAAATAATATTCAGCTGTAACATCAAACAAGAATAACAACAATGCCACCCAAGAAACATGGGTTCTCCCCATACACAAGTTAGCTACTCCCATGCACAATCTCATTAAAAAGTCCTAAATCATCTAATTATCATGTCTACCTTTCCTAAATAGTAAGAGAAATGAAAAAGAAAATAAATCAACTCTAATACCACTTTGTAACATCCCTACCCAGGTACAACACACAAGTTTCACAGGCTGGTTTGCTATATGACCTCATGCATTCCTACCCTTACTTCATAGGCTGCCGACTTGCAACAAGGGTATGATATTAATAATGAGGTGACTATAAAATCTTTATCAAAGTAGCACAATAATGAAAAATAAATAAAACAAAACCAAAATATTTAACCATAACCAAGATAATACCAATATGACATGACAGACAAAATAGGAAATACAAAACCCAAAAACTAAATAGTAGACATGTCATGAAAATACCTGTCAACAATAAACATGAAAAAAAGTATATAAAGACACTAAAAGTTCCCAAGAGGGTCATAAACCATGTTTGGTTCCCTCATCTATGCTCCATCCCATCTTAGCCATCTATCACAATGCGTTTTCCCTTAACTAGTTTTGAAAACATGATGTCTATTCAGGCACCAATCATAAATCCCATGAAGCGTGTGAGTAAAACTCATTAGGACACCACCAGTTATGTCTAAAATAATATCCATTCAATAATAGTGTATGCAGATGTATAGATAATGGAATACAAGCAATAATGTAAACAATTTATAGTTATTCATTTACTCTTTATTTAACCACACATCACCTAGGTTCCCATGGACACTTGAACTCAAATCACATATGTGAATGTCATTGTTACGATTCATAATTCATAATTCATGATTGAATTTCCAGTTTATCATTCATCATTTCATAATTAAATGTTCATGTTTCCATTTATATTTAATAATTCATGATTGAATTCCACTATTATCATTCATCATTTCATAATTGAATGACCATGTCACCATTCATATTTAATAATTCATGATTGAATTCCATTGTTCCAATTCATCATTTCATAATTGAATGGTCATATTTCCATTCATATTTAATAATACATGATCTAATTCCACTATTACCATTCATCATTTCATAATTTAATGACCATGTTACCATTCATATTTTATAATATATGATTGAATACAACTGTGACAATTCATCTTTTCATAATTGAATTAGAATGTTACAATTCAAATTTTATAATACATGATTGAATGTCCATGTTACCATTCAACTTTTCATAATTGATTTTCCATGTTACTATTCATAATACATGCCTTAATGTCCATGTTACCATTCCCTAATGTTACATGTATCACAAAATCCCATTTAATTAATCCACCAATTAATTAACCAACTGTAAAAATTTCATATTCACATCATTCCATTAATTAATTCAAAAAATAATTAATCCTATATAGTAATCTCAATATACCAATAATTAAGTCAATTATTAATTATTCAATTCACAATCTTAATATCACACAATTAATTATTTGCATCAATATCATTAATTAATTCAACAATTAAATAATCAGAACAATTACTTTAGTTTATTAAAAAATTAAATAATCACATCAATAACATTAATTAATTCAACAATTAATTAATCACATTATTTCCATTAGTTAATTCAAAAATTAACTAATAACATCAATAACATTAATTAATTCAACAATTAATTAATCATATCAATCCCCTTAGTCAATTAAACAATTAACTAATCACGTCAATAAATTTTTTTAATTCAATATTTAATTAATCATATCAATTCCATTAGTTAATTAAACATTAACTAATCACGTCAATAACATTAATCAAGTCAAAATATAAATAATCACATAAATACACTTAGTTAATTCAAAAATTAACTAATCATTTCAATAAAATTAAATAATTCAACAATTATTTAATCCCATCAATTCCATTAGATTATTCAAAAATTAATTAAAAATATCAATAAAATTAAATAATTAAACAATTAATTAATCACATCAATTCCATTAGAAAATTCAAAAATTAACCAATCCTCTCAATAACATTAATTAAATCAAAAATTAATTAATCACGTCAATCCCCTCATTTAATTCTCCAAATAATGGTTCAAGACAATTCCATTAATTAATTCCACAATTAATTAATTAAGTTCAAAAAATTCAAATATCACAATAATCTCCAATAATTAATTCTATAATTAATTATTCTAATTCATCAAATTTATCATAACAATAATTAATCAAAAAATTAATTATTCAATTTGAACAATCTCAATACGGCCATAATTAATTAAACAATTAATTATATCAAATCAAAATTTCATAATCTCAATGATCCTGATTAATTAATTCAACAATTAATTAGTCAAGATCTGCAACTTCAATAAATCAATAATTAATTTAAAAATTAATTATTTCAAATCATGATTTCATAATCCCAAACATTCCCATTAATTAATTAATTAATTAATTAATCAAGTTCAACAACCTTAATAACTCCATAATTAACTCTATAGTTAATTATACCTCTCAATCTAATTACTAAATCAACAATTAGTTCATCATAATAATCCCCTTAATTAATTCCCCAATTAATTATGCCATCAATTATATTAATTAATCAACCAATTATTTAATCAATAACCACAAACTTAATATCTCATAATTAACTCAGCAATTAATTATTCAATTCCTAATACCATTATCCCATTATAAATTAAACAGTTAATTATCTCAAATAAAAATCTCAATACACACTTATTAATTCAAAAATAAATTTTCTCAAATCAACAATCTCAATATCCCATAATTAATTTAAAACTTTAGAATTACTTTAGCGTACTATTGTAGTGGTGGAAATTTTGACCGATGACACTATAGTGGTGGTGGGTACTATAGCAGCAACAACACCGTATCAAGTACTTTAGCACCTTGGAGTATTGTAGCATCACTATTCACCAGTGGGCCTTTGGGTCAAAAATGTGGGCCTTCAAGGCCATGTAATGGGATGTCAGGCCCACTGAGCCTACGAGATATGTAATGGAATTCATTACCACTTGGTTTATGGGATATCTACTTAATAAATAAGGCTTGATGGGTGGGAAATCCCCTTGGGGGGGGGGATATGGCCTTACGTTCCAGCCTGTGTTGAGGTGTGTGTGTGTGTTTAATTATAATTGTACCCATATAAACCAAATATATATATAATTAATTCAATAGTTAATTATCAAAATCAATAAAATCAATATATCATAATTAATTTAACAGTTAATTATCTTAAATCAACAATATCATTATCCATAATTAATTCAACACTTAATTTCCGAGATCAACAATATCAATATCTCATAATTAATTCAATAATTAAATATCTCAAATCAATAATCTCATTATCACTCATTAATTCAACAATTAATTATACAAATTAATAATCTCAATATCTCAAAATTAATTCACCAATTAATTATCACAAATCAACAATCTCATTATCCATAATTAATTCAACAACTCCAATTTCCCTATTCCTTATTAATTAATTTTCCAAATTAATTAATCCAATTTCAGAAACTCAATTTATAATCACCCAATAGAAATTATAAAATTACATACACATAACTGAACATAATAATTTGTGATTTCAATGATTTAAAACCTACCTCAATTCATTGATGAGAGATTTTCCAATGAGAATGAAAAATTGGAAGAGAATCAATCAAGAACATGATGAAGAATATGATCTAGATCTCAAATATAGATCCCAGGCCAAAAAAATCCCGATATAATAAACCTAGATCTAGATATAATTATCCTAGATATATATCCTAACATACTAGATCTATATTTAAAAAAATAGAGGATAAATTCCCTTAACGAAATATAGAATAATGGGAGAATAGTGAGAAATCAATTTGCATTTGATTCACATATCGAGTGAGGTGAAGATCTTTAATATTCCGTTTGATTCACTAAGAACAGAGGTCTACAGACCAACTAATATGTCTTGGAGCCTCCAAAAATTTTATAATTTTATTTGGGTTGATCTAGGATTGATTTTACGTTAATATGGGGGTTCAGGTAATTTTAAATCCAAATTTCATAACTTTAATACCTTTCACATGGTTTCCTGGGGTAGGCTGAATGGTTAGTAATTACCATGCACCTAACCATGCACCCATTTCACACATAGGCTACACAATTAGTTTAACCGTGAAAAACCATGTGATCCCCATTGAATTTTTTTTAACCTTTCACAAACCATTAAAAAACCATACAACCCCCTTCCACACTTTGTCTATCCATGCACAAACCATGAAATTGATCTCCACCTTCCAAAATTATCCACTTTTCACCAAAACTCACCCAAGTTAATATCCAAAAATTTATACTAAAATATGAAAAAAAGACATCCAAACGAGCCCAAGACATCTCCAGAAAAGGTTGGGGTCTTACAATCTCCCCACATTATAACTTCTCATCCTCAATCTATACTTACAAGAATCTATATGATTATGAGTCAAAAAGATTGGGCCACTAAACCCACATATATGGATCTCTCTACCATGTTTTCACCTAAATACATCTATGTTTCCACAATACACAATCTATTGGCATGATCATTCCCTACAACACCTTCTCACTTTGTTTCCAATATACACAATCTATCAGCACAGTCTTTCCCTACAACACCTTCTCACTTAGATCCAACACGTGTATCAGATGATCCTCAAAGGACACATCTACAACTATCACATCAATCTCCACCTTAGGTTTTTTTGTTTTCATTTATTTCCGCAATAAATTACAAACTAGCGTGTCTCACACCACCTCCCATACAGAGACCAATATTTGAGCATGTCTATCTCATCCTTAATCGATCATCAAAATAGAAACATTTACTATCGCCCATTCCCCACTTTCAAGAATGAAAGGCTTATCAATTATCAACACAAAACCTCCTCACATAACTCAATTGGTTATGGGTGGTGGTTCACCACCCACCATATAGACCCACCTATATCTTTCTCTTAGGGAAAAACCTTTAAGAGGGCCCTTTTTATCCTACCATATAATTTCCTTAAGTATCTTGGCATATAACCAATGCTATCTCAGTGTACCAAAGATGATTTCAAGATATATGGCTTGATAATCTCAAGTTTTGAAGTACACCTTGATTTTTACCTATAAAAACCAGAGTTTCACCCAAAAATTCCAACCATGTAACCCCAGGTTTCACTTCCCCAAAACATGTCAACATGGTCAAAACCAATGTTCTATCACTAAACATAACCATAATATGTATAGGTCATAGTTAATAAGGGTAACAACATTATCATAATAAAGTTTATAATTAGAACCCCATTATTCACATTCTTTATCATTATTTAGTTTCAATTTCACATGAGGAACCTATTTCCAGTTCAATTTCACAAGCAAAGAGAACACTTCATGTTAAACAGCCTACCAAAAACCCATTTTCCGCTGCATTCCAAAAATGATGCATGCCACAAAAAATCATGAGTTCCTATAATGATGGATTCATACTAAAATCTTGTTCCATACCAATCCATGTGTCAAATATCAACAAATTTCAAAAAAAATCCATATCACACCTCAAGTGCATCACTCAAGGTGAAATAATATTCAACTTTAATAGTACACAATATAACAACAATCCCACACCGAGTACATGGGTTCTCCCTTATATAGTGGTTAGCTACCCCCATGTAAGAGATCATCAACAAGAACCAAATCATCATATTCTCCTATATACATTTTCAAAATATTAAGAAAAAATAAAAATAAAAGAAAAAAACTTTGATACCACCTTTTAACATTCTGACCTGGTTCCACACACTAGGGCCCTGAGAGGGTTCTCTACATGACCTTAGGTGCACTTCCCCATATCCCATAGGCTTTTGAATAGTGGTGAGGGTCTGATAACACTCATGGGGAGACAATAACATTTTTATAAAAGAATCAAAATAGTGGAAGAGAAATAAACAAAAAGAAAAAATATAACCATAACCCAGATAATACTAATATAACACGATAATCAAAACATGAAATGAAATACCCAAAAATTAATAGTAGATATGTCATTTCAATATGTGTCAAGTGTAAATATAGAAAACCCAAAATAAATAAAGACACTAACAACTCCATTGTGGGTCCCAAACAATGTTTAGTTCCCTCATCCAAGCCTATCCCATATCATTCATCTAACACATGACCTTTACCCTTAACTTGTTCTACAAACATGAGGTCTATTAGGATACTGATCTAGAAACCCAAGTAGGGTGTGAGTACCAATCAGTAGGCCACCACCAATGGTTTCTCAAACATAATACAGTCAATAACAGGGTATATAGTTGTATAAATAATGGAATATAAGAAATAAAGTAAACAATTTACATTTATTCATTTTCCCTTTATTTAACCACATATCGCCTAGGTTCCTATGGACACACAAACTCAAATCACATATCTAAATGTCATTGTTACCATTCATAATTCATAATTCATGATTGAATTTCCATGTTACCATTCATATTTTCATAATTTAATTATCATGTTACCATTCATATGTAATAACACATGATTGAATTTCACTATTACCATTCATCATTTCATAATTTAATGACCATGTTATAAATCATTTTTAATAAAAAATTATTGAATTACATTGTTACCATTCATCATTTCATAATTTAATGATCATGTTACCATTAATATTTAATGATACATGATTTAATGGCACGGTTTCCATTCATTATTTCATAATTGAATGAAAATTTTACCATTCATATTTTATAATACTTGATTGAATTACACTATAACCATTCAAAATTTCATAATTTAATGAGCATGTTAGCCTTCAAATTTTATAATACATGATTGAATGTCTATTATAAAATTCATCATTTCATAATCAAATGTCTATATAACCATTCATAATACCCGTCTGAATGTCCATATTACAATTCATTATTTAATGTCACACATATCACAATATAACAATATAACAATATCAAATATATAAAAATATTAAATTATCACAACAACCCCTTTAATTAATTCACCTATTAATTACTAAAATGTAACAATTTCATATTCACATCATTCTATTAATTAATTAAATAATTAATTAATTCTATACATTAATATCAACATCCTAACAATTAATTCAATAGTTAACTATTCAATTCACAGTCTTAATATCATATAATTAATTCAATAATTAATTATACACATAAATAAAATTAATTTATTCAATAATTAATTAATCACATCAATTCATTTTGTTAATTCAAAAATCTACTAATCACATAAATAAAATTAATTAATTCAATAATTAATTAATCACATAAATTCTATTATTTAATTTAATAATAAACTAATCATGTTAATTACATTAATTAATTCAAAAATTAACTAGTCACATTAATTCGATTAGTTAATTAAAAAATTAACTAATCAAATCAATAACATTAATGAATTCAAAAATTAATTAGTCACATCAATTCTACTAGTTAATTCAACAATTAACTAATAATATTAACAATTTTAATTAATTTAACAATTAATTAATCACATCAATCACCACATTTAATTCAAAAAATAATAGTTCACAACTATTCCATTAATTAATTCCACAATTAATTAATCACATTCAAAAAATTTCATAATCACAACTATCTCCATTAATTAAATCTATAAATAATTATTCTAATTCCACAACATCAACTTAACAATAATTAATTCAATAATAAATTATTCAATTTGAACAATCTCAATGTCTCTATAATTAATTCAACAATTAATTATTCCAAATCACAATTTCCTAATCCAAACAATTAACATTAATTAATTGAGTAATTAACTGGTAAAGGTAAACAACCTCAATATCCCCATAATTAATTCAAAAATTAATTATTCCAAATAATGATTTAATAATCCCAACCATTACCATTAATTAATTCAAAAATTAGTTAATAAAGTTCAATAACCTCAACAAAACCATAATTAATTCGACAATTAATTACTTATCTCAATCACATTACTAATTCAAAAATTAGTTCATCACATCAATCCCTGTAATTAATTCCACAATTAATTAAGCACATCAATATCATTAATTAATCCCCCAATTAAATAATCAATAACTAAATAAAATACCATAATTAATTCAATAATTAATTATTTAATTCCCAATTACATTATCACATAATAAATTCAAAAATTAATTATGTGAAATAAAAAATCTCAATACTCCCAAATTAATTCAATAATTAGTATTCTCAAATCACCAATTTCAATATCACATAATTAATTCAAAAATTAGTTATCCATATCAACAATCTAAATATATCATAAATAATTTATCAATTAATTATCTCATATCTACAATCTCATTATCTATAATTAATTCAATAATTAATTATCCAAATCAAAAATCTAAATATGTCATAATTAATTCAACAATAAAATCGCTCCAATCAAAAATATCATTATCCATAATTAATTTGACAATTAATTATCTAATTGAACAATACCAATATCTCATAATTAATTCAATAATTAATTATTTCATATCCAAAATCTCATTAACCCAAATTAATTCAACATCCCCAATTTCACTATTCCTTAAATAATTAATTTTCCAAATTAATTAATCAAATTTAGGAAACTCAATTGGTAGTCACTTTTATAGGAATTCTAGCTTTGCATACACATAATTGAAATCAAGAATTTGGGATTTTAATTATTTACCACCTACCACAATTCATTGATGAGCGATTATACAATGGAAATCCTAAATTTTAAGCGAATCAATCAAGAACGTTACGAAGAATATGATCTACATATGAAACCTAGATACCAGATAAAATGAATCGACATTTAATAAAACTCTATCTAGATATAAACAACCCAGATCTATATAATACAAAAGTAGATCTAGATCCAACAAAATATAGCATAAATTCAGTTAAATAATGAGAGAAGAATGAGAGAAGAATGAGAAATCAAATGGAATGAGATTCACTTATCGGGAGAGTAAATATCTTTAATATTCCAATTGATTCACCATGAATGGAGGTCAAGATCATTAGGAATGCATCTAGGAACCTGAAAAAATGAGAGAATTTGATTGGGGTTGGTCTATCGTTGATTTTGGGGTTAATATGGGGGTTTGAGTAATGTTGAAACCCAAATTTTTAACTTTAATTACCTTTCACACATTTTATTTTGTGAGGATGGACATACAGTACAAACCATGCAGTTAACCATTCACCTATTGCACATATAGGGTCCATACTTATTTTAATCATGCGAACCTCATGCAACCCCCTTGACCAATTTTTTTACTATGCTCAAACCATGTAAATCCCTTGTACACTTTGTCTAACCATGCGAAAACCATGCACAACCTCTCCCCCTTCCAAAATTATCCAATTTTCACCATAACAAACTCAATTTAAGACCCAAACTAGTTATACCCAAAACAAGGAAAAAATAATAACTCCAAATGAGCCTGATATATCTCTAAAAAAGGTCAGGATCTTTTAAGAATTCATCTAGCCAAGACTAGGTCCAACAAGTACTTACTCACCTGCCTTCAACCATTAAATAGGTGAATAAAATGACCTACCATACTAGGACTCGAAATATTCTAACTAGATAGATGTATAGAAGTTTTTATTATATGGAAACTCCATAATTTCCATATGATCCTCCCATGAACCAAATAAATCTAAAACAAAGGCTCATAACATATCCTCTAGAACCTGAATAGTTTTCCCTGATTGACTGTCTATATGAAGATGATAGGAAATACTAAGAAGAACTTTCAATACCATATCCTTTTAAAGCCTTTCTAGAACATATATTTGAAAAGAGGATCCCTATCAGAAATGATACTCCTTTTAACACCATGTTTTCAATCTATCTCCCAAACATAGAGACTACCTAAATCACTAAAGTGAAGGTCTCCTTAACATGTAAAAAATGGGTTACCTTTTTAGATGATATAAGATCACCCATAATTCATCATTATTACGAGGAGTCCTAGGTAATCCTTCCATGAAACTCCATAGTGATTTCATCCCATTTGTACTCTGAAATAGAAATAGGATAAAAAATCCTAACCGACCTCTGATTATCATCTTTCACTTACTGATAGGTGAAACATTTTTCCAAAAATCATAATAACTCCTTTTTCATTCCTAGTCACCGACATTGTATTTGGAAATCATGACAAATCATTGTAAAACTGGGATGTACCACCCATTTAGAAGCATGAAACACTATCATCACATCATTTCCCAAGCCCATAGGAACCCATAACCTGACACATAAATGAAGAGAACACCTTCTTCTAAGAGACTATCCTAAAAGAGACATCCCACCATATACGTTGTCTCTCAAAACTATGCCCTATGGATCCAATGATGAAGATATTCTTGAGACTATCCCAATATATAATGGTTGAAATGTTATCTGGGTCTACTAACACTCCAACCTCTGAGATGAAATGTCCCAAGAAGTGTACATTATCAATCAAAAAACGACATTTGGTTGGATTAGTATAAATTAGACACACTCTTAGTGTACTTAAGATGATGTTATGATGTTGCAAATGATCTTATGCTGACTGGGAGTACACTAAGTTTTCATCAACAAGAACCACCACAAGCAGATCCAAAAAAGGATGAAAGATCTGATTCATCAAGGCCATGAATATAACTATGACATCCTGACAAAAATTCAACTAAAATTTTCCCCATGCTAGTGGGACAAATGTACTCAATCATGAATCCCTATAAAACCTAGATTTATAAATAGTAGTTAGGGTATATGGTGGTACAATGGGAAGACTATACCCTCGTGATAAGAGTAGCACAACTGTGGAATAGATAGATAAATAGCAGAAGATAAATAAATAACTAAAAGTGGAAGGTAAATCATCCAAGTTTAATAAATAACTAACATTCAGTATCATATAAAAAATGATGATATTATGCATATCAATCAATGTAATCATATTGGAATGGAAACAAGCATGTAAAACAATACATGTATCAAAAGAACAAATAGTCCAAAATTTAATCTCCAATAACATTAAGATCCATAGATCGAGCATGTTATTCCCTGGTCCCATGCTATAAAAAATCAAGTATTAGAAACTGGGAACTTTCTCTTATACCAACCTACATCCACATAATATTACTTGGTACCATCAATGGATTTGATAGGGTGTGAGATAAACTCCGTATGCCACCACCAATAATGGTTAAAAATATCGAGTAAATTAATATAATATGGCAGTGTGAAGGTAATAATGGTAATAATTAATAAAGATGTAAAGGGATATATTTGGTTCCTAAAGAACACTAGGATGACTTTACCTACTTTTGACTAAGCCTGATAGTCTCTAAACAAGTAACCACATATATACACATATATGGTCTATATATGTAGTGATGTATATAACCATATATGTGGATACTACAACTCTCATAGAGCTAGGGTGTAACTTTAGCATCCATGGGTTGTAGCATGAGTCTCATGAGTATCAAGGGATGCCATTCCCAATGTCATATAGTAGGGTCAGCACAACTGAATCATAATAGTTGGGTCTCAATTCCCTGTATCAAATCATTAAGGTCCATCATGACCACATATAATGGTAAGGGTTGTCATTACCATATATAACAGTAAGGTTTTTCATTCCTATATATAATAGAAAGGGATGTTATGCCTAATTCATAGAAATAGGGTCGCCATGGACGAATCATATCAGTAGGGTCACCATTCCCGAGTCATATCAATAGGGTCACCATGACCATGTCATAATTACAGATACATCTTGCCCAAATCATAATTTATAAGGGTCTCCATGACCATATATCACAATTGTAAAAGGGTTTCCATGCTTGTATATAAAAATAGTAGGAGGGATGTCATGCCCATGTATAACAACATTATAAGGGATTCCATTACTGTATATATACAAGAATAAGGGTATATCTTCCCATATATAACCTATAGTAGGTTCTCCATGTCCATTTTCATAACAATGATATGTTGTCAAACGATTTAATAAGATACATCAATTAATTCACAACTCATTAACATTCATTAATAACAACAACATAACCATTGTTCAATTTAATCAAGGGATGTGGAAATTCCACTCATTTCCATTCAATTCATTATAAATTGATAAGTGTTAGATCCATGCTGCACCACATAAATTACCCATTTCATTTAAGATATCACAATTATATGTCCAACCAAACACACCAATTTGTTTTTTGGTTATATAACCAGGAAGTTAAATTAATCATTTAAAGGGATCACCCAAAGGGGTGGATCACATTGAGGTTGAATACATCCAACTTCTTTTAAAATCTATGAGTGTCATTGGGATTCAAAAAAGGGAAACCAATGTAAGATAGATTCATTTTTTGGGAAACATATAGTAACACCAGCATACAACACAACAATATATAT
The DNA here is from genome assembly GCA_963277665.1 of Viscum album. Classification (NCBI taxonomy): domain Eukaryota; kingdom Viridiplantae; phylum Streptophyta; class Magnoliopsida; order Santalales; family Viscaceae; genus Viscum; species Viscum album. The sequence goes on from OY728160.1 coordinate 2,011,474,488, forward strand.
TATAAAGCATCTCAGCTTTGGAATATAATAACTAAACCACCTACTATATACCTTTAGAGAAACACTTGTCTAGTATCATCCTTTATTTTAACCTAGACTGGGAGAAATCGGTAAAATAGATGAATGGCCTGGAAATAGGACACAATATCATTCACTAAGATTACTACATCAAATGGATGAGAAACAACAAAATGTGACATATGAATAAATAACTCACCAACATACATGAAAAGAGATGACCAAAAGTCAAATAAGAGTTTGGATGGATGATTTCATTTAATCTTGATGTCGGAGGATTTAGGAACTAAATGGAAGAAGGAAGGATGGCCATGACTTGAGAAAACAATAATAGAGTATGGTCTAACATTTAGGATTAAATAAGGGGGAAATGGGTATCTCCCCTCAAAACACTATGTCACATGATTTGGATGCATGGTTGGCCAAACCATGAAACAACCATGTGCACATCACTAAAGTAATACCTCCCTCTCATGATCAAGTTGAATAATTAGAAAAACCCTATGCTCACCATGCATTTAGCCTTTGTCAAATAATGCATAGAACCTACACAGTTGTGCATCCCTGGGAACATGGTTAGGTACAACTATGAATCCTCTTTTGGGTATGACCCCAAGATGCCGTAAAAGGATAGGGGTGAATTAGGGTGTCAAATTTTTCTTTTAAATTGATGAATCTTATTATCATGTTGGTCAGAATGTGTTAAATCTGAATGAAAGATATGAACAACAATTAAAAAATCCTATGTGAAGAGACCACATAACACTTTTACTTGGTTCACCACAAAGGGCTACGTCCAAGGAGGATATGCTGATAGTGTGTCGGTCATACCAAAATCCACTAATCTTCACTAGTTTTAGAGTAAAAGAGTTTAGAAATAGTCACTTTGTGCCAAGAACACTACCTTTACAATAATTCTGGGGCATCCCATTAGATCCCTCAGAACACATCTGTCGACTCCCCCTTTCTCACTTCCATGGGATAAGTATTACTCATTTTATTAACTTAAGGGTCTCTTCAATAGATTTTCATTGAAGTCTTTGTCTTTGTCCATCACGATACACTTCTTTCATAGAAGTCTTGAATTGATGCAATTGAAAGCACTGGGAACACAAAACAAATATTCAAAATCATGTCATCAGATTAACACTCCACTTTCATGCAATACCAAAACATACCTGCAAGATTTGGGTTTTTTTGCGCATGATGACTTTTGCGCAGCCCCTAATTTCCACGAAAACCTTATCTTTATTGAAACCAAACCAAAGGGTTCACTTGGTATATTTAGACTAAAGGAACACCTTGTGCACAAGATTAACTCTCTGTAATTCTTTCATGCATAAATCTTTCACGTGGCAGAGCAATTGGATTTTAGTTGGAAGATTCTTAAATCTTCCATGGGGGTATCTGCTTATTTATAGGCCTCGATGAACCTACATGAAGGTTTCCAACACACCTTTTTTGGTGCGCTCAATATTCTTCCTGATAGTGAAAAACCACTTTTGATGTATCATTGGACACATAATATTCTTCCCCACAACCTCATTTTTCCAGCGAATTTAAAACTTGCATGAACTTCATGCCATTTCCATATTTTGATTCACTGTTCCCAAATACGGCCTTGTGTGCATGTTTCTATTCACCCTTCAATCCTGAGTGTAACTCGCTTTTCCAAAAACAATTTTCTCCATATTCCAAATATTTGGACCCAAAAATTTGGAAAACACTGGGAATCAATGCCACATTCAATACTGTTTCCCACTTATACTGTATGAACCCTTTCCTGGAAAACATCTTAAACATCCAATGAAGATTGAAAAAAACACAACCGATAATCCATTTCCACCATATAACGGTCTTATTTTCACAATTTTGCTCACTAGAATTCCCGAAACAGCTAACAGAAACCATGCGGGCTGGGATGCACAATTTCTACCAATTGTGCAGCCTGGTTCTTTCTTGCACCAGATGTGATTTTGAGCTCAAAAAAACCCTGAGAAGCCAATGTTTCATCCATTTCCTCACGAGACATCCGAACTAGGTCCAAACCAAATATATAGACCAAAACGTAAAGGATTTTTACCTCATAAAAAATCAAGGTACTCACATTCATACTCCCTTAAAGGAACTTATTCCCAAGTTTCCCTTCCAATGGTGGTAAAACATTGTGCGAGAACAACTCTGGCCCCTGATCATGTACGTTAGACTCCCACTCCCAAGTATTTTCCTATACCTAGCCATGATTCCATATCACCCATATTAAAGGGAAAAAAAGGGTGAGATGCCCATGTATCTAATATGGAAACCACTATAGTAGAGGATACTTGAATAATACCTCAAGAAAAAGATGTCCCAACACCCTGATCCCATGGTATAGGTTGTACTGAATTAATCTTCCATGATCCATGACCCTATGCTACAACCTGACAACGTTGAGTGGGTCTGCTCTTCTAGTGTTGTATATCAAAAGCTTGGCTACCACATCAACAAACTTTTCCTCTTCGTATATGATTATGAGTACTCTAGATACCTTCCTGGAAATATGATATTGATCTTGATTCTAAAGGTGGTTTTGATATGTATGCTCTCTCATTCAACACTAATGGGAAGGTTCTACAAAAATGCTAAAGATTCCCTAATCTGATGTAGCATAGACCCTCAACAGGGTCTCTATGACATGGGGGATTCTTATAACTCGACATCCCACACTTGTGAAAAATTAAAAAACTATTAGTGGGTATCACATTATGACGTCCCAATCATGGGTTCCACTAAGAGGATCCTAGAGACCATCTGGCCACATGTTCTCAAGTTCACCTCCTCGTACACTAGAGGATACTGACTAATAGGGAGGGCCTAGGGTGTGTCAGTGGGGAGGCTATTCCCTCATTATAAGAGTGTATCATAGTGGATAGTTAATATAATAAGTAACTAGAGGAATCATAATAATGAATAAATAAATAGAACATTGAAAATAGTCACTTTAATAAAGGACCAATAACCCCTCATAAAGGTAGTAGTATATCAGTGAATAAAACTCAAGTAACAGATAATAGTACTCAAAGATGGAACTAGATCATATAAAAAAGATAGTGTTACATGTCCTGTATATAGAAAACTAGAAAACATGTATACATGGAAGCACGAAATACATTCTATACAAAAGAATAAAAAATAATCCAAATTCTATCAAAGCATTCTGAACTCCATCTCAATCTTCTACTACTAAGCCCCATCCTAATGAAATCAATCAAGATCAAGTTTCCAAAGTGGGAAACATCCTATTTTTAAAACTGGAATACATATAATATGCCTGAGTACCAATGGAATCCCAGATAGGGTGTGAGATAAATCTTAGTAGGCCACCAACAGTAGCAACTATACAATCCATTCTCTGAACAATACTAGAAATATATCATATCCCAACAGTTTAAAACCATTGAAATAGGACATGAAACAATTGGGATAACCTATCCAAATGGTTTTTACAACCGTTTCTATGTTATACATTGGGATATGATGGTTGGAATTTGGATTACCTAATGATTCAGTATAAACTGTTAGGATATATGTATCCAAAAAATTGAAAACCATTAGAATAGTTTTAAAACAATAGCTAGAACCGTTGGGATATATCTATCCCAACAGTTATAAACCATTGGTAAAACATATAGTAACAGTTCATACAGAACCTTTGGAATATGCATACAAATGAAGCTATCCCAATGGTTTAAAACCGTTGGGATATGTCTTTCCAAATACTCATATATACCCATGGTTATGTAACTATTCATATATCACCCCCAACAACCCACATGGACCAACAGTCCCCACTCCCCACTCCACTACGGCACCCCCTATCCCCCACTCCACTGTCAATTACAACATCCCACATCCCCCACTCCACTGTAGCCCCCCATCTCCCACTCCATTGTCCACAACTATATCCCCCATCCCCCACTCCACACCAAACTACAACACCCCCATCCCTCAGTCCCCAATATTCACTACCCACTATTGCATCCCCAATCCCCCATCCCTTACTCTAGTATCCACTACACCATCAACCACCCCCGATCCTCACTCCACTGCAGTACCCCCATCCCCCACCCCCACTCTCCACTATCCACTACAGCATCCCCCATCCTCCATCCCCCACTCCACTGTCCACTACAACATCCCCCACTCCCCACTCCACTGTAGCCCAACATCCCCCATTCCACCTACAACATCCCCCATCCCCCATCCCCTACTCACCACTCCACTACATCACCCCACGTCCTCCACTCTCCACTCCACTACATCCCCAATCCCCCAATCCACTGCAGGTTATAGGAAGGAGGGTGAAATCCTGTTTTCTATAGAAGGAACTTAGATGTAAGAGTATTTAGAAGTAATGAGTGACATTTTTTCTCTATAAGGAGAGTCATTAGTGAATTGGAACTTGGATTTTTGGGTTTTTTTCTTCTTGTGTTCATTTTATAACTACCTTCACTGGTGAAGTAGAAAAAAATTATGGGTGTTGGTTTCCAAAAAGAAAAAATATAAGGAGTTTTGATACCATCATAATAATGAACCATAGTTGATTTAAGGGGACTAGATGATGGTATCATGGACAAGAGTCTCGTAAGGAAAAGAGAGTTTTCAAAAGATATGATGGAAGTGTTTACCTAAAGTTATAAGGTGTTTAAACCGGAAACATCATAAGTTATAAAAGAGTGGATTTTTCATATCTTATTAATATGGATCAAAGCATGTAATGGAACTATAGGAATGACTCACATTAATGTCTATCTGTTAGTGATGTCATTTGGTGGGTTCAAGAAATGGAAGTATAATATGTTAGGGTTTGTTTTTTTATTGTGACTTATCTTGAGGTTTAGGAATGTTATATGTCATTTGGGGTAATGTATTCTTGAATTAGTTGATGTTTTGTACTAGGATAGAAGTTTTTATCTCATCTTCAATGTTTTAAATAATATAGACCATGTACATGTCAAATTGCAAAAGAGGGGAAACCCCAAGCCACATGTATGCTTGTTTTCAAAGGGTTGTGACAAAGACTTTTGTGTCTTATAACTCTCTAGTAATTAATTTAAAAATATTGTAAAATTATGATAAGGTTATTTTGGGAAAGGGTGGTATCTTATAAGGATCAGAACCACGATTAAATGTAGTGGGAGAAAAGGACCACACATGATTTGGTTTCACTGAGTGATGATTTCAATTTCAGTTGACTAGTTTGATTGATGTCAAAATTTATGGAAGATAAAAATTATGGATGAAGGTCATTTATAATTATATTTATATAGTTCAATGTACTATAAATATCTAGGATTTTGAAATCTTGGTGGTAGACTTTTTAAAGTGAAGTTTCTAAAAGGAGTGGGGTCATAGATACATAATCTTATGTGTGTTTTGATTATGTTTTTCCTGTGTTTGTTTCTTTCCTTTATTTCATGTTCACCTGTCATAGAAGAAAGGATATAGGATGACTAAAACCAAAAGGAACGAAAATATATGTGGTTTTTAGGGTTTCTACACATCCCAATTTTGGATACTGATTTGTGGGAGATGTGTGGATTGGAAGTTTTGACTTCCACTGATTGATGTCTTGTATCTCCCCCATCAAGTAGTATCTGATCTTAATTGTGAATCTATCTAGTGATTATCTTACCGAGACTCAAAATTAGTGTATAGTTAAAAAACTATTGTGTTCCTCTATTCAGGTATTTTACTATGTTTCTAAAAGGATGTTCACTTAGAATATAACACCAGTACTAGGGTGTTATGATTATATTAAAAGTTCTATATTATGGATGTGTTTGGTGTTCTATTCTATTTATCAATGTGGTTTTAAAAACATGGATGAAAGTCTGATAAATATTTCTTTAAGATAGCTCGTGATCCCTTATAATATTCTAGATTTAGTGGAATTAATTGTTTATAGAGGATATTGTTGAAGTGGGTTAGGCCATATTTGATGCCTCAATTATAGATACTACAGACTCTAAAGGATAGAGGTTTTGTACTCCTGGAGATTCTATAATTTCTAATTAATGGTTATTCAGCTAGAAGTGAGGTGTTAGAAGAACTAAAGGTTGTGATAATAGGAAAATGTATAGCTTCAAAATATGTAACTAGGTTAATTATTACATGATTGAGAATATGGATTCAGTGGTAAAGTTGATGGAAATAACTTTATCTAGTTCAGGTGGTGGAAATTCAAGTAGAATACATTTGGTTGGTGCCCCTATTTCTTATCTATCATAACTTCATATATTCTTGGAGTTTGTAACAATAATATTGATTTTTAGAAACATATGAAATGTGTCATAAATCACATAAGAAATATCATGGAAATATGTAAACATGTATTATTCTCCTCATCCCCTTCCATTAAAATTATGTTTGGTTTATTAGCTTTATATTGAAAATATATACTCCCCACCCAAGGAAAATAAATCATGATACCCTAAAAAAATATAAGAAAAAACTAGATTACTAAAACCCCCTAACTCAACTAAAGATTCATAATACACTATAAAATACATGGCATTGAATGGATGATAGAAATACCATACCCACAAAAGGTAATCCTTGATCAACCTATGCCACAAAAATACGTTAAAAAAATCATATCCTAACATCCACTAATTTGAATTAGTGTCAATGCTAAAAATTTCTAAGGGGAGAATGAGAAGAAACCATGAGGGAAAGAGAGGGTACTAAAATTGGATCACTAATAATCAATATCCTAAAATTGAAGATCAAATCTAATGAAGAGAGAATATAAGGCCTTCTAAAATTCCCTCATTTTAGAGATAAAGAAAAATAATATAGGGAAATTTTATAAAATTGCTTATTTTATACCATGTTTATAAAAATAGAATGCCACAATAAAATTTCTATAACAATCAGCAATTCCATTGGGAAGTTCTGGTTTGTTACATTTAGAAATTTTTATTTCATTGAGTTTGATATAGTATCTTACATGCGGGTTTCTAAAAATGGTAATGTGGGAATTCCACTTTCTAATAATTATTATATATTTACAATTGTCTTAGAAAACATTACACAATTTCATAGTTAAACAACATGGTATCAGGATGTATTATCTTATTAGGTAGACAAATAAGATAATGTAGCAATAAGCTGAATAATATTAAGAGGTAATACCAAATTTTAGTTATAAAACTAGTAGTGAATGATCCATTATAGAAATGAAAAATCATGTAGCTCTTACCCACAGCTACAAGTGGAAACCAAAATCCCCACACTAAATGAGTTTAGCAGCAAAAACAACAAAAAAAGTCTTAAGAATATTTAGATTGGGTTGGACACTTGGATTAAACATTTAAAATTAGTGAAATAATCTATGAATGAAAATTGGGGTAATTGAATATGGGTAGAAGGGATGATCGATTTGAACTTACCAATTTTTTGCGGATGAGAAGAAGAGTAGCTAAGGTAGGATGAGAGGAGATCTCTATCACTTAGGGATGAGTTGAACTTACTGATTTACATCAGATGGGAAGAAGATCAATGAAGGTTGGAAGAGGGGATCCCCCACCTCCTCGCTACAACATCCCACTGTACTACTACCTACAATCAAAAACATTTCCACTGCCACCTGTAATAAAAAATAGACACCTGCAATCTGAAACACAACCTACAATGGAAAAATAGAAATTCCCATCACACAACATCAAACTACACTTCCACCTGCATTACAAAACACACAAATTTCTAGCATCCACAAACAACACTCCATTTCCCACACACCCCATGTACAATCAAACATAGAAAACACTCGACTACAAAAAAAAATCCCACCTACAATAAAAAAACAAAACAAGAAACATCACATATACAATAAATGGATGAGGCATAAAGGACCTTCAAATATATTTCTTAGTAAATCTCCCCATTAATTTGTCCTAGTTTATGTTAATTTGATTTGATTTTGTTTTATTTATTTAACTAAATTTAATTAGGTTCATTTAAATTCAGTTTTAGTCGGATTGGGTAAGTTTTTATTGATTTGGACTTGTTTCATTTGGTTGGGGTTGTGTATCATTAGATCAAGTGCATATGGTTTTGTTCAATTTTATTTGTTTCAATTTGGAATAGTTTCATTTAAAGTGAGATAGTTTGTATCTAGTCTCTAAATGTGGTAATACTTCATGGTTATAACATGGATCGTAATGCTATATATAGAATTTTAGTCTCAAATGATATGATATTTATATGTAAAAATCATGGGCCTTTAGGATTATGTTATGATTTCTATGCTTATGGATGGGTCAAAACTCTTAGGTTTGGATTTTTCTTATGATATGTAGAGATTTCATGATGTATTTTCATGTAATTCTAGGACTAATGATATATTCTTTACTGGGTTTAATATTCATATGTATCATGATTATACCCATATGCTTATCTTATGCTCACTTATGATCTTTGATTTTTATCACTTATGTTTACCATTACCAAAAATTTGTGATCATTGCTTTCTTATGCTTCCATTTCCATGTTTATGAAAATAAGAAAAGTATGAAATATTTAGAAGAGTATATTATGTGTAGAATTATCAAGATATGATGAATACTTCTTATGGAATAAGTAATTCTTATATAGTATAAAAATGTCCATTATTTAAAAAATACCTGAGTTTTGTTAGTTGGTGTTTTATAATAATTCTCTAAAACCATTAATCTATAAGGTCAAGGGAATGTATTGTAATTAAATATTTTATTTTTGTCATGTAACTAGATTGTCATGTCTACATGTAGTTATAAGAGATAAGATGTTCAGTGAACCAAGACTGTGGAGAATGGAGAGATACCCCATGAATATCTCGATAAATAATGAGGAATCTAATACAAAGTAGAAATATAATATCACATTACTATCAAAGGGAATAAGAATAATAGGAATTTATCCAGACATTTTAATTTAGACAACGTGTGATGAGGTTGAAAAAGAATAAGAAGAGGATATTGGTTCTGAAACCAATGCATCTGATACAAAATATTACTGAGGTTTGAGGAATTGAAGAAAAAGGAAGAGGATGAGTTGAAGAAAGATATAATTATGTAGTTCTATAGAACATCTACTAACTGATTAATTCCTTGTTTTTGTGTTGAGAAAGACCAATTTATACATTCTGAATCACATCTGGAAGAAATGTTGAGATATTAGAGATTTCATTTCACGAATTCATGAAGAATATTTAAATTAATTCAAATAAGTTGCGATGATGAGAGATGATAAATTTTGATGTCTATTAATGAAATCCTACATTGAGAGAAGATATACTTTAAGATTTTGGATGTTTTAGAAACTAGTTGGGTGATTGATGTAAAGTGGGATAGTGAACATAGAAATTGTTTCAAGAAATTGCCTAGCCCCCTTTGATGTGTAAATAAAAAACCTAGGTACATTATAATCCTTTACCAACCCACGATAATTGATCATAATATTGTTAGTTGAAACTCGATTTCCTAAGATAATTACTAGATACATCAAGGAGTAGGATTCCTATATTGCGGCTAAAACTTGGGAAAAGAAAATGTACAGATGTCTCTTTATATTCTGTAATGCCTAGGGTATTGTGGGTTGGGGTTTAATACAAATAGATTGATTCATATCATAAAAAATAATAGGGGTTCAAATACCCATGGGGGTTAAATAATATAAGAAAAATTGGAATTTTGTAAGAGAATTTGGACACACCAGATTCACCACTCTCTAAGGGGTCATCAAAATTCCACTAGGACATAAATAAGAACATTGAAAAATTCAATTTTCATGAATGACCCTGAATGCCCAAGTGAAGAAGATTGAGCTGAACCAAGGAATGATGTATGAAAACTGGGTTAGTTCCCACACTTAAAATGAGGTACCATAGAACCAAAGGTATAAAATTGTATTTAGATCCTCAAAAAATATCTTTTCTCACCCTTTGATTGGCATAATACATGAATTTAGATCCCACATTACCTCTTTAGTTCACAGATCCTAAAATTCCTATAAATACCCTTTGAATTCAAATTTTTTAAAGGGGTGGGGAGATACACTCACTGTGAGTCCTTTTAAACTATTTTTCTTTACCAACACCCTAGTGTAGCTCCTTAGATACTAAAACTATTTTTTTGCTCCATATTCCCTCCGGTCCATACTTACACTATAATAAGGGGAGGAGATATTAGAACTTGGAACCTAATTTTAATGTTAAAATGAGAATATCATTTCAATCCCATGTTGGATCTGCATGGACTACTTATTTATGAGGCACCCAAATAGACTTTTAATTCCACATATACATATGAGAGTCCCCAAGAATGGATTTTACCATGTACGAACCACACGAATCTATATTTAAATTAATGATTTTACATTGATTGTAAGTCCCACTTTCTATGAAATAGATGTAAATTATCACATGCTCATATATTACACTTTCTCAAAGGGATGCCAACTCTTCTATGTAATCCTTGTTTCCTTTGGCCACCACTAATTTACCAAGAAGTATTCCTGGTATATTCTTTGTAGGTTACTAACATTTTATTATGCATATCAATATTCCCAAACTCTAGATTTATTTTACACATTCCCCACTCATGTTATATGGTCCAGACAATATTTTAGTTAGCAATTTAATTTCAAAAATTGATCCCCGATGCATAAAAGTAGTTCCTAACCAAGTTGTTCTTATATTATATGAGTTTTGATACAACCCATCTCTTGACGGAACTCCTAAAACATCACATGGGACCATGAAATGTGCTGACAATATGATGTATGTATGAAGCCTTTCTTTATTTCCTAATGCGTTGGGAATTTGGTTTCCTTTCTAGTTGGTCTTCCAATACTGTCATACATTAAAGGTGTTGATAATATGTGTACTTAGGGGTTGGGGTGTTGGGAATGGGAGGATGGGAGATGTACACACTTGGTTTTTTTGGAGTTTGGGATTATATCTAGAAGGGAAGAGGGAGGATTCACACACCGCTGCTGGTACATGTTTAGATCCAGATGGGAGTGATTATAGGGATTAGAGGAGGGAGACATGAACACCACTGCTATTTCAAGAGAGAGGAGGGGAGACACACACGCTATGTTGCTCGTTCGGGGGGGGGGGGGAGACCCACACATGCCGCTACTAGTTCTAGTGGGAGGAGGGGAGCGCATGCCATAGGGAGAAGGGGAGCACACACTGTTGGGATAAGGGTAGCACACACGGGTAGGGTTAGAGAAATTGGAAGGGATGAGGGGAGGTATCAGAATGATAGTAGGGGAGGGTAGGGTTTATATCATTATAGGAAGGAGGGGAGGAATAATAAGATAAGGATTTTAGGGGAGAATTTCCCAACGGTTTATAAAAACCATTATGAAAGCCATGCTAAAATAGAATGTGTAAAATGTTTGATAAAACCATTTCAATAGATCTATTTATATAGCCACCCATTACAGTAGTGAAATATAATCTAATAGTGTGTAGTTATATGATAATTTAAATCATTATAGTAATGTAAATACCTTGATACCTACTTTAGACTGAGCTGGTGTCTGAACATGTAATCATTTAATTATTTATTTTACAAATTATAATAATTAAGTCACATGAGGTATAACTAGCACTTAAATCATAACATGATAATAATAGTGACAAGGATCCAAGGTGTACCATGGAATCCTATAGTAATGATAATAATGAAGAGTATCCTTGGTAAGAACCAATGCATCCTTGACCTTAGGGCTCAATCCAACTCATTAATAACCTGTAGCCTATCTATAAGGGGACTGTGTGTAATTTAAGGGGAATCACCCAAGACATTCCATTTAATATAGTTCTAACTGAGTCCAAGGATCTCATCCAAGGTAAAACAAGTAATCAATGACTATAAACAATAGGTGTATCCATGTCACCACATGTCCATAGACATCATGCTGGATCCAAAGAGTGTACATAGGGTATCACAATATCTAAATGATAATGTAGGGATCCTATGGTTTCATTCTGGGAATCCACAAGTAGAAAAGGATTGGGTTCATAGGTGGGTATCTTCACTGGAAACCACATCCCAGAATCAAAATGGAATCCATGAGTCCTCAAGGTATTCTCATTGGAATCCAAGGATATCTAATGTTTTCCCACTCCTATAATGATGAACAGGTCCATATGCAATATAAACCTTATACATTATTCATTTAATTAATTATTCCTTGTTATAGTCAGGTAAATTAATAAGTCATTTTTTCACACTGTTGACTTTCATTAGTGTGAAAAGGTTAATAGGATATGAAACCATTCATTTCTTTGATTACTTAATCAGTTATGTGGTTCACTCCTTTACCTTTCATAAGCGTGATAAGGTGATCCAAGGATGTGAAGACACATGGAAATCATTTATAATAAGCGAGGCCAAGTCATATTTATAAATATACTTTCCAATTAAAATTTAAAGATTCATTTAATAGTTATAAACACTAAAATTAGAAGTTTAAAGTGAATTAAAACATTTTGAAAGCATTAATAAGTCATTTATTTAATTATAACACTTACCCTTATAATGGTCAAGATAAGAAACACCTGAACAACGACATAGATAGTCATAAGGAACAAATAAAGACATATTTAAGGAAAACACCACACTTGGGGTGGTTGGAAATGAGGACATAACCTCAAATAATTATGATCATATATATAAGGATTCTTAGAATACAATTCTAATGACTATAATAACGTTATATGAATTAAGAAAGAATCACTCGATGGAAACAATATGCTTAATACTAAGGAAGTTTATAAATGATGAGACACGAGGAATGATTAATATACCACCAACCATATCCTTGTAACACTCTCTTCATCTAGTATCAACCTTTAGTTTGTCCCGTATTAGATGAAAAATGAAGAAAAAATAAATTCCCTAAAAATTGGGCATATGATCCGCCACCAAAATTTCACAAAATATATGAAAGAAAACAAAAAACAGAGCCAAAGGAATGAATACCATATCAGCACGCTTCTAACATGAAAAACATATCTAGAATCAGATTCTAGATGGAGGAATGATGAAATAACCTAAAATAGGGCTCCATAGGGGTATCCTCTGTGAGATAGAAAGGATGGGTGAGGTTCTGTCTTAAAATAGAGGCATTTACCTCTATTTTAAAAAAATTCGTAGTCATTTACATGGTGTTTAAGTTCCTTACACGTAATTTAAAGATCATGGTCTTACTCCATTAGAAAACTATTTATTGAATGTGAACTGGACGACCTAGGACATCACACATCATGTATTGGATATACATCATGTATCCCAATTACACAGAGTGTAACTGGCCTACATCCAAGCTATAACCCTCCCACCTCTTACTTTACAAATAAATTTCCCAACTGGCCTATGACCCGACTTAGGGTTAAATCTGAAAAAATAACTTTACAAGATCTAAAATAATAACTTAAAAGGGTCCATACCTTATAGAAAAAACTAGATTCTAAAAGTATCCCCCTTTAAAGGAACTCATCCCCAGGTTCACCTTCCAAGGGTGAAAAAACCTCATTTTAGAAAAACTCTGGAAACTATGAAATAATGTCTGCCTCCCTCTCCCAAGACTCATCTTGTACACAGTCGTGCTACAATAACACCCTTACTAAAGGGATATACTAGCCTCAAATATCCTTCACGATTCAATCAATGACACATATAAGATACTCCTCAAAGGATTCATAAACGTCTAACTTAACATCCTAATGATCAAAATTATGAGATGGGTCAGCATGATATTGGTGATGCTGTGAATCTTGGGAGATGTCATTCATGGAATGGTACCTATGAGGTATTATAAACCTATATTCTACCTTCTCAACCCCCACTGAAATCTCAAATGTCATGAGAATGTGTGGTGACAACTTCCCATGTCTTTGAATCCATCTATGACCAAGCCTAGGCAATACCTGGAAGAAAACATGATCCCTGACCATGAACTCAATAGGTCATTGATGATGATCAACATAATATTTCTATCTAGATAGAGAAATATAAATATGAATCCTAATAAGTAGGACATTCTTTTAATTCTACTGAATGAGATGAGGACCTAGTTGTTACGACCAAAAGTTATATCAATGGATTTTCCATCTTATAATTACACCTTAAAGTATAATCACATTAGGAAACATATTGAAATGATACTAAATACTATGTTATCATTAAACATACTTTTTCCACTTCTATGTTTTGAATTTCAAAAACCTGACATACAAGATTGCGATCAGTAAGATGTTTGGAGTCTGATATTAAAAACTTAATTTTTGGTGAATAGTAACCTAACCTTATGAATAGAAACCTATCCTTATGAATAGTAATATGAACCTTATGAATAGTAAATTATCCAAAATAATAGTAACCTTATCGATGAATGATTAAATAAAATTTAGGTATCTTATAAGTGACAATGAGACCATAGTAAAAGTATTGGTATTTTTGTAAGTCATAAATAAATAATTATAATTAATTAATTAATTTAAAAGAATATTTATTTTCATTAAATTTATTCATAAATTAACAATTCTATGTCTTCTAGTTTTAAGATAATTTTATAAGACCTTATGTAAATTTTGAAAGCATTATGAAACGAGTTTGAATTTTAAAATTTGTATTTTTCAAGTAAATTATGATTTTAATTAAAAATTAAATTAATCATATTTATAAAATTATTTTTGAAAAATGGAATTCATTTTTGGATTCTACACATCAAAAAATGTTTAGGGGGAATTTTTGGTCTTTTTATGAAATACGTGATGTTTTGGGTGAATAGTAAAAATACAGTTTTTCACATAATCAATATATCTCAAAATTGCATAATTCTTGATGTAATGATGACATAAACTTTATAGAACCTTATATTCATCCATGTTCAGTTCAATTTCATAAATGTTTCCTTGAAATACAATAAACTCAATTTCTGAATCTAAAAAAGAACTTTCCAAATCCTAAAGTTAAAAAGTGATTCCATAAAATATAATTTTTTATTTCTTTTCACATTCCTTTTAATAAATTAATGAATTTGAATAATAAGTATTATTTAAAGTCTAAAACAAATTATATTATATTAATATATGATTTATGTTGTCAAAAAACTACTATTACATGTCTAACATTTGATATATTATTTTATTTAATATTTTTATTATAAAACACCCCCGCCTCAGGTATAAATAACCCCCTTGTCAAACCACACCAATAAAGATTCAATACTTTTCCAAACTCTGTCCAAAAATATTACCTATCCCACCCCCACATCCAAAGATCTTCTGGTCTCATCAAAACACCAAACTAATGTTCCTTAAGGAGGACTCAAGAGGTAATTCATCTCTCTCTCTTTTCCTTTAATTCCTTTCAGTTTCAGGTTCTTTTCTTAATCTATCCCCACCTATCCTCATACAAATGGTATGGTATCTCTATTATCTTACATATACTGGAATTTTACGATAATAATGGGATAATATTTCATCCAACCCCCTTCTCCTCTTCTTTTTATTTTAGAAAAGAAAACGTTGTTCGTGAGGTGTTAATTTATCAACTTCAAGAATGACATGTTTTATTTTTACCATTACTGCCTTCAGATCTGGTCATGAAACCATTTTTTTGTTTGAAAAAAATTATATTATATGTATTATAACCTATAAAATGTTCAGAAACACATATATTTAAATAATATTAAATCATAGGACAAAACTATTTCTTTATAATCAAAATACAGCTAAAATAATCTAAGTGATTATCATTAATATTTCATCTAAGGATTCATCCTAAATCCATGTAAGAAAATGATATAAATTACCATTAAAACCTATGTATGGTCATAAATATTATTTATATTCATTTCTTGATATTTACATCCATTCCACATGAACTCCATTATATAAGAACAAATTAACCAATTATGAAAATCAAGAAAATGAACACTCCAGAACAATAGAATTCAATCTTATAACTAATATATAAGGGCACAATGAAATTAATAAAATAATGATAAAATAAATATATGTCTAATAGGTTCTGAATTAAGTTATTAATATGTCTAATTTCATATTAAATGACCTTATGTTCAAGAGGATAACACATTCAGTATTAAGGTAAGGGTAATCCACCCGAACCTCCATTCTCATTCGGGTTATTTTTATTATCTAATTAATTGATTGTATTCTTATTCAATAATATTTACTCCTCATAATTTCTATTTTAATTTTATATATAATTTCAAGAACCATAATCCTACCTTATTTTTTGGGGAGTTACACATTTTAAATGGAACTTTCAAAATTATTTCAGAAATACAAGCCCGGTTCAAGGGAATTTCTCAAATTATTACCTAATTTCAAAGAAACATTATAATAAATATTTAGAAACTATTATATTTATAAAATCACTCATTTATTATGAAAATAATATCTTACTTTGGTTCTGGTTTTGTGCAAATACTTTTCCAAAATAACTCTTCTTTTCAAAATAAAAGAGTATTTATCTCAAGAATTACATAATGATTTTATAAGAGTATTTGCATCTGTTTCAAAAATATTGTTGATTATTATTGGGATTAATAATTTATGATTCCATATACCAAATTTAATTGTATGGTTTATGAATAGTTTGATTATGGATGTACTATCTGAGTACCATTCACCAATTTAATCCAAATGGTTAGTGTTTAAACTTAATGTTCGGGGAAAGTTATTTAAATTTCATATATGAGTTTCAATATAAATTTACATATTGGTTATGTTTATCCCCACTCATATGAGGAATGAACTGGACTTATTATGTGATGGTTTGATTCTGTATATCCCCTTGATGCATTGGTAGGTCTCATGAGACAAATATACGTGGAGTTGCCTAAGGCCTTTCCCATTTTGAGATATGGTTTTGGCTGAGGCATTAATCATTATTAGATTTATTGGATGAGGCCTTGATGTAATGTTTCAGAATGTTCGGCATATGCACTTCCCTCATTATGAAGCTATTAATTGAAATTTCCTTGGGTTATTAAACTAGTATAATACCCATGATTATGTTTTATTATGACATCATTTACTCAACTCATATTCCTTCCATAATGTGTTCAAGTTTATTATTTGTAAAGGCACGTGTTTTCAATTATTCACTATGCCTAATGTTTATGTTTATGTTATCTTTAATTGTATTTATTACTCTTACTGAGCATTTGAACTCACCCCATTTTTATGTTTTATTTTTCCAAGGATATGAAGAAGTATGTTATGAGTGACTTGCAGGAATAATCTAGGATCCATGGATTATTCTAATAGAATAAATTAGTGTTTTTCCATTTAAGATGTAATGTTGAATGTATATATGTATCTTGTTTCCAAAATCTACTAAACTAATTGGTCCTTCATGATTCATATTCCTTGTTTATATGCCAATGTAATAAAATAAGGCACCAGGTCTGTGTAACTGGGGCCAAATATTTACAGTTGGTTTTAGAGGAAGTTTAGTAGACAACATGGAAACTAGATTTAGAAAACATTGATAGGGGAAATAATTCATAAGTGAGTATTTGATGATAAAAATACAATAACATCATGGTATTTTGGTAAGGAATATATTATGTTTATATTTATGGAAAATAAATCTCTGTCTGGATACTACAAGTGGATGTGGTTCTGGAACAAATGTACCTAGGAGTGAAAACTATGACAAGGAGTTTTGGGCTTGACCCGAGGTATCCTGGTACACTACAATGGGCCTTACTTTACACCAGGTTTGATACTTTAGAGGGATATGATTAGGGTAATTTAAATTTTCTTTACAAAACAATATAGAGGATTTAAATGTAAAAGTTTCCTCAAAGAAACGATTTTTGTGATTATAGGATTATCTATGGATAGGATTTCAATCCATGCTAATTATTTTTCTATTTTAAGATAATACATTATGATCCATAACCAAATCTCGTATATTCCATTATCTAAAAATGGAACCTAGTGAAATAAATGGAAACCGCATGAACATGCATATCGCATGTAGGGATTGTCCTCCGACGCAAGATAATGTTGTTGGATCTGGTGCTGTGACTAGTGCAGAACATCTTATAACTATACTGGGAAAACTTACTCAGGTTACGAATAATAACCTTACCAGTATGGAGCATCCTGATCCACTACATAGAGAATCTTTGTTAGATCGTGTTATGTGACACAAGACACCATCATTCAATGGGACTATGAACCCATTTGTTGCTGAGTAGTGGATAATTTCCCTAGAGAAGATATTTCCTGCTTTGGGATGTAAAGAAATAGATAAGGTCTTCATAGAAGTTTATCATCTATCAGAAGATGTAGATCAATGGTGGTCGTTAATCCAAAATAGAAAGGAGGAGGAAGAGATAGAAGATATGGAATGGAGGGACTTTAATGAAATATTCCTAGAGAAATACTTTCCTCGTGAATAGAGAGCAGATATGGAAAGGCAGTTTCTGAATTTGAGTGAAAAAGAAGATGAGAATGTTGTAAGTATGAAACTAACTTCATAAGGATAGCAAGGTTTGAGGTGGACTACATACATAATACAAGGAGAAAAAATGATCGTTTTTTGATGGCCTAAATCCATTCCCCTGGCGGGAACTTGTCTCCCAAATTTTTTCATCATATGAGGATATAGTTTCATGTGCTATCAAGACAGAAAAATAATTCTATAAGGCTTATTAATTTAAGGGAAAGAAACAGAAGAAGAGAGTTTCTGAAAACTATGGAAAGGAAATAAGGAAATGGGGAAGAATGGAAGAGTTGAATTTCCACCCTGTGATAATTGTGGAAGGAAACACCCTGGTGTCTGCTTAAAAGGAAAAGGAGTATACTACAAATATGGATAGAAAGACCATATTACTGGTGATTTAAAGGGGAAGAAATAAGCTATTAATGTTAAATGCTATAATTTTTGGGAGATGGAACACTATGCTAATGATTTTCCAAAGAATCAAGGAAACATGCCATATAAAAGGCCAAGGGAGAAGGGACAAGATTATGTGATCACAACCGCTGATATTGAAGTTCCTAATGATGTAGTGGTTGGTACTTTAATCATTTTCTTAAACTTATCCAATGATTTGTTTTATATATTCATAGTTTTCCAAGAAAATTAGATATTTCTAATTCAAATTATTAAGGGATTTGTTAGTCAAAACTCATAATGGAAGCATCATTACAATAAATATGTGTCAGGCACTCCCCATTATGGCATATAAATGTGATTTATCTACTGATTTTATTTTCATACCCATGGTTCATTTTGATATAATTCTTAGTATGGATTGGATTTCAAACCATGATGAGAAAATTTATTTCAAGATGAATGAGGTTACAATTTTTTAGGATTATGTGGAATCCTTTATCTTTAGGGAAGAAACATCACCCTCTAATTCTCATCTAGATTCACCCCCAGTAACTCTACTGAATTCAATTATTGGGGAGGAAGGGAATGCAATTACTATGGGTGAGGAAAAGAATGTTCAAATAGAGGATATACCTATTGTACAATAATTTGTTGACATTTTTCCAGAGGATTTAACTGGACATCATCTAGAGTAGGAAATTGGGTTTTACATTAACTTAATTCCTAGTTTTCCAAAAAAAAAATAGATATTTCTAATTTATTTATTATGAGAGTTGTCAGTCAAAACTCATAAGGGAAGTACCATTGAAACAAATATGTGTTATGTAGTCCCCATTGTGGCATATAAACGTTCTTTATCTGCTGATTTTATTTTAATACCCATGTTTTAATTTGATATAGTCCTCAATATAGATTGTCTTTCAAACCATGATGAAAAAATTTATTACAGGAGTAAGGAGGTTACAATTTTTGAGGATGATGTAGAATCCCTTATCTCTAGGGAAGAAACATCACCCTCTGATTCTCATCCAGATTCACACCTAGTATCTCTACTGAATTCAATTATTCAGGAGGAAGGGAATACAATAACTATGGGTGAGGAAAAGAATTTTCAAATAGAGGATGTACCTATTATGCAAGAATATGTTGAAATATTTATAGAGGATTTACTTGGACATCCTCTAGAGCATGAAATTGAGTTTTCCATTGACATAATTCCTATTTCATGGCCTATATCAAAGACTCTTTATAGAATGACCACTGTGGAATTAGTGGAACTGAAGAGACAACTATAGGAATTGAGTGATAATGGATTTATTCATCCAAGTGTTTCTCTATGGGGAGCCCATGTTCTTTTCATTAAGACGAAAGATGGATCTACGAGGTTGTGCATTGACTATAGGAAGATCAAGGCTATAACAATAAATAAAAAGTATCCCCTAACTTACATTGACGATTTATTCGATCAACTTCATAGAGATCAATATTTTTTGAAGATTTACCTTCGATCTGGATATAAGAAGTTGCTTGTCTGGACGGAAGACATTCCAAAAACTGCATTTCGAACTAGGTATGGGCATTATGAGATTACAATAATGCCTTTTGGGCTGACTAATGCACCCTCTATTTTCATTGATTTAATGTATATAGTTTTCAAGGAATATCTTGATGACTTTGTGGTGGTATTTATTAATGATATCTTGGTACACTCCAAAATCTATGATGATCATGAAAACCATCTGCACACTATTTTGAAGACTCTTAGAAGAAATGAATTATATGGGAAGTTTAGAACATGTGAATTTTATCTTCAATCAGTTTCCATTCTGGACCACATTGTCTCTAAAGATGGAATATATGTTGATCCCGTGAAGAAAAAGGCTGTATAGGAATGGCCTACTCCAATGAACATAGCTGAGGTACATAGTATTATTGGTTTAAGAGGTTATTATAGGAGTTTCATTCATAACATCACCTGTTTAGCCAACCCAATGACTAAGCTTACACGTAAAGGGATTAAGTTCGTATGGAAAAAGGAATGTAAGGACTGTTTCAAAAGTTTAAAAGGGGATTAGTGAATTCTATGATCCTAACCCAACTACCAGTGAATGATGGGTCTGTGATCTATAATGATGCATCAAAGAAAGGACTTGGTTGTGTCCTTATGTATAATGATATAGTTATTTCCCATGCATCAAGGTAGTTAAAAATTCATGAAAAAAACTATCCCACAAAAGATATTGAGTTAGCAGTGGTAATATTTTTTTTGAAGACATGGAGACATTATCTATATAGAGAAAAATGTGTGATATATATAGATCATAAGAGTCTAAAGTATATTTTCTCACATAAAGAACTCAACATGAGGCAATGATGATGGCATGAACTACTCAAGTATTATGATTTTACTATACACTACCACCCAAGAAAGGAAAACAAGGTAGGTGATGCATTGAGCAGGAAGGATCATGGGGTTCTCAACAAAATGAGGATTTACAATGAACCTTTGTACATGGATCTAGTGAGGAAGGATATAGGAATAATCAAAGAAGGTGAATCATCAATACTTTTTAATTTGGTTTCCCAACCATCTTTATTTGAAAGGAATAAAAGTTCTCAGCCTGATGATGAGAACTTACAAAATAAAATTAATGATATGAAAGGGGGGAAGTTGGATGACTTCGTATGTGAAGATCAAATTCTGAAATTTGGTAAGAGGCTTTGTGTTCCATCTATAACTAAGTTAAAAAGGGAGTAATTAGATGATTCCCATAGTTCAAATTTCTCTATACATCTTGGTATCACTAACATGTATAGAGATTTGAAGGAACATTTATGGTGGGATAACATAAAGAAGTAAATTGCAGATTTTGTATCAAGATGTTTAGTCTTTCAACAAGTGAAGGCTGAAAGTAAACATCCAAAAGGGGTCATGCAACCTCTAACTATTCCTACATGATAATGGGATGACATCACTAATGATTTTGTCACTATTTTACCCAAAACTCCAAGGAAGAATGATGTGATATGGGTAATTGTGGACCGACTTATGAAATATGCACATTTCCTCGCTATAAGGGAAAAGTTTCCACTAGAGCACCTAGAAAGACTATATATCAATGAAGTTGTGAGACTTCATGTAGAAACTCTATAAATTGCATCTGATTGTGACCCACTTTTTATATCTAAATTCTAGAAAAGTTTTCAGAAAGCGTTTGATACTGATCTTCGATTGAGTACTACTTACCACCCACAAACTGATGGGAAATCAGAGAGGATGATGTAAACCTTAGAGTTCATGTTGATATCATGTTCACATGACTTCAAAGGTATGTGGGATCAATACTTACCTTTAGTGGAGTTTTCCTACAATAATAGTTTCAATTCAAGTTTTCAAATGGTGCCATATGAAGCATTGTATGGAAAGAGATGCCATACACCAACTTGTTGGGATAAAGTTAGAGAAAGGAGTCTTGTGGGTCTAGAGCTTGTGGAGGAAACAACAATGAAGGTAAAGACTATTCAAGGTCATATAAAAACAGTACAAGGCAGAAAAAATAGCTATTCCAATAATCTAAGGATGGATCTGGAATTTTAGGTGGGTGGTCACATTTTCTTGAAAGTATCTACATGGAAGGGTGTTGTAAGATTTGGGAAGAAAGGGAAACTGATACCTAGGTACATTGGGCCTTTTAAAATTTTGGATATAATTGGAGCTGTTTTATATCATTTGGCTATACCACCTAGCCTGTCCAAATTTCACAATGTGTTCCTTTTTTCATTGCTGAGAAATTACATGCCAGAACCATCGTATGTCCTCACTTCTGAGGTATACAATTCGAACCAAATATATCTTACTGTGAAGATCCTTTCTAGATTATAGACACTAAAAAAAAGTTTTGACGAATCATATGACTCTTGGTAAATATACTTAGGAGTAATCATAAAATTGAAGAGGCAAAATGGGGACCTGATGAGCTTATATTGAAGACCTACCCAAATCTTTTTGCGAGGTAACATTCTGTGAATTTTTGAGGACATAATTTTTGTTAGGAGGGAAGAATGTAATGACCCAAAGTTATATAAATGGATTTACCTTCTTATAATTATTCCTTGAAGTATAATCACATTAAAAAAACACAATGAAGTGATACTAAATACTATGTGATCATTAAAAATAATTTTTCCACTTCTATGTTTTCAATTTTAAAAATCTGACATACACGGTTGCGATTAGTAAGATGTTTGGATTCCAATAGGAAAAACTTAATTTTTGGTGAATAGTAACCTACCCTTATGAATAACAACATACCCTTTTGAATATTAATATGAGCCTTATGATTAGTAGATCTTCTAAAATAATATTAACCTTACCCATGAATGATTAAATAAAATTTAGGCATCTTATAAGTGACAATGTGACCATAGTAAAAGTATTGGTTTTTTTGTAAGTAATAAATAAATAATTATAATTAATTAATGAATATAAAATAATATTTATTTTTATAAAATGTGTTTATAAATTAACAATTCTATGTCTTATAGTTTTAAAATAATTTTATAAGACCTTATGTAATTTTTTATGGCATTATGAAATCAGTTTTAATTTTAAAATCTGTATTTTTCAAGTAAATTATAATTATAATTGAAAATAAAATTATAAATATTTATACAATTATTTTTAAAAAATTTAATTCATTTTTGTATTCTACACGTTGATAAATAGTTATGGAGAATTTTTGGTGTTTTTCTGAAATACGTGAATTTTCATGCGAATGGTAAAAATACAGTTTTTTACAAAACCAATATATCTCAAAACTGCATCATTCATGATGTAATGATGACATAAACTCTATAAAACCTTAGATCCATACATTTATATTTAATTTCATAAATTCTTCCTTAAAATACAACAAAATCAATTTCCAAACCTAAAAATAACTTTCCAAAACCTAAAGTCGAAAAGTGATTCCACAAAATATCATTTTTTTATTTCTTTTCACATTCCTTTTAATAAGTTAATGAATTAGAATTATAAAGTTGATTTAAATTCGAAATAAATTAAATTATATTATATTAATATATGATTTATTTTTTCAATAAACTATTATTACAAGTCTAACATTTGATATATTATTTTATTTAATGTTTTTATTTTAAAAACACCCCTCCTCATGTATAAATAAACCTCTCCCTCACCTTGTCAAACAACACCTCTCAAAATTAAATACATGTCTAAAATCTGTCCAAACAAATTCCCTAGCCCCATCCCCACATCCAAAGAGATTCTGGTCTCATCAAAAGACCAATTTAAGGTTCCTTAAGGAGGATTCAAGAGGTAATTCCTCTCTCTCTCTCTCTCTCTCTCTCTCTTCTCCTTTAATTTCCTTTCAATTTCAATTTCTTTTCTTAATATCTCCCCAACTATAATTATACACATGTTATTGTTACTACATTATCTTATATATAATTTAATGGTATGATAATAATGGGATAATATGTCATACTATCCCCTTATCCTCTGCTTTTTTTAGAAAAGAAAATGTTGTTCGTGAGGTGTTAATTTATCACCTTCCAGAACGACATGTTTTGTTTTTTCATTTCACACCTTTAGATCGGGTCATGAAACCATTTTTATGGTTGAAAAAGATTATATTATATGTATTATACCCTATAAATGTTCAGAAACTAGTATATGTTTATAATTTTAAGTCATATGACCAAACTATTTCCTAATAATGAAAATACAGGTAAAATAATCTATGTTGTTATCATTAATATTTAATCTAATTATTCATCCTCATTCCATGTAAAAATGATATAAAAGACCATTAACACCTATTTATGTTCATAAATAATATGTAAATTCAATTATGTATATTTACATCCATTCCACATGAACTCGATTACATAAAATAAGTGAACTGATTATGAAAATCAAGAAAACGAACACTTCAGAATGAAATAATTCAATCTTATATCTAATCAATAAGGATATAATGGACATAATAAAATAATGATAAACTAAAAAACTACCTAATAGGTTCTAAATTAGGTTATTAATAAGTCTAATTTCATATTCCTGGACCTTAAGTTCAAGAGCAGAACACATTCGGACTTAAGGTAAGGGTTTTCCACCAGAACCTCCATGTTCATTAAGGTTATTTTTATTATCTACATACCTTGATTACATTATTTTCATTAATATTTACTCCTAATAATTTCTGTTTTAATTATATATATATGTTTACCAACCAGAATCCTACTTAATTTTATGGGGAGTTACACGTTTTAAAAGGAACTTTCAAAATTATTTCCAAAATACAAGCTCAATTCAATGGAATTTATCAAATTCTTACCTAATTTCAGGTGAACTCTATCATCTATTATTATCAACCGTTATCTTTATAAAATCACCCATTTTATTATGAAAATACTATTTTACTTTAGTTCTGGTTTTATACAAATATTTTTCCAAAAGAACTCTTCTTTTCAAAATAAAAAATTATTTATCTAAAAAATTACTTAATTATTTTATAAGAGTATTTTCATCTATTTCAACACTCTTGTTGATTATTACTGGGATTAGTAATTTAGGATTTCATCTACCATATTTAAATTGATATTTTATGAAAAGTTTGATTATGAATGTACTATCCAAAAACCATTCACCAATTTACTCCGAATGGTTAGTGTTTAAGCTTAATGTTTAAGGAAAGATATTTATATTTCATATGCGCATTTTAATATAAATGTAAATGTTGGTTATGTTTATGACCAATCATATTAGAAATTAATTAGACTTATTATGTGATGTGTTGGGCCCGCAATATCCCCTCTATGCATCAGTATGTCTCATGAGTCAAATAGACGTTGACTTTGCGGAGGCCTTTCCCATTTTGTGATATGGTTTTGGAAGAGTACATAATAATTTTTAGATGTCTTGGCTGAAGCCATGAAGTTATGTTTCAGAATATACAGAATATTCACATCACTCATTATGAATCTAGTAATTTAATGTTTATGGGGTTATTCGACTAGTATAATACCCATGATTATTTTTTGTTATGGAATTATTTACTCAACTCATATTCCCACCATAATGTGTTCCAATTTATTATTTGTAAAGGAATGTTCATTAAATTACTCACCATACCTAATGTTTATGTTTATGTTATCTTTTGCTGTATTTCTTACTCTTACTGAGCATTTGAGATCACCCCTTTCTTATGTTTTATTTATTCCAAGATATGAAGAAGTAAGTTATGAGTGACTTTCAGGCATAATCTAGGAGCCATGGATGTTTCTAATGGAATAAATTAGTGTTATTGTTTTCCTTTCAAGATATAATGTTGAACTTATATATGTTTCTTTCTTCCAAAATATACTAAACTACTTGGTCCTTTGGGATTCATATTCCTTGTTTATATGCCAATGTAATAAAATAAGGCACCAAATCTGGGATACTAAGGAAAAATAATTACTATAGTAGCACTACCTCTCCTACCACTAACCCGCACATGGGTGAATGAAACAACCTACAATAAAGGGCCTCAAATGGAGCCATATGATTCATCGTTTGAAAGCTGTTACTAAGGGAGAACTCAAAAAGAGGGATATAATTCTCCCAAGAAACATAAAAATCAAGGGTTATTTCTTGGATGATGTCCTCCAAAACTTGTGTGATCTATTCCGACTATCCATCATTCTATTGTTGGAAGGTTGTGCTCATAAGCACCTATATACCCATATCTATCTTCAACCCATGCCAGGACCGTGATGTGAAACGAGCATATCTATCAGAAATGATAGTATGAATAACCCTATGTAGTCATATGATTTCACATACATACATTCTTCCCAGCTCATCAATTGATAATGTATCTCTGATAGGAAGGAAGAGGGATAATGTTTTTAGTCAACCCATGACTACCCAAACTGCATCACTACCTCGAGGTGACCTCGGTAATACAAAACAAAATTCCCTGGATACACCTTCAAATTTCCATTTAGGGACTGGAAGCATATATAAACAGATAGTAGGACATTGGTGCTCCACCTTCCCCTATCGGTAGGTGAGACACATAATGATAAAACCTATTATCTGACATTTCATTCTAGGACACCAATACATGCATAGTATACCTTGTTACATATTGGAGATTAATAAATTAACTTCCCATTGATAAGTGTGATAATCTAAAATTAGTCCCTTTATTATATTTATAGGAACCCAGAAACACCCATGTATATAGAGAACATCGTCTGAATCAACAGTTCAATATAGAGGCACGCCCATACTAGAAATATTCTCTCAGAAAACCAAACATTCAGGAACTGAAAACTACATACTCTTCACCTTATCAAAGAGGGAAGAGGTAATTGTCAAGGCTTTAAGGTAAGACTACTCATTACTATCATGAACCACAAGATGCATCTCTAAAAGGAGGCCATCAATTCCCATTCATCACTAGCTTCCTGTACGGCTAGTGCCAGACTTTTTCCGAATCAGTGGATCCACTTCCGAATTTCCTTTTCTTGGAAAATAGAAAAGATTCAAATACAATAATTGAATATATCCAACACATATTCACTATATTAAGTTCAATTCATGTTTTAATCATATATTTGAGTCTCTTATGGTCTATATACACCAAAAAGTGATCACCCATCAGATAGTGTCTCTAGAAATGTAAGGAATGCACAACCATTGCTAGATCATGGTCATGTGTTGGGAAATTTGTCTCATGAGGCCTCAAATATTGAGATCCAAACACAATTATTTTATCCTACTACATCATTAATTATCCCAATTATATGCTTGATGAATCATTGAACAATGTATAGCCTCTTTCAGAAATTAGATGAATCAGAATAGGTGCTGAAACAAGCCTTTTATTTAGACCATAAAAGGATTTTTCAAACACTTATAACCATAGGAACATAAAACCCTTCATTATAATACATGTAAGATGTGAATAAAGTCACGATAAGTCCTATATGAAATGCCTATAGTATCCATCAAACCCCAAGAAAATCTATATATCAAACAAATTCTTGGGATGCTCCTCAGAATTCACAACACTCACCTTATCTAGGTCAACAAATACTATTAATTACAAGATTATATGACCCATGGAGTGAACTTGGTAGATCCTGAAGTGGCAATTAGTTAGCTTCTCATTTAAATTATCCCCCCTTAGTGTATTTAGAATTATCTCAAGGTGTTGAGTATGGTCACTATGAGTACGAGAATAAACTAACATTTCATCCAAAAAGATCACAAAAAAGAATCCATTTGGGGATGGAAAACCCTATTCATTATATCTATCAAAATAAAAGGCCCTTTCATAAGACCTAATGACACAAAGAGATATTAATTGAGGCCATAAAGAGATATCATATATTTGAGGTAGTGGATCTTGGTTCATGACCATAATCTATTTCAACCATCTATAATTAATGAATAAATCAAGTGTCCCATCATCCTTCTTGAGAAAATTCATGGGTCAATCCCAAGAGGAATTACCAAGCCTTATAAAATCTTTGGCCTATAATCCCTCCAAATGTCACTTGACCACCTAGATCTTATTAGGCTCCATCCTATATGTAGAAATGGGAACTGGAGTTACTTCTAGAATGATCTCAATCATAAACTATACCTCTACATTAGGAGGTAATATGAATTTTTTTTGGGTAAAGAAATCCCTAAAATGATCTACTATGGGAGGAAAATATTCGAGGTGTACAACTTGCTCCTCCATAATGAGACATGATATATGGGTTGACACTCCACCTAAACCGTGATGCACTGTTCTAGATCTACCATCATGGACATCCCACTAACCCTTTTTCATGTAACTACTTCCCTCTCATAATGTAAATGACAACCTACAGTGATATTAGTCTACAAAGGTGTGATATGGAACAATCCAAAATAATCTAAGAATAACATATATGCCCATAATATCGAGCATGAAAAGGTCCCAACAGAAAGGATAAATACCTACCCAAAGGGGGAATTCCCTATATTGCTGTATTCCATTGTATTTCACACCCAAAAGTGTATCTACTGTCATAACCCCAATGTAATACTAATCATAGAACCCGAGACATTCCATGGGGGATAAATAAATAAAGGAGTTTGAATCACTTTTGTCAAATAAAGAAGATTAAATAGTTGGGGATACTGGAGTTGTACCTCATACTATATAATATCCTATATTTGAATCCTAGGGTATCATATGCAAAGCATGACAATGATTTTATACATGACCATGTGCTATAGCTGCACTACCATGAGTATGACTGATCTACTGGTGGTGCGGATCAGAAGTCTAGCTACCATGACCATGACCTCCACTTGACATATCCTACAAGTGCTACTCCAACACCCTACCTAACGTGGCACAAGAAATCCTACCCATATAAGTGGATTTGGTGAGAATCCTATTCCAATATAAGTATGGAATGGTCTGAAAGAATCTCTCTAGATTCTCTAAAAAACCAAAAGACTAGAACTACAGAGGGTATCTATCACACTGAAGGTTCACAGGTCTTTTCCATCCACACTGATGGAATACCATAGAGCTACTAGTATGAGTAATATGTCTACCAATACCCTTATGGGAAACCTCAAGAGAATGTTTCCTACTTCTAGAAGAACTACTAGCCAGCCTCAACACTAGTCCTCTAGGTCTGGTACCATCTCACTCCCTTAGGTTTCTCTTAGTGATAAGAGCCTGATTAACTATCTCAAAAAAGGTAGGGAAGTGAAAGGAAGTCATAAGAGTTTGGATTCTATACCATATCCCATCCACAAATAGACTATATTGAGAAATATCATCACTATCTTGAAGCAATGAAAATCAATTTAACACATTATAACATGTTGAATACTCCATAAATGACATAACACCATGCACTAGGTGCATGAACTCTCTGGCTCAGTCAGGTCATAGTGCCTGGGGAAAGAAGTACTCATATAAGATATTCATGATGTTATCCAAGACTATTACCTAATGGAGAACATCCTAGGTAAATAAATCCCACTACCGACTTTCTAAATCACGCAACATGTACATAGTAAGACCGACCTTCCATTCCTAAGGCATATCTAGATGATCGAAGATAGAAAAGGCTGCCTCTAGCCAAGTCTCAACAGCCTTTGGACCACCATCCACAAAAAATATAGGAGGATGATACTACTATAACTCATGTGTCAGATCATCCATTGTAAGTTCATGTCATAGAGCACCACGCATCAAAAGTATCAGACATACAAAACCCTCACAAAGATAAGATTTACTACCTAGAAGGGATATAGAAGGTGGTGCCTCAATTTTCCCTCTTGGTGGTAAGACTAGAAGCTCAGGGCCCACCATGTCTAGATCCTGGCCATCACCACCCTCCTAGCACACAACATGAGGATTTCATGGTTGAATATATCTATAAATTCTAATCACACACCTCATAATAGGATTTAAGAGAATATAGAAGTGCTAGTAGAAGAAGAACATACTAATAAGGGATCACTTCCCAAGGTACTACCCCAACTACTCACTTAGAAGGCCAGGAGTTGGTAAGTATTCAAGGTTAAATTATAGGGGTTCTAGTAGCTTAAGGGTCAACTATACCATTCCTCTTAATTTATTGGGAACCATTTCATTTCAGAAGTCATGGTTTACACCTATGTTTTCATTTTATTACATAGGGATATCAATATTTTATTTAAAATGGATATCCATTCCCACTGAATCCAGGACCATACACCTTATCACTAAAATAAAAACCCATTTAATTTCTATTAAAGCCCATCTAAATTTTGTATCATAATGTAATTGGTAAAATATGGTGACTCGACTTGATAAATTACCCATTTTAACCCTTGAGGTCCCACACACCTCGTGAATTGAAACTTGAAATCACTCAATCATGGTCAAAGAGTATCACAAGAAAATATAATAACCCCCCCCCTCACTCAAAAATCATAGGCAATATAGAAAAATGAAAGTATTTAGATGCACCTATACGACATGGAATATGCATGGAATGTGAATTTTAGGTGCCTATAATGATTCATGTAAAAATGATCATTTCCCTCATATCATCATGAAAAGGATAAAATGAAATCATATATAATAATAATAATGATGATAATCATCATCACATATCATGTGCGTCACCCAATGGCCAAAGGATATCAACTATAATAAGAAAAAGAGAAACAACAATTCTTATTTCAGGCAACTTGGCATGTATCCCTAATGTAGGTTGGCTACGCCCAAGCACAACATATAAAAAAGTTTCAAAGAATTAATAATGATCTATATATTATCTCAAAATAGTAAATAATGAATGGAAAAATCATATACCAATTTTTCATTCCCTGATACCTAGTACCACTCAGAGGTTCCCCAAGTGCGATTGGCCACATGGCCTCAAGCACACCTCCTCGTACCCTAGAGGCTTCCAATTAGCTGCGAGGGCCTAGGGTGAGTCTGTAGGGAGACTATTCCCTCATTAAAAAAGTGTAGCACAATAGATATGTAATATAAAAGGTAAATATAGAATGCACAATAATTAATAAATACCATGAACAATGGAAACATGAATTATAACACCATACCAGTAACCCACCATATCGAAAGCAGTATAGTAGTGAATAAAACTCAATTAACAAACAATAATAAAACAATCTGGAACTAAATCATATAAAAACAATGATGATACATGTCATGTATCTAGAAATATATAATAAAGGTATATATGGAAGAAGATAATACTTTCTATATAAAATAATATGAAATAATTCCAAAACTATCCAAGCATCCTGAGCTCCATCTCAGTCATCTTCTACCATGACCCATCCTAATGAAATAAAGAAATATCAAGTTTCTAAAGTGGGATGCTTCCCCTTGTAAACACCTGCATACATATAATAATCATTGGTATCAATGGAGTCTCATATAGGCTGTGAGATAAATCTTAATAGGCCACCAAAAATTAAATCTATACCATCCAGTATGTGGAATAAAAATTGACAGTGTGCACATATATAATTAATGTAATACAGTAAATTAATTTTAATAACCTGATACCTATTTTAGCCTAATATATTGTCTAAACATGTTATCATTTAATTACTTTTGTTCTAGATTATAATAATTAATTCATGTGAGGTATAACCACCATTTACATCATAACATGATAATACTAGTGATAAGTATCTAAGGTATAATAATGTATCCTATAGTAATGATAATAATAAAGATGATCCAAGGTAATAACCAAGGCATCTGTGAACTCATGGGTTGATCCAACTCAATAATAACCTATATCCTGACTATAAGGGATTTGGATGTCATCCAAGGGGAATCTACAATGGCATTCCACCAAATATAGTTCAAACTGACTCCAAGGAACACATCCTTCTTAAATTGTGTAAGAAATGACTGGGCCCAATGGGTGTATCTATGGTGCCACATGTCCATAGATGACATGCTGTATCAAAGGATTTTATCCAAGGAATTGTAATATCTGATTGAAAATTTATGGATCTTATGACATCATGATGAGAATCAAAAAGTAGAAAAGGATTGAGTTTCGAGGTGGGTATCTCCCTTGGAATTTGGCATCCCTGAATCAGAATGGTGTCCACAAGTTCTCAAGAAATTCCCTTGGGAATACAAGGATGGATCATGTCTGAACACTTCTATAAATATGAAATGATCCATATGCAATTGGAATATTATACTTTATTCATTTAAAAAATTAGGCCATGTAATATTCATGATGTATATTAGATCATTTTATTCAATTCATTGCCTTTAATTAGTGTGACATGGTAAATAGGACATGAAAACATTTAGTTCATTGATTACTTAATCAATTATGAGATTCACTACTTTAACTTTTATAAGCATGAAAATGTGGGATAAGGATATGTAACCATATGCAATTAATTTATAATAATCTTAGACTAGTGATATTTTTAAATACACTATCCAACTAACATTAAAAGATTTGTTTAATTGATTTAAACACTTACCTTTGAAGGGTCCACTAAAATCATACAAGTGTTAAGTATTAACAATTAATACATCTAATTATCTCACTTACCTTTATGAAGGTCAAGTCAAGGAACACCTGAACAATGAAACATAGAGTCATAAGTAACCACTAAATGAATATTTAATGAAAACACCAAATTTAAGGAGGTAGACATTGAGGACGTAACATCCAATGATGATGATCAAATATGTAATGATTCATTGAATTCCATTATAAGTATTAAAAGAAATGTAAATGAATTAAACAAGAAACACCTAACGAAAATGGAGTGCACACAACTATGATAGTTTATAAAATGGAGAGACATAAGGGATGAGTCATAGAACACCTACCTTAGCCCTGTAACACTCTCCCTATCTAGTATTGGTATTTATATTAGACTAGAACAGATGAGAAATAAATAATAGACCGATGCCTTGCAAATAATTCATATGATCCTATAAAAAATGGAAGAAATATATTAAGGAAAATAGAGAACGGACCCAAAGTACTGAAGGAATTACCGGTTCACTTCCAATATGATAGGAATATATGGAATCAGAGTCTGGACAAAAATTTCTATAGCCTGGGGCCACCATCCACTGAAAATGTAGGTGAATGATGCAAATAGAATTCTCACATCATCTCTCCCATAGAACAGGCAGGTTTTGGTGCTCCCTGTATAGTCTATATAATCCATAGAATCCCCCTTAAAAATCAGTCATCATCTCTAACATCATGGATTACAGGTGGTGTCACAGATGGAACTATAAGGCCCCAGCCTTAAACATTACTTAATCTTGAGTTATTACAAGATTACACATTGAGGATCTTTTTTGGTTTAGAGTTTTATAGAATTAGATCATAAAACTTGCATTACATTCCACATATAAACAAAGTGGTTACATAAAGATAGTATTCTTCATTCCCATCAATGGAAACACATTTAAAATAAAACATGGATTATTTCTTGACACATCCTTGACTCTATCATCTTATCATGTACCTTTCCCTTGACCTGTGAAAAACATTTCAAAAACTTGGGATGAGCATAAAAACTCAGTATGGTTATAAAAAAAAACATGGAAAGGAAACATGAGTTCATATATACATAAGAAAGAAATCATACTTTACCCATAAAACATAGGCACCTTAACATACCTCATAAAATCATGAATAAATCATAGAAATCATAAGAAATAAAGGTAACTTGAGGAATTCATAACATTCTTACGTAGGGAGTAACCCTCTTGGTTACGTTTGGAATACCCATCACAGTATATTCCCTAAAATCTCTTCGGAGAAACCTTAACGTTTCACTCCTTCGCGTTACCCAATGCATTGGAGAGCTATAACGGGCTCACCCGCCCTTAGTTTATCACGGAACCACCCGTCTTCATAATAATGCCCAAGAACCATAATATAATCATATCACATAAAACATGCATAAAGGAAACATAACATTTCCACATTTCAATCACGAGATATCAATACAACACATTGATATAATAAAAACATTATGAAAACCATTTTCAATACCAAAGTAAAACATGGTATTTATTTTTCGTTTTAAAAAAAAGTATGGCTTGTAGAGGAAGCCGAAACTCAAATAACGGTCACAACGGCGGAGAAGTCGTTGTCGCCGCATACGTACGACAAAAACATTCCATTTTGTCATTTAGTAAACGCTTCGTATAAAAAATATTCCTTTTGAATAAACGTAAAAGTCAAAGGGGTTTATACACCGTATAGAAGAATGTTGTGTATAAAATAAAATATGCCTCAATGAAAGGAGATTGAGACGAAGTCCCATACCTCGTATCCGACTTGACCCGAACGTTCTTTAATATCCTGAATAATAAACTTGAGTTAATCTCTACTTGCTTATGAATCTTTTTCAAGTTCATTATTCCTTTTATACCATGTTATGAACATCATGTAATCAGTGAAGTTAATAATGTTCATTTTGTCGGTATTTGGTTCTCAAGTCAAAAATAGACTTCTTACACTTACATGTTGTTAATTTGGTCAAAGGTTCGTTATATCCAGAATGACATTAATTATTTGGATAACATATACATCATATATATTCAGCATATACATGTATTTATAATAGTACATCACATTTAGAGGTAAGAAATGAAATGCACCGTTCATGGAGACGGTAAGCCGTACG
Source organism: Viscum album (assembly GCA_963277665.1). Lineage (NCBI taxonomy): Eukaryota > Viridiplantae > Streptophyta > Magnoliopsida > Santalales > Viscaceae > Viscum > Viscum album. The sequence continues at coordinate 2,011,509,660 of OY728160.1, forward strand.
TACGCATGAACGCTACTTCCATTTCTATTTCATATTTTCTGGAATGGAATCATAATGATATAAGAGTATATTATAATTCCAGTATAATAACATATATAATATCATTAACTTTATCCTTTACACATCCCACATATGGTATTAACGAATCAAATCACTTTTAGGGGGCGGTAGTCCGCACTTCCTAAAATGAAGATATCGTGTTTACCCATAATGGAAACCATAAAGGTATGCCCAAGAAAAAAAACAGAAGCTTAAGGAAAACATAAACATATCATATATCATATATAAAAATAGTGACATCATAATGGCCACCTTTGAAGGTGTTAAATGAGTATTGAACAATCATCGTTTCGGGAGGCAGAATTTCGCCATCCACGGAAACCATATGTTCTTTAACCATTTGATGTAGTTGTGTGAGAGTGTAGATCAAATAAATCTTATAACAACATCCTAGTATATTGAAGATACTGGTGTTGTTACAAAATAAGTAAATAAAAAGAGTTTAGGGGGTTGGAGAAGCAAAATAAAACAAATGAACATGAGAGAATGAATTACCTTCAAAAGTGTATCTCCTTTTGATTTGAGTCTAAAGGCTTCCTTTGAAAGGATTCTGTCCAAAGGGAATCCTCTAGTATGAGGAGAGGGATGTGGAGAGAGCAAATGGGCAGGGGTTGGCCGAGCCAAAGGCTTGAGTAGTGTGTGAAATGAGGTAGAGGTGGGGGCCTTTTATAAGAGGAGAGGAGGGGCACTTTTGGAAAGTAAAGAAATATTACATTATTTGAAAATGTGTTTCGGTTTCAAAAGGTCCCAAATTGATATAATTCGTGGATAAGGTGATAAGGGTTCTAAATCCACTCATCCAATTGGTTTTTTCCATGTGTAGTTCATAGATTTTACATTGTCTTTCCATTTTATTTAAATCGTCAAATAATGATGTCATCGCTGCATCATTATTATGTCATAAATAATTTAATTTATTTAATGTCTAAAAATCCTAAAAAAAATACTATGATGTATTAAATCTTTTTATCTTTCCAATGACTATTTATAATCAAAAATTGGATCTTTATAACCCCATGTAAAAATTGTTTTCGTAAAACATCTCTTGTTTGTGTCATTTTTACTTTAACATTTAATAAAAAGTTATTTATGTCATTTCCAAACCAAAGTGTCTCCATGGGGTCCCCAAGTTGTCCCATGGCTTGTCTTGGTCGGCCATGACACAACCAATAAGGTTGGGACATGTTTCTAGGTCATTTCCTATTATTAAAGCATTATTTATACCTTAAACTACCCTAATTACCACTAATCACGATTAAAAACTTAATAAGTTACTATTCACCAAAAAAATATTATAATCTCATTGAACCACATTTTAGTTCTTAATGAAAACCATGTATGTCGGATTTTTAAAATTCAATACACATTAGTGGTAAACTTTCATTTAACTGAAAAATCAGTTTGCTTGATTACCACTTAGTGGTTTCACTATTCATCAAAAATTGAAGTTTTTCAGAAAATTACCAAAAATTCACCCTAAGCTATATTTGATATTCCGAATTCAAAAATGAAGTCTATTTTACAAAATTCAAATCATATAAGTCACTTTAATTAATTTAATAATTAATTCCCGCTGCCAGAGCAAATAGCGTGTTTTTACAAAACAATAAGTATCAAAAGATTGACACCAGTTTAAGTCTAATTTCAAAGTGAAATTGATTCCAATGACCACCATTGGATAAAATGGTAAAAATATATTCATATTACACATTAATACCAATTCAAAAGATAATCTAATCATATAAATAAATTAGATTAAAAAGTAGTTTTGATGTAAAATGCAGTATTTTTCACTATTCATTAAAAAATGAACATTGTCAGAAAAATACCAAAAATTCACACAAAGTAAATTTTGATGTCCCAATCATAAAGAATAAGTTTATTTTGACAAACATAGTTTATAAAATTGTCAAAATATAGATTCAAAAATGGTTTGCCATCAAAAGGCACTAAAACAATCTTTTAAGAATATTAGTGTATTCCATGCATAAGATTGTATTTATTTTCATTTTAAGCCTCTATAACACTATCTTAATCATTAATAAACATAAATAAAAATATCTATTATTCATTACTTACTTGGGATGTTACATCCTTCCCCCCTTTAGAAAATTGTGTCCCCGCAATTTATTTACTTATCGAATAAATGGGGGTACTTATCCCTCATTGCATTTTCAGATTCCCTTGTTGCCTCTTCAATCATGTGGTTTTTCCACAAAACCTTTACCTGCTTAATCACCTTATTCCGTAACACTTGCTCCCTGTGGTCAAGAATCTGGACCGGTTGTTCCTCATAAGATAGGTTCTCCTCCAGCTGAACTACCTCTGGACTCAAAACATGAGATGGATCTGGCATATACTTTCTCAACATCGAAACGTGAAAAACATTGTGCACCTGAGATAAACTCGGAGGTAAAGCCACTCGGTATGCAACTGATCCAACTCTCTCCAGAATTTTGTATGGTCCAATAAACCTTGGACTCAACTTTCCTTTCTTACCAAATCTCATCACGCTTTTCCAAGGAGAAACCTTGAGAAAAACATGATCACCTACCTCGAAAGATAGATCCTTCCTCCGGTTATCCGCATAACTCTTCTGCCTGCTCTGAGCTGTTCTCATGTGTTTCTGAATCAGCTGAACTTTTTCTGCCATCTCTTCTACCAATTCTGGTCCCATCGACTTCCTTTCACCCACTTCATCCCAGAAAGCTGTAGTTCGACACCGCTTCCCATATAATGCCTGAAATGGCGCCATCTGTATACTGGAATGAAAACTGTTATTATATGAAAACTCAACCAAAGAAATATGTTGGTCCCAACTTCCATAATAATCCATAGAACAAGCTCGTAGCATATCCTCCAATGTCTGAATTGTTCGTTCTGACTGCCCATCTGATTGAGGATGAAAAGCTGTACTAATATTTAATTCAGTACCCAATGACTTCTGAAGGCCTTTCCAAAAGTTAGAAGTAAACCTGGGATCACGATCCGATACAATGGAGAGAGGAACTCCATGTAACCTGACTATCTCTTTAAGATACAAACGGGAAAGTTGATCAAGAGAGAAAGTATCTCGTATAGCAAGGAAATGAGCAGATTTGGTCAAGCGATCAACAATAACTCAGATTGCATTATTACCTCGAGATGTCTTCGGTAATCCAACAACAAAGTCCATGGATATATTCTCCCATTTCCACTCTGGCACTGGTAAAGGCTGAAGCATCCCTTTCGGTAACTGTCACTCTGCTTTAACCTGCTGACAAGTCAAACACTTCACAGTAAAATCAGCAATATCTCTTTTCATTCCATCCCACCAGTAATACTCCCGCAGATCTCTATACATCTTAGTACTGCCCGGATGAACTGAAAATGGAGAACTATGAGCTTCACATAACAACTCTCTCTTTAACTGTGAATCACAAGGCACACACAATCTCTTCCCAAATCTCAAAACACAATCATTATCAATGTTGAATTCAGGAAACTTACCTTTTTGAACCATCTCTACCTTTTTCTGCAACTCACTATCTTGCTTCTGTGCTTGCTTGATTCTATCTGATAGAGAAGATCTCACTGATACCTGAAACAAAACAGAAGGACTTCCTGCACCAACAACTTCTATGCCAAAGTTCATCAAATCGTTAACCAAAGGATCACGTTCCAAATGCAACATTGTTAATGAAGCATTACTTTTTCGACTCAAAGCATCAGCCACTTTATTTTCTTTTCTCGGATGGTAATGAATTGTACAATCATAATCCTTGATTAATTCCAGCCATATCCTTTGTCTCATGTTTAAATCTTTCTGAGTGAATATATACTTTAAACTTTTGTGATCGGTATAAATTTCACACTTTACTCCATACAAATGATGCCTCCAAATTTTTAAAGAAAAAACAACAACAGCTAATTCCAAATCATGTGTAGGGTAATTTACCTCATGAGTTTTCAACTGTCGTGAAGCATAAGCAATTACCTGATCATTCTGCATTAGGACGCAACCAAGTCCTTTCAATGAAGTATCACTGTATATAACAAACTCACCATTCCTGGAAGGTAGTGCCAAAACTGGAGCATTCACCAATCTTCTTTTCAATTCCTAAAAACAATCATCACATTCTTTTGTCCAGATAAACTTAACACCCTTCCGAGTTAGCTTAGTCATTGGACTAGATAACCGTGAAAAATTTCTAACAAACCTTCGGTAATAGCCCGCCAAACCAAGGAAGCTACGAATCTCGGTTACATTTGTGGGTCTTGTCCATTCTTCCACAACTTTTGTTTTTGCAGGATCAACAGTTATTCCATCTTTAGAAACAATGTGACCAAGGAAAGAAATTTGTTGCAACCAAAACTCACACTTACTGAATTTACCATACAGTTTATTTTCTTTTAAGGTTTGCAAGATAACACTTAAATGTTTTTCATGCTCCTCTTTACTTTTAGAAAACACCAAAATATCATCAATGAAAACCACCAAAAACTTATCCAAGAACTCATGGAAAATTCTATTCATTAAGTCCATGAATACAGCAGGTGCATTGGTTAGCCCAAAAGGCATTACTACAAATTCATAATGGCCATATCTCGTACGGAACGCGGTCTTCAGAATATCTGCCTCCTTAACCTTCAGCTGATGGTACCCCGATCTCAGGTCAATCTTTGAAAAAAACTGAGCTCCCTGGAGCTGATCAAACAAATCATCGATATGAGGCAAAGGATATTTGTTCTTAACAGTGATATTATTCAAGGCTCTATAATCAATGCAAAGTCTCATAGAACCATCTTTCTTTTTAACAAATAAAACAGGAGCACCCCATGGTGATGTGCTAGGTCTAATGAAACCTTTCTCTAATAAATCTTGCAATTGCTCCTTCAACTCTAAAAGTTCAATTTGTGCCATTCGATAAGGGGGTTTTGAAATTGGCTTAGCATCAGGAACTAAGTCAACAATAAACTCAACTTCCCGATCTGGTATTATTCCAGACAACTCATTAGGAAAAACATCAGGATACTCATTTACCACTGGCACATCATTAATCTGAACAGTTCCTTTATTTTCAACGACGTGTTCAAGGTAACATTCATTTCCATCTTTTACAAGTTTCTCGGCCTCTTGATATGTTATCAAAAGTAAGGGTTCATTCTTGTAAACAAACTGAAAGTCTTTCTGAAAAGAAACTTCTTTAGCTCTACAGTCAATCTTAGCATGGTAAATAGAGAGCCAATCCATACCCAGGATAACATCAAACTCTACTAGAGGTAGAACAATAAGGTTTGCAAGTAGGTTCTTTCCACAGATAAGGATAGGAAGATTCTTATAAATTCTTTTTGCCTCGACACTTCCCCCGGGTGTTTTTACCAAAATTTCAGGAGTCATTTCTTGAGATGGTATTCCCATTTTACTAGAAAAGGTTTCAGAGATGAAAGAATGTGTAGACCCCGAATCAAACAACACATTGGCATAATCTGAGAAAACAAACAAAGTACCTGATAAAACTTCATTTGATGGACCGACATCTGCTGAAGTAGTTGCAAAGGATTTCACCACCCCTTTCTGCTTGTAGTCTAACTGCTTCCCATCACTCAAGCTCCTTGTCGGACACTCGTTTGCATAGTGACCCATCTCATTGCACTTATAACATTTCACTAACTGTAAATCAAATTTGTTCTTACCTTCACCTTGATTCTTTTCAGTGCAATCAAGAGCCTTATGTCCCATCTTACCACATCGGTATCACTTCCCAGAATTCAGAAGACATTCCCCAGCATGCCTTTTGCCACATTTATCACAAACTGGAAACTTAGTTCTCTTACCATCAGACTTTTTTGAAGAATTCTTACCTTTCTCCTGCCACCTCGGTCTCTTCTTCTGCTGGTTGTTATAGAAAACTTGGTCATCGGCAAACTCCATTTCCACCTTCTCAGCACATCGAACAAGATTTTCATAAATTTTAAACTCACGAGAAGCTAATGCCCTTCGGTATTTTGGCTTTAATCCTGAGTAAAAACGATTGATTTTACTATCAAGGCCCCGGATAAAATTTGGAGCATACCTTGCCAATCGAGTGAACCTTTCTTCATAGGCACCCACTGAGTCTTCCTCTTGCCTCAATTCCAAGAATTGATTTTCCATCCTAAGTCTAACAGCCTTAGGAAAATACTTCCCAAGAAACATACCTTTGAATTCATCCCAGTCAAGAGCATCAATCTCATCGGCGTCCCTGATATTTTTAACCATAGACCACCACTGATCTGCTTCACCCTCCAAACGGTAAGTAGCAAGACTAACCTTTTGATTGTCTGAACACCCCATGACATAAAAAATCTTATCCAGTGCTTTAATCCACCCTTCAGCTAGCACAGGGTCAGATGATCCTCTGAATGATGGTGGATGTTGCCACATGAAATGTTCCACCACTGACATGTTCCTCTGCGGTTGTTCTGGCTGATCTCGTGCATGGATACCACCGCCATTTATCGCTTGAGTCAACTGCGCCATTACTGCAACAAACTGTTCAGTTCCAATTCTGACCATTTCTGGATGCGGATTCGTAAGGTTATTTCCTTCTGTAGGCCTTCCTAGCACTGCTTCCCTGTTTCCTCTGCGGAAAACCATTCTTAACAAACATGTCTTAGATGAAGCAACGTGGTAATCTTTAAATGCTATATCATTTCGAAAAAAAAATATTTTTGGATAATCATTTAATAGAATTCTAACTCCTAAAGTTATCTAAATCGACCTCTGATACCAACTATAAGGCCCCAGCCTTAAACCTTACTTAATCTTGAGTTATTACAAGATTACACATTGAGGATCTTTTCGGGTTTAGAGTTTTAGAGAATTAGATCATAAAACTTGCATTACATTCCACATATAAACAAAGTGGTTACATAAAGATAGTATTCTTCATTCCCATCATTGGAAACACATTTAAAATAAAACATGGATTATTTCTTGACACATCCTTGACTCTATCATCTTATCATGTACCTTTCCCTTGACCTGTGAAAAACATTTCAAAAACTTGGGATGAGCATAAAAACTCAGTATGGTTATAAAAAAAACATGGAAAGGAAACATGAGTTCATATATACATAAGAAATAAATCATACTTTACCCATAAAACATAGGCACCTTAACATACCTCATAAAATCATGAATAAATCATATAAATCATAAGACATAAAGGTAACTTGAGGCATTCATAACATTCTTACGTAGGGAGTAGCCCTCTTGGTTACGTTTGGAATACCCATCACAGTATATTCCCTAAAATCTCTTCGGAGAAACCTTAACGTTTCACTCCTTCGCGTTACCCAATGCATTGGAGAGCTATAACGGGCTCACCCGCCCTTAGTTTATCACGGAACCACCCGTCTTCATAATAATGCCCAAGAACCATAACATAATCATATCACATAAAACATGCATAAAGGAAACATAACATTTCCACATTTCAATCACGAGATATCAATACAACACATTGATATAATAAAAACATTATGAAAACCATTTTCAATACCAAAGTAAAACATGGTTTTTATTTTTCGTTTTAAAAAAAAGTATGGCTTGTAGAGGAAGCCGGAACTCAAATAACAGTCACAACGGCGGGGAAGTCGTTGTCGCCGCATACGTACGACAAAAACATTCCCTTTTGTCGTTTAGTAAACGCTTAGTATAAAAAAGATTCCTTTTGAATAAACGTAAAAGTCAAAGGGGTTTATACACCGTATAAAAGAAAGTTGTGTATAAAATAAAATATGCCTCAATGAAAGGAGATTGAGACGAAGTCCCATACCTCGTATCCGACTTGACCTGACCGTTCTTTAATATCCTGAATAATAAACTTGAGTTAATCTCTACTTTCTTATGAATCTTTTTCAAGTTCATTATTCCTTTTATACCATGTTATGAACATCATGTAATCAGTTAAGTTAATAATGTTCATTTTGTCAGTATTTGGTTCTTAAGTCAAAAATAGACTTCTTACACTTACATGTTGTTAATTTGGTCAAAGGTTCGTTATATCCAGAATGAAATTAATGATTTTGATAACATATACATCATATATATTCAGCATATACATGTATTTATAATAGTACATCACATTTAGAGGTAAGAAATGAAATGCACCGTTCATGGAGACGGTAAGCCGTACGTACGCATGAACGCTACTTCCATTTCTATTTCATATTTTCTGGAATGGAATCATAATGATATAAGAGTATATTATAATTCCAGTATAATAACATATATAATATCATTAACTTTATCCTTTACACATCCCACATATGGTATTAACGAATCAAATCACTTTTAGGGGGCAGTAGTCCATACTTCCTAAAATGAAGATATCGTGTTTACCCATAATGGAAACCATAAAGGTATGCCCAAGAAAAAAAAACAGAAGCTTAATGAAAACATAAACATATCATATATCATATATAAAAATAGTGACATCATAATGGACACCTTTGAAGGTGTTAAATGAGTATTGAACAATCATCGTTTCGGGAGGCAGAATTTCTCCATCCACGGAAACCGTATGTTCTTTAACCATTTGATGTAGTTGTGTGAGAGTGTAGATCAAATAAATCTTATAACAACATCCTAGTATATTGAATATACTGGTTTTGTTACAAAAGAAGTAAATAAAAAGAGTTTAGGGGGTTGGAGAAGCAAAATAAAACAAATGAACATGAGAGAATGAATTACCTTCAAAGGTGTATCTCCTTTTGATTTGAGTCTAAAGGCTTCCTTTGAAAAGATTCTGTCCAAAGGGAATCCTCTAGGATGAGGAGAGGGATGTGGAGAGAGCAAATGGGCAGGGTTTGGCCGAGCCAAAGGCTTGAGTAGTGTGTGAAATGAGGTAGAGGTGGGGGCCTTTTATAAGAGGAGAGGAGGGGCACTTTTGGAAAGTAAAGAAATATTACATTATTTGAAAATGTGTTTCGGTTTCAAAAGGTCCCACATTGATATAATTCGTGGATAAGGTGATAAGGGTTCGAAATCTACTCATCCAATTGGTTTTGGCCATGTGTAGTTTATAGATTTTACATTGTCTTTCCATTTTATTTAAATCGTCAAATAATGATGTCATCGCTGCATCATTATTATGTCATAAATAATTTAATTTATTTAATGTCTAAAAATCATAAAAAAACTACTATGATGTAGGAAATCTTTTTATCTTTCCAATTACTATTTATAATCAAAAATCTGATCTTTATAACCCCATGTAAAAATTGTTTTCGTAAAATATTTCTTGTTTGTGTCATTTTTACTTTAACATTTAATAAAAAGTTATTTATGTCATTTCCAAACCAAAGTGTCTCCATGGGGTCCCCAAGTTGACCCATGGCTTGTCTTGGTCGGCCATGACACAACCAATAATGTTGGGACATGTGTCTAGGTCATTTCCTATTATTAAAGCATTATTTATACCTTAAACTACCCTAATTACCACTAATCGCGATTAAAAACTTAATAAGTTACTATTCACCAAAAAAATGTTATAATCTCATTGAACCACATTTTACTTCTTAATGAAAACCATGTATGTCGGATTTTCAAAATTCAAAACACATTAGTGGTAAACTTTCATTTAACTGAAAAATCAGTTTGCTTGATTACCACTTAGTGGTTTCACTATTCATCAAAAATTGAAGTTTTTCAGAAAATTACCAAAAATTCACCCTAAGCTATATTTGATATTCCGAATTCAAAAATGAAGTCTATTTTACAAAATTCAACTCATATAAGTCACATTAATTAATTTAATAATTAATTCCCGCTGCCAGAGCAAATAGTGTGTTTTTACAAAACAATAAGTATCAAAAGATTGACACCAGTTTAAGTCTAATTTCAAAGTGAAATTGATTCCAATGACCACAATTGGATAAAATGGTAAAAATATATTCATATTACACATTAATAACAATTCAAAAGATAATCTAATCATATAAATAAATTATATTAAAAAGCAGTTTTGATGTAAAATGCAGTATTTTTCACTATTCATTAAAAAATGAACATTGTCAGAAAAATACCAAAAATTCACACAAAGTAAATTTTGATGTCCCAATCATAAAGAATAAGTTTATTTTGACAAACATAGTTTATAAAATTGTCAAAATATAGATTCAAAAATGGTTTGCCATCAAAAGGCACTAAAACAATCTTTTAAGAATATTAGTGTATTCCATGCATAAGATTGTATTTATTTTCATTTTAAGCCTCTATAACACTATCTTAATCATTAATAAACATAGATAAAAATATCTATTATTCATTACTTACTTGGGATGTTACAGGAAGTACCAGTGGTGTCACTCATGGCTCATGGCCCACCACCTTTTGATCATGGTCATCAACACCCTACTAGAACATGACTAGAGGATTTCTTGGTGGAATAGGTATAAAAATTCCAAAAACATTACTTAGATAGTATTTAATAATTAAAATTTCATAGATACATAAATAGGATAGGCACAAGCCTTCCCATATAATAGTCACACCCTTATGCCTGCTTAATTATCCATATCTTTGTGATAGGGACATTTATATAGAACATAAGAGATGCTACATATGTCCCACTACTAAGCTTAGTCCTTGGTCAAGATCTATGTTTTTCTGTAAGGTTATCGGTATATAGAGCATCAATTGCAATTTATAGAGGAAAATCCCTTTTAAATTTCAATTTTCATCCCTATTTAATGATGACCATTTGATTTTAGAATTCAAATTCATTTAATTTTATGCTCTTTTTATATTAATTATATTTAAAATTTGAATATATGGTTCGTCACTTCTAATTCATAGGTCCTATACACCTCATAAATTGAAGAGTGTCATCCATTTAAGAAAAACCACTCACTTATCGAGTCCCTGCATGAAATTCTAGAACAATTTTTAGACATAATAATAAATCCCCAAAACATGCTACAAGAAATGCACAGAGTAATATAAATGTGGAATGAATTAATGCATGATATATAAATCTTGTAAGGTGCCAAAAATGATGCATGATAATGATTCCTTACCGTATTAGTCGTGGGATAAAATATAAACCTCAATCATAATGATAAACATCACACATCAAGTGTGTCAACCAATTGTGGAATCTAATAAACTATAATTATTATAAACCTAAAAATAATGTCCCATGACAGGTAATTTTTCATTCACATGTATGTGGGTTACCTTCTACCAGGCATAGATCATTACTGAATTCAAACACTTCCTAATATCCTATCTAATATTTCTATCCAATAAGAAAACGGAAAAGAAACATCAGATACCACTTTGTGATGTCCCGAACCAGATGCCACTGAATGGTGCCTTGAGACGGTGGGACACATGGCCTTAATCATGCCTCGTTGTATGCTAAAGGCTGCCGAATATTAGTAGGGGTATAAGATAGTACAGTGAAGAAACTATAACCTCACGATCAGAGTAGAATAACATTAAAAAAGATAGATAAATAGTAGAATCATAATAAATATCTAATAGTGGAAGGTAAAACACCATACAAAATTAAAAAATTTGACATCTAGTATCAAATAAAAATGATGATATGTCATATGTCCATCAAAGTAACCATGAAATCATGAGATCATGCATGTAATATAATACATGTATCAAAATAACTAAAGGAACAAAATTCTATACCCTATAGTATCATGAGACAAAACTCAGTCATGTTCTTCCCCATTCCCAATCTATAAAAAAATCAACTATCATCAACTGGGTTCTTTCCCCTCTCCCTACCTAAATCCACATAATCTAGCTGGGTTCCATAATTGACTTAAATATGGTGGGTGATAAACTCAGTAGGAAACCAAAAATAGTGTATATAAATATCTAGTTAGTGCATATAATATGGTAGTGGGTAGGAAATAGTGATAAGTATTAATAAAGATGTAAAGGGTCAGATTTGGTTTCTGAAGAACAGTACGCTGATTGCACTTGCTTCTTACTAAGACAGATAATCACTAAATAAGTAACAATGTGTGTACGCATATATGGTTTGTATATGTAGTGATTTCTATAACCATATATATGGATACTGCTACTATCCTAGAATAGTGTCATAACTCAGGCGTCCAAGCATTGTAGCACGAGTCTCACAAGTATCAAGGGATGAAATGCCCAGTGTCACAGTAGTAGGGTCTCCATACCCCAATCATAATAGTAGAGTCCCCATGCCCAATATCATATCATTAAGGGTCTTCATGCCCTTTTATAATGGTACAAGTCATGATTCCTCTATATAATAGCAAGGATTTTCAAGCCTGTATATAATAGTAAGGTTCGTCAAGCCCATATATAACAGTAGGGGTATTCATGCCCATTACATAGGAATATGGTCACCATGCCCAAATCATATCAATAGGGTCTCCATGCTTGATTTATATCAGTAGGGTTTCCATTCCCCTATCATATTTTTAGGTATTTCCTACCCAAATCATAATTTATAAGGGCCATCGTGCCCATATATCACAATAACAGAAGGGACGGTATTCCCATATATAACAATAGTAAGAGGGTTTTCATGCTTGTGTATAAAAACATTATAAGGGATGCCTTTCCCATATACAAATAATCACTAGGGTAGGAATTCCTTTATATAACATTCATAAGAGTGTCTATGCCTATTATCATAATAATGATATGTAGTCTAAGGATTTAATAAGATCCAAAATTTAATTCATAACATAATGAAATTCATTAATAACAATGGCGTAACCATTGTTCAATTTAATCAAGTGACGTGGTTTTAGAAATCAATTTCTTTCAATTCATTATATATTGATAAGTGTGTTAGAAATTCTAAACCATATCAATAATACATTTCATTTAATAAATCCCAATTAGATGTCCATCAAAACAACAAAATAGGTGTTTTGGTTATATAACCATGAAGGTAAATTAATCATTTAAAGGGGAGGCCAGATGGGTGGATCATTTGAGTTTGAAAACCTCCAACATCTTATAGGACCAATGTGTTTTATCAGGTTCCAAAACATGGCAACCAATTTAAGACAGATTCCTTTTAGTGTAAAAACATAGTGAATCTAGCATGTAGTACAACAACACATATTACAAATAATCTCAAATTTGAGGGACAAGAACTAGACCACCTACAATATACATATAGAGGACCACTTTTCCAGTATCATCCTTTAATTTGGTCTATATTAAAATAAACTAAAAAAATATATGAATGATCTGAAAATAAGGCATAAGAGACATGTAAAACCCCAAGATTTTATGAAAAATATTCTTTTAATTTCATTAATGTCTTGTGTTGTATTCTACACCAAGACTACCTTGTGCTATACGCAACACCGTATTAGCTTGCAGTATACGCAACACTATTCTTGGATCGTGTTACACACAATTTTGATAATAGTTATTTTACGAAACATTGAGTATATATATATATTCAATGTATAAATGAAATATGGTTGGATTATGTTATACGAAACAATGAAGGATTCTTTCACAACACGCAACCCTGACTTGGCTTGCATTACACGCAATCACGACCTTCCTCGATAGCGTGTGTTGTACGCAATACCAGGTTTTAATAAACAACGATATACTATTATAATATTGTCATGAAATAGCCATTATGAATAGTATTAACTAAATTTTGAATTTTATAACATTATTATTCATCTTACACATTTTCTAGAACATGGTATAAGAACAAAATAAATTTTTCAGGTAAAATAAGTATTTTTAAAAAAATGCAGTTTTGCCGCCTTTTGATGGAGCACCCACTTTAAATCTAATTTTGACATGTTTATATGTTCAATTTGAAAAAATAAAATTCTTCTTTTGAATCAGGATATAAAAATTTACATTAGATAAAGTTTTGATATTTTTCCGATAACTTTCATATTTTAATGAATAGTAAAAACACGCTATATTTTAATTAAAAAAAACTTTTTTCATCGTAATATATTATGTAGTTAAATTATAATATTGAATTGTTTTAAAGTATAAATAGAATATATTTTATCCATTTAATATAATGTATGTCATTATCATTGATTTTACCTTGAATTCGTAGGTTAAAACAATTCAATCTTTTGCAATGTTTTAAAGAAAAACCCATTTTCTTTCGACAACGGGATTAATTTTAATTTAATTTCTGCATCTTTTGTGTATTGAATTTGAAAAAATGGATTCCATATTTGGAATCAGTGGGTCCAAATTATGTTAATAAGCTACTTTTTATTTTTGGGCATTGTGAATAGTAACTACGGTAAATTTTATTTACTATAGTTAAAGGTAAATCAGGTAATTAAGGGTAAATATAAGATTATAAAATTACCCTAACACTTGGAAAAATCCTATTGAATGGATAAACGTAGACCCATATAACCTAAGGGTCGGATTAGATTCATTTTATGGACTTTTTTCTAGGAAAATAATTTAATTATTATTAAAACCAAAGAATGTGACAACATGTCACTTTCTTAAATATTATAAGTATAATAATTTTAATTTAGTGATAAACTTCATGCAATTTCGAACATGAATAGTATCCAGAAAGCTAATACAATTATCTACATCATAGGAATTTATTTAGAATTTTTAGGGATTAAATAAGTATCATTTATTATGACACAAAGATGATGCAGTAATTGTCTTATGAATGAAATATTGACATAATTGATGTTATAAATTCCCAAATAAATGTAATTTGAGACTTTTTATGACTTAAATTAATTTTCTAGGTTAATATGACATGTTATTATTGATATAAGTAACTTTTTTAGAACTTATCATTCTGTTATGAATTTCATAAAAATCATGTACCAAATAGTGTCAAAATTGACATAAATTAGTTTTTAAAACAAATATTATATTATTAATTGTTATTTAATTCCTAAAAATCTAATGTTCGGCCAAATGACTTAGATAATTTTATATATATTAATAATAAACAACTTGGGGTTATTTTGTATTGATATAGTAAGTTTATTAACCTTATAGAGTAATAAAACAAGAAGACACGGTAAAAGTTAAATTATCTAACTTAAAGTTAAATCTAAATGATAAGGTTAAAATTGATACCTAAACTTGTCTAAATTCTATTGGATGAGAGGATTTCTACCCATCCCCACATTATCTTAGAAATATATCAATTTGGAGCTATTTAAAACAGAACTTGACTTTATAATAAAATAATATTTTTAGTTTTCCCAAAGGTGCCCCTCTCCTCCCTTATAAAAGGGCACCTCCTCCCTCTCCTCCTCACACCAATTTGAGCATTCAAGCTCGGCCAACCCCTGTCAAAATCTCTTCTCCAGTTCCCTAGTATCGTCCTAGAGGTCCTGGTCTTATTTAAAGACCATCCTTAGTTATTTAAGTGGAGGTTAAGAAAAGGCGCGTCAAAAAGAGGAGGTTCAGACACTAACGAAGAAAATCGGACTTAAGGTAAGGGAAAATTGTGCAAATCTCATTTTTATCCGAGATTTCTTATTCGTAAGTATTTAATGGGGTTATTGCTATCATTATTGTCCATGTTTTATAAAATTGTATTCATGTATATTTAAAGTACTTTTTAACCATTTTACTTTTACCCCATGGTATGAAATGAATCTTTCTTTTATTTACCCTTTAAGGTATTTTTTGACTTTTCCGACAAAAGTACGAAGAATGTTTTTTTAAACTTATATGGCATGAATGGATTTTTAAAATATTATTTCCAAGAAGCTTCATTTACAAGTTTTCAAGTTTATTTTTAATCAACTTCTTTTAGTTTAAAATTGTATGACATGTTAAGAAAGGAAAATGTTTTTGAAGTAGAAAGGATATTTTCCTCAAGAATGGAGTTCAAGTGTTTTATCAAAATTATTTTCCATATAAGATAATATAGGGTTCTGTTTCTATCCCTATTATTACATTGATTTTATTATGTTGTGATGGAATTATTTTTATGAATTCCTATATCTTATATGAATTGTTTGATGATGTCACGATGTTTAAGATTCCCATTTTTATTACATGGGTTATGCAATGATGTATGATTTATGATTTTTGTGGCACACATAAGAATGGTTTCATTATGAGATGGGTGAGACCTATATCTCCCTCCAATGCATTGGGTAAAGATTTTATATCTCATGAGATATACATGGCTGGAACGGTAGGTTATACCGGTTCAGTGAAACAGGACTGAAACGAGGGTGACTCGGTTCAGAAATGGACTTTGTCCACTAAGATAGTCTTGGCAATGAGTCTTGACTAATAAGAAATGATTCTCTATGATTATGTGTGTATGCCACAAAGTTTCATATTTTAAGTTATGATTATTGGGATTACATTTCACTACTATGATTTATCCCATGTTATGAAATTATGATCTCTTTTACAGGTTAAGATTTCCAAAAGATATGTTCTTATGAATATGATGTGATTGATATTTCTTTTGTTTACCCTTACTGAGAATTTCAGCTCACCCTTTTATGTTTTCTTTTCCCCAGGATATAAATAAAGGTTTTAGGTAAGAAAAAAAAGGAATATCTTTATGGGAGATGTTGAAGATCTTTCACCATGATTAGAAGATTACGTTCCGAGTTTCCAAAGACACTAAACTATTACGATCCTCGTGTGTGTGTTTTTTTTTATGTACTAAGTATTCCACAAAAGTAATGTAATGTACATGTACGTCAAGCTTAGGGTCTCTACAGTTGGTATCAGAGGAAAGGTTTAGTCAACCTTTGGAAACTAGGATGCGAAAATGTTAGTGAGATCCCTAGAGATATTTCTAAGGTATGTCTAGGGATGTCTCTAAGGTTAAGTATACATATAGTTTATAGTCCTAGAATTACGTTAACGATATTAGAATTTAACCTAAGATGTTAGATATTGAGGGTAATCCCCCTTTACTATGTTGTTTTCTCTAGCATGATTTTTTCCTCTCACAGAATTATTTATGTGTTTTAGTTAATGGAGGGAACCAGAAGGAATTCGGTTAACATTGAATCCAATGGACAAATTGGTGACTATGAGAAACAAAATTGTGTAATGCCTAGAGAGAAAGATATTGTGATTATGCCGAATCAGTCATCATGATATATGATTAACAAGGTGAAATTTAGTGGTATGCCTAATTCATTAAATAAGAGGAAGATAGACTTTTATACATGTTCGCATGTGGAGGATCATAAAGAAAGAAAGATTTAGATTTCTAAAGAAGGGAAGAAGAACCTCGAGGAATACCTCAAATGGAGGGACATATGTTATCTGTGTGGATAAAAGGGTCATAGGGTGGCAGACTGTTATGGAGTTCAATGTCTTATTTGTGGGGAACATGGGCATTACCCAACTCAATGCCCTGACCTAAAAAGTTACTTCTAAATCAGGGAAGGAATTATTCCAAGACAATCATTGAAGAGGATGGATTGAAGTGTTTATGTATTTTTATTCAAGAATAATGTTGTTGAGGTACTTTTATGGCTTATTATAATATTTTGTATTAGTCTATTGTGGTTTTCAATAATTTTATGGTACCGGTAACCATGGAAAGTGATTGAGAGATTTTTAGAAAAAAGATGATATGCGCATAATGAAGAGATAAGGAAAAAATGAAATGTTTGACAGTATTCATGAGCTCATGATTGATATAAGGACTAAGTATATATAATTTTGAGGATTTTGGTATGTGGAAAGAGTTATCTTTTGACAGCACTCATGTTTTCACTAAGATTCAATGGGTATTCATTTTTCAAGAGATTACATGAATATGGTATTCACATGATTGGAATGTGACGAACAAGATATATGAGGGATAAATGATGGCATTCACGTGATCATTTTCTCTATACTATGATCTTGGACCGAAGTATTTTAGATAAGCCTAAAGATTGGAATGGATTATGTTGGACATAAGTTAGTATTGTTTAAGGATAAAACTTTTTTTTATATTATTGATGGGATGTTATAATAATGTAGTTTTAGAAAAAGGACAACCTGCAGGATGTGCGACAACCCATCGCGTCGTCCAAGGCTGTGGGAATCGAACCCACAACTAAAGTGCGACGAGCCTTTATTACATACCACTGGCCTACAGAAAGTCCCTGGTTAGTAGAAACTAGTTTTACTTTATTAAGCGGTATGATATATGAAGTATAAGTTCATTTTTGGAATCGTATATGATTAACCTCACCAAAGACGGACTTATGTATATTTGATAACTATTGCTAAAATTTTGTTTAAAACAGATGGAATGACCCATCATTCTATCACATGATCTGTTAACACTTCACGAATAACAAATTCAACTTCATTTCTTTAAGAGATGAAGTGGAAATTGTTCAAAGCACGAACAACAGTGAGATTGTACCAAAATCAAGTAGGTATTTCTTCTAATTAAAAATTTTTCAACTTTAGGGAAATGATATTGAAAACCAAAAATGTTGTCCTAGTGATCTTATATATGATGAATCAGATGGTACCCTAGATCATCACAAATTTATGGCTTTGCGATTGTTGGATTTTTCATAGCCATGATCTCTACCACTCTCCATCAGAACTTGATGGTTAGATTTTTCTTCCATATCCATATTTTCACCTATGTTCTCCTACATGGAAACCCAGTGATGAGTTAATTTGGGTAACTGTTACATTTCATAGTTTAGTTTTTAAAGCCATATTTTGGTATTCCTTTTTACGTTGTGGGTTTCTATTAATCAAACTTTCGAGTAGTAAACCATTTATAACCCCGACGAATTTCGAGGGTGAAATTCATTTTAAGGGGGGTAGAATGTAACACCCTGAGATTTTATGAAAAATATTCTTTTAATTTCATTAATGTCTTGTGTTGTATTCTACACCAAGATTACCTTGCGCTATATGCAACACCGTATTAGCTTGCAGTATACGCAACACTATTCTTGGATCGTGTTACACACAATTTTGATAATAGTTATTCTACGCAACATTGAGTATATATATATATATATTCAATGTATAAATGAAATATGGTTGGATTCTTTTATACGAAGCAATGAAGGATTCTTTCACAACACGCAACCCTGACTTGGCTTGCATTACACGCAATCACGACCTTCCTCGATAGCGTGTGTTGTACGCAATACCGGGTTTTAATAAACAACGATATATTTTTATAATATTGTCATGAACTAGCCATTATGAATAGTATTAAATAAATTTTGAATTTTATAACATTATTATTCATCTTACACATTTTCTAGAACATGGTATAAGAACAAAATAAATTTTTCGGGTAAAATAAGTATTTTTCAAAAAATGCAGTTTTGCCGCCTTTTGATGGCACACCCACTTTAAATCTAGTTTTTGACATGTTTATATGTTCAATTTGACAAAATAAAATTCTTCTTTTGAATTCGGATAAAAAAATTTACATTAGATAAAATTTTGATATTTTTCCGATAACTTTCATGTTTTAATGAATAGTAAAAACATGCTATATTTTAATTAAAAACAACTTTTTTCATCATAATATCTTATGTGGTTAAATTATAATATTGAATGGTTTTAAAGTATAAATAGAATATATTTTAACCATTTAATATAATGTATGTCATTAGCATTGATTTTATCTTGAATTCGTAGGTTAAAACAATTCAATCTTTTGCAATGTTTTAAAGAAAAACCCATTTTCTTTCGACAACGAGATTAATTTTAATTTAATTTCTGCATCTTTTGTGTATTGAATTTGGAAAAATGGATTCCATATTTGTAATCAGTGGGTCCAAATTATGTTAATAATCTACTTTTTATTTTTGGGCATTGTGAATAGTAACTACGGTAAATTTTATTTACTATAGTTAAAGGTAAATTGGGTAATTAAGGGTAAATATAAGATTATAAAATTACCCTAACACTTGGAAAAATCCTATTGGATGACTAAAAGTAGACCCATATAACCTAATGGTCGGATTAGATTCATTTTATGGACTTTTTTTCCATGAAAATAATTTAATTATTATTAAAACCAAAGAATGTGACAACATGTCACTTTCTTAAATCATATAAGTATAATAATTTTAATTTAGTGATAAACTTCATGACACTTCGAACATGAATAGTCTCCAGAAAGATAATACAATTATCTACATCATAGGAATTTATTAAGAATTTTTAGGGATTAAATAATTATCATTTATTATGACACAAAGATGATGGATTAATTGTCTTATTAATGAAATATTGACATAATTGATGTTATAAATGCCCAAATAAATATAATTTGAGACTTTTTATGACTTAAATTAGTTTTCTAGGTTAATATGACATTTTATTGTTGATATAAGTAACTTGGTTCGAACTTATAATTCTGTTATGAATTTCATAAAAATCATGTACCAAATAGTGTCAAAATTGACATAAATTAGTTTTTTTAAAAAATATTATATTATTAATTGTTATTTAATTCCTAAAAATCTAAGGTTCGGCCAAATGACTTAGATAAGGATATATATATTAATAATAAACAACTTGGGGTTATTTTGGCTTGATATAGTAAGTTTGTTAACCTTATAGTGTAAGAAAACAAGAAGACACGGTAAAAGTTAAATTATCTAACTTAAAGTTAAATCTAAATGATAAGGTTAAAATTGATACCTAAACTTGTCTAAATTCTATTGGATGAGAGGATTTCTACCCATACCCACCTTATATTATAAATATATCAATTTGGAGCTATTTAAAATAGAACTTGACTTTATAATAAAATAATATTTTTAGTTTTCCCAAAGGTGCCCCTCTCCTCCCTTATAAAAGGGCACCTCCTCCCTCTCCTCCTCACACCAATTTCAGCATTCAAGCTCGGCCAACCCCTGGAAAAATCTCTTCTCCACTTCCCTATTATCATCCTAGAGGTCCTGGTCTTCTTCAAAGACCATCCTTAGTTCTTTATGTGGAGGTTAAGAAAAGGCGCGTCAAAAAGAGGAGGTTTGGACACTTACGAAGAAAATCGGACTTAAGGTGAGGGAAAATTGTGCAAATCTCATTTTTATCCGAGATTTCTTATTCATAAGTATTTACTGGGGTTATTTCTATCATTATTGTCCATGTTTTATAAAATTGTATTCATGTATGTTTAAAGTACTTTTTAACCATTTTACATTTACCCCATGGTATGAAATGAATCTTTATTTTATTTACCCTTTAAGGTATTTTTTGACTTTTCCGACAAAAGTATGAAGAATGTTTTTTTAACTTATACAGCATGAATGGATTTTTAAAGAATTATTTCCAAGAAGCTTCCTTTACAAGTTTTCAAGTTTATTTTTAATCAACTTCTTTTAGTTTAAAATTGTATGACATGTTAAGAAAGGAAAATGTTTTTGAAGTAGAAAGGATATTTTCCTCAAGAATGGAGTTCAAGTGTTTTATCAAAATTATTTTCTATATAAGATAATATAGGGTTATGTTTCTATCCCTATTATTACATTTATTTGATTATGTTGTGATGGAATTATTTTTATGAATTCCTTTATCTTATATGAATTGTTTGATGATGTCACGATGTTTAAGATTCCCATTTTTATTACATGGGTTATGCAATGATGTATGATTTATGATTTTTGTGGCACACATAAGAATGGTTTCATTATGAGATGGGTGGGACTTATATCTCCCTACAATGCATTGGTTAAGGATTTTATATATCATGAGATATACATGGCTGGAACGGTAGGTTATACCGGTTAAGTGAAATAGGACTGAAATGAGGGTGACTCGGTTCAGAAATGGACTTTGTCCACTAAGATAGTCTTGGCAATGAGTCTTGACTAATAATAAATGATTCTCTATGATTATGTGTGTATTGCACAAAGTTTAATATTTTAAGTTATGATTATTGGGATTGCATTTCACTACTATGATTTATCCCATGTTATGAAATTATGATCTCTTTTGCAGGTTAAAATTTCCGAAAGATATGTTCTTATGAATATGATATGATTGATATTTCTTTTGTTTACCCTTACTGAGCATTTGAGCTCACCCTTTTATGTTTTCTTTTCCCTAGGATATAAATAAAGGTTTTAGGTAAGAAAAAAAAGGAAGATCTTTATGGGAGATGTTGAAGATCTTTCACGATGATTAGAAGATTATGTTCCGAGTTTCCAAAGACACTAAACTATTACGGTCCTCGTGTGTGTGTTTTTGTTATGTACGATGTATTCCGAAAAAGTAATGTAATGTCCATGTACTTCAAGCTTAGGGTCTCTACAAGACAACACCCAAATTACCACGCTCAAAGGAAGAGAAATGGAGATAGGTGAAAAATGAATAGAGAACTCACCAGAATGCATCATACAATACTATAGGAAGTCAAACAAGAGTTTGTATGGATGATTCACTTCAATCCTTAAGTAGTAGGATTGAGGAACTAAAATGGGGTAAAGAGGGGTGTCCATGGTTTTATAAATTAAAAATAGAGGATGTTTTAACATTTATGAGTAAATAAGGGGAAAATGGTCATTTAGCCACAAAACACTGGGTTAAACAGTTTAGACACATATTTAGCTAACCTATAAACTAACTGTATGAAACTCACGACCTTAATACTTTCCTCCCATGGAAATGGAGCATGTTTATACAAACTATTAACCTACTATGTTGTTTAGTCTCTATAAAACACTATAGAGAATCTGCATGGGTGTGAAACCCTGGGCACACAGTTAGGGTAAATAGTATTCCCTATTATAGTCAATGAAACTCCCCTCATTGTTATGAGAAATTGTGATAGTTGGGTTTAATGGTTTCTACTAGAAATGAGGAAAAGTGTAAGAACTATTTAATAGGTTTGTGGAAGGATAAAGAAAGTTGGACAAATTGACTCTATGTGCATGACATGAATATCACAATAATTAAAGCTATTGCAAACTAATGGGAAAAAACCAATGACTAATAGTGAAAAAATGTTTCTACTTGAAATGAATAATCATCCATAAAAAAGGTTGAGCTTGTGAAAAATTAATTATTAACTATATGGTCAACCAAGTTGGAAATGACTAAGAATATAGATAAGACAAAAACTGAATGTTCCTTGATTTCTAAAGTTAAAAAAGTTGTTCCAACTAAGTTTAAATTCAAGAAATTAAAGAAATATGGATTACCATGTAATAAATGATTTTGAAAATCAATAATGTTGTATTCATAAAGAGTTCCAAACAATTTATAGCTTCATGAAAAGGAGATTACAGGTTGAGAAAAAAGTTTCAACCCTATTTCTCACATTAAAGAGATTATGGATGCTCACCTTATTCCCATTTCTATCTATTTGTGCTAATTTGAAGAGATAATTGAAGTAGAAGAATGAAATATGATAATTTTAATATTTTGTGATGAATATACAAAAAAATGAACAATCAATTATGGAGAATACTTTAGTTAATATCTTGGTATCTCCTTGAAACACTTTACTTTTCAAATATTAATTAGTATCAAACTTATCATCTGTTATCAAAATTGTCGGAGATTATTTATTGAGTAGGGACAAACCATGATGAAGGTTGTTAAAGAGAATCCCTTAAGTGGAGATAATTAAGGGAAGGTTTATAGTTTTTTTGTTTCTTATTAAATATTGAATTCATGAAATCCCTTAAAAAGATGAAGAATGTGGTATAATTTTCAATTTTCCACCTCTATTTTGATTCACAATAAATTTGAATATCAAAGAGGAGTGATTTTATAAAAAGTGGCGGAGAAAAAAAATTCGCTTGAATTTTTTGGATGTGTTTTTTCAAGTTGAGTGCAGGTTTATTAAATCTATTGTAATTTTTTTTGGTATACACCCTAAGAAATAATGTTTGTGTTAATATCACATAAGTGAAAAAATATGGGCAATTCTTTTGGTTAAATTGCACAGTCCTTTTTTTCAACTCTGGACTGGAAAAAAAAGACTGATAGTTGATTGGTCAATGGAAAATTTCTAAGAAAAATGTGGCACTACCCTTCTCTTATGGAAATCAATTGCTTATCTTAATACAAAAATGTGAGAGAAAAATGGGTGATGATGTTCGATTGAGATAAAAGGACCTTCCCCTACACTCAAGGTATCAAAAGGGGAGAAACCCTATTAATTATTTGTATTTATTATCAATAAGGTGTAGAGGAAAGGTGAAAATATAATGAAATATTATCTTGGATTTTTGTGGAGCAGTTATTGGTATGAACATCAAATAAAAAAGAGAAGATTGAAGTACATACATGTTTGTGTTGGTTTTATTTGTTATTAATGAGCCTTTGTGTCAATGAGTATGTGAATCTATGTGTCCTAGAGAATATGGGTCACTAGTACAAAAACCTTTTTTTACGTCACCATTTTTCACGTCGGTTTTTTAGAACTGACGTGAAAATATCTAAAAATCGATTTTTCACGTCGGTTATTATATAACCGACGTTAAAATACATTTTCGCTGATTTTTCGCGTCGGTTATATAAGAACCGACGTTAAATATCCATTTTATCTGATTTTTCACGTCGGTTATTATATAACCGACGTGAAAAAGTCACGAAAATTGATTTTTCACGTCGGTTATTAAATAACCGACGGGAAAAATCCTTTTCCAGGAAAATATATTAAAATTTTCACTTATTTTTCACGTCGGTTATTAAATAACCGACGTAAAAAATCTATTTTAGAGACTTTGTCACGTCGGTTATTTAATAAAAGATGTGAAAAATGTGTACAAAAATGTAGTTCATTTATCAAGCCTTAATTTGACAGGTCACAGAGCTCAAACAGAGTTACAAATTAAAAGTTATGGCCTTCAGAAGTTGATCATCTCTAAACGATGTCTTAAGGATGTCCAACTTCTAAAGGCCATAAATTTTAATCCATAACTCCGTTTGAGCTCTGTGACTTGTCAAATTAAAGCTTGGAAAATGAACTACATTTTTTTAAACTTTTTTCACTTCGGTTATTAAATAACCGACGTGAAAAATCCTTTTCCATGAAAATATATTAAAAGTTTCACTTATTTTTCACGTCGGTTATTAAATTACTGACGTGAAAAATCTATTTTTGTGACTTTTTTCACGTCGGTTATTTAATTCCCGACGTGAAAAATATTTACAAAAATGTATTTCATTTATCAAGCTTTAATTGGACCAGTCACGGAGCTCAAACAGAGTTACGGATTAAAAGTTATGGCCTTCAGAAGTTGATCATCTCTAAACGACGTCTTAAGGATGTCCAACTTCTAAATGCCATAACTTTTAATCCGTAACTCCGTTTGAGCTCCGTGACCTGTCAAATTAAAGCTTGGAAAATGAAGTACATTTTTCTAGACTTTTTTCACGTCGGTTATTAAATAACCGACGTGAAAAAGTCTTGAAAATCAATTTTTCATGTCGGTTATTTAATAACCGACGTGAAAGAGTGATGAGGATTGATTTTTCACGTCGGTTTTATAATAACTGACATGAAAACTAATTGAAAATTTTAATATCTTTTCACGTCGGTTATCATAAAACCAACGTGAATGATATTTTTAATATCCCACGAACACGAAATTTCAATTTTTTTACATCATGGCATCGAAATTTTGAATTGCAGCCTAAAATTTTTAATACCGCATTTTCTCATAGAATCTCAATTATATGTTTCCATTATACACCCATCCTAATTTGAAGATCATTTATTTCAACCATTATCATTCCCCCAAATCGACTCTTTTTCTCTCGAACGTGAATCAATTATTTCTTCTTTCCGCGATCTCGTCAAGGTATATTTAATCATACATCCATGATTTATGGTTTTTATGATTTGTTTTCTTAATTAATATACCATTTTATGATCATTTCATTAAACCATCATCGTTACACCGAATCAACTTGTTTTATCTTCAACGTGAATCAACGATTTCTTATTTCCGCGACCTCGTCAAGGTATTTGTAATTATTTTCTCATGATTTATATTTTATATGAGTAGTTTTCTTAATTGATATACCATTTAACGATTGTTAATTTATTATAATGATGGATGATTCTTTATATCATGATAAAACTGAAAATCCCCCTACGGATTCAAAAATTCCTTCTAATATGAAGTTACGGTTGGCTCATTCAATCTTTCCTCGAAAAAAATATCAAACTTCTGATGGTCATAACTTTTGATCCCTAAATTCGTTTGAGCCCTATGACCTGTCAAATGAAATCTTAGAAAATTTTATACAAGATATTAAACATTTTTTACATTGTTTATTTAATAACCTTCGTTAAAAATAACTTTTAACGTCAGTTATTTAATAACCGACGTAAAAAATGGCTTCTTATCGCCATTTTCCAGAATGTATTTCACGTCGGTTTTTAAAAAACCGACGTTAAAAACTATATTACCCATTTTTTACGTCAGTTATTAAATAACCGACATAAAAAATCATATTTTTAATGTCTCTCACAATAACGTCGCTTAAAACCCGACGTTAAAAAGCAAAAAAAAACCGATGTAAAAAAAGGTTTTTGTACTAGTGGGTGATGGAATAAGAATCCACCCACTAATGAAAAAGTGAAGGCTACCCATACAATGATTGGAAAAGTAGGATGAAGAGATTATACACTTGAATAACTAGATAGAAAAATTAATGTGAGTATCCCTTGAATCAAATTATTTTTGAGCTAGTCCTTTTAGAAAGGAAAGTTTCTAACAAGTGAAATTTACTACTTATAATAAATCATAGTGAAATGAATAATTTATCTATTGGGTAAATAGAATAACTAAGATAATTGGAGTAAATAATATCTATCTAAATGTCATATAATTCATCCATATGATACTTAGATTTAAGGATTATAGAATCAATGAGGAACTACACTTGGATGGTGGTTTGTAAAGGATGACGTTATGGCCATAATGATAAGGTAGTGAGCTACAAGAAACACTCTAATATGAATATTTATATACATAAGACCTTAGAAATTATGATGAAGAGTTTAAGAAGGATTGATAAATTATAAAAACATTTTTGAATATATTTGGGATGGGATTAAATGATTTGAAGTGGATCTGGTCTCATAAAAACAACTGAAAAATTGATTAACATGTAAATATGAATAATTAATTTCATGAATTCATATTTGTAACTCAATGACTCCATATGATTCATTATATAAGGTTTAGTAGAATCTGTATGAGTTACTAGAAACATAGTATGAGTCATTTCGCTCCACATATGTGTCATATGGAGTTCTATATGAGTCATAAATTCTTTTTAAGAGCCAACTGATGTTTTGTACAAGTCATTTGTGACTCTTTATTTGTAATTTTTTAGTTAATATGTGTATGAGTCATTTTGAATTATACATATGAGCTATATAGGTATAACCTTATGATTAATCTATGTACATGTTATTTAAAGTTGTGTATGAGTCATTAAAACTCTGTAAGGGTCACTCTATAGAGAAAATTAGAGAATTATATAGAATGAAAATATGAGGTTTCTAGAAATATATATTTTTGTGAATATTCAAATGATATGATACTAAAGGTGTTCTTTCATGACCACCATATCATTATGCTTGATTATTACATGAGTCAAGATTAATTTAAGGAATATTTCATTAGAATAAAATTAATTTATAACTATTTCATTTATTGTTATTTTCAAATGAGGTTATTTTAAAATCAATATTTGTGATCTAATTAGAAATAAAATTAGATGATGTTGGTGAAAATTTTTAATGGATAAAACATCACAAATATAATAGTGATTTAAGATAGTTTATTGAGGAATTTGATCTTCAATATTGAGAATTAGGAGATCAATTATGATAAGAAATTAAAGGAATTTAAACTCCCTAAAAATAATGAAATTAAAGATTAAATAAATCATAAAATAAAATTTATGAATCATGTAATTCAATGAATTAATTATCACATTCCCCTTTTTGATTATTTCTAAAAATTATAAATAAGTTCATTGATATTCTATTTATGTTTTACGAAACAATGTTAGAGTCTGCATTGGTTTTTGTTGAATTTCCCATGCTATAATTCACTATGCCATGCAGCAACATGATGCTCCTATATTTTTTTATATTTTTTAAGAATGAATAAAAGTGAATTCATTGTGGATTATTTTTTAAAAAGAAATATTTGAAGAATACAATTGAATATTTAATAGATTGATTTAACTGAAAATATAAATGAGAAATTAATAGAAAATGGTATTTCTAGTATTCTATAGGAGTCAGTCACCTAAAAATAAGTTGATAAAAATATTTAGAGTATCCTGGTGTGAAATATGTTTCATGGTATCTTTTTTTGATTTAATGTAAACTTCTAAAGTATCTCCATTTACAGAAATTGAAAAATAACCCAATTAATAAATAGTGGTTCTCGTATAAGAAATGAGTACCAAGAATAAAAGATGTGTGAAACTGTTTAGTAAAATATATCTATCTCCTTTAAAAACCATGAGTTGAGAGTTATAAGAGAATGTGAAGATGATACATTACTATGAAGAAGAAGAATATTATGGTATCAAGGGGGAAGAAGGGGAAAGATATTCCAACTCGGTTCTCTTAAGAAGATCTAGTGCATCAAATATAATAGAGAAGAAGAAGGATAATCTATTATAGAAAATATATCATATGATAAATGGTATTATAGAAGTATTTAGAAAGAAATAAAAATAAGTTTGAAAGTAAGGCTAATGTGTATTTTATTTTATAGTGTATTTACTAGTGGTTGAGTTCTTGAAAGTTTTATATGAGTACTAATAGTGAGAATATTATAAATTATATATGGGACAATAGATATGAATAAATACATAATTTAATTCCAATTTTTTTAAATATCTAATGGAGGTTAAAGAGTATTTATTGAGGAAGAAGAATATCATATTGTCATATGTATCAACATCATTGAAAAAAATTGGGATCAACTTTAAAAGGCAGAAGTAAGTTTCATGGATAGTCGGGATATTAAAGGCTATGGGATGAAATATAATTATCTCTTCCCTTTTTTAATATAGTGAAGACTCACTTGTGTAATATGGTTAACAATAACATGTATAATAGAATGAGATTGTGTATGATGATCCCTTTACAAAACACATGTAGCTGATGAAAAAATTATTAGTGGGAAAAATAATGATCAGTAAAACCTAATGAGAGAAATGATTAGGCTCACACATTGGGGATTAACCTTATAAAGATACAATGTGCTACACATTACTTTATCTCCCTCATTTGATGTGGTGTATGAAATTAGGAATTAATAAATAGATCTATTTACATTCTAACTGGTGGTAGAGGTTTAAATACTGTATGAGGTAGAAAGTTTAAAATATTGATTTTAATTTCGTAAACTTTTTACCACCCAGGATTTTCCCCCTCATTGGTGATTGCACCTTGTCCAAAGAGGAATTTAATAAAATATGTTATTTTATAAGTTAATTCATAATGATAGATAATGGTTTTACGTGATTTATTCATCCACAAAGAGCCTTTAATTTTACATTTTTTTGGTTTATAGAATAATCTCATCCACATTCCTTAGTTATATGAAGAGGGATACTTCATGATTTTAGTGAATGATAAATTTTTAATAAAAGGTTAAATTATAGATCCAATATTATCATCAAATCAACATGATAATGTTTATATAATATATTTAGAAACCTGAATTTAGATAATATCATTTGTCTTTGTGCGGTAGAAGATAATTCTTAGATTTGGAATAGTTGGAAAGGTTATTGTAACCTATGAAACTTAACTAAACGTTACTAGAAATATCTTTTGATGGGACACTTGGAGTTGAAGTTTAATTATTCAAAATATTCCATCCTTTCTTAAAAGGGTAAGCAATATAAATTCAATTTTAAACCAATATATTGTGACTTAACATTATGATCTTGGTTATTAATTTCTATAAATAATTTCCCTACAATTCGAACAATATGTAGTAGAGAAAAAAATATGTTTATATTTCTTTACACTACTAAACAAGATACACTTAGATTTTATTTCTTTTTTAAAAATAAAAATAAATCCAATTTTTTATAATTTTTCTCCTTAATTAAAAATAATTTTTGTAGTCACTATATAGAATGATCATTGAGGTGAATTTTTAAATATCATGTTTGAAACATTGTATAGGGAAAAATTATTAAACAATTTTTTTTTATCACCATGAAATCCGTAAGAATGTTTCGTAGTTGAACTTATGGATACAACTCTCCAATTGATAAACGATTTTATGTTATGTGAGTATCAAGTATAAAAATACTTTTGGGTAGAGGTAATGAATATTTAATTCTATAATGTAAATCATTCTCACCTATATATTACTTTTTAGAAAACACTGAATAAATTTTCAAACAGTAAAAATCCAAAGGTAAGTTAGTTTTTTTTTATGGAAGGTGTTCATTTTAAATAAAAAATAAAATATTTAAAATTTGATAAAAAAATCAACAAAAATAATTATTATTACTTATTTCACAATAATTAAGACCCACCAAGTTTTAAATAAAAAACATTTTATCATATTATAATTGGTGCATATGAAATTTGATACAACTAACCCTATCCAAAAATATATCTATAAACATATGGACGATAAAAATGAATTGAATTGAATTTTCTAAACCTCATATATTTTAGGAATACTATTTATTGAATTCCTAAAATAAAAATTTAATAATTTAAAAGACAAGAATTTAGTATAATTAGAACATTTATCTTATTTTCTAGGAATCTTGATATTGTTATGGGGTCATTGCACTAATAATGTTTTTAGTAATATGGAATGACTAATCCCAACTAGAATCTTCTTATGAAATGAGTTTGAGAATATTTCCTTTTATCGAAATTTGATCCTAAAATAAAATATGGTACTTTATGTTATTAGAATTGTATTATTTATATAAATGATGATCTTAACTAGTTCAAATGAAATATGGTGTGGTTTGTTGTGAAATAAACTAATGAATTTATGATTATAGGAACTAAATGGGTCATTTAAGCCATGTGTTATGAGAATGGAGTGATTTATTAGAATAAAACTTGTCTTGGAACTGATGTATGCAATCAAGAATCGATTATATATTATTAATTATTTCATTTGTCACACGACTTGAGTCTATATGGATTTTACTTTCCTTCATAACACATCTGAACTCCGAGTTATCCCAAAATAATGTTCAAACTAATTTCCTAAATGGATTTATTTAGGAGGATGTTTATATTGAAAAATATATACATAGTGAATGTTCTCATATTATGAAATCTATTTTTATAAATTCTATGGTACTTTTCCAACTAAAAAAATCTATAAGAGATTATTTTGAACATTTTACTAGTTTTGTTAAAATAATAGTTTTACAGGTGGAATGGTGGACTCAAACATTTTTCTCAAGAATTATTTTAGGGATACTCTAACAATATATAGAAATATAGATGATATAATCTTTAGATCAACTAAAAAACTAATTAAACAACATTTTTTAAACTTATACAAAGTGATTTTGAGTCTAGATTGATGGGAGATCACACTTTCATTCTTGATTTTAAAATTTCATAGAAACAATATGAAACTACATTAACTCAAAAAATATTATTTAGGGTATTTATTGAAAGAAATTGGTTTAGAAAATTCATTATGTATTAGTACTCTGGTAAGTAATTCTAATAAGATATATCCAGATAAATCTATAAATCTAGTAGATCAAAAGATTATTGAGTAATGATTGGAATTATAGTTTAATTAATTTCAATTTGATCAAATATATATTTTTTAGTACGGATATACATTGTGATTCAAAAAAATCAAAAACAATACTATTTAAATTCCATTGAAATAATTTTTTAATATCTAAATGGAACATTGAACCATATTTTGTTTTATTCATTCAAATTTAATTTCACAATAAAATTTTATTTGGATGTTGACTTTTGGGAATGTAGGATACACAAAATCTTCATTTTTAATAATTCATGTTTTAGGAGTTTCACTAGTTTTATGGTTTAATGATAATAAACACTCCCTAACATTATTCACTGTTGAAGTAGGATATGTAGTAACGGATAGTTGTTGTGCATCGTTATTATAGATAATGTTTACTTTGATAAATTTTAGTTTTTCTTTAACTCACAATCTGATTATGCATGATACCATGAGTATCGTTTCACTACGAAAAAATATGTCACATCACCCATGTGCATAGAATATTTATATTATAAAAAATTTACTTATATATCACAAACAAAAAAAGAGACATATTTTTTTAATTTGTCAAAACATAATGTAAATTTTTTGGTTTCATCACAAAACCATGGTCATTTAAAAATTTGATTCATAGTAAATAAAATATGTAAATGATTGAATTAAAGTTATAACTTCAAAATTCTATAATTTTCACATAATATTAAAAAAATTTATTGTTCATTTTTTATAGATATTTATTCCATCATTATTTGAAAATTGAAGTATTAATTTTAAAATTATTATGAAAAGTGAAATGTTATTCCATGAATGTACATTAATCTATAAACTTTTCAAAAATGTTAGATTAATAAATATAAAATTTATTGATTATATATTGAAAATAAAAAAATGTATGTTTATTGAATTAAAATTTAAGTTTTACTATATATAATTTAATACCGAATTTTTCTTTTGGAAAAAGATTCTTGATCCATTTTTTATAATTCCATGATCATTGGTTGTTGATGATATGAATCCATCTAGGTATATTAAGATAAATGGTTTTACTATTTTTTATTTATTAATATAAATAGTTACGGACCCCACTTATTTATAATGATTAAAAAGTGATAATGTATAATTGAAATTTATCTAGAAATATTTTTTCATTGAATGTTTTCTCTATTTGAAGTTACTCAATATCTGTCTTCTCCATTAGATCCTATAGCCAAATATTCCATTCCAGTTGTGAGGTTAAATAATTCAAGTGAAATAATAAAATTAGAGATCAATAAATAAATTTAATCAATCCAAAATGGTTTAAAATTTACATATTTTTATCAAATCTAGTCTTCGAGTTTCAAAAGTTTATGTTGATTTTATTATCGGAGAAAATCTATCCTTACTATATTTATGTTTATCACCAATTTGATAGTGATTTTTCATTTAAAATATTAAGGGGAGTGAAAATAGAAAATATTATCATAGAATCACTCTATTAATTAATGAATTTGAAATAATTTGAAAATGTGTTAGTTATTTTTTTAAAAGGGAACATTTAGAGAAGGAAACATCCTGATTTAGTTATAATGTTTCTTAGTATCACACACCAACACTAAAATGAATAATTTTGCAGTTAAACTCAAATTATTCTAAATGGATTAAAAAAAATTTAAGTTCCATGAAACAAATAGATCGATATAATTAAAGTATATGTTTTATGAGTTTTTTGGATTTTTAGGTTGATATGAATCCTTTCAACATTATAAAGTTTATGTGTATCCATATTAAATCCTTCTATTCTGGGGTAGCGATGATTATAATATGTATATATGTAATAATAGTCAATGTATTTTCCTTGATGAAAATTTTTGTTTAAAAGGATCTCTCACTTGGAAAAATTTCAATGGTCCATGATAATATTATAAATTAATATAAAATTATTATGTTGGAATTGGTCTATAGTAGTTGAAAGAAGCTTTATGTTGAATTGAAGATAGAAAATCCAAATCATGTTTAATAGATTTAATACCTTGAGAAATTTACTAGTTAATTTATACAATCTTTATAAAAATGTGTCAATGTTAGGATATTAAAAAATGAAAATGAAGAAACACATATAGCACATATGAATCAAAATAGATAATAAGATATTTATAAGAAATATATGATCCTTGGAATGGTTGTTTTAAAAATGATTTGAATGAGTTAATTAAAAATTAGAAATATTTGGAGGCTATGGAATCTCAAAAATATCTCATAAGAAGTGGAATGTGGATAAATAAGGATTTGGTGAATTTATTCCACAAAAATCACAATTTTAGAAGTTTATTTCTAAGTTATTAGAAAAATAAAAGAATACTGAGGAGAGAAGGTCATATATAATTAAATTTACTAAAATTTCCTAGAAAATAAGAATACCAAAGTAATTTATCCTTTGATTAAAATAAGGGAAAAATCTATTAAATACTTGTTGCTTGCTGATATGTAAAGAAATATCATAGATCACATACCGTATCTTACTAAAAAATTAAAGTGAAAAAATATCTTAGTAGATGATATATCAAACATATTGTTATGAATAAATTCATAAAATTCACATCAACTATAAAAACAAGTTATTATACCATAGAGAGTTTAGAGGCTTTGAAAAAATCTCACTGAATGAAAAAGGACTAACATCACCAATTCTATGAATGGAAAATGAACAAAAACCTCTCCAAAGTAGACTATAATTATGAAAACCAATCAAGAATTATATAAAAAAAGAGTAATATAAAAGTTAATCACATTAACTTCACTAGTTAATCATTAGACACCACAAAAAATGAAATTTTCTGAGCCTCCTGTGGATCTATTGGTGGGTACAAATTACATTTAAATGGAAACATATGCAAAGAAAACTCATAATTAAGACACTAAAAATATATAAATATTAAAAAACAAAGAAATAATTTTAAGAGAAGTAATTTCATGTTATTAAATCAAATATATATATTAAAATAGTTACTGTAAATACTTTTGAATCATCCCCTATAGGTTGAATCATAGAAAAAGTGGATAAACACATTGATCAATGTTATCTAAAAGTTTTCTATGTACAATTTGACTATATAAACAAGTTGGGATCTTTCATTTACAATGTATTATCTAAGATAAAAGTAATGGAGACATATTTAACCTTTAATACACACCTCATATCTATAATGTTGAAGATACTATTAATTCATCCAAGTATGAACTCAATGCTTTATGTGATGATAACAAAATATGAAACTTTTATTTATATTTTCAGAAATTTACTCAACATAAAATATTATAGTTGAATAAAAAACCTAAATCAAGTATAATATATTTCATTATAGAGAATATTATATGGATTATATAAATTTAATGATGAAAATCTATAAATTATTTTCGGTCATGGATGATATAATGAATGAATTAGAGAATAAGAATTTTTCTTTTGAAAAAATGAGTTTCTTTTGAAACAATGTAATTAAATAAAAAATCAATTATCATTAATTTATTTTTAAAACATATAGTTTTCTTTTTCTATATAAAAGTTTTTATTTTTTATTTTTACATTATTTTTTAATACAATTTATAATCTATATGATACATAAATAATTGTCTTTTTTTTAGAGATTCAAAAAGGTGGTGAATGTCTACAATTATGGTAAGTGATAAATATTCTTTATGATAGAGAGAATAACATGGATAATGTAACTTCAAATAGGGGGAGTCTTATCTCCACATTATTATTTTTCTCTTTCCATTTATTCTAAGAATTTATATTTTCTTTGAAATATTGT
Organism: Viscum album; assembly: GCA_963277665.1. Lineage (NCBI taxonomy): Eukaryota > Viridiplantae > Streptophyta > Magnoliopsida > Santalales > Viscaceae > Viscum > Viscum album. The sequence goes on from OY728160.1 coordinate 2,011,545,206, forward strand.
CGTCCCCAAATATATTTTATATTGCTGTGTCTTATGATAAATAAAGGAGATATTTTTGGGTTATTATTTAAATAAAAACTTCTTGATCATTTTATATAACTAATCTAAATACACACATATATTTTAAAGACAGTTTTACTTGAAAAATATTTCAGTGAATAGTGGTGTATTGAAACATTATAAAATATCAATACTATCAAACCATATATATAACTGAGTGAATATATATATATATATATATATTAAGACAACCAAATGAAATGCATAACATAATTTTCTAAAGAGTAAAGAAGTTTAATTTTTTTTGGAAATAATAAAAATTGAATGAATCTATTACCAAAATCATGTTATTTGATGTAGTACTGAAAATTGAAAAAAAAAGATAAGTCAAAATAATTTATAGAATACATTAGTTGGTCTTATTTTTTTCCCTGAAGTCATTAATATCATAATGAATAACATGATTGAGAAAATCAGAGGAATATCTATAATGACATGAAGATATTGAAGTATAATATGATGGTATCTAACACACGAGCTTTTTAGTGAGAATTCATCCATGGTCATATTCCAACATCAATAAATAGTAGTGGAATATTGAGCTTAGAAAAAATGCTTCATATATTAAATTGATTATAATTTTAATATATCATTTTATTTTGATTTTAAAAATTTGGTTTAATATTTATCTTACAGTACTTATAATTATATTTCCTTGGAACATAAGTTTAATATTATAATCATTTAATTTTGATTTTTTAAATTTTCTAATAAATGAAGACTTATATATAAACTTGTTTGTAAAGTGTGCCATCCTTATACTCCAATCTAGGATATCTGAATACAAGTTTAGATCCTCTTACCACACTTTTTATCATTCCATGTTATTTTAATTTTTATTTAGAAAATTTACTTTTATTTCTTTAGTAAATATTTTATTTACTTATAAAATATTCATATTCTAGATCATATTTAAGATTCATCTTATGTTTCGGTTTATTTAAATCTCTTTCCACTCTGTTGAAAATTATAGACTATTAAAACTTAATTTTTTTATAACTCTCATTCAATTTAAAGTGAATTTTTAATGTTTTATGTCCTCCAATTCACCCCACTTGAATTTGGATTGATAGTAAAATAATTTTTGTCTAAAAACAAGAAAAATATTCTTGGTATGAAATATTTGACTAGTGCTTGAAGAAACAAATGTTTCAAAGTGGCGGTGTTTACCCCTATCCATAAATCGAGATAAGTAAAGAATAAAAATTAATTATTCAATCAAAATCGAAGTTATCACAATTTAATGGAGAAAAACTAGATCATGTGAGCTGCATAAAAAATATATCAACGAAGGATTCAATATGTCAATGATTAGAGGCTCAAATCATAAAGGCCATATTATTTTTTTATTTTTTGGATAATACCCTTTTAATTTGGGTATAGGGGGAACCCTTATATGTCCCATAATCCTAGTATGAACAAGGCCATAGTACATGACCCGATGGCCACAAAGGACCAAATACCAATGGAATAGTACCTCCCCAACATTTTTTACATTGACTAGCTCTCAACATTGTATGGCTGCACGACTAGAATTTCCCGGTGTATAGATACACAAAGCCTGGTACCAATGGAAGATGACATAACCTCTTTCTTCTCAAATACGATAGATATGAAAATTGGGTACTACTTTTCTGAATATTTTTCTGGATCTACTCATTTTATTATCAATTCCATCACATTTTTCCAAATCTATTGTGATATTTCTATTGAGGTAGTGTTGCTACTTCACCTCGATGAGTCATTCTTTCAAACTATCATCGACGTCACTATGGGCTATAGATGAGCCATCCTACTGATGTCCCTAATATCCACTTGAACCATACTACCAAACCCCTTTGATGCCATCAAGGACCAAAACTTAGCCATTCCTCATCATCACCTTATAGATTCCACCACATTATTTCACTATGGACTCTATTTCAATGTCCACTATACCAAGCCAGATACCCTAGAGTCCTGTTGCGCACTCACTGACCACCACTGAGGTACATAAACCCTCTTGAATTTTTTTTGGCTATCGATACTCAAAACTGATCTTAGGTGTAGGATTATGAGGTTTTTTTTACCAGTACGATGCAACCCCAACTTCATTAGAGAGATTAATTATTTCATCAAGAAATAAGTGAAAAAAATATATAAATACAATTTTATCATAAAATAAAAAATATTTTAGAAACATTATATATAAATTTATAATAAAAAATTTCAATCCTATTTGAAAACCATTATATATTGAAATAAAAATGGGAAAGAATGAATTAGGAAATTCACTTTATGTGACACTCTACTGCAGAATGATTCAAAGTTTTATTTTCTTGGAGACATCATTAAGAGAAAGAGAAAATAAAATCTACTTGGATAAAGACATTGAATGTGGTACAAATGATGAAATAATCATGATTATAAGGATAATTATTAATATTCTAAAAATATATTAATTATTTATTAATATATGTGATATGAAAGAAGAAAAACATGATATCATTTAGGCATATATATTGGTATAAATACATAATTAACAATATATCAACCAGTGGGGAAGTGTTTTGTATTCGAGACTAATTTGAAAGATGGGTAACTGTGGAATGGGAGTGTATCATGTTCAGAATTATTAAATTAAAATACATTAGAAAAAATTAATATTTCACACAATAAATTTACATGACAAAATAATGGGAGGACCTTAATGAAGATGTGAATTCTCCCATTAAAATATTATATGAATAAAATTCTTTGATTGATCAAAAAAACTATTCGGTATAATATTTTCATGTAAATAAAATTGATATCCAATTTTATTCATAATAGGGAAGGTTAAAAAATATGTTTTCAAAGTGAATCATATTTTAATAAATGAGAAATTTTTACAACATATTCACTAATATACTGTCAAAACTAGTAATTGAAATGAAATAATTAAATCTTAGAGGTCAACCAATCAACATTAGCTTTAGAAGTTTCAACAACTTCACCCCACTTTATAATTAATGAATTTACAATCATTGAGTATTGAAATAATTTTATCATTTGTTCTATTAACAAAGGTGAAGATCACATTTTATAATATATAAAAATTAATAAAACTGATGGGGGAATTACTATACTTAGTTTATTTAGAAATAAAATACTTTATTTATCTAACAAATAGGAGAATGTATTATAAAATGTAAAGGGGTTAATAGTATAAAATATTATGAATGATTTATAATTTTTTATAATATATTTTTTAAGATATGTAAAGGATTAATGTGTTATAATTATTAAAGAAAAATAAAATTATTTGGTTACATCTTCATGTAGTATGATATACTATTCAAAGAAAAATACGTAATCAAAAGTGATATATGGTTCATTTAGGTATTTTAACTTTATTGGAGTTACAAGTGGAGTTGATGTTTATTTATTACAATGGTATAAAATAATGGTATCATTTAAATTATAAATTATTATTGAATTAGTTGAAGGTTAATTCCAAGGTAATAATGAAAATAAAATCACTCAAAATAATTTTTTTTATTTTCTATATCAATAAGGGATCACATGGGCTTGTCGATAATGATTAAGAATATTATTACTCATTTATCTTTTTGAGAAATATATATTGAAAATGGTTTTTTATATTATCATATATAAATTTACATGGATTTAATATATTGGGGGGGGGGGGGGTTCTAAATGATCACATGAAAGTTTGATCATAATAGATTTTGGATCACAAGAATTGATGTGTTAAAGGGTGATAAGAATGAAGGTCTATATTGGTGAAGTAATCTTGATCATTTGGATTTTATAAAAAATAGTTAGAGAATGAGACCTCAATTCCATTATTGATAAATTTTATTGATATTTGATAACCATAATTTGAAAATAAAATTTGGTCATGAATTTAATTTTTAAATGAGATTAATAATTCCTAATTATTTATGTCTTTCATTTTCTTAGTAGAATAGAGCCTATGGATAAATTTTCAAAAGTTTGGTTGAATTTGAATATTGAAATAATTTTTTTACCACAATCCATTATATTAAACTATTGTTATTTTGGGATAACAAACCTAGAATTGAGTAAAATTATTACAAAATTATATATAATTATTGCACTATAATATTATCATATGAATGAAATATTTGGAAATTATGAAAACCCCATTGATACTTTAAGGAGTTCCAATTATATCAAAATTTCATGTAGTATGGAAATTGAAGAAACAATAGAGTTGATCACTCTAAAATGATGAGTAGAGAATGTGAAACACTTCAGTAGGGAAGTAAATGTTCAATGGAGTAACCTTTAAACCACTACATGTAGTACTAGAAATTAAAAAAAAGGGATATTGGACTAAATAATTGTGGATTATCACCGATTTTTTATACTTTCATTCATTTTGAAATAACTTGAAATATTACACCACAATACGGGGGAGACATGTTTTGATAAAAAATTATATGAGAAGGAAAATGGAGGAAAGATAATTTTTTTGAGGAGATACATCTATTATAGTGAAGCATATAGTGTTACACTTTAATTTTCTATCAAGTATAAATTTCAAGATTTTTTTTTTATTTTTTATCCTTTTGAAGCTATTAATATTTTGAGCGAGAGTTATGATAGTGGGTTCCAATGAGTAGAATACATTGATTAATATTTTAACTAATGTGTATTTATTTTATTTTCTTGAGCATGTTTCTTGATAATTTAATTCTTATTATGATTTCAACTTATTTTGAGATATTTTTTTAATGGTGGTTAATTCTCTGTATGTAATGAATGACTTGTCATATTATGTGGAATGAAATTAATAGTAGGAATATGAGTGCATAATTAAAGATTTAATTCATTTGTAAATGATTTGTTTATGTTTATCAAATTTCCAAGATTAATTTTTTTATCATTTTCTCTATTAATTGTTTGAGAAAAGTATTTATAGGGTAGAAAACCCCATATTATAAAGAGGGATTCTTTTTATGCAAGTGGATGTGATACTTCATTTGTATATCATATTGAGTATGTTATTTTGGTTATAAAGAAATCAAATAATTAAGATAGTATTAACCTAAATTTATTTAATAGATGTTAATTACGTGATGAATCTTGAAACTATATTAATCAATTTTCATCAGAAGATACTAAATTATATATTTTTTTGGAATCCTTACTTTTAAATTAATTTACAATCTCATATTTTATATAAATAGTAACAGTTTTTTTGGTTTTGTTTTATCTTCATTAAATTTTTTTCATTTAAAAATTAAAAATTAAATAATTAATATGTCACGAAATTATATAATTTTTAATTATTTGAGTTATCCATGGATCAAACCCCGACTCTGTAATTTAATGTCATTATATTTTTAATTAGATAGTGTTTATAAATATAAATTCAAAACCTTAACTTATATTCAAAGACTATAATTATAATATAGATTTATCTTAGTGTTTACAAAAATTACAAACAGGGATAATAGAATAACCAAAGGTTATATATTTAGTTGGATTTGTTTTCTACCACTATCTATGTGTTTTTAACCACTAGTTATGCATATTAATGATGAATGATTGTTTGTTTTATGCGACTGGTTATCTAAAAATAATATGATGATGAAACCTATGGTTATATGAAATAAATAATGTAATGATCAGATATGAACATGAGATCATACATAGAATTTTTACACAATGATTAATGTAATCATATATATAATTCATTAATGAAATAATAAAAGGCAAGAAAATGTAAGAAAAATTGAAAAAAATCAAAGAATACATAGATATGGATAAAGAATATAATAATAAGTGAAAAAACTAAATATAGGTTGTTCAAGTAAATATTACACTCCTTTGTAATATATAGGATAAAGAGTAAGAAATCAAAGGAGTTTCATACCACTCATTACAAAAATTACTCTCCCTTGTACTAATGTACTTCATTCCAAAAGGAGTGAGTTATTAGGCCTCTATATTAGTTTGAAATTTCTATGGTTGTAATAAATAATAATGTATAGTAGTAAGTGTAATTTTTACGTGATATGTTTGAACAACCCCATGAAAATTTTAGGGAATTATAATTTGAACACTAGTTTGAATGATGAAAGTGTGAGTTAAAATATAAAAGATGAAACACATTTCATATTATTCAAAAAATACATAACACCATGACAAAATCTAAAATTATTTATATTTAGATGATTTTGGTTATAGGTGGTTGAATATGTAGTTATTACATAGAAATTTAGAAAAAATGAGATATAAGTATAATAATGAGGATATGTAATTCCCTTTATAGATGGTTTATTTTAATATTTTATCACGGTCGTAGAGTTATGTGGATAATAATTTAGAAAAATAAAGTATATTTAAAAATATATTGTTAAAATTTGAATTATATTGGATGAATATAAAATGATAATTTTTATAAGAGGAAAAATTTCATAGTGAATAAAGAAAGTTAAATTACCATTATGATAAATTCATTGAATATTCTCATATTAAAATTTTAATATTATTAGACTATTTGATAACATATTTTTGTAAAATTGAAAAAATAAATATGAATAAAAGGATTATATACATAGATTATAAAATGAAATAATATTGATAGGAGTAGCTCATATATTTAAAAAATATATAGTAGAAATAAATTTCAAGATTAATTGACTATGTTGAATAAAAGTTAAGATCTAGTAACTTTGAAGTTTAAAATAACACTTATAAAGATGTTGAATTAAAAAAATACACAATTAATAGATTGGTGTGATTTATTATCAAAGAAAAATTAGTTAGTTCTATATGAAGATAATTTTGTAAACCCACTCCTGAAGCTATGAACAGAAAGTGAGGATGAGGGATTGGCCCAATAAATCATTAGTTTTAGGATCCTAAACTTGTAATCACAATAGTGAATAAATGATTTTGGTACCTAATCATATTTCCATGTGTATACTCCATAGAGGTAGACCATTAGGGAAATAAAATAAGAATACATGTGTAGTTTTTTATTATTCTTTATTTATTAAATTATAAAGATTCTAAACAACAATAACTAATTAAGTATTCTTAATAAAATGGAAAAAATATCTTAAAAGAGAAATATCATCTGAATAAATTACCAAAATTTATTCATCCCTCTTAGTTTATATTATTTATATACCTAAACTTTTATTCCATCACATGTGATGTGTATGTTTCTATGATATTTTAAACCATATATACCTAAAATATTTGAAATTTATAAAGTGAGTTAGTCATTAATTATTGTTTTGTGTCCACCTGCTACATGGATAAGATTAATTAATACATTAAATTTATTTCACAAGTGTAATGTGGGATTATATGATATTGTTATGGGATATTGGTGGTAAGACCCATTATGGGACATGTTGATGCAAGTTTAAGGGCATGGTGTAATTTCCATCTTCGTTCAATCATCAATCAGGTATATCTAGATACTTGAGGGATATTATCCTCTGGGCATGGCCAAGAAGGATGTTTGTTGAGAATTTTCTCTCACGGAATAACCCATTTAAGGCATATATAGTGGTTTTTTTCATTTTACCCTATGTGTATGACCATTGAGGATTTCCATGAGATATTACCCATAAAGATGGGATCATAAGGACATTTAGTTAAAATGGTCATTCTGAAAAAGGATTGAAATAATATTGGATACTGTTATGGTTTTTTTTACATTGAATTATTTTTATTATTTTCTCGATATGGGTTTCATATTTATTTTTATATTGAGGGGCATATTTGGATAAAATATTTCCTCACATTTTCATAGTTTCATATTCATTGATTATAATTTAGAGATCTATTCAAGGTCAGGTAGTGAAAAATTGTTGAACTCTTGAAATCACAAACTACACATTTATCTTTCATATACATGTATAATCTATATATTTTATATTTTTATTGAACATTTTTATTGAATGGGTTAAGGTGATTATTGATGGATAGATAGAGAAGTAGGATCTAGGATCAGAGATAGAGATAAGCCTTACTTTGGTGACTTCTGATTCTATAGGAAAATTATTCTTTATTATTTTTGTAATCATCATCATTATTATTTATATATGGGTGAATGGTGGTGAATTTAGCAACATGTAATTATTTTTATACTACAATACTTTTGAATTTTTTATAGAGGTTTAGTTTCATTTAATTATTTTTGAATTTTTGAATTTATTATTTGGTTATTCTTAAAATATAACTTCATTTATTATTTTATATCAAATTATTAATGATATAGAATCACTCCCCAATGATTCATTAAAACTATTTTGATGTTACCAATCTCTTTTGATTAGGGGGTGCTTTTGAGGCCTTGTTGAATTCCGAGTTAAGTTGAATAAATTTTCAAAGGATGTGATGTTATAAAAATATATTCGATACATATTATATTTAAAATTTATATTTTATTAGCCATATAGATTTAGGATACTCAATAATTTTAATTTAATTCACATATAATCCTATTCAAAAAAGGTGAAATGTCATGTTTCTATGGTGGTATGGGATTAATTTTAATTTTCAGTTATTTGATTATTAATTTTTTATTTTGAAATGTTTATTTATTTGGATAATTTCTTTTTTAAAATTTTTACCTTTTTGGGAGAGGTTATAATGAGTATCATCCATAATATTGGGTTATATATAATTATAAGACATGTGTTTGGCTATGGATCTATGTAGTTAGTTGATTGTGAATGGAATTAAATATACATCTTGTCCCATAATCCAGTGTCACTCCATCCTCAATTATAGTAAGTCTAATTTATATTCTAATAAAACAATTATGTATTGAAAATTTAAATATTTAATGGCACAAAATTTCTAATTTTATATTATAGATATCGATTTTTAACTTTGTTGGTCAAAATATTCCTAGAATAAATTTTTGAAACTTTCCCTTAAATTATTCTTTTAAAAAAAATATAAAATATAGAATTTAACTACTCAAAATTTTATTTTTTATAATGTGTGAAAATATCTATAGGTAAAAATTTATTGAAAATAAATTTTTTAGAAATAAATATATGATCAGTTGGAGGTAAAAATGAGTATTTTTATGAAGACAGTTTTTCCCAAAAATTATTTTTGTTTAAAAGGCATAATGCCTATCCATTTTAATTAATTAAAATAACATTTAATTATGACTTATTAAAATTATTATTTTTAGATTATATATCTAATTATAATAATTTAAATCAATCTAAATATTATTACTATTATTATAATTAATATAAAATCATTTTATATATGCAAAATTATTTCTTGAAAAACTGTTTTTTGACACGATTTGATGGTTTATTTTAAACTAAATTATGAAAATTCTATGAATTTTATTAATAAAAAGGATTCCATATTTTTAATAAAAATAATTAATATAATTTAATATGTTCAATATAATTTTTGGTCATAATTATTTGTAAAAACATTCAAAATTTATCAACATAGTGAAGGTTACATAAGGTTTTGCGTGTTTCATGTGCTTGGGTTAAAATTAATTTAGCACATACATAAAATTTTTATTTAATGAATTTTATTTGATATTTAAAATTAGTTTGTAAAATTTATCTAATAATACACATTTTATTATATTCACAAAGGATTAATTAACTCATTAAAAAATTGTTACCATGGTAAAAACTAAAATTGTAAAAGTAATTAAACATAGAGGATAAGGGAATAACATGTTTAGAACATGTTTTTTATGTGGTGGAGGTTTTAATAGACTTTAAATTCTATTAAATACATTAATTATAAATTTTTTAGGAACATGGGGTGAGAGTGACTCCCCATTATTGAATAGTTTTTGGTATTTACAAAAATACCACTCCTACTCAATTATAAAAGCGCACTCCCTCCTCTCACTTCTTCAGAACTTTCAATCCATTTGGTTTGAAAGAAACCTGAAAATATATCTCCCCAACATCCATAAAAACATTATTAATTTTCATTTATTCCCAAAAACCATCCCATGGTTCCTTCAAAAAAATACCCAAAGGAGGTTCCTATAAGAGAAGGTAATCGTATTAAAAAAGATCTTACTTTTTCTTTCTTCTTTTACAACATTAAATTATGCAATAACACTTGAAATGTAATAAAAATATTATATCTCATATATTTATATTTTATTATGTTAATGGAGTTATATTTATCCATCTCCTTATACATCAAATGGGATATAAATCCATCGCTTCTGTGTATGGAAAACTACCGCCTCACGAATAGATGTAATTTGTTTTCTATCACCGAATGATATGGATAGTCAGAATGATGGAAATAAATAATATATATGTTAAATATGACATTATATTAATTTTTTTAAAATTAATATATCGTCCACTTCTTCAATATTTCACTTATTAAGGGAATTATATCATCGCTTGTGCGTACGTACAACCAACCATCTCTAAGAAGTGATATGATAAATTTTCCAAATCCAACATTTAAGAATGATTTTCAAAATTTATTTAATTATTCAATATTATTTTTAAAAAATTATTATAATTATATATATTATTTAAATATATCTTATGAATAAGAACCAAAACATTCTTGACAAAACATGTATGATAAAAAATGCATTTAACACACAAAAAATAGTAATAATAAAATATTTTTAATGAATAAATTATAAGATTTTATAAGAGGACAATATATGATATTATACATATGATTATTTTTCTGGATTATATTAATATCATTATTAAATCCATTAGAAATGAGGTTAAAGTGTTTTCAACTAAAGGGAATCCAAAGGTATGATATTTCGTCTCAATTTCTTTTTTATTGATACATATTTGATAACATGCACCAACTTACCTTTATGTGATGTATATGAAACCACTTTGATGTATTAAACCTGAATAAATACTTATTCATGATTCGTAATGTTTAAATTAATGTTTATTCTTTCAATGAGTTACAATTTAAATGTTGCTGAAGTGGAATGAATTATTGTACAATCTCACTTTATACCGGGATTTCATATATTTTACTTGAAGAAATGTTATAATTTAAACTTCATAAGATAAAATAATTTTATTATCCACTAGATATTTAAGTAGTATCCATATTTTATTATAAATTTTACTATATTTTCTTACTTGAATCAAGTAAATAAAAGTTTAAAATAAAATTGATTTTATTTCACTTTTAATCAGATATATTTTTTCTCATTGTCCATGTTTTACAAAATTGTTTTTAAAAAGTAAATTTATTTACTTATATGATTTATCAAGAACATTTTATGTTATCCTTTAATTTTTTTTAAAAAAAATTAAAATAATATTTCTACTATTTTTGGAATGGTAAAATTTTTATAAACATTTCAAAGGAATGTATTTAATGTATTTGAAGATAACAGACATCCCCACAACCTTAACAATTTTAAAAAATGTATATTCTTATAAATTATTTCAATGGTTTTACAAAGAAAATAATTTTAGGAAATATTATTTTAATATTTAACTTCGATTCCCTTTATTCTTCCGAGTGAAATTATTTTATTGAAAAAACCTATATTCTAGATGAACAATTGTTCACCGAGCATCTGTTGATTAATTTTGTGATTATTAAATTTATATTGAGAAAATAATTTTATTGTTACACTTTTTCATTTGAAATTATATTTCACTCAAATATTAATATTATTTTAATCATGGATATAATTGTTTCCTAAACTGTATACCATTTTTACTTGTGGTGTTTAATTTGATTTTTATTTGATTAACATAATTTTTTTTGATCAATCCATATTCTTTAAACAATATGGATATTTATAGATAAGTTATTTATTCATAAATTAAATTGTTCATTAGATATATGAGGACTGATTTGGAAAAGAAGTTATAGGTGGGGAACAAAATTTTATAGAAACTTGATTCATCAGTAGGTCTCATTAGAAAAATCAGTTGGACAAATTAAATGGGTTTCTACCCATAGTTTTAAACTGTCTTGGAGTAAGGTCTTGAAAATATAGATATCACGATGTTTGAGGTCATGATTTCTAATATTAATAATTTAATTTATTAATAATTCAATAATTATTATCCATGAAATTATTTCATTGATATTATCTATAGACTCAATTTGTACTGAAGTTATTTATTTAATGTCATTGTGTTTTCAGTTATCTTACATTCCATATTTATTATAACTTATCTAATCATGATAGTAAAGTTATTGATTAAGTTTAATGTGTTTTCAATTATTATCTTTCCATATTTATTACGACTTATTTACTCATGATAGGTTCCACTATATGTAACCCTTATAGAGAATTTGACCTACCCTTATTTTTTCCCTTTCACCAAGATATAAAGATGAAATATTTGAATGAGTTTCAAGGATGCTGATCATTTTCTTTGGTTATATTTTATATTTTAACCCAATTTTAATATTTAAATCTTTTATATATTTATCTCTCTAATATAAATAATATGATAATTTTATTGGAAGTTTCCCCATTGTATGGATGCTAATGTAATAAAGTTACCACCGAATCAATGTTACTAGAGTTGAGGATATTACAGTAGGTATTACATAAGGTTTAGTATAAAAATTGGAAACTATATTAAGTAAAACATAAATTAGGGAACATAACCCTATGGTATACTTTGACTAAAAGGATATAAGAATATTCAAATATTTTTCTAAGAATGAGAATATAACAACCCTTCTATTTATTACACACTTAAACATGATTTATTATATAAACTATTCACTTGTTACAACATGGAAGATTTAGAGGTCTTGTGTATTTGGGGATTAGTAACATTACATAATGACTTAAAACATGAAAAACAACATCTTTATTGAAAACTTCCTTTACATGGCCACTACATTCCCTCGTACTTAGCATTGCATGGGATAACATGAGGACATGCATAATAAAAGGGTGAGCTATAAAACCCAGTAAGGGAGTAAAAAAGGTATAACATGAAGAAAAAAATACATGTTAGGAAATAGGAATATCAATGGCGCATAAAAAAACATGAACATAAAGGCATGATATAGCATGATTATCATAACATGCAAATGTGGAAACAATACCTAACATGGAATTAGCACGAGCCAAGGCTAATTGCACATGAAGCATGAGTAAACCATCATTGCACCTGAAGCATGAGTAAAACCTCATTTAATTGAATTATCATGAGTCAACACTCATTGAACATGAAATATCATGATACTATACATTACCAATCCATTAGAGTTCAATCAGGGCGCACCCTTCTAAAACATTTTATTTCATGCATAAGTGTTCCACATGGATCATAAAACGTGGATTCATTAAACATAATCATTTATTAAATGATAAAGGGATGTGGAATTCATTCATGAAACTCTATAATCAATAAGTATATGTACATAAAGGTGAATACCCTTGATAGAGAAATGTGAATGGTATTCAATAAACACTGACTTTGGCTTGGAAAAACGTGGTGCAATTTCAGCAGCATAATGACGTGACATAAGAATTCATAAAAATGGTTTATGAGATAGAAAGGGGTGTCTTATAATATTTACATGAAATGGAAAGTAAGGGTGTCATATAGATACATTTCCCAACATAATAAATGGAATTTATATTCACAATACAAAAGAATTTCTTGAATGTAAATGACCAGAGAGAAATTCCTTATAGTATTTTGGAATGGTAACAAGTGTACATTGGAGGAATTAATGAGAGAGAAATGGGTCTCTCATCATTAAAACATAAATGGGTAAGTGTGGGGGAGGTTTGAAACCATACACCAACATTTATAATTGAAAATAAAAGGGCATAACAATATTAATAAACTTGCATAAATGAGGAAGGAAGGAATCCCTTACTTGGAAGTTTGATCCAAAAGGCTTGGGAGAGTCTTGGGAGAGGATTCTATGGATATTGTGGCACATTGGGAGGATTATAGAGAGATGATGGCATAGGTTGGATGAAATAAAAAGGATTTTAGTGAAGTGGAATTTGAATCTTGGGTGGGTTTATATAGGAAAGGAGAGAGAATTCTTTATTATTTAGGTTTGGGTCACCACACATTAAACTAATCAAAACCACAAACCATCCCATGTTTTTTGACAATGATTTTTTCCTAAGGGGAGTGTAAAACAATATTTTATAAATAAAATGTCCAAACTTCTTAAAATAACAGGGTTGCTTATGTGGAGGTGAGTCACACTCTCAAGTAAAACAATTTAAAAAAATAAAATGATTTATAAGTATTGGTGGGTCCACTATGGATTTTAAAAATAAATCAAGTAAATATAAAATAAAATATTTTATTGGTAAAACATATTTTGGCCTAAAATATCATTTATAGAATTTTATTACATCACTATTGGGTCATTATGATGTCATAAGACACATTATATATTTAAACTGTATTTAATTTTTACCCAAAAATTCAACTGTCTCAGAACATTATGAAAAATTAACCGTTAGATAATTTCAACATCATGGTCCTAAAAATAATATTCATTTTTTCTAAAAAATTCTCCAAATATGTGAATTTTAATTTTTCAAATAAAAACCGACATTTATCTAAAATTCAAGGGTTTTGACAAAAACAACTTTCAAACCTTAATGAAAATTACCATTGTATTCATAAAAATTATATAATCATTTATAACTAATAAAAAATAATAAAAAATATTTTATTAAAATATTATTTAGTCAAAAAATACATTAATTTATTAAAATAGATTTCTTAGATGAATATTAATTAAAAATACTATTTGGGATTTAAAAACTATTTACAAAGTAACAATAATAAAATGAATGTATATTCTTTATTATATACAAAAATAATATACATAATGATAGTACTAAGGTCTTATTATGTAACCCATTATAAGAACCGCATAATATGTAACTCCCTGACTCCAGTTACCGTAAATCAATGCATTATTACATAACATTAGCATGATATAAGGAACCATGTTGCGAAAGACTGATCATTTTAGTAGCCTTGGAAGTAATAGATACATACATAAGTTTTACATTACATCATGAAATAGAAAAAACAATATTGTGTCCCCTTTGAACAATCTTATATACCTTATCCTATTCTTTTAGGTTAATCGTAAAATACGTCTTTGCATCATGGGAAAAATAAAACATAAGAAAGGGGTGAGCTCAGATGTTCAGTATGGATAATAATATAGCAAAAACTGTCATAAATAATAATAAATATTTAAGGCAATGTGTAAGACTAGAACACAAGCCTTTTAAACTTAAAATTCAGAATAATATGGAAAAGAAAAATCAAATTATTCCATTTACTTATTAACCTAGATATTCTACTAGTCGAATAATCACATGTAATATCAATAGACAATTTCATAATGATAAAATGCATAATTCCAAACTTCATAACCACATAGTCAAGGCCTTATGCCAAGACTACAAATAAGATTTTTTCAAGGCCTTATGCCAAGACACTAGTTTGTCTCATGAGACCTACTGATGCATCTAGGAGATATAAAGGGCACCACCCATCAATTTCTAAGTCCAATTCATTCCTCATATTACAAGGTTTAAACATGACATAAACATTTGTATTAAAACTAGCATACAAAATGTCAATACTTTATACATAAGCCATGAATGGTATAAAATAACACATCCACAGTCAAACATATCACAAAACCTTCAATATAGTATAAAAGATTTGTATCATAATAAATCAACCTAGATCAAGAATAATATCCCGTAAAGGACGTTTATATAGTTGAAAATGATCAGTAAAAATCTTTTAGAGAAATATCACTTTTTCATGAAAACATTTAAAAGTCTCACTTTTTATCAAGAATCTATTTAAAATATATTTTTGAATCAAAGTGTCCCATACCACCTTGAAACTTTTAAAACAAATTTCAATTTTAAAACATTATTGTCAATATAAATAAAACCTTAAAACCATTTTTAAAACATGGACATTAATGAGAAATATTTAGAAGAATAAAATTTTAAAACATTGAAAATGATATTTTATTTAGAGTTCCTAACAAAATGAGAGACACTTGAATACAAATAATTTTGGTAATCATAACATTATAATATCATGATAATAAAGGGATTCATGATATACTATGTCAAAGTATGGTATATACACCAAATAAAAGTGAATTGGCGCATAACAACAAAGAAGTCTCATTGGAATGTAAGTTGACATGAATTACTTTATAAAGATCGTATACTTAGGTTAAGGATAAATAAATGAAATAATTATGTGTGAAAAATATAAATACACACAATATGATTGTATATTTAGTGTAAATCAATCAGAGGACATTCACACATATTCTTGTAAAAACAACACTAATGACTTGGATGTTTAACTCAATGAATAGAAATTGAATTAAAATTACTATTATCAAGTTTATATAGATGACTTGAGAATTTAGAAATGGAGTGATTATGTGTATAAAAAGTATATCCACACAAAGGGGAGTTTAAGTTATTACATAAGTAAATAAATAGTTATTTTACACATAATCTTGGTGTAAAGTAATCAATGAAGTTTGCGTAAAACTGAATGATTGGAAATTGAAAATTGAAATTACTTTACTGATTTGGTAACTTTCAAAACATACCCCCCATGAAAGAAGTATAATCCTATTATTATGTAAATAAACATTTATATTAATCAAAAAATACAATCATGGGCAGTAGATACACAACACAAAAGGTAATAGTGGCAAATATAACATGAATCTCATGGGAATAAAAGTGAGATGAAAACCCCTTACCTTGTACTTTTTATTAGTCTAGGGTACATTAACCTTATGTATAATAGTTAAATAATTGTTATTAAATTATAAAAGAACCACATACATAAATATGACAACATATATGATATTCTAATATTTCTTTGTTAATAACATTTTAGTAGTATCATTGTTTCGGGTGTTAACTGATTCGTTTTCCTTTATGTTTTGTTACATAAGTCGTGTTTTTTATTGATAAGATGTATTTGATTCATATAAATAATGATATAAAGTATTTAAAAATTATTTTTAATCATAAAATGAAAATTATTTTTGAGTGGTTATGATGGGGAATGACATCTAATCGCGTCGTGGAGAGGGTAAGACGTACGTATGCATGAGCGACAATGTCATTGTTTTGATGGTGAAATAGTATATAATTGGATGGTATATCATATATAAATAATAATTAACATGTTATATTTATTATTTACATTATTTATACTCATTATTATACCGATCCAAATAATGAAGTTTTTGAATAACAAACTACACCACGAAGTGGAGACGGTTATCCGTACGTACGCACATATGGTGACTTTGTCATTTGTAGGATGGATAGAATAACAAATATGGTTGTACCATATTTGTAATAAAATAACAGTATTTAGGAGGTACTTGAGTTGCTATTTTGGTATGGAATCAATAAATAAAGAGGAAGTGGAAGAAGAAAATAATTTAAAAGAGGGTGGTGAAATTTTTACCTCTTCTTTGGGTGTTTCCTTTTGATTTGATAAAAAGGGCTCCTTAGGTTGGATTTATGATCAAAGTAAGGACTCAAGGATGTAGTGATAGTAGTTGGGAGGATATTTGGGCAGGGGTTGGCTGAGCCAAATGGATTTGGAGGTGTGAAATTAAGAGAAGCGGAAGTACCCTTTTATAAGATAGGTGGGGGTGACTATAGGAAAAGCTTGAAATATTATTTTATAATAAAGTCATTTTCGGTTTCTAATGGCCCCAAAATGATTTATTTTGAGGATAAGGTGGGGATGGGTTGAAAAACCCTCATCTTATAGGTTTTAGACAGGTTTAGGTCACCATATTAACCTTATCTTTTAGATTTAACTCTTAGTTAAATAATTTAACATTTACCATATCTCTTTGTATTTTTATTTTATATGGTTAAAAAAATTACTATAAAAAGCCAATAAAACCCCAAGTGGTTCCTTATTAATATATATAACCTTATCTAAGTCTTCTGGACGAACCATATATTTTAGGAATATTATATCAATTAATATACCAAATAAATCTAAAATCACAATATTTTAAGGATAAAACAAATATTGGCCGAAAATAGAATTCATAGTATTTTATTACATCACTATTGGGTAATTATGATGTAATAAAACACTTTATATATTTAAACAGTATTTTATTTTCACCCGAAAATTCCACTATCTCAGAAAATTATGAAAAATTCACCGTTGGATAATTTAAATGTCCCGATTCTAAAAATAATATTCATTTTATCTAAATAATTCTCAAAATATGAGAATTTTCACTTTTAAAATAAAATACGACACATATTAAAAATTCATGGGTTTTGAGAAAAACAAATTTCAAACCTTAATAAAAATTAAAATTGTATTCATAAAAATTATACGATCATTTATAATTACTAAAAATTAAATTAATAATATTTTATTAAAATATTATTTAATTCAAAAATCCATTAATTTATCAAAATAGATTACTTAGTTAAATATTAACTAAAAATTCTATTTGTGCTTTAAAAACTATTTACAAAGTAACAATAATAAAATGAATGTATATTATTTATTATATACCAAAATAATGTATATAACCATAGACTGTGGTCTTGTTACATAACCCCTTATAAAACCTGCATAAGACTGAAGGGTAAGGTGTGCGATGGTGATAGACTCTTAGAGTGGCTTCGATAACATCGCTCAGGTGGTAATCTCTATAAACTTCCACTTCTCCCGTAGGTGGTTCCATTAAAGCTTAACATGTTGAAGCTCGACAAGGGATTGGTCAAGAGAGAATCCCAATGACACAACATCCTTTACGAGATTCGAAAAATGGTCTTCATATGTGGAAAGTCTACTAGAGGAGGCCATTGCTTCCTTTATCTGAGTGATTTGATTTGTTAAAGCCCAATATTGATATTAAAATTGTGATCACTATTAAACAACTATATTAGAAAGGGTAAAAATTCTTAATGGTATTTTGAAATAAAAAAAACATAAAACTAAAGAATTTCATATGTTATAGAACCATTTCACATAATAAGACATTTAATTAGACCAAGAGGAATTTTCATTGATAAAAGTTTGGTTCGTTAAAATCTCCCCCCCTAAAGAAATTTCACCCACAAAATTACCTTTTCCCACACTAAAACGGATGTGGGTAACTTTTCTTCATCACTTCCTCTAATTCCCACGTCTCTTATTCAAACTTGTGGTTTCACCATAACACCTTGACATCGGGCATTGTCTTATTTCATAGAACTTTTTCTCTACGATCTAAGATCTTCACTAGTTGTTCCTCATATGAATGATCATACTCTAACTGTAAAACCTATGAAGAGAGTAAATGTGAAGGGTCTGGTATGTACTTACTTAAGAGGGATACATGAAATAAATCATGTAATTTTTCCATTTTAGTTGGAAGTACTAGTTGATAGGCCACATCCCTGACAAGGTCAAGAATCTCGAAGGGGCCAATGTACTTATGAATTAACTTCACTTTGTTTCCAAACCTCATGACATTATTCCATAGAGATAAGCATATAAATACCGTGTCTCAAACTTTGAACTCATGGTCTCATCGACAATTATCTACATAACTCTTCTATCGACTTTGGGATGCCTTGATATGCTGCTGAATGGTTTTCACCTTCTCCACCATTTCTCTGACCATTTCAGGTCCTACCAGCTTACGCTCACTGACTTAATCCCATCACACTAGTTTTCTACACCTTTTCCCATAAAGGGCTTCATATGGTTCCATTCGGATGCTCGAGTGGTAACTGTTATTGTAGGATAATTCAACCAGATGAAGATGTTGATCCCATCCTCCTTTCAAGTCCATTGAGCATGCTCTCAACATGTCCTCAAGTTTTTGGATAGTCCTCTCAGAGTGGCCATCAGTTTGAGGATGATAAGCCATACTGAAGTTTAGCTCAGTGTCTAGAGCATGTTTAATACTCTTCCAAAACTTATATTTGAATCTAGGATCTCGATCAGATACAATAGATAGTGGTACTCCATGAATCCTTACCAATTCCATGATATATATATGTTCCAGTTGATCCAATGAAAAATCCTCATGAATAGAAATGAAGTATGCAACATTTGTATGATGATTTACAATAAACCAGATAGTATTTTTTCATTTGGACGTCTTCAAAAGTCTGGTGAAAAAGTCAATAGTGATGTTCTCTCATTTCTAAGATGGTATGGGTAATAGTTTCATTATCACCTTAGACTTATACATCTCAGCCTTTACTTTTTGATGCACTAGGCACTTTGATGTATAATCAGAAATCTCCTTCTTCACTTTATCCCACCAATAATTATCTTATAGATCTCAATACATCTTTTTGTTTCCTGGGTGAATAGATAAATTCAAACTATGTGTATCATTTGAAAAGTTCCTTCTTCAGCTCCAGACTTGATGGAACACATAGTTTTTTCCAAATCTCACAATTCCTTTTTCATTAACATTGAACTCTGAGGAATTCTCTTTTCCAATAGTTTCTACTTTCTTCGGAATTTCTACATAATACTTTTTAGCATCCTTTATCCTTTCCAAAAGAGATGGTTGAGAAATAATTTGTCAAAGGATTGATGATGTTCTCGTCTTTATGATTCCCATGTTCATCTTCATCATATCTAAGAATATTGGATCCTTTTAAATTCTAATAAATGATTGAATTTCTAGGTCCTTTCTACTTAGAGAATATTCCACCATGTTTTCTTTCCCAGGGTGGTAATGGATTGAGAAATCAGATTCATTCATCAGATCTAAACATTTTAATTGGCGCATGTTCAACTCTTTCTTTGTGAATATATACTGGAGGCTATTGTGGTCCAAATATATTTCACACTTCTCCCCAAAGAGATAATACGACCAAATTTTTAAAGAAAATATCACTTCATCCAACTCCAGATCATGTGGTGGATAGTTTTTCTCATGAAATTTCAATTACCTTGAAGCAAAGGTAATGATTTTGTCATTTTGTATCAACACATATCCCATGCCATTTTTTGAAGCATCACTGAATACCACAAAAAGTTCTCAACTTGTGGGTAATGTTAGCACGAGTGAATTGATAACTTTCCTTTTCAACTTCTTGAATCTCTCATCGCATTCATCACTCCAAGAAAACTTGAATCCCTTCCGAGTTATCTTGGTAAGTGGGTATGAAAATTGTGAGAAATTTCTCCCAAATCAGCCACAATATCTAGCTATTCCCAAGAAGCTATGGATATTCATTACTAATGTTGGCCTCATCCATCCCTCTATTACAGTTGTCTTCAAGGGATCCAAATATATCCCAATGATTTTGATGATATGGCCTAAGAATGTGACTTACTTCAACCAGAACTCACACTTGCTGTACTTTGCATATAGCTTCTCCTTCTGCAAGGTCACTAGTACAGTTCTTTGTTGCTCCTCATGATCCTCCTTTGTTTTTGGAGTATATTA
Source organism: Viscum album (assembly GCA_963277665.1). NCBI lineage: Eukaryota > Viridiplantae > Streptophyta > Magnoliopsida > Santalales > Viscaceae > Viscum > Viscum album. The sequence continues at coordinate 2,011,566,722 of OY728160.1, forward strand.
TAATATCATCTATAAAGAATACCACAAATTTGTCAAGGTAATCTCTAAATACTCTATTCATCAAGTCCATGAAGATTTTTGGAGCATTAGTGGGTCTAAAAGGAATTACTTTGAATTTACAGTGCCCGTAACTTGTACGAAAAGCCTCCTTGAGGATATCTTACTTCTTCACCCTTACATGATAATATCCTGACTGAAAATACACATTGGAGAAGTATTGTGCTTGTCTGCGCCCAAATTTACCCTACAGGTATGCGGTTGTTGTAGTATAGGTAGGGGTCGAATCCACAGGGACCGAAGAAGAAACCGAGAGACACTCTGATTTTGGAAGGATTTGGCTATGGAGTGGCCAGCTATTTGGATTGATTTTATTTGAATAACTAATGATTTAATTTAAAGAAAATAAATTAAAACATACACTTACTTAGTCTAAAACAATTAATGGAGATGAGTTTATCCTAAGTTGTTACTAGGGTTAGATTGAATGTATTTATTATCTTATAATGTTCGTTTCACTAATTCAAGACGTATCCACAAAATGATATAATTCCTCAACATCATTCACCAATTTAATCCCTACACAATTCCAAGGCTAATCACCAATGCACTTAGAGTATCAATTTAATGATCACTCCAAGGAATTGGATCGTACTAGCACTCGAAATGTGTTATTGTTAAAGTTGGCGAAGATGAAGAAGAAATTAATCATCAAATGGAAATCTTAAATTAATGAATTGATTACAGAATTTTAGATCATAAAATAACATCCAATCCTCCCCATGCAACTCCCTAGGACCAACCCATAAGGTTTTAGCCCTCCATTTATGCTATTAAATAAATGGAAGCGGGAAGTCGACTTAAAGAAGCGGAATTGGAGAAGAAAAATAAAACAATGAAACGATCACTCCACTGTTGTGTGAATAAATTCACAAGTGCTGGTGTAAATAAATTAACACCTTAAAGCAACAGTATCAAAGTGATAAGAAGAAGAAAAGAAAAAGAGGAAATGAAGAACTTTTATTGAGAACTAATGTGATTCAAATAACTTACATGAGAATAAAGAACAATTACAACATCAAATGGACAACAAAACATTACAATGAAACAAAGCATCCAAGATGATAAGAAAAAATTCCACCCATATTCCCTTCACCAATAGCTCCTTATATAGGCATATTAAGAGCCTTAGGTACATCCCCAACAATTAATTCACCCCCCAACAATTAATAGAGTCAAATGGAGGGTGAATAATCAAAAGGAAATTGATGTTTCGAATTTGACCTGGAAAACTGTCCAGATTCGTCCACCACATTGACATGTGAATTAGAAATTGAAGAAGGACGAATCCGGAGGGGATGTAGAAGAGAAATATCTTCATCCATCTGTCCTATATGAGATGTAAATATTTCAAGAAATTTAGCTCTTCCGTTTGGACGTTATAGTCTAAATAGTGGGATGGATTTTTGAGCATTAATGTCATGTCCACCATTTAAATCTCAACTTCAGATCCATTTATCATCATGATAACATTAGAATTAGCTCCGGACACAGTTGAATAAAATGATCCCCATATTTTTATCTTTCTACTGTATAAATTTGAGCTTCATTGGGATTGGTTTCTGGGCCCCACATTTGTTTGATGGGCCTTAGGCCCATTATGGTTTTTCCAGAATGTTTCTGTCTTCAGGCGCAAAATTCTCCATCTTCCTTTGGGATTCATCCATCTGACCTAAAAGATAAAATGTTCCAAACAAAGGGATCAATCTTATCCCAAAATTTCAGATAAATATTATGAATATTGTAATTTCCACAAGCAAATTATTGAGTGGGCCTAAATTGACATTTTAAGCATGAATTGCACAATGATGGGAAATGAAGTTCAATTTCTGAATTGGACTAAAATTGATGTTTATGAACTTTTAAACACATTAATATTAAGAACTTAACAATGAATATTAGCCACTTTCAGTGACTAATCAGTGCTCCACACAGCTAATCGAACAAGTCATCAGTTCATGGGAGAGGATACTTGTTTTTTATCGTGATTTTGTTTAGCTCATGATAATTGATGAAAAGGCACATTGACCCATCCTTCTTCTTGATGAAGAGGACTGGTTCCCCCCATGGTGAAACACTTGGGCATATAAACCATGTATCTAGATTCTCATGTAGTTGTTTCTTCAACTCTCCATGATCCATAAAAACCATTCTATACGAATTATTGAAAATTGGAAATGCCCTAGGTATAAGATCAATTGAGAATTCAACATATCTTCTAAGTGTAAGACTAGGAAATTCCTTAGGAAACACTTCAGCAAATTCCCTCACAATAGGAATGTATTCATGGAATGTTTTTTCCTTAGAGTCAAGCATCTGAGCTAGATACATGTGATCATAGGGCAGTAATATCCACACTTGAGATGATGGTGATAAAGAAGATTCAACCTCCTACTTGCACTTGTATAGAATCGGGGGTCAATTATCTATATGGAGAGTGATTTCCCTCTCACGGAAATTTATGTTGGCTCTATATAATGAAATCCAACCCATGCCAATAATTCCATCAAATTCCACCAAAGGGAGTATGATGAGGTTCACCGGGAGGTTCACTCCACCGATTATGATAGGGGATGAGTTATATTAACGGGACACAATGATTGACCAATTTTCCATACTCACTAAAATCATTACTTCTACAAGTTGTTTTGGTGTTGGGATTGTTATACTAAACTTTCTAGATACAAAAGAATATATTGAATCAGAATCAAAAAGTACGTTCTCTATTCTTGAATGAATAACTTGCGTACATGTAACCACTTCTTCATTGGGGTTCACTTTTTTGGTAGTGATGGAAAAAGAACACCATTGATACCTTGCAGGTTGTTGGTTTCCTCTGAAAACCCTTTTCTTAGGGCACTAATTTTCTAGGTACCCTAGTTCATTATAGTTGAAGCAATGAAGAAAGCGTTTCGGTTCGAACGAAGCATTCCTATCCTCTTTTACAGCCACGATTTTTTCTTGTTGGAGGTTTACATCTAGGTTCCCATATCTTACACACCTAAAGTATTTCCTCATACCCTTCAGGAAATTTCTGGGGTGCTTATTTCCACACCTTTGGCAAGTGGGGTGCTGGATTTTCTTAGCACCGCTAGATTTATCCATTAGACCGCCAAAATTTAAGTCCACCTTACGCTTCTTATCCCCATGATACCCCTGAGATTCTCTGATCTCCATTTCAACCTTGAGGGCACATCATACAATTTCCTCATAGCTGTCGAAGTCATGGATCACTAGGGATTTCCGCAGGCTAGGTCTCATCCCACCAAAGAAGCGGTCAACCTTGCATTCGAGGGTAACGAAAATTCTAGAGGCATATCGCGAAAGCCTTGTGAAGTTTTCCTCGTATGCTCCTATGGATTTATTTATCTTTTTTCATGAGGGAAAGGAATTATCTTTCAATATTAAGCTAGAGGGTGTGAGTAAAATATTTTTTGAAAAACATTTTCTGGACATCCTTCCATTCCAATGCCTTGATCTCCTCCTCAATCTTCGTATTTTTGATCAATGTCCACTATTGATCGACTTCACCCTCCATACGATAAGCCACCAGAAGAACCTTCTATTTTTTTTGAAAATTTAAGGATGGAGAAGATCCTATCAATGGAGTTGATCCATTTTTTGATGATTGAGGGATTAGATGATCCATTAAAAGTAAGAGGCCTCTATCTCATGAAGCTCTCGATAGAAACTTTTTCTTTCTTGGGGGGGGGAGGTTGAACATTCCTCTAGATCCATATTTCTATTCAAATATTGAGTTAACTGAGAGAGTATCATGACAAAGTTCACGACTCCTGCTCCCATCTGATTGGGCATCTCATTATAACATTCATCACATTGATCTTCACATCAGTTGTTAGCCCATGTCCTCCTATTTGCAGCCATTCACTGGAATAAAAGAAAAGTTTGGGGTAACACAAAAATGTTAATCCAAGTACAAAACAAATGACTTATAAATAGATTTTATTTCCGTAACTTATGAATCTATAGGCATCAATATATGTTATCTGTGATCTACTTTCTAACATATATTCTTAGGGGATTTTTTTTAATTCCCTTAATAATGGTTTATACTAATATTGTGAGTTTAAGAAAGCATATCCCCTGGGAGTGTCGTAACCAATATTGTAGAGAGGCCCATTTTCAAGTACCAGGATACTCTAGGCCAAGCCTGAAACTCCATGTTGGGGTTTTCACCCCTAGGTACGTATGTGCCAGAGCCGCCTCTACATGTTCGTATCCAAACAAGGATGTATTTTCTTGGTAAACCCCTTACTCAATAATCACCAAAAAACAGGGATGTTTTTTTATACATAGTCTTGTCTCTAAGGTTTCACTAGGATTTTCTAATCCAAATCCCCAAAATTACTAATCCTATCCTTTGATACCAACTATAATAACCCTACTCTTCATTATAAACATAAACACGATTTATTACATAAACTATTAACTTCATACAACATGGAAGATTGAGAGGTATAGTTTATTTGGGGCTTTGTAAGATTACATAATGACTTAAAACATGAAACATGATATATTTATTGAAAAATTACTTTACATGACCACTATATTCCCTTGTACTTAGCATTACATGGGATAACCTGAGGATATGCATAAGAAAAGGGTGAGCTATAAAGCCCAACAAGGGAGTAAAAGGGTATAACATGAAGAATACAATACGTGTTAGGAAATAGGAATATAAAAAGGGCATAAAAGAAGAATGAACATAAATTAATGATATATCATGATTATCATAACATTTAAATGTTTCAAAAACACTTAACATGGAATTAGCATGAGCCAAGGATCATTTCACATAGAGCATGAATAAACCCTCATTGCACATGAAGCACGAGTATACCCTCATTGAACTTGAATTAGCATTTGTCAACACTAATTTCAAATGAAGTATCATGATACTATACTTTACCCAATGCATTTGAGTTCTATTATGGCACACCCTTCTTAAACATTTCATTTCATGCATAAGTGTGTCACATGGATCATAAAACATGGATTAATTAAACATCATCATTTATTCCACGATAAAGGGATGTGGAATTCATACATGAAACTATATAATCAATAATTAAATGTGAATAAAAGTGAATACCCTTGATAGAGAAATGGGAATGGTATTCAATACATAATGAATTTGTCTTGGAAAAATGCGGTGTAGTTTCTACAGCATAACGACGTGACATAAGAATTCATAAAAATGGTTGATGAGAGAGGAATGGGTGTCTAATAAAATTTACATGAAATGTAAAGTAATTGGGTCATATAGATACATGTACCAACATAATAAATAGATTCTGTATTCATAATACAAAATAATTTCTTGAATGTTAATGAGGAGAGATAAATTCCTTACGGTATTTCGGCATAGTAACGGGTGTACATGAGTGGCATTAATGAGAGAGAAATGGGTCTATCATCATTAAAAATTAAAGTGTAATGTTTGGGGGATGTGTGAAACCATACACCAACATTTATAATTGAAAATAAAAGGAAATAACAATATTAATAAACTTGGATAAATGAGGAAGGAAGGAATACCTTACTTGGAAGTGTGATCCCAAAGTCCTGGGAGAGGATTGAGAGAGGATTATTGAGAGATTGTGGTACATTTGGAGGATTATAGATAGATGAGGTCATAGGTTGGATCAAATCCAATGGTTTTGAGTGAAGATGAAGTGGAAGCGTGGGTGGGTTTATTTAGGAAATGAGTGGTAATTCTTTATTATTTAGGTTTGGGTCACCACACATTAAACTAATCAAAACCACAAACCATACCATGTCTTTTGACCATGGTTTTTTCCAAAGGGGAGTGGAAAAAAATATTTTATAAAGACGATGGCCTAACTTCTTAAAATAATAGGGTAGCTTATGTGTAGGTGGGTCACATTCTCAAGGAAAACAATTTTAAAAGATAAAATGTTTTTTAAGCCTTGGAGGGTCCACTAAGGCTTTTTAAAATAAATAAAATAAATATAAAATCACATTATTTTAAGGATAAAACATATTTTGGCCTAAAATATCCTTTATAGTATTTTATTACATCACTATTGGGTCATTATGATGTCATAAAACACATTATATATTTAAATTGTATTTTATTTTTACCCAAAAATTCAACTGTCTCAGAAAATTGTGAAAAATTTTATTTTGGATAATTTAAACATCCTAATTACAAAAATAATATTAATTTTATCTATATAATTCTCTAAATATGTGAATTTTTACTTTTAAAATAAAAACTGACATTTATCGAAAATTCAGGGGTTTTGACAAAAAAAAACTTTCAAACCTTAATAAAAATTACAATAGTATTCATAAAAATTATAAGATCATTTATAATTAATAAAAATTAATTTAATAATATTTTATTAAAATATTATTTAATTCAAAAATCAATTAATTTATCAAAATAGATTCCTTAGTTGAATATTAACTAAAAAAATATTTTTTCTTTAAAAACTATTTACAAAGAAACAAGAATAAAATGAATGTATATTCTTTATTATATACAAAAATAATGAACATAATCATAGTACTAAGGTCTTATTACATAACCCATTATAACACCCGCCTAAGATGTAATGCCCCGACCCTAGTTACCTAAATCAGGGAATTATTACATAACATTCGCATGATACAAGAAATTATGTCCTGAAAGACCGATCAATTTAGTAACTTTGGAAGTACTAGATACATACATAAGTTTTACATTACATATTAAAATAAAAAAACAACATTGTGTCCCCTTTGAACACTCTTATATCCCTTAGCCTATTCCTATAGGTTAATCGTAATATACTTCTTTGCATCCTGGGGAAAATAAAACATAAGAAAGGGGTGAGCTCAAGTGTTCAGTACGGATAACAATATAGTGGAAACTGTCATAAATAAGAATAAACATTTAAGGCAATGTATAACACTAGAACACAATACTTTTAAAAGTAAACATCAACATAATATTGAAAAGATAAATCAAATAATGCCATTTACTTATTCACAAGGAAATTATACTAGTCGAATAATCACATTTAATATCAATAGCAAATTTCATAATGATAGAATGCATAATTCTAGACTTCATAACCACAGAGTCAAGGTCTTATGCCAAGACTACAAATAATATTTTGTCAAGGCCTTGTGCTAAAACACTAGTTTGTCTCATTAGACATACTTATGCATCAAAGAGCTATATCGGGCTCCACCCATCACTTACTATGTCCAATTCATTCCTCCTATGAAAATGTTTAAACATAACATAAACATTTTTATTAAAACTAGCATACGAAATGTCAATACTTTAACCATAAACCACGAATGATATAAAAATAACACATCCATAGTCAAACATATCACTAAACCTTCAATATAGTATGAAATATTTTTATCATAATAAATCAACCTCGATCAAGAATAATATCTCTTAAAGGATGTTGACATAGTTGAAAATGATCAGTAAAAATCTTTGAGAGAAATATCCCTTTTTCATGAAAACATTTAAAAGTCTCACTATTTATCAAGAAGCTGTTTAAAATAGATTTTTGAATCAAAGTTTCCCATAAAACTTTGAAACTTTTAGAAGGAATTTTAATTTTAAAACAATAATTTCCATATAAATAAAACCTTAAAACCATTTTTAAAACATGGACATTAATGAGAAAGAATTAGAATAATAAATTTTTAAAATTTTTAAAATCATATTTTAGTTAGAGTTCCTAACCAAATGAGAGATGCTTGAATACAAATAATTGAAGTAATAAAAACATTATAATATCATGATAATAAATTTATTCATGATATATTATGTAAAAGTATAGCATATACACTAAATAAAAGTGAATTGGAGTCTAACAACAAAGAAGTCTCAATGGAATGTAAGTTGAGATGAATTCTTTTATAAAGACCATATCCTTAGGTTAAGGATAAATAAATGAAAAAATTATGTGTGAAAAATATAAATAAACTCAATATTATTGTACATTTACTGTAAATCAGTCAGAGGACATTCACACATATTCTTGTAAAAAAAAAACCAATGACTTGGATGTTTAACTCAATGAATAGAAATTGAGTTAAAATTACTCTTATCAAGTTTATATCGATGACATGAGAATTTATAAATGGAGTTATTCTATGTATCAAAAGTATATCCACATAAAGGGGAGTTGAAATTAGTACAAAAGTAAATAAATAGAGATTTCTCACATAATCTTGGAGTAAAGTAGTCAATGAAGTTTGCGTAAAACCGAATAAGTGAAAATTGAAAATTGAAATTTCCTTACCGATTTGGTAACTTAAAAAACCTAAACCCCATGAAATAAGGATCATACAATGATGATGTAAAAACCCCAAAATTAAATTATATTATGAAAATAATACAATCATGGGCATTGCATACACCACAAAAAAGGTAATAGTGGAAAATATAGCATGAATCTCACGTGAATAAAAGTGAGACGAACATCTCTTACCTTGTAATTTTACTTCTTAAAGGTTACATTAAACTCCTGTATAATAGTTAAATAATTTTTATTAAACTATACAGGAGACACATACATAAATATGATATCATATATGATCTTCTAATATTGCCTTGTTAATAATATTTTAGTAGTATCATTGTTTCGGGAGTTAACTGATTCATTTTACTTTATATATGTTTTGGTATGTAAGTCCTGTTTGTTATGGATAGGATGTATTTGATTCATATAGAGAATGATATCAAGTATTTAAACATTATTTTTAATCATAAAATGAAAATTAGTCTTGAATGGTTACGATGGGGAATGACATCTCATCGCGTCGTGGAGATGGTAATCCGTACGAATGCACGCACGAAAATATCATTATTTTGATGGTGAAATCATATATAATTGGATGATATATCATATATACAGAATCATTAACATGTTATATTTATTATTTAAATCATTTATACGCATTATTATACCCATCCAGATAACGATGTTTTTGAATAACGAACTACACCACGACGTGGAGACGGTAAGCCGTACGTACACACGTATGGTGACTTTATCAGTTATAGGATGGATAGAATAACGAATATGGTTGTAAAATATTTATAATAACATCAAATTATTGAGGAGGTAATGGATTTTTTTTATGCAATCAATAATGAAAGAGGAAGTGGAAGAAGAAAAGAACTTGAAAGAGGGTGGTGAAATTATTATCTCTTTCTTATGGTGCTTCCTTTAGATTTGATCAAAAGGGATCCTTAGGTTGGATTTATGATCAAAGTAAGGACTCTAAAATGTTGTGATAGTAGTTGGGAGGATATTTTGGTAGGGGTTGGAAGAGCCAAATGTCTTAGGAGGTGTGAAATTAAGAGAAGGGGAAGTACCCTTTTATAGGAGAGGAGAGGGTCACTTTAGGAAAATCTTGAAATATTATTTTATAATAAAGTCATTTTCAGTTTCTAATGGATCAAAAATGATTTATTTAAAGTAAAAGGTAGGTATAGGTCGAAAAACTCTCAACTAATAGGTTTTAGATAGGTTTAGGTCACCATATTAACCTTATCGTTTAGATTTAACTATTAGTTAAATAGTTTGACATTTACCATGTCGCTTTGTATTTTTATATTATACGGTTAATAAACTTACTATAACAAGACAAGAAAACCCCAAGTGGTTCATTATTAATATATATAATATTATCTAATCCTTTTTTCAAAACTATATATTTTTATTAATATAATATCAATTAAAAATATAGTATTTGTTTTAACAACTCAATTATGTCAATTTTGAAACTATTTAGTATTTGATTTTTTTGAAAGCCATACTAATTTTATCACTTAGAATAAAATTTTTCTAATCAACCCTAAAATGTCATATTAACCATGAAAATTAGTGGAATTTATCAAAAGTCTCAATTTACATTTATTTTGATATTTATAATATCAATTATTTTAATATTTCATTAATAAGCTAACTTGTGCATCATCATTGTGTCATAAATAAATTAAATTATTTAATGTATAAAATTTATAAATAAAATACCATTATGTATGAAATATTTTTATATTTCTAATTAATATTTATAGTCTAATTTATATTGTGTATAACTCTATATTAAAAATGGTTTAGCTATTAAACTTTGAATTTAACTCTTTTAACTATTCCTTAAATAAAATAATAATAAATGTCCTAATTTAATCCAAGTGGACCAAAATGGATCATATATTATTATTAAGGTTTTTTTGGTCGAATTAAACTTATCCAATACAATTTTTACATGTTTTAGGGTAATTATAAAATCATTTTTACCCTTAATTACCGTATTTACTTTTAACCGTGGTAAAAAAGTAAAAAGTTACTATTCACAAAAATTTATTTTCAACTTATTGAACCAAATTTTACTTAATGATTTCAACTGTGTATCTCGGATTTTTGAAATTCAAATCACAGAAGCGGTAAAATTAAGTTTTATGTAAATTTGAAAATCCTCCTACAAGGTGGGTAAAAGACGGTAAAAAATTCAACAAAATTTTATACATCTAATTTTATTATAAAAATGACTCCAATGAATCACATTGAACTAATATAGGTATTATGTATCTATATTGACTTAAATATATAAAATAAATAGTTATTTAGATAAAAAGTTGGTTTTTAAACAATAACACAATGTTTTTCACTATTCATAAAAATTTGAATGTTTTCAGAAAAATACCAACAATTCACCCTAAGATTATTTTGATATTAAAATTTCAAAAATTAATTCTATTTTACCAAATTCAAAACATAGAAGTATCATAAATTAATTTAAAATTAATTCCCATTGTCAAAACCAAAATGCTGATTTTTAAGAAGTAAAAACTATCAAAAGTTTGACATGTGTTTTTGTCAAATTTAAATGTGAAATTACTTATAATGACCAAAATTTTATTAAATGATAAAAATATAATCTCATTTAACTTCCAAACCATTCAAACGAATAATGTAATACTATAAATTATTTTGATTAAAAAAGTTGTTTTCAATTAAAATTTAGTATTTTCACTAATCATCAAAATATGAATGTTATTAGAAAAGTACCAAAAATTTATCCAAAATAAATTTTTATGTCCCAATTCTAAAGAAGAATTTAGTTTCAATAAATTTAATATATAAAAGTGTCAAATATTGGTTTTAAAAAGGGTTCACCATTAAAAGGTGGTAAAATTTCATTTTTTGAGAAATACTTCTTTTATCTGAAAAAATGAATTTGTTCTTATCTTATGTATAAGAAACAAATAACATGGATTCTAAAATTATGTAGAGTATATAAAATTCAAAACTCAGTTAATACTATTCATAACTACTTTTTGAATGGCTATATTGGTAAGTCATGGTGCGCTCGAACTTGGCGCTAAGTGTAACACAAATTGTTGAATTACTTTAAAGAAAATAATTTACTATGAAATCTTGGGGTGTTACATAAGACTGAAGGGTAAGGTGTGCGATGGTGACAGACTCTTGGGGTGGCTCGAATAACATCGCTTTGGCGGTAATCTCTATCAACTTACACTTCTCCCGTAGGCGGTTCCGTTCGATCTTAACATGTTGATGCTCAGCTTGGGATTGGTCAAGTTCAAAGCCCAATGAAGACACCTCCTTTATGAGCTCCGAAAAATGGGCTTCGTACTAGGAAAGTATACTAGATGAGGCCATCACTTCCTTTATCTAAGTAAATTGGATTTGTTAAATCCCTATATTTATACTAATCTTATGATCACTGTTCAACATCTATATTATTAATGATCACAATTCTTAACAGTATTTTGAAATCCAAATAAAAACTTAAAACTAAATAAGTGCATATGTTATAGAACCATTTCACATAATAAGACATTTAATTAGACCAAGAGGAATTTTCATTGATGAAATTTTGGGTTGTTATAGATAATATGAGGTTTTTAATAGTAATACGTCCCGGTCTAGATACTATAAGTGGATGTGGTCCTAAAACAGTTATACTAAGTTGTAATGACTCCAAAAAGGGAGCATTGGGATTTGAATCCGTTATCACCTGGTGGATAACAATGGTCCTTACTACGCACCTAGTTCGAAACACTCAGGGGATATTCTTATTACAGTTCACATATTATTTACAAACCATTATGAATAATTTTAAAATAAATATATCCCAAAAACACAACATTTATGATTTTAAGATTGAAAATGAAAAATTTTCAATTTATGTTAAATGTTACACTCTATTTGGTATTAAATTTTATGGTTTAAAATTCCTAATGTTATGAACTAATTCTGTATATTCCATTTTTTAGAAATGGTGCCTAAAATAAAGAATGGATCAATACTCATGGTCAATGTAGACATTTACTTACTGAGAAATCCAATATAGATAGTATTGGATCTGAGTAGATAACTGCTATATTTGGGTATCTTACTCTAGTTATGAGGAATAACCTTACAAGAATAATGAAACCTATTGTTCCATAATGTGATTATCCTATGTTAGATCACATCATGTGATAAAAATCCTCATCATTTATTGGTACCACCAATCCAATGGTAGCTTTTCAATGGATTAAGTCCCTTGAATATGTATTTCTAGTCTTGGGATGTTATGAAAAGGAAAAGGTTGAACTTTTAGTGTATTTTATCTAGGGTGATGTTGATCAATGGTTGTTATTGATCCAGAATACTAGGGAGTAATATGAAATAGAACACATTGAGTAGTGTTTTTTAAAGAAACATTCTTTTTTAAACATTTCCCTCATGATAAATTAATAGAAATGAATAGAAGGTCCCTTATCTTAAAGGAAAAAAGAAGCAAGTGTTGTGGAGTATGAGGATACCTTTACAAGATTAAACATACATGCAATGGATTACATAATCAATACAAAATTAATTATTTAACATTTATTTTAAGGTCTTAATCCTCCTCTATAATGGGTGATGGTCTCTCAAAATTTATCATCATATGGTGAAATGTATTTTTACTCCATCAAAATAGTGAAGGAATTCTCAAGATCCTATATATTCAAGGGGAATCCAGAGAAGAATAGGTAATATGACCAAAAATGAAATGGGAATTATTTAAAGAAGAATATTATGATTAATAAATTTCCATAATGTATATTTTTTAGAAAGAAACATCCTATAAAATTATTTAAGGGAATGGTGGTTTTTTACAAGTGCGGTGACAAGGGTATTTTGGCTCAGGAATATAATGAAAAGAAAGAGAACATTACTATACAGTCCCTCAAATTCAAATTAATGAGACATTATTAAAACCAATTTCCCAAGAATAAAAGGATTATACCATAGAAGGGGTGGAGGGGAGAAGGATAAGCTTATGCGATCACTATAACCGAGGTGGATGTTTCCAATGATGTGGTGTCTAGAAAATTAATCATAACCTCAAATTTACCTAATGAATTATTTAATTTTTGATCATCACACTCTTTAACATCTTCCATGTTTTCTAAGAAAATTATATATTTCTCTAGAACCTTAGGAAGGGAGTTTTCCGTCAAAACACATATTGGAAATCTCATTATTATAAGGACATGTTAGGAAGTTATCATTATAACATATAAATTTTTACAATTTTTGGACTTTATTATCATATTGATGGTTGAATTCGATATAATATTTTATATATAATGACATTAAAAAATATTATCCAAAACATTATTTCAAGGAGATTGAAATTATAATTCTTGTTGAAGATTTGCAATTCCATATCTTTAGAGTGGATACTTTATCATATGATACATGTTTAGATCCACCAGCAGTTTCACTTATGAATGATATTCTTGGGTAAGAAGTTGAAACACAATTAGTGGATGAAGAATGTAATATTTAAATTGATTATGTACCTATTATACACGATTACATTGTTTTATTTTCTACATAATTACCAGGACATCCACCAAAGCAGGAAGTTGAGTTTTCAATTGATTTAATCCCTAATGCAAGACCTATATCTAAGACTCTCTATAGAATGGATACTGTGGAATTTTTTTGTGTTGAAGAAAAAAGTGGAGTAGTTGTGTGATAAGGTATTTATTCTCCCTATTGTTTCACAATGGAGATAACCTATTCTATTTATTAAGAGTAAAGATGGTTCCATGAGTCTATGCATTGATTGTAGTTGAATAAATACTATTATGATAAATAAAAAGTATCCTCTTCCACATAGTGATGAATTATTGGATCAAATTCAAGGATCTAATTGTTTTTCAAAAATTTACATTCAATATAGGTATCATCAATTACAATTAAATAAGGGATATATTTAAAAAAACATTTTGAACGAAGTAGGGATATTAATTGTTTGTAGTGATGTTATTTGCATTCACTAATATAACTTTAGTTTTATAGGTCTAATGAATAGAGTATTCAAGGAATATCTTGATGAATTTTTTCTGGTATTCATTGAGGAAATCTTGGTCTATTCTAAGAGAAATTAGGACCTCATGAATTACTAGTGGATCTTACTCGAGACTCTTAGAAGAAAAGAGTTATATGATAAATTTAGCAAGTGTGAATTTTGGCATCAGGAAGATTTTTTATTGGACATATTGGCTCTAAGGACGGAATCTTAACTGATCCTGCAAATATGATTGTAATCAATGAATGAACTACACCAATAAACAAAATGGAGTTATATAGATTCATTGGTTTGGAAGGTTACTATTCGTGATTCATTCAGATTTTTTCACAATCTAATTAACCATTAACCAAGCTTACATGTAAAGGGGTTAAGTTCATTTGGAAAGAGGATTGTGAATTATTTTTTGATGAATTGAAGTGGAGATTGGTTAATGATCCAATTTTAACTCTACCATTATGAAATAAAGTATAAGTGATATAAAGTGATGAATTGAAGTATGGACTTTTTTGTTTCCTGATTCAAAATGATTAATTTATTACATAAAAATCAAGGTTGACAAAAAACCCATGAAAGAACTATCTAACCCATGATCTTGAGTTTGTAGCCATTATGTTCAAATTGAATATTCAGTGAAATTATGTTTTTGGTGAAATATTTGAGATATACACAGACCATAAGAGCCTAAATTATATCTTCTAATATATTGAGATCAATACAAGGAAAAGGAGAAAGATAGATCTACTTGATGATTATTATTTTTCAATACACTACCACTTAGTGAAGATAAATAAGGTAGAAAATGAATTATGTAGGAAGGATCATAGGGTTTTGACCCAAATGAGAATTTAGAGGGATCCAACATTCATTGATCTAATAAATATAGATATGAGAATTATTACAGAATTGGAGACATCAGTACATTTTAAAATTAATGAGAAGCCATATTTTTTGGAAAAGATAAACACTTACCAATCTGATGATAAGAATTTTCAAAATAAAAATTGAAGTTGTGAATGATGGGAATTTGGAAGACTTCATTTGTGAATGTGGAGTTTTGAAATTTGGAAAGAGACTATTTGTTTTATCTATACCTAATAAAAAAGGTGAATTATTGGATGATTATCATAGATAAAATTTCTCCATACACCCTAGTAGTACCCAGATATATAGGGAATTGATAGAACATTTTCATGGGAAAACGTGAAGCATGAAATTGAAAATTATGTGTCTATATGTTTGGTTTATCATAGAGTTAAGGCCATGTGATATAATCCTAGAGTAATCATGAAACATATTCCAATCCCTTTGTCTAAATGGGATTTAATTACTATGGAATTTGTCATAGGACTACCAAATAATCCTATATGTAAGGATGCAATATGGTTTATTATTGATTGTCTTACCAAATCTGCAAATTTCCTCATTCTAAGAGAAGAGTTACCTCTTGATAAACTCACAAGGTTCAATATTATTGGAGTTTTAATAATTCATAGAAAAATTATTTAGATTGTGTCTAATTATTACTCCAATTTTATATTAAAATTTTGGAAGTGTATTCAGAATTCTCTTAATACTGAGCTTCATTTGAGAACCACTTACAATCCTAAAACTAAAGTATTATCTAAAAAAATTATTCAAACATTGGAAGACATGTTATGGTCTTGATCACTGGACTTTTCAAGATATGTAGTTTCAATACCAAACTTTTATAGAGTTTTCATGTAATAAGAGTTTCCATTCAAGTATTCAAATGGAACCGTATGAAGAATTATATGGTAATATATTTTATAGTACATTTTTTTGGGTTGAATTTGATAAAGGGAAACATACAGTCTAATAAATTGTTGAGAAGACAAAAAAAGGAAATTACTATTCAGGCCCATATTAAAGTATCCCAAATAATGAAAAAGAGTTATACTATTAACCAAAGGAAATATTTGGATTTTCAAGTGAGTGATCATGTTTTTATTAATGTATCTCAATAAAATGGTGTCATAAGGTTTGGTAAGAAGTTAAAATTGAGTCCTTGGTATATCACACCCTTTGAAAATTTAGAATGGATTGGATCTGTGTCCTATAAATTTGGAACTCCACCAAGTATCTCAAAAGTACATTATTTTTTTCCTTATATCATTGTAAAGGAAGTAGATGCTAGACCCAATTCATGTACTCACTTCTGAAGAGATAGAGTTGGAACGTGGTAGAATTTACCCTGAAGAGTCTATCTGGATTCCTGATACAAGATAGAAAGTTTTGTAGAATCAAGTGGATCAACTAGTAATTTAATTTTTTGGAAATCATAAAATTGAGGTAGAAACTTGGGAACTATAGGATGTTATGAAGAAGAACCACCCTAATTTTTTAGCAGGTAATATCCATAAAAATTTCAAGGGTGGATTTTTTGTAGGAGGGAGGAATGTAATAAACAAGCCTCAATTATTGTATGTTAGATTTAAATTTTAATAAAACTATAATAAAATTAACATTTTAATATTTCATTGAATTTTTTTTAATGTGATAGGATGTAGATCAATTTCTCACTTGGTCAAAATAATCCTTGAATGAATTCTAGAAATTTCCCCTTAGAAATAATCTTTTATGAAAAATAAAAAATATAGTATTTAACTAATCTAAATTTTATTTATATAAATGTGTAATAATATTTATAATTAAAAATAAAATAACAATGTAGTTTTTATAAATAAATATAATATAATTTGGAGGTTAAAACAAGTTTTTTATAAAAACGTTTTTTAAGAAAAATGTTATTGTTTAAAAATTTATTATGTCTATCAAATTTAAATAATTAAAATAATATTTAAAGATGAATGATTTAAATAAAATTTATATATTATATATTTTACTACAATAATTAAAATCCATCTACTGATGAATACTATTAATACTATTAATATAAAATCATCTTATACTTGAAAAATGTATTTATTGAAAAACCATCTTTCGACACGATTTAGAGGCTTGTTTTAAAAATAAATTATTACACTTATGTTAATATAATTAAATAAAATTGATTCAATATTTATAATTATTATAATTAATATTAGGTAATAATTTTAACTTATTATTTAGTGACATAGAATAGTAAAAAAACAAAAATTAATTAACGTGGTTAAGGCCGGAACGAGATTTTGTGCATTACATGCACTTGTGTACAAAATAATTTTAAACACATATAGATTTTTCTGATAAATTTTATTTCATATTTATAATTATTGGGTCAAAATTCTCTAAAAAGTATCATTTTATTATAGTATTAAGGGATAAATTTCTAAGGTAAAAAACTAGTTACTGTGGTAAAATCTAAAATGATAAAAGTATGTAAATTTAGAAAATAAGAGAATAAAACATTTTAAAAATGTTCATTTTAAAATTTCAGAGATATTTATTGAGAATAAATTTTCTACACTCCATTATTTATCAATTATGGATGAACATGGGGTGACAGTGACTTCCTAGTACTGAATAGTTTTGAGTATTTACAAGAATCCCACTCCCCCAAAACTATAAAAGGGAACTCCATCCCCTTCCTGATTAACACATATAATGATATTTGGATCGACAAAAACATGCCAAAATATCTCTTCATGATCATTATTCTCATTTTACAGGTTCTAGTACTACTAAAATACCACCCCTAGGATCCTTAAGAATAGATCTAAAGGAGGTTCCACTAAGGGAAGGTAATCATCATAAAAAATCTCATTATTTTAAAATCTTATTTTACAACATTCAATTATTTATTAAAACATACAATACAATAAAATTAATATATACCATATAATGAGATACTATTATGTTTATGGAATAATATTTATTTGTTAATACAAAACTATTCACTTTTATGAGGTGTATATATTGCACCTTTTACGTATATAACATTAACATCGATTTATTCATGATTGATAATGTTTAAGTTAAATTTTATTCCTTTAAGGGGTTATAATTTAAAAGTTTAAAAATAGGTAAAAATTATTATACAATGTCACTTTATTTTGGGATTAATTTTATTTTACTTGATGGATTGTTTTCATTTATTCTTCATAAGATGCAATTTTTTTCATATAAAACATATATTTAATGTGTTTCCATATTTTGTATGCAAATTTTACCATTTTTCATTCTTGAATAATGAAAATAAATGTTTAAAATAAAACATATTTTATTTCTCTTTAAACTGGATATATTTTTATTCCATGTCCATGTTATTCCAAATTGTTTAAAAAAACCATTATTCACTAAAATGGTTTATCAACTAAATTTTAAGAAATCATTGAATTTTAAAATGTGTTTAAAATGAATATTTCTTATATTTTATGAATGTTAAATTTCCAATAAAATGTAAAAGGGGATTTTTTGAACATACATGGAGATAATGGACTTCCCTTCCACCATGACAATTTTAAGAAATATAGATAATTCTACACATTTTTTTATCATTTTAAAAATAAAACCTTTTAATAAATGTTTATTTTAATATTTCACTTGCATTACCTTTATTCTTTCATAGGACATGAATTTATTGCAAAAACCTATATTCCTGATAAACCTTTGGTCACCTCTCATCTCTTGATTTATTTTTTTATTGTTAAATTTTTCATATGAAAATTAATTTCTCGCCATAATTTTACACTATAAATTACATATCACTTAAATATCCATATTATTTTAATCACAGATATTATTATTACAAAAAACATATACCATTTTTACATATGGGTTTTACTTTAAAATGTATTTGATCAACTATGGAAATATTTATAATTCATTATTATTTACTGATTATGGATGTTAATGATAAATCATATTGTTCATGAATTAAATCAATCATTCGATATATGTGGAATTATTTGGGCATATAGTGATGGGTAGGTACTCAAATTTTATATCCCCTCTATGGATTAGTAGGTCCCATGAAAAAAATAAATTGAAAAAATTAAATGGTTTTGTACCCATTATTTTAAATTGTCTTGGTGAAAGTTATTGGAAGTTTATATATCATGATGACTGTGATCATGCCATACAATATTATGAATTTTATTCTATGTGAATTCAGTTATTATTATCCATAATATTATTGTATAAATAATATAAATGGATAAATTTTTACTAAAGTCATTGATGAAATAATATGTGTTTTTAGTTAATTATCCTTACATATTGATTATTCCATATCAAATCCTACTAGTAAAGTTATTGATTAAGTGGAATGTGTTTATTGTTATTTACCATTCCATATAGATTATGCCTTATTTACCCATAATAGCTTCTGTTTCATATAACCCTTACTGAGAATTTGATCTCACCATAGTTTTGTTTCCATTCCCCAGGATATAAAGATGAAATATTTGAATGATTTTCAATGGTGATGATAATTTAACTTATTTATGTTTTATATTTTATCCCCATTGTAAAATGGGAATCATGTATATATTTGGATCTCCAAGACCACTAAACTGACCAATCATTTGATATTCTCCCCCTTGTATATTTATAATGTAATAAAGTAACCATCAGATATGTGTTATTGGATTTGGGGTTGTTAAATAAATCATAACTAAAATATGAACAACATATTCATAATAAAAAATTATGTAGAAAAAACACAAGTTATAATATAAGATACAATAACCAAAAGATCCGAAATTCATCCCAATATCTAATCTATTGATCCTATGAAATATTATACATTATATGATTTCCATTACCTAGATCATTGAATGGAATATCTACATTCATCACAAGAGGACTTTTATAGGGTTTGTGTACATTTTAACCCCTAGTAAGTCACCACTTGACCCCTACCTTTCTATAAAAAGATCATGGATTTATATTAAGAATATAAATAATAAAAATAAGTAAGAATAACTAGAAAATCATTTTTTATGAAATAACTAAAAATAAATAAATAATTTTTCCTTGGGTGTTAGATTCTTTGTATCAGACAATCCACTCTGCAAATAAATTATTCATGATTCAAATATAGCTCAAAATCTAAAAATAAGGGATACATCCTTTTAGTAAAATCATGGGGGAAAATGAACTATAAAACTACATCTTACATATTATTTGGAATATCTGAATTTTCTGAAAATGGTGGAGTATGTTTACCCAAAGTGGAAATCCAGAAGGCCAATATGTCTTCTTAAATGAGTGGTTGTGGTCTTAGGAATGTTTTTAGTGATGTTTTTGAATTAAGTGAATTTTTTATGGATGCTCACAAAGAGGTCAACTCACATAAAGTTTTGTAGTATTCCAATTATTGGATAGAAGGTTTTTTTACATTTTGATGAATCTTCAAAGGATTTTTAGGGAAAGTGTGAGGTAATAAAAGAATTGTTCATCTATTGGAAAATTGATGTTCATACCCAAGAAGGTTACAATATATCGGTAATCTCATAATACAATAGATGGACCCATAAATTTTTATGAGGTTAGTGTAACCTTATTCTTGAGTGAGAACCTATATAAAAGTGGATTCCGTGGGAAACTATTTTTTAGGTTATGAAAAATCATATGTTTTAGTAATCTTTGAGTAAACCTAGTCAAAATTTATTGTAACTTTGTACTTATGATATAATGAAATATTTTGATGCTTATTTTTATAGATATAATATTAAATTATTTATGACATAAAATATTATTGTGTCCTTTACATTCATTGATTTATCTTTTATAATTATAGTTGAATGTTTGTGTGGGTTGGGGTAAACTTTATTTATTAACTGTAATTCAATTTGGTGATTAGGGTGATGGTGTTTTTTCCTATTTATGGTACATTTAACTTTCAAGGATTCCTTCTAGGAGACTATTTCCAGTAATATTGTCTTCAGGTGTATAAACATTAGATTTTTGTTTTATGTCTTGTGTTAAATACTATTAGTATCAAAGAAGCATGAGGTTTTCTTAGAGGCTCATTAGTTTACTCGACAACAGCTTAGGTAACATTATTAATTTCTCATATGTTTTTCTATTTAGTTAGATTCATTATTTAAAATGGTGATGGGGTTAGAATATATCAAGTTCCAATTTGAAAAATTATACGGAATGTATTTTGGAATCTACAAGATGTAGTTGAAGGATTACCTCATCTAGATGGACCTGAATGTTTTGTTGAACGGGGTCAATTAGAGGAAATGAAAAAATGATAATGGGAAAGCTTGGAGATAACAGATTTAGATGTTTTTAGGATTTAAATGATATAAAATTTGGAATTCATCATGTAGGATAAGAATACTACAGTGGAGTTGATGACAGTGATATGAGATATATATAAGAATCATGTGACACTCAATATGGTTTGCCTAATGTAATGATTTTACAACATGAGTCATTCAGAAGGAAGTTTTGAAATAGATCATGTGAATTATTTCCACATGACCAGAATCCAAAATCAATATGTGAAAGAGACTTTCATAGATCATGTATTGTAAATACATTCTTTATCCTCATTACCACAATATTGGGACTCAAAGGTGACAATATCAAGAAACATCAGGGAAAAAACTGACATGATCATTGATGATTTCCAGAAAATTATTTTGAATGAATATATTTAGGGGAGATATATTCATCAACCATAAAGTGATTCTTTTAATGAATATGATATAGGGAAATTATCTCATAAAATATGTTGAATATAATCAGAAATAAATTCAAAAGAGAGAAGTAGAGGTAAATCTACCCGATTTAGGACAACCTATTGGGATTTTGGAAAATGGGGTAATCTCAAGAATGAGAATCCGGAAAGTAAGGGAAATCCTAAAATACTAACTTCTAGGGATTTATCTTACATTGGATCAACTTGTTATTATAGTGAGTATCTAATTTTTTCGTCAATACACTAGTGGAATCATAAATTATAGATTCGATGTAATATTTCCTCTCCAGTAGTGAAAAGTGGTTTATATAAATTTTTTGTCGAGAAAATTTAGAAGATAGTATATAGAAGTAGATAAAGCTCTTGATATCATGGGGAATAGAGATGTTAGAATTCAGTTGAATAATGGAAGTTTTCTTAGGTTGAAGGAAGTTTGAATTATTATTTGATTTCAAAAGAACACAATTTCAACTTTTTTGTAGATAATGCTGGATATGGACCGACCTTTAATGTTAAAGTATAGACAATCACTTAGGGATCCACTCTCATAGCTAGAGGTGTAGAGGATAGTTTTTTATATTTTACTGGAAGGGTAGTGGGATCTATTTATGCTAGAAGTTTGAATACCACAAATTAAGATCTATGGAATTATCGGTATGAGAACCTCAATGAGAAAGGTATAATGGTTTTAGTAGGAAAATGAATGTTAAAGATGAATCATTTAGACTTCATAAGTTTCAAGATTTACATATATAGCATGTAACAAAAGGTGAGATTTAATATGACCTGAAGAACCCCAAACTTCTGGAAACTAGAGATAGACATACAAATGTTTAAGGACCTTCTCTAGTTAGATATCATGAAGGTTCATAATAATTTATTACTTTCGTTTCTAAATTTATAAGGAATGTATAGGTATACCTTATTAAAAATAATTATGAAGTGTTTGGAGTTTTTTTCAATATAAATCTATGGCTTAAAGGGAAACAATAAGTAATATGAAATGATTGAGATTAAAAAATGGAGATGTTTTCTCTAGAAGAAGTTTTTAGAACTTCTATAGGAACAAAGGTATTAGGAATGAAACAATTATACCTATAATACTGAATAAAAATGGTATAGCTGAATGGATGAATTATCCATTGATGGAAAGGTCACTAAGTATGAATTTCCATTTAAGAATGCCTAAGGTTTTTTTGGGTGGAATAAGTGAACATCACATATTACTTAATAAACTAAATATCATCATAAACAAAGGGTTAATATCTATTGGAATCTATATGGATAATAAATTCACTATATTTTTATGACCTAATGGTATTTATATGTTTATCATTCACACATGTTGATTCTAAAGATAGAGATAATCTAGAAGAGAACAAGCATGAATGATACTTTTCAGGATATATAGAAAAAAATATTGGATTTCAACATTGGTATGATAGGAAAATAAAATTATTTTTAAGTATTAATGTTCTCTATAATTATAAGGTTCTATAGAAGGACCAAAATTTGGAGTTTAATTAATATAAAAGATAAGAATCGACTTTAGTCTAAATTGATATGGATAGAGTTATCCAATATTCCCAATTGTTAGAGATTTCAGATGGATTTGAATCTTCTATAAGTACACAAATTCCAAATGAATGTTAAGAGGGTATAATGTATAGTTCAATAATTACACTAATAAAATATATAACTAAAACCTTAAGAACTAATGAGGATAAATCCAAAGTTATGAGGGATGGAATTATGGAGGTTTTAATTCGATAAAGGATAGAACCAGAAGTAGATTTTTGGAGGCCTGTAATATTTTGAGGACTAGTATATAGATATCCACATGACCTCAATTTTATAATTTTAACTAGTGGTTGATAACATAAGACCTAAAAAATAGAATCTATCCTTAGGGATTGCAAAAAATGGGAGTTGTCTATAATTAATTTGTTTCAATCACTTTACGTGAATAACACATGGGATGCAATAGATATACCACATGGAAAAAGTCACCAGATAAAAACTGTATTTTTTTTTTAAAATATAAAGATTATGGAAGTAGAAGGTATAATGTTAGGATGGTGGTCATAGGATTTTAGCTAAATGAGGGAATAACCTTTTCTATAATTTTATATATATTAGAAAAAACATACTACCGTAAAATCAAAGTTGAGTTTGGTTTATTATGAAGGATTAATTATATAATTAATGGATGTAAATTCAAATTTATTTCATGGGGATATAGGGGATGAAATATATATAAAACAACTTGGAAATTTTGCAGATAAAAAATCCGAGCTTGGTGTAAAAACTGAAGAAAATTATCTATGGATTGAAAGAAGTACTAAGATTGTTGAACCAGAAGTATGAATATTTTATAGCGGATAAAGTTTCATTTGGAGTGACTCAGATAATTATTTTTATCTAGCGGAGAAATCATTATACTATTATACATGGATGAAATGGTTTTGGTGGGTTCATCAATTCAATAGATTCATAATATGAAGAAGGTCATGTCAAGGATGTTTTAAATGAAAGATATCGATGAATAAAATAAGATCTTTGGCATGAGGATTGAGTTATATAATAATATTAAATATTTTTTTTATCTCAAAAAGAGTATGTCCATAAAGTTGTAGAAATTTTTGTGAGGATCTGATGTAAATGTGTTTATAATCCTCTTGTAGGATACTTAAAAGTCTCAAATGAGAGTGAACCATTACTAAAATAAGATACTAAACACATAGAAATAATACTGTGTGAATCAGTGGTTCACTGTATCATGTATTTTATATTTTTAACTCAAATAAATATTTCCCATATAGTGAGATTTTTTAGTATGTTCATGTCAAATTTGGGGAATGGGAATTGGGAATATATGAAGTGGATCATGAGATATCATAGATGAACAAAAGATACTACCCTTTTCTTTGGAGATGATGATATAATAATAATGCATGCTAATATATAATTTGGGGGAGTCTCATATTAATGGAAAATCCAAACCCGATTTGTCTTCTATCTTCAATAGAACCACAGTCTATCGGATTTCAAGGATAAAACTGATGATTTCTCTCCCCAAAATAGAATTAGTGTACTGTGAAAGAATGGAAGAATTAAAGAGATGGTATGGTTGAAGTGTTTGATTAAGGAGTTATAATATATCTCAGGAACAAGAATACTTTATTATGATAGTCAAAGAGAAACCCCTTAGGCTAAAAATATGGTGTTTAAAGGGAGGATGAAGCATATGTACCTAAAGTACCATTATGTCCAAAATATGTTTGAAGATGTAGAGTTAGTGAAGTAGAAGATAATAGAGAATAAAAACCTATCAGATATATTAACCAAATTATTATTCCTAGCGAGGCTGAAGCAACATCATGCCATTTTCAGACTTTGGGTAATGGGAAAGGAAAAAGAGTAGTGTTGCATGCAGTAAAATTCCAAAAAAAGTATTCCATTTTCCAAACCTTAGGAGGATATTTTGGGTCCTTGAAGTAGTCTTCATGTGGGATAATTTTTAGATTATGTGGATTCACTAGTGTTGGAGTAAATTAATCAGATGGAAAACATTTGGTAGACCCTTAAACCTTGTTAGAGCAATGACAGTGGTGTTTCGCATGTTGGCAGTGGGGTTTTGAAATGATGTTAATTTACGATTTATTCTCAATAAAGACTTCATGCCAACATATGTTCTATAGTTTTTAAATCACCAGAAGGAAGGTTTTATTTACATTGGGATCACTCTTAAATTGTATGTTATGGGAACTAGTGAGGTGTTCAAAGCACTATTCGTCTACTGATGATTGGCGGTCTGGTTGAGGAAAGTTATAAGATATCAATAGTTTCATAGAATAATGGATTGAACCCTATGTTTGTTGGAGTCTAGTGCAACTGGAAAACTGGTTGGGACCCTCTATAAAATGGGAGTGGGACTGCATTTCTGAGGTGTTTAAAAATCATTTGAGTTGGTGATATATGTGTCTTCCTTGTCACAATTGAAGGTAACTTTTTTTACTTATGATATAATGAAATATTTTGATGCATCTCCCTATGGATATAAGAAAAAAGTCCAAACATTGTAAAATATTTTCATTTAAATTACTTTATTTGTTTATCTTTGGTAATTATTCTTGAATGTTTTTGTGGGTTTGAGTAAACATACTTATATAAGTGTAATTCAATGCAGTTATTAGTATTAAGGTGTTTCTTCTTAGTTCTGTTACATTAAAATTGTGATGAGTCTTTCTAGTAACATGTTTCCACCATTGTGGTCTTCTGATGGATGAAATTCTATTGTGTGATGTTGGTGTGGGATTATTAACAACTAAGGTTGGAAAATTACCTGGGAAAATGAATACATCCTCCCTTAGTTTCCTCTATCATAATTTTTAAATCTATCAATATATTAAATTTTAGATTACTGGATCAAAATTTTCATCCCTATAATTGTAGTTTGTTATGTATCTTATGTAAGAAAGTAAAGTATAGGATTTAACTCTTTATTGATATATCCTACAACACAACCTTTTCATTAGGATTTTTAGTAGTGAGAAACTCAAATAGATCCATCATTACATCATATTATTTTCCAATTTCCATTTTTATGTTTCATCATAGAAGATGATGGTGTTTTAATAAGTATCGATGAGAAAATCCATAGGTATTTCTTATATTTTTTGGTTGAAACTAATTTGAAGATAATTTTTCGATCAGATAATTTCAATGAATAACTAACTCTTTTCATTAGTATGCTTAAAGTCTTAGTGATTTTTTATAACTTATATATTCAATACTACTTTTGTAAAGTTAATTTGATACTGCTCAAAATTACTAATATTGGTCTCAATTTTGATTATTTTTCTTTTTTTACTTGAACATGTTTGATATGCATCCTTTTTTTAAAGATGATATTAATCATGATAAACATAGTATATCCTTTCTTCAAAGTTCAATAAAGCAATTTCTTGTTCAATATATATATATATTACTCTCTAGGAACCCCAAAAAATCTCTCCCTAGGACACCATTCTATAACCGAGGAACCTGAATAAAATTTATAATAATATTAATATAATCCTTATTGATTTATAATGTTCAGAGAATATATATATAACAGAGTCATAATAACCCTCGAAGATTATCCTAATATTCTATAACAAACATAACATCACATGTAATCTAAAAAACTTATCTAGTGGTATAAGAAATCACTATGTAGATTGTATAATAGGAATAACATCTCAAATAACATAAAACCTTTGGAAAATATGTTTAAGTAAACATTTCATTTGGATTAAACTTAGTTTTGGTTTATGTTTACTCCATCCCATGTAGAAAATTTCCAATACCATATAATAATATATTAGTGATGAGTAGTAACTGACCAAATAGTTTGTTGAGTCCAATTCCCAAGCTAGGGTAATAAGTCTTAACACCACTAATAAGTATTTTAAAAACATAGTATACAAGAAACTATGGATTTATCTCGTTATACCAAGGAGAAATATAAAATGGGAGGAAGGAGGGATGTCTTATCTAAATATCACCGATGGTTATCTCCTATAGTATCTTGAAAAAAACTGAAGGAGATGACAACTTTTAAAAACATAGATAAATGGGATATTTACCATTTCTTATTATAGAAAAATATTACATAATACTAGAAGAAATGGAGATGGAGTCACTTTAGGTTCACTTGATTAAGGTTCCCTCAATAGCATGATGAATACATGTATCAAACTAGGGATGATGAATCACTTAGAGGAGAAGAAAATCGAGGAGTGATTGTAAGTGGAATATATAAAATAATTCATGGAAATGGATCTCGATGAAGTGGATTATTAGGATTCCAATTTCTATAAGAAATTTCAAGTTAAAAGGCCACCCGGTGGCTATGGAAAATCTGATGGGGGTCTACTAGACTTTTTTCAGCAATTCATTATCCGATTTCAATACGCTGAGTACCCACAAATTTCTCCTACACAAAACTTTCACTTATTTCCACCACCTTTCTCCACCAAATCAATTTATTTCCTATTTCAAGTTCATAACATTCAAATTCAATCCATTTAACAATTAAATAACTAAAAATAAAATTTGATAAAAAACCTAATAATTAGGATCCTAAAAGAAACATTAAATATGGAAAATTATTTTCATATAATGATATAAAGGATATGATATTAATGAATGTTTGGAAATGATATTTATTAAATACATTATTGAGTAATTTTTTAAAATTTCTATTAAATTTTGTGATAAGTATGATCAAATGGTATGAAGTAAAATTTTAAAATTGACGGTGTTTATGAAATTATTAAATACTGATTAGTGCCCAATTATTTGAGAAAATAATTATTATATGACTAGTAGTTGATTGTAATTTATAATAATGATTACTAAAATGTTCGAAAATCATTGTTATTATTATTTTATGAAATTAAAATTTCTATAAAATATAAATTTCTTGATGAAATATATTTATGATGTCAAATAAAATCATGTATATATTAGAATATTTTTGCATGTTATTGGATACATGAAATAACAAGTTATTTGTTGATTTTTTCTATGAAAAAAAGTGATAGGTTTTTTTTCCAAAAAATATATATGGATTGTTTGTTATGATGATATTAAAGCTATTAATTGTTTAATAATGTTGCCAATTTTCCATATTGATGATTTAATTTTCCATATCATAACCATGATATAATTAGAATACACACCTATATTTTATTGGAATCATTATATGATTTTGGTTAATAAGAATAAAATATAAGATAAAAGGGTAATGTTCTTCAATAAATTTAAATTCACTAATTGATATTTGATGTAAAATTAAGTTTTAAATTAGTGATGAGCTAATTGATTTGGATCAACATTAAATTTTAACACTCGACTAATTAGGTTCTAATTGTAATTCACCAATGTGTGATTAACCATGTTTAAAATGTTTATTGGTGGAAAATTAATTTATTGGTACTTATGTGGTCCAATTTATAATGTTTTGATAAGAAAAATATTTTTAATTGTAATTTATTACAATTATACGAATTATCAATGATTAAATAAAAATGAAGAAACTAGTATAGTTTATTTTATTTTAAATATAGTACAATGATGTTATGATTTTACTTTGTATATTTGGTTTAATATATTAGGGTTAAGGGAAATCTTATGAACCTTATAATGTTGTGATGGGAGAATATGGTTGATAAAGGGTGTTTTCTACTTGAAAAATGAAAAATGGTGTTCTTGTAGAGTGGAAATGTTGCAAATGATGGATATTTTTATGAAGAAAGAGATATAATAGATTGGGTTATTTAAATTGGTAGTCATGTTCTATAACTTGTGTCATGAATGACCCCCTATTGGCACCCCTCTTGAGATAATAGTTGAACGTGCTGTCATGACACATCAAATTGATTATGATTTTATGGCTGATTTACAATATAGGGAAGACCCTAGTTCCTCTCTCAACAAGAATTCATGGGTTTAGATTGTGTATTTTTAATAAGAAGAACTAAAAGAGGTGGGTTGTTTTGAAAATAGCTTTAAGAAGACAACTTAATTAAAAGAGATTATTATTTTAAAATCCAAGTGGATTTTGTAAAATATGAGATAAAAGGGTTCATTGTGAGTTAACTACACAACTTTCATGTTCATTGTTCGTGGTTATTAATTAGGGTTTTATGTAAGTCTTTGGTTGAAATTAATCAGAATCTCGATGACTTTCGAAGATTTTATATCAAAGTACATTAAGCCAACCCTTAACATAACAATCATATAGCTATGGTCTGAATATCATTCATGGTATAATAACTTATAAAGAAACTTGAAATCTTAAATAATTGGGGAAGAAAAAGATTCTTGTGCTGTCCAATTAGAACAACACAAGTCACACACTCAAGACTTCACATCGATAATTTAAAGTAAAGATTATTTCATTCGAGTCAATCAAAAAAGCCTTCAAACACAAATCAAAGTAATATAAATCTAAATGAAATGTTTTCAAACCCAAAATAAATCAAAATAGTAGTAGTAAGTGTTCTGAAATATCCTTTACAAGATGTGTATCACCCTCACAATGAACGCCCATTGTTTAGCTCAACATCGGTATGAGGAGGGGGCATGTGCGGAACATTGCCTTCAACCTTGAACTACCTATGAAGATATGGGCCTCTAGAGCTTTTTGGATTAGTAGAGGAATCCTTGGAGTCTCCAAACTGGCAGATCTTGGACTCCTGGTCAAACATGCAAATGAGGTGCCTATGGTTCCTTTTTACAAGCAAAATGGGACACGATTTTGAGCATCATGTTTTTTATACCAATTGTGTCTCAGTTTTTGACTAGTAGAAAGTTGTATCATGACTTGGAAAAAAGAAAATAGTTTTCTATGGCCTCTTTAATATCTAAATATCATATTTGGTGGCCATTACACAGCACTATTAGGAGATATGGTCAAAAGACCGAACCAAACTTTTGAATTCGGTAAGATTTTATCTCCTAAAACGAATGGTTCTGATGGGCCATCAGATGGAAGAATTGGGATTCAGTTCCTTGATATGAGTTGCATACCATGATTTTTTGGAGCATAAAACAAGAATCATCCCATTTGGAGGCACAAAATTATCATAATGTTCAAAACAGTGGATATATGTCCATGGGATGCCATGCAGTTTGGCCCATTTCCCTATGGATTATCTCTGGGGCCTCCAAATCCCCTCCTCCTACAATTAATTCCTGAAAACAAGAAACAATTACCATTTTAATAGTGATAAAAAATATATAAATTAATCTAAAATGAAGTTAAATTTGTTATTATTTCTATAATTTTCAATACAAAACAAGTTTAGTACAGTGGTGTTAGGGTGAAAATAAAAGAGTGAATCATGGTGCAATCACAGCCTCACACATAACCATTTGAACTCCTGGGAATAGTCTTATATCTTACCCAAGTATCATTACCAAATAAAACGTGAGAAAGATTCTATGATTCTTCTGAAATGAAATTAATCTTATCTTGTTTATGAAATCAATTTTCCTATCATTTTTCTTCTCTCACATTCGAATTTTTTCAACTTCATTTTTTCACGAATGCACCATGCCACAACCTACCTAACTTATAAATTTTCAATATTCCCTCAAGGAAAATATGAAATTGGAGTTATTCTCTTTACCCATAGTTCATGTGATCTTTCCGTATGCTTCAAAGATTCTATGTTCTGTACTGGAAGAAACTTGTGTGATACTCAAGAGGACTTCCAATAGGTTGTTTTCATTTTCTAGGGTTGGTGGGATATAATATATTAAAAATATGAGGCATAAGAGGAGTGTTTAATATATTAAGTACAAAAAATTATAAAATTCAGAAAGTGTTCACAATTAATGTATAAACTCATACCCTGAAAACGTGTATCACTTCCAACTCACTATCCCCATTGTCCATTTGTGTGGGTAACATCTGATCAGTGAATAATAGTGAATGAAATTTCTATTTTCTCCATTAGTTTTTTTCTTTTTAATCTATTTTTTTAGTGTAAAATGCTATTTTATTTTTTAATAATTTTCATTGGAGATAAAGATGAAAAAATGTGTAAAATAATGATCTAATATGTATTGTGAACTGACTGCCCAAGGAAAATGTAGGCACCCATTCTATAAATCCATAACAATGATTCATTCCTGATAGTTCCCACAGAAACACCCTCTTCCCCACATTGTTGGAAGTAAAAAAATATGTAAACATGAGATGGGTAGGTAGGGATAAATATTCAATGTGGATACTTAACAGGAATTTCATGGTCTCTAAGGCTTAAAAAGGGTAAAATGTCAAGGTGGAAAAAATAGAGGTTAATTGCACGAAGGGATTTTCAATGAATGATGGACTCTATCTGGAATGAAGAACAGTTGAATCATATGTATTCTAATAGAATCAAGTCAATTTTTAGTTTCTCTTCATGACCCGAGACTCTCAATAATGTTATTAAAAAGAAGAATATGCAATAAAGGGATTAGAATGTCTCTCAGGAAAGGGATTAAAATATTGGTAAGTTCTACTGAGGCCTATGTTTCAAATATCCATTAAACACATAAGAATGATGTGAAAATATAAATTCTAGAAAAAGATTCCATAACAACATTCATTTGAAAATCATTTTTCCAAAAACAATGGAAATTTTACACACAATTTACTCCAGAATGAAAAATTATTTAGAATTCTTTTAAAGTGGGAATCTTTTTCTAGGATAAAATTAACATTCTATAACAAAATAATGGAACAAAATAGGGGGCACGTGACAATACTATTCAACAATCGAGAAGAGAGAGAAAAATGATAAAACTTCATAACTAACCTAGGAATGTGCCCATCCCCCACACCTAGAACTTGCAGTGTCCTCACTGTAAAAAAAGAGAATGTGGGAAGGAAGGATAAAACCCGATGAGTATAATTCATAGGTCACATCTTTAACATAGAGTTACTCCATGAGGGACTCAAGAACGGGTTCGTGAAATTGCTTCCACCGCTGCCTAGTGACAGTGGAGGTTCTCTTGGTTTCTTTATTTTGAACCTGAACAACATCAAATAGAGAGACATTATTAAGAGCATATGGGCCAAACCAGTGATAACGAAGCTTACCTAGATGAAATTTCAGACATGCATTGTAGAGGAGGACCTTCTTCTTAATTTGGAACTGAAAATGAAGGATATGATGGTCTTGGTAAGCCTTGGTTCGCTCTATATAAATTTGGGAGTTCTTATATGCATCTCTTCTCATTTTTTCAAGATCATGAATCTACAACTTCCTTTGAGCACCTGCGTTGGAATGATTATAATTGCATTGTTTGATGGCCCAGTAGGCCCAGTTTTAACTCTCAACAAAGGGGTGACAAAACATTCCAAAAACAATCATATAATGTGACATTCCAATTGTGGTTCTAAAAGCAGTAGAATAATCCCATAATTAATCATCAAGTCTAAGAATCCAATCTTCTATATTGGGTTGAACTATTTTTTCAAGATCATGTTTTAACAATATATTTGACACCTTGTTTTGACCATTGGTATGTGAGTGATATGCAATATTCACTCAATGACTGACCCCATATTGATACAAAAGTGATTGCACTGTTTGGTTGTGGAAATGAGAACCATGTCCACTGATGATGACCATAGATAATCCAAACCTACAAGAAGATTTGAGTTCTCAAAAATTCTACAATTGCCTTAGAATCAAAAGTCATTGTAGCTCATACATCTACATATTTTTAAACGTAATCAACAACCAGAAGAATGTACAAGTTACCAAAAGAATTGGGAAATGGACCCATAAATTTAATACCTCAAACATCAAAAATTCCATTAAAGAGTAATAAGTCTTGCGGAATTTCATTTCTTTTAGAGACATTATTCTTTATTTGACAACGAGGAAAAGATTTACAAAAATCTTGGGCATTCTGAAAAAGTGTTGGCCAAATGTGACCCAATTCAAGGAATTCACAAGCAGTCCATTGGGGACAGAAGTGGACCCCACAAGAAAGAGTGTGGCAGAATCTAAGGATAGTCTAAAACTCTCTAATTGAAACACAATGACTAAAGACATGATCACTACATGTGCGCCACAGATAGGGGTCTTCCCAAATGTACCAACTAGACTGATTTTTTAGATGACTGTCTTGGTTTTTGTGGAAATCAGTAAGAATGAAAGATGCTACCAAATACTTTACGATTTTGGAATACCAAGGAATAACATTTGTAGGTGGTACAATTGCTCATCAAGAACCATGTTATTTATACGAATATAGGGGGATGATTCAATGTTTGGGGATGGGGTAATCCAACTAATATGGTTAGCCACAACATCCTATGATCCTTTTTTATCTCTAATTTCTATATTGAATTCTTGAAGGCTGATCATCCAGTGAATGCTACATGGTTGGGATTTTGGTTTATTAAGGAGATACCAGAGGGATGCATGGTCTGAGTACACAATGTATTCGGACCCCAAAAGGTATGAGCTGAATTTTTTCAATGTAAACACAATGGAAATGAATTCCTTTTCATTTGTGGTGTAGTTTTCTTAGGTAGGGTCCAATGTACATGAGGCATAGGCAATGAAATATGGAGCTCAATCGATCATTTGTGATAATACTTCCCCAACTACATAGTTAGAGGCGTCATAGATGAGCTCAAATGGTAAATCATACCAAGGTGGTTGGATTACTGAGGGTAAAGTGAGACTCTATTTTAACTTATTAAATGCTTCTTACATTATTTATCAAAAAACATTCTTTTTATTTTGAGAGTATTTAAGAGAGGAGGAGTTCAGTTTTACTAAATTTACGAATGAAACGATAGTAAAATACAACATGTCCTAGGAAAGACTGAACATCCCATACATTTTTAGGGAATGGTAAGGAATAAATGACATTCAATTTTTAGTAATATACTTGGATACCATCCCCAGAAATGAAATGCTACGAAACTATACCATGTCTCACCATGAAATGGAACTTCTCGTAATTCAATATGATATTATTTTCAACATAGAGATTTAGTATTATACCTAAACTACTCAAAATTTCATCAAAAGAGGAGCCATATATAGGAAAATCATCCATGAAAATTTCCATGGAATTCCCCAGGTAATCCAAAAAAATACTAACCATACATCGCTAGAAAGTAGTCAGAGCATTGCACAGACCAAATAGAATCCTTTTGTAGGAAAATGTTCCAAAGGGGAAAGTTAATGTTATCTTTTCCTGATCATCAGGGGAAATATGGATAAAAAAGTATCTCGAATACCCATGCAGAAAATAGTAATGGGACTTCTCCACTGGCCTCCCTAGCATTTGGTCAATGAATGAAAATGGGAAATGATCCTTTTTAGTGGGTTGGTTTAGTCCATTATAGTATATGAAAACATTCCAACTAATCTATACATGAGATGGAACCAATTCAATTTTTTCATCTTTAATAACTATAAGACCAGTTTTTTAGGAACTAATTGAATGGGACTAACACATTGATTGTCAGAGATGGGGTAAATGATTCCAGTTGCCCATAATTTTGTCACTTCATTTTTAACAACATTTAAGAGGCTTGGGTTCAGTCGATATTGTTCGTTCCTCACTGGTTTAGCCTCATCAATTAACAAAATATGATGTGTTCAAATTGATGGGCTAATACCAGAAATTTCCATAAGTGTCCATCCCAATGTGTGTTCATACTCCCTCAAAAGTTCAAGATGTTGCAATTCACGATTATGAGATAGTTAACTAGAAATGATGATGAGAAACTTGTTTCTATTTTAGAGATATGAATATAGTAAATCTTGAGGCAGTTGTTTCAGTTCCAATTCAAGTTGATTTTTGATTGATGGGAGTCTGTGTGAAAGTGAGTGGTCACTAATCTCTTTTAACTACTAAATGTTATCATCCTCAGATGAGGAATGAGATTTTACTAGATTAATTGTATCATATGTAGTAATTGGATCCTTAGTGTTTAAGATATTATTATTTAATAAAAATGCATGAAACTTTTCTAGACCACTACCACAATAAATGCATGATTCATTACCAATAATTTCAGTCAAGGATGAAAGCTCCGAAAGGGGATCCGGGGAATGAAAAAGAAGTGTTTTTAGGGGAAGGGAGTACATTTATTGAATTTGCTGAGAGCGAGGAATGTTCTTCTGAGGGGAGTTTCATGGAATAAATGTTTTTGAAATAGACTATATCACCCACAAATTCCATAGATAATTTACCATTATGGACATTAATTATGGTTTTAGAGATTTTAAAGAAGGGCCTCCACAATATAATCGGGGAATGTCCATTCATCCTATAATCTTCCATTTTTAGCACATAAAAATTAGAAGAAAAAATTAAAATTTTCAACCTCACAAGAACATCCTCTAACACACCAGAAGGTAATTCTATACTATATTTTTCTAGATCAATGACAATTCCAGTGCACTTCAGTTCACCAA
The DNA here is from genome assembly GCA_963277665.1 of Viscum album. Taxonomy (NCBI): domain Eukaryota; kingdom Viridiplantae; phylum Streptophyta; class Magnoliopsida; order Santalales; family Viscaceae; genus Viscum; species Viscum album. The sequence continues at coordinate 2,011,602,779 of OY728160.1, forward strand.
CCAACAAAGAAGAGTAAATGGAGCAAGGAATCAAAATTATAGAAGAACCTAAATCAAGCATATAATTGTAAAATGAATACTCCCCTATGGTGAATTTAATCAAGAATATCCCAAGATCATTGCACTTGGGGGAATCGATGGTTCTATCAATGATGATACATTCCTCCCAAATACCACCTTTTCATCTTTATGATGTTTCCTTAGGTGTGTACACATCTCCTTTAGAAACCTGGCACATCGTGTAATTTTACTCATGACATCAATCAAGGGGATAATGACCTGCACTTTTTGAACCTTTCCAAGATTTTATTATCAATTTATGTTTCTTTTTCTTATTAGTTGGGTGGACCTTTGGGGAAATGGAAGAGGAATGGATGGGATTAGTGGTTAATCAATAAAAAACCATTTGCTTTTGTAGGGATTCTCTCAGTACAAGGGTTTTTCTCATTTGAACATTTTTTTGTGGTTGGGAAGGTTGTTTCCTTAGGAGAGGATGAATCTAAAGTAGGGTTAATTTGGATTTTATGTTATGTTCCACTCCTAAGGGTAATGGAAATAACATTTCCCTTATCCCTAGGGTTAACAGGTGGTTGAGATACTGGTTTACCAGACCCATGGATTTGGATTTCACCCACTGAGATAGCTAGTTGCCCTAATTGAGTATTGGGGTCTTTAATGGCCGCCTGAGTGGTTTGTTGGAATTAGAGTGTGTATTTTTAATAAGATGAACTAAAAGAGGTGGTTGGTTTTTAAAACAACATTATAAACATAACTTAATTTAAAGAGTTTATAGTTTAAAATCTATGTGGATTTTAAAAAATATGAGATAAAAGGGTTCATTGTGAGTTCAGTACACACCTTTCAAGTTCATTGTTCTTGGATATTAATTAGGGTTTGATGTATGCCTTTGGATGAAATTAATCAGAAACCTGATTACTTTCCAAGCTTTTATATAAAAGCACATTGAGCCAAACCATAACATAACTATCATATTGTTAAGGTCCATAATTCATGCATGGTATAATAACTTTGAAAGAAAATTGAAATATCAACTAAGTGGAGAAGAAAAGGATTCTTGTTCTATCCAATTGGAACAACACAAGTTACACACTCAAGAATTCACACCAATTGACTAAAAGTAAAGATTATTTCATTCGAGTCAATAAAAAAATATTTCATACATGAATCAAATTAAGATACTTATAATGTAAATGTTTTAAAACCAAATATACGTCAATCTTTTATTAGTAAAAGTTCGGAAACTCCCTTTACATTTTTTATAGATCCCTCACAATGAATGCACACCGTTTAGCTCGACATTGGGAGGAGGAGGAGGCTCATGTGGAACTTCACCTTAATCCTTAATCCTACTAAGAGGATATGGGCCTCTAGATATTATTGGATGAGGGGAGGATTCCTTGGGGTCTTTAAATTGATAGATATTTCCCACCTAGTTGAATGTGAAAATGAGATGCAGAGGCTGCCTTTTTATAGTCAAAATGGGACATGGTTTTGAGCACACTATTTTTGAGATACCACTTATGTCTCTGTTTTAGACTTGTACAAATCCATATCAGGACTTGGAAAAAAGATAAGGGTTGTTTTCTGGCCTATTGAATATATCCATGTCAAATTTTCAGCCATTAGATATCTGAATTAGGCGATATGGTTAAAAGACCGAACCAAACTTTTGAATTTGGGCAGATTTTAACCCATGGACAGAATGGTTTTAATGGGCCATCAGATGGATGGATTGGGCTCTAGTTCCTTGAGATGAGTTTTAGTATAGGAAGTTATGGAGAGGAAAACATCGTTTCTGACCATTTGGAGGTATGGAATTCTCATAATGTTGAAAACAATGGATAGATGTCTATGCGATGCCATGCTGGTTGGTCCATTTCCTTCTAGATCATCTCTCGGGCTTCCAAATCACCTCCTCCAACAATGAATTCATAAAAAGAGTAAAATTTCCCTTTATAACAGAGATAAATAGAAAATAAAAAAATCAAACAAGAAGTGAAATTTGTTATTATTTCTATAATTTTCAATACAAAACATGTTTAACACAGTGGTGCAAGGGTAAAAATGAAACAGTGAATTGTGGTGCGATCAATAGTGAAGAGAGTTTGGACCCACAAGGAATTTATCTAATAATCCATGGGTTAGTGACTAGAAATAGGGGAATATTACATACAAAAATGGTAGTAATTACCCTTAACATTCCTAGAAAAATAATATACCACCAAAAAAACTCCATAATATAAATAAAACATCCTAATCCCAATACATGAAATAACATACAATGAAAAAAATGAAAATTAAAAATAAACCATGAACCACTCTAATAAAAGTGACCGTGAACTCTAGAAACTCACGAAAAAACACTTTGAGATAGTAAGGTCTAACCTAAAAACTAACTCACACCTCTATATCTGAAAAAGTATACATTTATATAGGGGTGAACATGCAGGTATACTCTTTATGATCTTACCTGAAACATCTCATGCGATTTTGGAAGAATCATAATAAATCCCCAATGAATAAATAGAGAAAAAAATAAACACTAAAATAGGTAAACTATATTTAAAATCACACCTAGGGACTCTCACCAAGGGATTCACATAGTTAAATAATATAATATCAAAAGAATATATATAAGGAAGGTACCCTGTATACACTTTCCTACTGAAAAATCACCCTAAACCCCAATGAATTACATATTGGTGCACCCAAACCCTCCATAAATCATTTTTAACACATGTGAAAACCAATTAAAATCCCATCTTCATCTCATATTTCACCTTATGGAACCCGTCAAAAAAATATCACCACCTCATACTATACCCCGTGAATCGTATCACATAGTAAAACCAAGAGTTATCATAGACCTATGTAAATACATAATACACCGTAAACACTCAAAAATAATGTATAAATACACATTTGATGCAATTAAATACTATATCCTTAAGTCTCTACAACCTGTATATACATTTATTCTACAATTGAGATTGACTACAGCCTATATGAGATCCTACCTCATAACCACAAGCCACCACAACCCAGGTATGGGTACATAAAATACTACAAACAATTCTACATATGGAGGAGATAAATGAGTAGGGGGATTAGTTTACATTATATATATATATATATGACAACATAGATGTTTAGAATGCACCTATAACCCATGGAAAATATGTGCATCATCTTTCCCAACCGAATTGAGTGGTAGTGTGTATGAAAGTAATAGAACATAATGAGTGTATGGAACATTACCTGTCTAAGGTATACTTATATACCTAAGACTCAAGATATATTTAATTCCCCATAGGATAACTAGGATGTAATCATTAGGGCATGGAATATAATTTCATTCTTAGAATATAATCAACAAGGTTCATTACGAACCTAAAAAATTAGTAACTAATAATTTCAATTCATTTATAAAATCATATTATCAATTCTGATTTAATAATTTCATAGCCATCATAATTTATGATGCTTTTATAATTGAATGTTTAATTCCAAATTTCACAACCATTCCCTTAGAGAATTTACCTAAACCAATCCGTTGTTTCCATTTAATATATCATTCCATAATCAAAACCCATTACCATTAATTCATTTATTATTTCATTATCATTCCATAGTCTTAGGTATTATGTGACCCAACTGAACCCATATTAGGGAAGATAAATACATGAAATAATAAAGAAAACTAAAACAATAATTTTTTTTATATATTAGATAATAATCTTGTAAACATACCTTAAACAAGGGTCTAAACTTGATACAACCATCCTAACATAATACATCACACCTTTCTATACTAACCATACTATCTCACTGTCAGTAACATCAATCCACTACCACAAACAAGGTAAAAACAGCCCCTCACCAAATAACCAAACTATTCTAAATTCTATTTAATCAAAAGAATGGTGATTCATAAAATAAAATTTCAACATGCACAATTTTATTATAAATACCTCAATAAGAATCAATTATATATCATCAAAGTATGAAATCACATAGTAAAAAATAGTAGGCTTAAAAACCCCAAACATTAATTTCCAACAAAATAAAAATTTCCTTTTCTATCATAAATTAACCAATCCAATTATTTTAATATTTCATCAATCTGAAACATATTTTTAAAAGTTCTAAATGTTGATATATACTCTATAAATGATGTACAAAATAATTCATAACTTAAGTGATTTAAAGAGGACAAATATATTCATTTTATTATTTATCCACATTATCACGCCAAATATAAGTCACTTATCAAATGTTTTTTAAAAAATAAATCCATTAACACATAAATTAATGAATAAAAATAATAATATCACAATATCATGAAAATATAATGTTGTGATATCAAGAATAAATATTCACAATTCCCCTACACTTTCTGTTTATAAAATTCCAGATTATTATCATTTTAAATTGTATCTTAACCATTTGTATTGATGAAATTTAGGTATGTTTAAACGAAAGTTTCACCTAATAAAAAGTTAATATTATGGATCCATTACATAAATTTGAATCTAGGAATACTTGAAGAACATGAACAAGGAGAATGTAGAGACTTTAAAAATCATATAACTCACAAGGAACCTAGCCTGGTCAATTTGGAAGATCCCATGTGAATCGAAGGGATATAAATTGATTGAGGAAACCCAAAATAATCAATGTATAGAGTTTATATTAAATTTAATTATATTTGAAATGATAATGAAATCAGAATGGAAAGAGGAAAATTTGATGTTCAAAATGATGTTGTGAGGAAATATTATCAATTACTACCTAACATTGACACAAAAAAGAAGTGTATATAGTGTTTCAGAGCTCCATGTGACAACATTAAATCAATGGTAGTTATATAACCTACCAAAATGGGTAAAGGAATAAAATAATACAATTTAAAAAAACCCCAAAACTAGAAGGTAAGACCGATTTAAACTTACTCTATGGTGTGTTGGTACTCAACATGATCATGTCTCCGTCGACCATGACTTCCCACAAGAACCCACCCAAACATGTTAGTATTCCCCTATTAGTTTAAAACTCTCCACAACTCGGACTATGACACAAACAACCCCTATTTAACATTTCTAACTCCCTAATATACAACTCGACCTTACCTAGACACAAAATGACCACACCCACCAACCCAGGTGTTTCATCCTCCTCATTTTCTATAAGGACACTATCCAAGTAACATGACCATGAAATAATCATTTACCCCTCATCATGTTATATAGGGAGATCACTAGATATTACTAAACACCACACCCTCCAAATGGGGTGAACCATGACATGGATCTCAACAATGACATAATTAATCCCAAAACTAGAATTTAATGTGTCAAATTCATCAAGCACCAAAACAAATGAACTTAATATAAACTAGACTAAAAAAGACTCCACCACATCTTGAATAATATGAATTTTACACCCTAAGTTCACCAAAAAACTAAAATAGCTGAACTCTATGACCATGAATATAAAATAGATGATTCACCACATCCAAAAAACTACCAAAACCTCCACTATGGGATCCATCATTGAATAGTGACCCTCATGAGATCCAAAAATTAACTCTACACCTTTAGAACACCTCTAAAATCCCACTCATCCTCTCAAATCTGAAAAAAAACTTAAAGGCTCGGAGGAATTAATCTCTTATATTAGATACCCATAAAATGGTTCCCATCCTCGATAATGAAAACAAATCCTAAGCAAAAAGATGGGGAAACATAAATAACCACCCCACAACATACTTTCAAATAGGGATCTCTCTATAATAAATGTACAACCCAGAAAACATATGGGGATTTTTTAAATATCCAATACCAAAAATTATATCATAAATAAACTGGTGTCATATAAATAATTATTAAAAATAAATCATTTAATATATTGGGATACTGATAATGCATCTCTGACATACATTATTAAGTACTATCCTATTATAAAAAATACACCATAGTACATGAACCAAAGGAATAACACCCCCACACAATACCCTCTCAAATCAATCCTTATTTCTTAACAAGATGATCCACTAATGTCTCACCATATTTAAATTCGAACTCACCCTAGAAAATGAAAAGGGTGTCATCCTAATGATACCAATGAATCTATAATACATGGAAACAATCATGGATCTAGTCTCTTTGTGGGGGTAGTGCTAACTGATATGCAGCTGGATTGGCCTGCACCCACACCATGAAAAGTCCAATGAATTAGGGTTAAAGGTTACTCACATGACATAAATTTTATTTCCCATGAAGAGGAGATAACTTTAATAATACTTTATCTATAATATCAAACTCCATAAGTCTCTTAATATTATCAAAAAAGGGCTTCTATCAATCCTAAGACACCATTATCATCTCGTGAATCACTCACACCTTCTCTTTGATTATCCATATCAATTTTGGTTTGAGAATAGTTGAATCTCATACCTCAGTCCAACACAACGAAGATCGATGAGTTCATCCAAAAAATTCTTCATACTGGGCCATACCAATGGTGGAGTGAATTCTATTATCATAATAAAACTCAACCAAGGGTATTTGAATCAACCAAAAGCCTCCAAAATCTATAATTCATGCATAGAACATATCCTTTAAAGTTTGGATATTTCACACTATCTTACTATCCATTTATGGATGAAAAGAAGTGGTGAGACACAAGAGAGAGATAAAATCATGCCAGAGACCTCTCCATACAAAGAAGTCAAAAACGGAATCACGATCAGATATTATTTTTCTTGGAACCCTATGAATCCTCACAACCTCCTCTAAATACTACCTTGATAAACCATCAATAGATATAGACTCTTTGACTTCCATGAAATGATATGGAATCAAAAAATGTTCTAAAATATCCTATATAACATCATATCCAACCTAGGACTGAGGAAAACCAATGATGAAATACAACTTGATGACCTCCCACATCCACTGGGAATATCTAACAACTGGATAAGGACACCAAGAACACTATTCTTAGCCTTCACCTTCCAGAAGATCAAACACTGAGATACAAACTCCACAATCGACCTCATTATACATACACCAAAATAATCCCCATTCATGATAAAGAGATAAAATACATGCATAAGTAATATTACTATTCCTATTAGAATTTATCTTTTTCAATAATTGATGACTGCATTCCCAATTAATTATTTGGAACATGCATGATTTGGAACAGATGAAAGGAATAGATTCCTTGGAAAAATTATTACATTCACGACATGTTTGATATGTTATGGGAGAAAATGGTTAAAAGAGAATATCATATGACAAGTTAATGAAATATGAAGGGAATATTCATCATTATAATATTTTAGTATCAACTATGGGATTATATTCCCTATTATGGAAAAATATATATGAGTCTACTGGTTTCTTTGGTTAACACATTGATGAGATTCTTGAAATGGTACATGGAGTGGTTTTGGATGTTATTCATTGATGTTAAAATGCCATAACACTCTCATGAATAACTCTTGTAGGAATGGAGAATAAAATAGAGTATTACAGTTGAGATATATTTTGCGACTCCTTGTGACGATGAAGGATGTTTTAATTATCCATATGATTACATGTTCACTATGGGATGGAGTGCTCTCACAAACATTATCCATTATTATAGTGTGTTGGAATGAAATATAAAATGATGTTGGTTAAAAATTAAACCTATTTTAGGAGGAGTTCATAACATTCTAATACATCTCATATATTAATTTGTTTTAGTGTTCTCTTGTAGGTACTCTTTTTGTTTTTTATTTTTTATTTGAGTGAATGTTGATATATCACACATATTCTCACCTAGACAAGTTAATGAAAAAGAAGGTCATGTTTCAAGGTGGATGGAGGAACATGATCTGATTATTTATTATCATGTTAATGATTTAAAAACTTTATATATGCTAGAGAGGACTGGATTAGAAGGGGTGGATTAAATATAGAGAATTATTTGGGTTAAAGAATATCATGAAGCAAGGGAGACCACTACACCATGATTAGTTGATGAAGAATAAGAATTCATTATTACATAGATTCCTTACACAATAGTTGTATTAGATTTAATTTTAATATGTTTATATTAATATGGTGTTCTTATGAGGATGATTAAATTGTGACATGAATGATAATTAAAACATCACAAAAATATAGAGTTAATATTTTATAGTAATAATTTTAATTTTTTGTGAGAAGGGTCACATCAAGTTTTCAAGGTTATTTCATGATGATAATGGTAGTAGAATGAATTAATATTATGGAGGATGATTACAATGATAATTTAATATGACAACATAAATCAGTAAATCTAACATGATGAGAGGCACAACATATCCATGAGAATTGTGTCGTGAGAAGTCATTAAATAGAATATATAGGAGTTTCCAACACCATGAAGACTAACATGGAGAAGCTAGGGCATCATTTGTTTGATATACAAGTGGTCCTACTCTATAATGAAATGGTTTACATTTCTAGGATTGGTGTGTTAATAAAAACCACATCAAAATAGAGGAATCCATTGCTACATCACTTGGAATGTACTGAAATAAATGGAGGTTTTGGAATTTATAGAGTCACTGTACAGTGGAGGTTGGGTGGAATTATAGCCTGAGGCAACTACATGATGAGATATAGTTGATATTCCACAGGCTACATGATCACCCCACAAGTTAAGGGTTGATAAGATAGATTTATTTAGATATTCTAAGAGATATTTTGGATGATATTTTCGGATCTAGAGTTTGACCTAAGCCTACACTATGAAAAAGTATACAACAACACAACATCATTTATTGTGTCATGATTTGTTACATCATGATTGATTTTTTTTAATTCAAGAATATTCGAAAACCATATACCTTATATTCTAGTATTACAGTAAGAAAAAATTAGAAACATCAATATTCTACAATAAAAATCAATTGATGATTTTATGAATACATCTCATGGAGAAACATGAGGAGATTTGGGACTCTAGGGTTGATTGATATTTTATTTGATGATATATACATATATATTTATAATATCTATATAAAAGGATAATTTTTTATTATGAATAAAAAATATTGAATTAACATAGAAGTTGCTTTTTAGATTTCATGATAATGTCAGCCATTCGAGTTCGGATTGAGGTAAGAACATGGGTGCATAAATAGTTCAATGTCCAAAGATACTTGAGGAAGATGGGGGTAGTATCACATATACCATACAACTTTATTATTGTTGATCAATTTACTTGAAATTATATTTTATGTTCTTTTTGGAGTTTAAGGTTATCCCCATGATCCATCCGTTGAGTCTTTCATTATGGATAATAAAGTGGTTACTTGGTCATTGGGATTATACATGGTGTTTTAATAAATATATAACCACATGATGAAAATAGTTCTTTGAACCTTGTAATCCATTATATTTTTTTGTACTCTATATATATTCTCTAAATTTCAATATGATTATTTTTTTTGGATATTCATGTGATCCATTTACCAAATGGAAACTAGTTAAATTAACATGGAAATTAAGAAAAGGGAGAAAAAGTTTTTATTGGACATTGACCATTGATTCATCCCCCTCTCAATCTCAAGAATACTCCTTCCTGGGTATATCAATTGATATTAGAGAAGGTTAACTCATGTTGATCACAACCCCAAATTTTCTGATATCATACTTATGATATTAGAGTCAAAATCACTATAAGGTTTTCAAAATATTTAGAGCTTCAAGGTTAAAGGTCCTCAGTACACCCATACAAGATAACGAGTTTTTAAAATTATAGTGATTACATACTTTCACTTTTGATATATCCATTGCCTACTTTTATTTCTACATTCTTTCACTCGAGAAATTTGAAAACCAAGATTGAGTTTGCATCTTGATCTTTTCTATAGGGGTTCCGTTGATATATCTATTCTTGAAGATATATTGTTCTTGATGTTTTATCAAATTAATGCTAAAAAGTTATGATTTATCCCCTACATCTTGTAGTGTAATTTAAATGATATGTAAACATGTTTTTAGATAAATTTATCAATGGATAAGTAAAGGCTATGCACAATAAAAGATTGATAAATTCAAGAAAAATGGAGGCAATAAAGTTGAAATGGATGAGGAGTACCACTGAAGATTATCCTATTGTTACATCAAACATTTTAGGGATCCTGAGTAAGAAAATAAGAAGATGGACACTGAGATATCAATTCTTCAATGGAGATTTGATATGGCTTAAGGAAATGTGGATTTCATGAGTAGATACACCTCACAAATTTAAGATGGCATTGATTCCTATAAATTTTATGTGATGAATTGGCAATCCATTATTAAAGAATTATAGAATGAACTTAAGGATTCAAAATATATTTTTAAAAATCAAAATAAGGTGTCAAAAAATTATGTCATTCTAATTATATATATACTAATGGTATAAATTATAAACTTTTGGATATAGAGTCTTAAGAATTTTACCTTTTTTTACAGAAAGTGATTATTGATAAATATATAAACAACAATTAATCATTTTGACTGGTTACTAAAATCATGAGGATCTATAAGGATGAAATGTAATTATAAAAAGGAAACTCTTGAGTATACATTGATGGTTTAAAATACTGGAACAATTCTTAACTCAAGTGGGAGTGATTCTAAACTAGACACTGAAATATGAATAATCCCACGGTAAAATGGGTTAATAAAAAGGAAAAATAATCATTGTGAAGAATTACATATTTTTATCAAGAGTAGTGAAATAATGATAATAATTTTGGGTAACACATCATACCAAGGAAAGATGAACAATAATATATGGGGAGACTCACCCATATTGAGAATATTCCACTGAATTCCTCCTTAAAGGAGAAGGAAAATACTGTTAAAATGAATCAAATGGAAGGAAATAAAAACATTAAATCAGAAGGGGACTCTTTTTTATATAAAAATAAAAGATACAATGTTTTTTATCATTAATTGGTTTATTTTTTTTACAAAATTAGGAACCACTAGAATAATATTCTTTTAGAGAAATATAAGAATAAGAATAAATAAAAAATTTCTTAAAGATTGAAAATGTGTATAACAATCATGGAATACCTAAAATGAATTGTTGGTTCACCCCACTAAAAAATATATCACCTGGATGATATAGAAATTATATCTACGTTATGAATTCAAACCTTATATGGAATAAATCAATAAATATGTCCTTTTGAAGGTAGTTGAGGAAAATAAGTGTCATGACCCAACCCACTGAAGCCCCCCTGGACGATGGAAGGTCAGGCCACAACTACCCCAAAACCACCTCCATAGGCCAGGGGTTTTCAACAAGAACCGAAAAGAGAAACTAAAATGGGATGAATTTTTCTAACGTATATGTACACATGCATCCAACCATCTCAATTCAGAAGTGTAGTGGAATAAAAGACAAATGTGCAATGACTACAATGATAACAATGCATGTATATAACCTCTATGGAATACGAGAGCATAATAGTGTATACTTTATGGAAAAAGGGGAAAAATAAATTGCCAACACGAAATATGTCCCAAAAAGACAAAAATTGAAAATTAAAATGTTGAGAGAGGCAGTTCAAAATCTCCATGCTCATACCACCATACATAGTCTGATGACCCAGGAATCCCTAAGCTCCTTTAAAGTCACGATCAACCTATCCTCCATGTTAAAAAGAAACAACATGTGTTGGGAAAATCCCTTACAGGTGTGAGTATATATATAAAAAGTAGAATTACTGGAAAAGGGTGAAGGGGTAGTAGTAAGAGATACAACTTAAGAGGAAAGTAGTATATAAAACAAGGTACAATAAAAAGTTTCTAGATAAACCATCATGACAGTGAATGTAAACACATCCAAACACAAGGAACTCAAAATGGTGAGAAGATGAACTTCTCATTGAGATTTTTCTACCTATAGTAGAAGACTAGACTCATACAACCATGAGAATATTGACACAGAAATCACGTGGCATACCACACATATCTTCGCCTCTATTGGAATGAGGGTAACCAAAACCCAAAGAGTGGGTAATGAAGGAGGATATATATATATATATTCATAGTCAAATAAGCCCAAACAAGAGGAGAAGGGAATCCCCATCTCACAACTCATCCCAAGAAGAGGAGTCTCCCATATTTATAAGGTAATTCCATCTATAATTCCCAACACGTCATGTGTCTCCCCTAAACACACAAGTAAAATGAAATCAATTACCACACCATGATACTATCAACTTTGGGTGGCACTGACTCACCAACATGGTTTTGGTCATGTCGCAAAAACACATCTCAATGGGGAAACTGTTCTTTATTCTCACGATTCTAAAGCTATGTCAAACCACGTCTCATCACTATGTCACACGACCTAGTGTATATAAAATCAATTTAGAGGACCTATTCCCTAGTATGTCCGGAGGGTTCCACTCTGATAATAGTAATAGAGGACCCACGCCCATTCCGAGGGGGGGGGGGTCCACTCTAGTGTCACGGGGACCCACACCCTAGTACAATAGGGGGTTCCACACTTTTCATCGAGGACCAGCTCCCTATCCGATATTGGGGTTCCACTGAGAAGGTGTAGGACCCGAACTTTTTCTGATGGGGGGTTTCACTCTGATGGTCGAGTACTAGTGGCTTAAGATCAGAAGGGGGTTCTACCCTAGGTCATCGAGGACCTTCACCCTACCCAGTAAGGGGGTTGGACTATGATGTAAATATAGAGGACCCACATCTATTTCGATGGGGGGGGGGGGTTACACTCCAGATGTAGTCTCTGGTGATCATTCTTGATCACTTCCATCATCATGCATGGCCTTAGATTGGTGTCATGACCAAAACGTTTCACATTGTATCTCTATTTCCACTTCTAAGGGAACTATCATGTTCTATGTGAAAAAACACTCATGATGGGCTACTCACATGCCAAAAATCTGAGTCCAAATGAATGAGTTTTGGGATGTAAAAGATTCTTAATGAGGTAAAAGGTACTTATGGGGCTCACACGACATGTGACCCTACCTCATCTACTAGATATGTACCTAGCCATACTATGGTACTAAACTATGTACATGTACCCCTAGGAGTGCGAGCATACTCCCCGATTTCATGGCATATTTGTCCAAAATGATGATGAGTGCACGATGCTTTTCATTGGTCCAAACGGAAAAAGATAATTTCACTAACATGCATCCTAAAATGGCATCAAATAACCAAACAGATCACATAGTTGAGATCCTTTCGGAATAGTGCACATGATCGACTATTCATTCACCTGAATCAGACACCCAGTAAAGAAAAATCATTTCACCACATTACACATAAATAGTACCTTATGGTTCCCACATATCGATCCCAAAGTAAAATATATAGATCCCACCATTGTGATCATCTTGGGAAAACACACGGGATTGACTACGCATTTTCCTCAATTATACACCTGATAAAAACACTTATTTCATCACATTATACTTGAATTTCATCTCATGGGAATGATCCATGATTCTGAATTAAATATTTGAAACTATTTTTGAAAATTCTATATTAATTTTATGTTCACAGTGTCCCAAATGGTTTGACATTCCGACACTATATGAGAGAGCTATGTCAGATACAAATTCCCGTAATGATAATATTTTTGTTGTTATTGGCTACTTCATTGACCTGAGTTATAAGCCCAAAAAAGGTATCCAAAAACAGTCTTAAAATGGAGGTCTCAATTCTAGGGTCACAATGATGCTGAATGTTCTTCAATCTGGTATCATACAAAAAAGTTAAGTCCAACTTTTTTCTTATCACCTAAAATAATAAAAATAATATTTTATTATTATTATTTAATTTCCTTAAACTATAAAACAAAATGAGGGGAACACCCAAACTCTTCCTCCCATTTAATTTATGTACACCCCTCTTTCATTGATCTTCCCATGTAGTTTTCCCCATTTTTTTTGAAATCATTATTATTATTTTAAATAATAATAATAATTTTGGTGAATTCATTTTACTATAACAAATCCAATTCGTATAGGGTGTTGAACCCCACCCCCTTACGATTTCATTTTTTCTTGTTTATTTTTGTTTAGTTTCCTATCTCTCCTCATACTCATTTTTCATATATCATTACATTTAATTCCAAATTTAAATATAATTAACTCTTTATTATCTAAAATTTAATTTTTTTTTTCAACATCATCATCATTATTATTTTTAATAATAATAATAAATCCCCACTTAAAATTTATTTACTTGTCACCAATTGTTTTTACTATTAGTTATTATCATTAAAACTTTTATCATTGACCACATCTGACAAACTTTTTGGAGATTTGGGTTCGGTCATCCTAACATCCTCACCAAATGGACTCTTCCAAGTGATCTCATTCACAGCCTCCGCTAAAAACTGATCATGTCTCACTGAAAGTCATTGTTGCATGCCAACTGGGGAAATAGAGTTTATAAACCCAATATCGAACCACCTCCGATCAAAAACACACACCAATGGTGATGATATGATCTATTCACCAAACATCATCCTCTTCATTTGTCAATGTGTCCATAAACTATTGACCTGCATGTCATTCATTCCACTACAACAAATATGGGGGGTTCGACCGTGTTCGAACCCACCCCGGAAAAGTCGTATCATGATCCCATGGTCTAACAGTGAATAACACAATGACCGGTGGAGAAAAAGAACCAATAACAATGTTTTAAACATCAACGAACAAGCGTTCTTGGATGGGGTTTAAGAATGTGGCACTGGGGTTAGACGAAAAAATCAGAAAATATTTAAAACTCTAAACATGGGAACATGTGAAGGGTGTTCAAATTAACACAGATCAAAGGGAGGAAATTGATCATTCTCAATATTTTAATTATAATGGTGGAAAACCACATATAATGGGTCTTACCTTGATTATGGATCGGTTGTTGGTGAAGAACGGATTTTCCAACAATTCAAGAGATGACGTTGTATTTTCTGTGTCCTGATCCACTTTGATATGGTGTTTAGTCTTCTTTTATCATGATTAACCAATATAAGAAAGGATATAGCTCTTAGAAAATTATTAGTATTATGAGGCCAACCCCATATAGTTTTCCATGATGATATATTTATAATTTTTCCATCTAGGTAAAGGAAAATTAATTAATTAATTATTTAAATAATTAACTCACTGAACATACCACCAATAACTATCTCAACAAAATGTCTCGTGCCAACCAACTTTATGTCGCGCCAAGGGAAAAAACACATTACAAACTCATGGTGTTCTTGGATTTTTAGTATGAATCCATGTTCATGTGTTATTTGTATTAGAATTAAAAATAAAATAATTTTCTTTAATTATTTTATTTAAGGTTATATCCTCACTGATTTTTTCAAAGTATTTACTTATGTTTGAAAAATTAAAGAAATTATTGTTTGATGGATGATTTATGATGGTCCTACTTCACCAGTGACACTTCAGATGCGTGTTGGTTATGAGGATGAGAGGTCAGACTTATCTCAACCTTTGGGGTGGTATTATTTCCCACTCTAGGATTCCCTTATAGATTTATGACATAGTCATAAATCCCTCAAAAATACTAGTGTGAGAATGGTTATCACTGTACATGTTATTTTTCAAAACCATGTGTCAATGTGAATATCTATATGTATCATAGGTTCTCTATATTCCTTTTATTGGATAGTTATTCTATAATTTAAAGACATAAAAATGGGCACATTGAGTTTATCACCATCCATGGGGGTGGTATGTGTTTTGGAGTTGGGATAAAATCCTTGAGAGGGGATTCTTATATATCCGTATAATGGGAATTATAAATCACATTGTTCAATACCACTTGATGAGAGATATAATGCCTTTTAGGGTCAGATGATGAGGACCAATACAGGTCATTTTGAGGTCGTTCAACCATGACTAAGTGAAGTTCATTTTGAGGTCATATTTTTGGGACCTATTGGGTGTCAATATTGAACCTTAGAGATGCATATTATATATCACAGTTAATAGAAATAAAATCCCATGTAGTTCGGTTTACACAGTTTAAGGGATTTTCATAGGGCCACACAAGGTAGTTTAACATAATGTGGTGAGGATATATGCTATGTAGTTTAAATTCATGAAAATTTTAATACTAGGATAAATTTTCATATAAATTGTTGGAATGTGAATTATGATTGAGAAACCCCTTATGGATCTTCCTATTAGTTGGTAACTAAATAGGATTTGATATGGGATTACACTTAATAGGAATCACATATATAGATATCCTCTTCCTTCCTATTGGTAACTAGACAAGAGATTATATTTTTGGGGACTAAACTTAGTATAAGGATTATATAAGAAAAGTATTATAAAATCGGTAATAATAGGAGATTGTTTATGGATTATTCATGGGCTTCTCTAATGGATTATCTTTTCTATCGGTAGTTAGGTAGGAAAAGGTACTGTTGGGACACATAGTGTAGATACCAGGATTTTTCCTTATAATATTTTGAAAATTTTCTAAATATATTTTTTCAGGGCCAGATGCTCATATGGAATGTGATTCATAGGACTGGTGTGCTTGTAATTAATGCTATAACAATATTAAATATTTTTTTATACTACCCGTGTGTACTTAATAAATTAATATGGGATAAAACTTAAATAGTTGATTGGATCAAAAATACAAGATCATGTTTGGGTTCAAAATGAGGTGTTTACTCTAGACGCGACATAAAAATAGTCTGCATGGGATGTTCAGACCCCTCACTTATTGGCGGTGTGTTTAAGTGATTTAATTAATTAATTAGTTAATTAATTAAATTCCTTTGTAACTAATAAAATGTGTCAAAATATATGGTAGGTAGATGTCTATAGGTTTTCCTTATAATTCCCCAACATTTGGTGAATCTTTCTTCCTCATCCCTTTGATGAATCAAGATCAAGTAAAGAGAATCTGTTAGATCTAGGTGGATCGAAGCACAAAAAATGTAGTGGCGCCTCCTGAATTTTTTGGCAAGAACATCCTTCAATAATGATAGATCCAAACTAATTCATTCCCCATATTTTCTTTTTTTACGCCCTTAGTTTAAATTAATTGAGAAGAATCATTCCTTTTCTTGAATTTGTGCCATTTGAAAACCCTGCATGCATCCAAGAGTTGAGATTTAATTTTTTTCTTTGGTTTATCTATCCTGGGAGAAAACTCTTAATCATTTTCCATTAACACTTGGCCAATGATCATAAAACTTTCTTTCTTTTTCCATTTCACTCTCTATTCTCCATGATTTTTACTGATGGAACCCCTTAGATACCAGTATGATAGTTGTTGGGATACCTGAGGTCGATCTGGTACCCATGTTTGTGGAAAATTGGTGAAATGTTAACAATTAATTGAGGGGAGCACAGATATGGATTCATTATGATGAAAGGAGGTAGAACTCAACATTTTGATGCTATGTCAATAAGGATCGAAGACGTGGTTTCATGGATAATGAAGAATGAAACTCTCGTTGATGGCTAGAGTTGATTTCAGGAGAATGGTGGCTGACGAGTGTGAGATTAATATATATCCATGATATATGGTATGAAATGAGCCAGGATCTACGGCGGTTTGATGAGATTTAAATCTATAATACCAGATTTGGAAATATAGAGATCCTGAAAAAATCTCAACTATATGCCGTGAAGAATTAAGAACACACAGTGTGTAGACTCCCTTAACTATGATGCTAGGGTTTGGGAAAAGATAAGGATAGAACAACATGTACTTACCTTGACATGTTGTGGACCTCCTTTGAATGTTAGTGAGATGTGTTATGGACCACATGGCCAACCACACACCGTGTACCAAAGTACATAGAAATGGGGTTTGAGTACACGAAAACGACCAAAAGGCAAACCTTGATCATAGTTAGTCAGGACACGACGTGTAGTCCATCTACATGTCATGTTCTAATACATGGGGTGGAGGTGTGTGCCACCTAGGGACACCACCAGCCTTTGATGTGGGACCATACGTAGTGTGGGTCCCCTCACACACCATTCCCCATTAATCTATTCTAAGTGATCTTCAATCATCCATATCTAATTCATTTGAACTTTTAATTTTGCCCATAAGTATCCCAGCCTAATTTATTTCCATGTAAAATGCTATGGTGTCCCCATAAGAGGATTTTGAGATATGATCGGAAATGTCGGAGGTTTGGCTTGTGCTGAGGTGATACCCTACGATGAAATCATTCATACATAATCATAAGAGCATCACACGCGTAACCCTCTGGTAGGGCTGGGTTTTAGAATTCCCCAAACATAGAACTGGGAATAACCCTCCAATATATCTAGGAAGTGGAATTTCCTAATGATCTCTCTCATTTACCATCATGTCACACTGGGAATTGGAGTTCCTCAATGTTTTGGGATTACCCTCTAGGTGGGATGGGAAGTTGTGATCCTCAATGATAGTTCCTAGCTCACCCTCCAAGTAGGCTAGGTAGTTGTATTCCCCAATGACATCTTCCAGGTATAACCCTCCAGTTGGGCTCCATAGTGGAGTTCCCTAACAACTCATTGATCTTAGCCTCTAGTAGGACTAAAATGTGGAATTCCCTGATGACTATCTGAGTAGGAACCTCTTATCATATCAGGGAATGAGATCCTCAGCTAGAATTTATGGCCCCTTGACTGTGTAACATAATAAAAGGATGTGGATTGCTGTATCTTTTGACTCACAAAAAATAGGGACAATTTTCCCACCATGTCGTGTCCTTGTGACATGACCTAAAACCGTGCAGGAGAGTCAATAATATCCAATGAGGATAGTATCAAAGTGCGATTCTTGAGTCCCTTTGAATCATGTGTTTAGAGATGAATCTTGTGGTGCTAGGAATTGTTGATAGATATACCTTTGAAACTATTAGTTAATATTCATCTTAAAATGAGATTTGATATAGATATCCCCTTATTCTCTCATTTGAGTTTTTTTTTACTAAGAATTTATATATATCATTCTCTATACCCAATCCTTGGGTTTTTGGTTACTCATATTCTAGGAGAGTTGAAGATGCATGTGGTATACCACATGCTTTCTATGTCTAGATTATTGTGGTTAGATGAGTATACTCTTTGGCTATATGTAGCAACGACTTGATGAGAAGTTAATCTTCTCACCATTTCGAGATCCATATGTTTGGATGAGTTTATTTTCACTCTCTTATTTGGTTGAGATGTAATCTTTTCACTATACCTTATTCTATATACTAATTTTGTTCCTCATTTTTACCTCTTACATATCCACATTCTCCCTTTTTGGGGAATTCTACTATGTATGTATATACTCGCTCGTCAATGAGATTTTCTGAAAACATGTCATGATGTTTGTAGATGACAGATAGGTCAAACGAGACATCAAAGGATCTTAGAGGTACTAGGTACTTGGACCACGTACATCAGTCGTATCTTGGGAATTAGGAGCATGGATCTCTCAGTTATTTTACTTCACCATTTTTTTCAATTTGGGAAACTTTTTTGGTTGGGAATGTATTTTTTTCATTTTCATTTTAGTTTACACTACCGTACATCATACTTTTTAGAGGTCCATGAATGTCTAGTTTATTTAGAGAAAAGTTGCATCTTTTATTTATTTCCCTCTAAACTATTTTATCTAGTTGGCTATCTATGTGCGTAAAGGGGTTTAGGAAAATGAATTCTCAATTTTTTTTGTTCCTTAGACTCTTGTGGGAACGCCAAGTCTATGGAGGCAAGGTTGGGGTAGTTGTAGCTTGGCCCTGGATTGGGTCCGATCGTGAAAAATTTGTATCAGAGAAAGTTAATTCCTTGGGATGTTGTTCATATGTTTCTACATAGAGAGGATTGATTAGGTTTATGTAAATAATGTCAAAGTGTCTTGAGTGCGGATCATAGGCTAGGGAATAATGTGATGGTGCGGCAAACAACATAGCCATTTACCTTGACCTTGACTACCTTCTTATCAGCTCATCATGCCATGACATTTCTTGTAGGGATTAGTGGTGAATGAATCATATATTATTGAGTATTTGAATATCCTTCATGGTTTAGCTCCCCATTTTCATTGACAATTATATATATATTCTCATCCGACCGCTGTACTCCTTGAAAATTTTCAGGATGCCTCGGTGATGACAACCATCTTGGATACCAGCTATGGTTTGTGACAATGACCCTATAAGTTATGAGGGATCAATTCAGGGTCTATCATGAGATCTCATTCCTCATAGTGAGTAGGTAGCATCACATAAACATGTTGAGTAGAAGATCATCCCAACAGAGAAGGTAGAAGATGTGAGTAGGCTAAGGGGACACCTTGAGTTCTTGTGTCAGAGACCGCTGATCTTCTGTGGCCAGCCTGATCCGCAGACAACATAGGATTGGTTAGAGTTTTGATCCCTATATTCACTATTATTCAGACCCTGATGGATCAGATTTTGTCTTTGGTGGCCAGACGTTTCTATAGAGTGGATATGTATTGGTGGAGCTTAGTGACCCAGATGCACAATGGGTCTACACTCTCATGGGACGACTTCCACTAGCTATTCTGTGAGGAGTAATACCCCTCCTACTTATGTATAGTTCATGTCGAGGATATTTTGGAGATTTATTTGGGATGGATGAAAGTGGATGAGTACATAACTTGGTTTATAGACCTTATATTTACTCTATTGACATGATCCACAATGACTACTTCTGAGAAAAGGAGTTTGAGCATGGAATCCATTGAGAGATATGACCTAGCATAGTTCCCATGTGCATCCCCACCAATAATAGGGTGTTGGAGGAAGAACTAGTGAAAGAGATACTTATGTCAGAGGGGATACAAGTATCTAGAGCTGGCAGTGTGTGAAATAGGGTTGAGTCATCTACAACAGTTCGAAGGCGCTAGAAACCTCAGAATAGGAGACCCTTCAATGAGAAGGCTCATGCATATGGTCATATATGACCAAGATATCGTAGATTTCTAGAACAACCCAGAGAGTGGTGTTTCTTTATTTCTGACTATTTGGGTTAGATGGAAAGGAAATGCTTGACTAGATGTGATGAGAATCCCCGGAAGATAGATAACGAAATACCATGAAAAAGACAACACTACGATCAAGGATCTCCCATACGGGGATAGGGTGGTACCTAAGGAGGCGTAGTAGGAATATGAGGATGAAGAGATTTAGGATTAGGATGATTATATGAGATCTTTCCACCCCCACTACAAGGTAGCACACATCATGCCCAGGAAATTATGGGTTGGGACCGTTGATAGGAATTGGCGCTGGATGTATATGATCTCATAGCACATGAGATGATTTTAGGTACGATTTGGGTTTATTCTACTGTTTCCTGAATATTAAAAGGCACAAGTGCCATTTATTTTTTTATAGATACTCTTGTTGTGAGATCTAGAGATCCTAGTGGTGATACTAGCTCATCATATTCTTCTTAAGGTTTCTACAAGGAACACTTCTTTCGTATCTTTCATCTACCCACAATGCGAGCTACAAATTAGAGGGGAGAGGTTCACATGGGACCTTTTGGTAATCACTATGTACCCCTATGATGTTATCTTGGGTATGTATTGGCCTTCCATGGTCAGAGAATAGATTTTCTATCACTAAAAAAAAGCCAGATGTCTTCGCGGTGATGGGACGATATTCTCCTTTTATATAGAGATATCTCTTGACGGGACAAGTGGATGTTGTGAGTAGAAGATTATATCCTATCACCCATTTGTTGGTGAGTGTAATCCATGAAATATTATATTCTTTAGGAATATAGTTTCCTTCATTTGTGGAGGATTATATGGATGTAGTTCCTGAAGATGTTACAGGACTACCTACAATGCGAGAGATGGAATTTTTCATTGAATTGAAACTTTGGAATTCCTTGTTATCTTATACGGTGTATCAGATGGAACATAACAAACTCCATGAGTTATAGTTCAAGTTATAGGACCATTTTGAGAGAGGTTTCCTCGGACCCAGTGTGTCCCCTTGGGTGGCAATAGTTTTATTTGTGAAAAATTCATATGATATCTTACAACTTTATGTGGATTATCATTGCTTGAACTAGTCCACAATAAAGAAAAAGTGCCCCTTTCCAAGAATAGATGACCTATTTGATCAACTTTGAGGTGCCATATGGTTCTCCAAGATCGATCTCATGTCCGACTACCTCTAGTTGTGGTTTTGTGAGGCTGAAATTTCAAAATTGGCAGTCTTATGTCATTACAGACAATACAATTTCCTATTGATTCCCTTTGGTGTGAAAAATTCCCCCATCTTTATGGATTTTATGATCTAATTTTTTAAGAAATATTTGGATCAGTTCATTATAGTCTTAATCAATTACATACTTTTATACTATATAACAAAGGTGGAGCATACAAATAACTTGATAATGTTTCTTTAATTACTCCGAGAGTGCCAGCATTATAGAAAAGTATTGAAGTGAAAGTTTTGGATACATGAGGTTAACTTCTGGGGGCATGTAATTTCAGAACAAGGTTTTTCCCTGGATCCAGTGAAGATTAATGCATTTATTTATTAGGAACCACCCAAGAAAGTGTCAAACATAAGGAGCTTCATTATCTTGGCAGAGTACTTTCCGAGGTATGTTGAAAACTTTACTAGAATGAAATCCCCTTTGACAACATTGATGTAAAAGGGACAATCATTTACCTGGTATGAGCACTAATAGTGGCCCTTTGAGGAGTTTAGGAAGAGGATGATGATTTCCTTAGTGTTAAGACTCCCAAAGGAAGGCGTGGAGTTCATTGTCTATTGCAATGCCTAAGGACATGGGCTTGGTTTCATGTTGAAGAAGTGGTAGGATATTATCGCATATGGATCAAGGAAGTTGAGACCTCATGAGAAGAACTATATGTCTCATGACCTAGAGTTAATAGTGGTATTCATCACCTTAAGAATTTAGAGACTCTACCTTTTGGAAGATCTCTTTGTGGTTTTCTCAGACCACGAGAGTCTCATGTATATCTTTACTCAGAGAGAACTAAACCTGAGACACTGAAACTAGTAAGAGTTCCTATAGGACATAAACATTATGAAAATCTATTCTCTAGTAAAGGTATTCCTTGTAGTATATTCCCTCATCAGGAATTCTCTAGCTCTCTTAGTGTGGGAACATTTGGAGTAGTTAGCTTCCCTATAATTGGCCTTGGTGAAGGGGGTATAACTTTTCTTCAGTTGTTGGTGATGAATCCTTTGCTCCCTGAGTATGTGAGAGTGTAACTACATGGAGACATTGAAGGCTGGGTCTTGTATGATCAAATATCCCTAAAAAATATAATAGATGGATATTCTGAAGGAGGTAATAACAACATCTTATTCTAAGGGAAAACAATTGTTCTAATTTCAATGTCAGAGGAGGTGATGTGTGAGTTCCACACTTCTCTCTTAGCTATATATCCTGGTGTAGGGAAGATGCACTGATATATTTAGTGGCAGTTCTAGTTTCTTGACATGAGATAAAGCATAGCTGGGTTCATCTCATGGTACCTCACCAATCATCAGGTGATGTATGAGAACTAAGTACCAACAGCATTGTTAAAAACCCTTGATATTCCAAAGTGGAGATGAGACGACATGTCCATGGACTTCGTCATAGGGATTCCATACACAGCGAAGAGACATGATGCCATCTGGGTGATAGTATACTAACTCAAAAAGTCAATGAACTACCTTTCCATTATGGAGTAGTGATTGGTAGAGAGTATGTGGCATTTGTACATGCATGGGATCGTCCTCCTTCATAGGGTACCCTCAACAATTGTCTCTAATCATGATGCATGGTTTACGCCATGATTGTGGAGAGCCCTACTGGAGGAATTCAAGACCAAGATGTGGATGAGTACAACCTTTATCCTATAGATTAATGGGTAGGTTAAGTGAATTATCTAGGTGTTAGAGGATATGTTGAGGTATTGCGTGTTGGATTCCAGCTAGAGCTAACTGGATCACCTACCCCTGGTAGAGTTTATAAACAACAATAGATACCACTCTACAATTAGCATTAAACCTTTTGAGGCCCTATATGGGAGACCCTATAGTTCACCCCTGTGTTGGACATATATTGGAGAGTCCTCTCTTGTGGGACGAAATTTGGTGTAGATGACAACAAAGAAAGTACAAGTCATCCTGGGTTGTATGAGGATGGGCCAGAGCAGAAAAAAATTCAATACAGATCTCCATCATATGCCTTTAGAGTCTGAGCAGGGAGACCATGTTTTCTTGAGAGTATCCCTATGATGAGTAATTAAGTTATTCATCTAGAAATTCAATCCATCCCTGAGGTTCATCGGGACATTCAAGATCATGTAGAGGTTTGACGGGGTTTCCTACCACCTCGCCCTACCCCCATAGTGGGAGTGGGTGCACGATGTCATCCACATGTCGCAGATGAGGTGATACGTGCATGATCCTATGAACATCATCGAATGGGGAAAGATGGACATCAAGGATGAATCCACCTTTGTAGAAAACTCGATGGCGACCGAGGACTGACAGAAGTGTGCCTTGCATGGATGGACCATCCCATTGGCTCTCTTACTGTGGAAGCATAGAAACATGAAGGGTGTTCCTCGATGTGGGAGAGCCGTATGGGACTAACTAGACTAAGTTGATCTCTTAGTTTTCCTTTTAGTGGATGAAAATATTAAAGGAAATAATGATGTAGAGACTCGAGGTTTTCCTTATAATACATGGAAATATATCTAAATATATTTACAATGTTAGGTGCTGAGATGACATGTAATTTTGATGCCTAGTGTGTCTGTTATTAATTTTACAGAAATATTAAATATATTTTTAACTTTAGTGTGCACGGTTAATAAAATAAAATGGGATAACTCTTAAATAGTTGATGGGATAAGAAATCCAAGACCACAGTTGGGTTCACAACCTTGTTTTTACCATAAGGACAACATAAAATGAGTCAGCATGGGATTTTTGGAACCCTCATTCATTGGTAGTGCATTTTTGTGATTTAATTAATTAATTACTAAATTAATTAAATTCATTTTGAACAAAAAAAGTTTATAAATAAATGTTTAGGGTGAATTCATGAGGGTTGGATCATAAATATCCCACTACCGGTGGAGGTCTCTTCCCCATCCCTTTGATGAATTGATATCAATTTATGACAAACCTTTGGATTAAGGAGGATTAAAGCACAAAGAACACAAAATATCCTCTTAAATTTTGTAGTGAGAATTTACATAAAAACAATCATTCCAAACTGATGTAGTACTTATCTTAGGGGTATTCACATCCATATATTAAAATAGTTGATCCGATTTATTCCTTTTCTAGAATATTCGGCATTTCAAAACCTTGCATGCACCCATGAACTAAGATTTAATTTCTTTATTTGGTTTATCTAAAATGGGATCATATTCTAAATAATTGTCAAAGAACGATTGGAAAATGATTGTACAAACCCTTTTTCATGTGGTTTGTTTCTCTTATTTATCCATAATCTTCATCGATGGAACCCCACAGTTCTTAGTTTGACAGTTGTCGGGCGACCTGAGATCAATCGGGTGCCCGGGTTTGTGGCGGATCGATGAAACAACGAAGATTATACAAGATGATCACAACTCCATTTTTTGTGATGAAAGGAGGTGAAAACTAATGGTTTGAGTCCAGATCATCAACAATTGAATAAGTGACTGCATGAATAATGAAGAACAAAATAATCCTTGATGACGAGAGCAATTTTACAGCGAAGGAAAGTTAGGGAGTGGGAGATTCAATCATATATACTAGATATGAGAGGAAATGAGGAAGGGTATACAATGGTTTGAAAAGATTCTATGTGATAAGAATATATCTTTAAATCTAGAGATTTTGAAAAAATCGTGACTACACACCATGTAGGATGAAGAACACACAGTGTGTTGCCACCCTCATCGACAACACTAGGGTTTGAGGACAGATAAGGATGGAATGATGTGTACTTCCCTTGAATTTGTATGCACCTACATTCCTTGTGAGTGAGGCATGTGATGGACCCCATGTCCATCCATATGCAATGTAGCAAAGTACATGCACATGGGTTCTAAGTACACAAACACGACTACAAGACACATCCCCAGTCCCAGTTAGTTCAGAAATGGCGGATAGTCTATCTACAATGCATGCTTGACTATATGGTGTGGAGTCATATACTATCCAGGGACATGAACAACCTTTTAAGTGGGACCACACATCATGTGGGTCCTCTCACATATCTTTTCCCCCTTCATCTCTTCTAAGCAATCTTCAATCATCCGTGTCTCCTTCGTTTAAACTCATATCTTGGCCTGTTTGTAGATTATCTTGATTTTTTCCTATTTAGAACGTGATGGGTCCCCTTTAAGAGGATTTTGAGATATGATGGGAAATGTTCTGGGTTTGACAATTTCTTAGGGAACACCCGATGATGGAAGCAATCATACGGAATCATCAGAGTATCTCGGACATCAACCTCGAGCAGGGATGAGTAGTGGAGTTCCCCCAGGACAGTACCAGGTGTAACCCTCTATCATGTATGGGAAGTGGTGTTCTTTGATTCTATTTCTATGTTCAACATTCAGTAGGATTGGGATTTTGAGTTCCTCAACATTTCAGGCTTACCCTCTAGTTTCACTAGGTAGTTTCATTCCCTGATGATTAGTTCGGGATTTCCCTCTATTTGGGTTGGGTAGTGGCATTCCCCAATAACAACTTGTAGTCATAACCCTCCAGATTGGCTGGGTAGTGGAGTTCCCAAATGACTCACCTGTCTTACCATCCAGTAGGACTGGGAAGTGGCATTCTCAGATTAATTTTCTAAGCATAACCCTCCAGTAGGACTAGGAAGTGTATTTCCTTAGGGACTATCAGAGTATGACCCCATAGTTAGACCATGGAATGAGATCCTCATCTAGAATTTATGTCCCCTTAACTGTGTGGCATATTAATGAGAAGTGGTTTGATGTAGCATTGGAATCATAAAGAAAGAGGGATTCATTCCCCACTAAGATGCGTCTTTGTGATGTGACCTAAAACTATACAGGTGAGTCAGTGCCACCCAAATAGGATAGTATAAAAGTGTGATGATTAATTCCCTTAGACTTATGTTTTATGGGATGACACATGAGGTGCTTGGAATCATTGATGAACTTACCATGGGAACAATTGGTTACTATTTTTCTTGGGTTGATCTATGAGATAGATATCCCCTTACACTATCATTTGGGATTATTTGATTGAGAATTTATTTATATCCTTTCCATCACCCACTCCTTGTGTTTTGGTTACTCTCCTTTTAGGAGAGGCAACAATGCATGGGGTATGCCGCATGATTTATCTGCCCATATTCTCATGGTTGGATGAGTCTAATCTTTGGAAATAGTTAGTGAAGACTCAAAAAGAAGTTCATCTTATAACAATTTTGAGATCCTAGTGTTTGGATGATTTTATATTCACTCTATTTTTGGGTTGAGTTCCACTCTTTTCATTATACATTGTTCTATCTTCTGGTTTCTTGTATCTCTTGATACTACTCCTTTTCCCATTTTGGGGTGTTCTACTGGCTATCTATATACTCTCTTATGCATGGGATTTTCCCAACACGTGTCATGCCTTTTTTAGAAGATAGACTGGACGATCGATACTTCATAAGAGCTTATAGGTACTGGGTTTTTGGACCACAATTAGTGGTCATATCTTGGGATTCACGAGCGGGCCTCTCTTAGTTGTTTTACTTATCTAGTTACTATTAAGTTGGGACACTTTTTGGGTTGGGAATTTATTTTTCTCCTTTTAAATTCATTTTATACTATTGTACTTAATACCGTTTAGAGGTCTTGCATGTTTGGTTTATTTGTAGCAGTGTTGCATCTTTTATTTCATTCCCTGTGTAATTTTTCATTGAGTTGGTTTTTGTGTGTGTGTGTATAGGTATTTAAGAAAATTCCACCCTGATTTTAGTTGTTCCTTCAGTAATTATCGCCACCCCTTTCCAATGGAGGCGGGCTTGGGGTAGTTTCATCTCGATCACAAATTGGGTCGGGTCATGACATACCCCTAGTAGGAGGGCCATATATGGTTTCCCAAATCTTTTATGTTAACAACTATATGAGTAAGGGAAACATGAGAGGTTCAGTATTACACATATTAGGGTGTCTATATATGGTTTTATTCCCATTTAACATTGGTAACTAGATGAGGGAAGAAGAATAAGAAGATTGATGTTTGCACGAAGTAGGAGGCCAATATAGGTTGATTGTACTATAAAAGGGGTGAAAATATGAGATTTAGTGGGGATTAAACATTGGGATTCCCAGAGATTGTTGTACTTATATGTGACTTAGTTGATGTCATAAATGGTTAGGTCCTATACCTAACAGGTGTACCATATATGGTAGTAAAAAGTCCATCATATGATAACTAAATATGGAAGAAATACTTGAAAAATGAGGATTACACATAGTAAGAAGACCATATAGTATGAATATACAATTAAATGTGTTAAAAAATGAAGTTGGGTGGGGATTTCACATCAGGATACCTTTATATTATTTACATGATATGTGAATCAAGTGAAGGTTGGAAGGGTTTGGGATTACACCTTGTATAACTGACATATAAGGTAGTCAACCTCAAATTTGTCAATAACTAGACAAGGAAGGAAGACTAGAGGGGTTGGATAAGACAAATAGTTGGAGGCCCAAATGTGTGGTTGTTACCCATGATGAGAGATGAGGGTGAAATTATTCTCAAGTGTAAGAATAGGGTGAAGCAATGCCCAGGTAAGCATCCTATAAGAAATGGATCCTATGTTTTAAGGACTGGGTGAAGTGGAGCCTAGGTTTGAAGGCTTAGGAAAAGTGACACCTAATTTTTATGGTTTGGGTGAAGGATTTCCTTGGTATAGGGGGACTGGGGGAAGGATTTCCCTAGTATGAGGGTAGGTATAATTGTCTCCTTAGTATTAGCTTGGAAAACTGTTCCCCTAATAGGAGGCCTACGAAAATAATCTCCCTAGTATGAGTTTTGTGTGAAGGCCAACCCTAGTGTAGGGTCTTGGGTAAATAATATCCATATTATAGGGGTCTTAGTGAAGGATATCCCTACTATAAAGGCCTTGGTGAAGGATTTACCTAGTGTAGGGTCCTAGTTAAATGATTTACCTTGAGGGGTACCTCCAAGATGGAAAGGTCACATGGAACTCTAGTGTTTGATCCTAAAGATTTCTAAGACATGTGGTGCTCTAGTGAAAGGCCATGATGTGTGTAGGGTATATCATGCCTTAATATATGATTCATTAATTAACTAGGGAATATAAAACCTTAGTATATGATCCTCAGGATGATTAGGGTGTATGTTTCCCTAATATGGGGAACCCATAATATATATGAATAATAAAGACCACACCTCACTTATTCTTATAGATATGCATGAAAAATATTAGAGAACAAGGGTGTCTATTTTTACACCATCAGGGATTGGGATAAAAATCCCTGCACAAGTGATATGGGTGTGCAAACATGGTAGTGTTATACAAGGGTGAATGAAGTTCATCTTGGCATGAAACAACACATTTAAAAAAAACAATTAAACTTCAAACATCCATAAATTTTAATCTGGTTTCTATTTGGCTTCCACACGTAGTCAAATTGAATCCTTTGAAATGAGGTACACCATTTTTTATAGGGTTACCATATAGAAGGTGATTTCCAAATTCAAAATTTAAAATAAAAACATTAAAATTTAGTTTTACGGTTTCATCATCCCTTTTCATCACCAACAGATAAACACATATCTTACTCATAGTGGGGTGTTCTCTCCACCATTTTACCAAACTAAGAAACATTTTTATGGAATATCTATCCCCTTTTGGGAGATAAATCTTGTTTCTTATAGAGATCCAATTTTGGTATTATTCATACAAAATGATACTTTTCTTCTTGTGGTTTACCTGTGTCATTCGAGTGAGGGTCTTGTCAAGGATTTCACGAAAATGTGCATGAAATACATTTTTTAGTTCCAAAAAATGTCATAAAGATAAAGTCCATTCATGAAAAAAAATTATTATGTCATGTTGTGTTTCTTAGCAATGGTTGATGACACCATTAAAGCATGACGATTCAGAACATGCTGGATTTGGAATATATTAATGGAAGAGATATTCTTTGAAAGATTGTTATGTTAACAACATGTTGGATTTTTCCATGATGATAACGGTTCTAGATGATCATCTTGAGTTTAGTTAAAGAAATATAAAGTGATTATCCTTCCTTATAAGAAGATTATTGGAATATTATATCATATACCATGGGATGGGATTCTATGCTATCAGTTAAGATGTATTATTTTATTGGTTTCCTTAGTTAATTCCTTTAGGAGATTTATAAAAGGATATATGAAAATATTTTGGTATAAATAAATTGAAATTTACATTCCTTTACTTTCTCATTAATAATTCTGGTAGGAATGAAGAAGCACATGGAGTATAAAGGCTAAGATAGATCTTGGGACTCATTTTGATGATTAAGGAAGTTTCCATTGACTATATGATTACAGGTTCAATGAGGGATAAAGATCTCTCAAAAACATTATCTAGTTCATTTTTATGGGGGGATAAACTTTAAAATAAGTTGGTTATGGATTATACCTAGTTTATTAGGTGTTCACGAAACACTAATATATATTATTCAAACATATTTCTTTATCATTTTATTATAGGTAATCTTAATAATATACCCTAGTGATTGGAATAAAATTTGAAATATCATTGAAATTTGATAAGTTAGTTAATCTAATGTGAAGATAATAACATCACAACCATGAAAATTATATTAGGAGTCATTCATGAAAAAAAAGATGAGTTGATAGAGCTATAGAGGCCATATGGGATAAGTTGGTGTAGTAATTGTTTGCGATCCGATAAATATTGTGATGCACTGTAATGGGTTATGATATAATGAATGCTGAGGAAAATAAAACCACATATAAATAGAATAATTCATGTCTTAACACTCTGTGTGGAAGGAATTCCAAGAAATGGTGGTTCAGTAATTTATGGATTCATCACACCCTAGAGGTCAAGCCTCACAATAGCCAGAGGTGACTACATAAGGAGAGAAAGATTCTACACCACAAGATATATGAACATTTTTCAATTCAATTGTAGATTTATTAGATTTATTGAGAAATTTTATGTTAGGTTTTAGTCAAGATTTATGGATTTGGATCATGATTAATGCCAACACTATGAATGAGTATACCACATCACAACATGATGTATTACACCCTGATTTTAAAAGCCACACAACAATATATTTAATTACATGATATATTTTAGTATATCAAGTGTATTTGACTCAAGATTTGATTATTACATATTACCAATAAAGGAAATGAGATCCTGGACTCATGGGTTGACCCAAATTTCCATTAAAGTTATAGATATATAAAATTTCTATATAAAATGATCATTCATGTTGTTGGAAAAAAATGAAGAAATTTAACCAATTGTATATTGTATGAAATCATGAGAGGGATAAACATATAGTTATATCATGAGGGATGAAAATGGGTTCATACCCAATCCAATGTTTGATGACACTTGAGGAAGATAGAGGAATGACAACACATGTATGAAATATTTCTTATTAATGATTTATTTCCATTATAATTATCTGTAATATTCTTATAATATTACAAGGATATCACATTATTTATTATATAAAATAATTCATCATTTATAATAAATATTTGAAGTTTTCATTTTGATGATTACTAGTGATTTTCAATAGACGCAACAATTTGTAGAAAAGACTATTGAGATGCTTTAAATTTGTTATGTCTATGTGTGTTTTATATCTCTCATCTCATCATACTGATCCTTATTTTTCATAGGATTTTTATGTAACCCATGAATTTATGATTAATGTGTAAAACTAGAATGTAATGGAATAAAATGGAGGTTAATAGTTTTGGACATTGACCACTGAATCACCCCTCTACGTAGTTTGGAAACTCATTCCTAGGTCATTCACAAGATAATAATGTAAAACACAAGGTTGTAAGAAATAATCATGAACATTGAATTAATAGAACCATATCACAATAATATTTTGTGATCCTATAAAAATATGGCTGACCTACCCTCAATTAGTTTATCAAGGATGATCCAACTACCTAGAGTAGGATTCTAACTAGAGATACTTGTTAGAGAATGATTATAACTACTATTGTAATTACCATAAAAACTCATGTCTTAGGATCCTAGGGTTTCCTAATTTTTCTCAATAATTATATTAAAACATTAATAAAACCAATCAAGTAATATTATATTTACATTTTCATATAAACAAACCCATTTAATTTAATATAAAACCATTATATTGCATAAAATACAATAATAACTTGCTCAAAAATTAGGGACGTGTCAAAAAGGAATGATAATTCTTTTTCAAATTTATGCCAGTCCAAACTAGACTTACATATTTAGAATATAATTTAAACGCTTGAATTAACCATTTCAAAATAATAATATATTTTAAATCATTATTTTAGTTCTAATCATGGAATACATAAATCAAATCATCCTTTATAAAAATACTTAGAATACCAAATAAACCATTAGAGTATAATTTTATATAAATTCCATGGGAGTTCCTAATAACAAATATATTTATCAAATATATAATTAAATTCTTATCTAAATATAAATTAAACAATTAGGTAGAGGTTAATTTCTAAATGAAATTTAAGTAGAATAAATAAGCTTATATGATTACATCAACGAAGGGGAATAGTATAACATTACTTAGTGAATACCAATAAAAAAATATTTCCCCTAAATGTGGTACATTTTGGCTCAAATGTAGATCCTCACAATCTAAATGACAAAATAATGTAATTTCTATAAGGATAAGTCTATAATTTGGGCCACCACAACCATTTAAGGTGACAAGAGGTAAGAATAGGGGGAGAGACGAGAGAGAATAAAATTTAAGAAAAAAGTAACACTATCATTTTTATTTTACGATGTAATAACTTCTAATCATCACAATGAGATAGGGGAATAAAGGATAAACCATTGGAACCCACTAATTCTATGCACAAGGATTTTGGTATAAAATAGAGAAAAAACTCCAAAATGAGTACCTAAATAAAAAATTATATATTTTTTAAAATGTTAAAAAATCTAATTGTGCAATATGCTAGACCATGTAAAATATTTTTAATTTTACATATAATCTCTCCTCCCACAATACATAGTCTATGATGTAGGGTCTCTTAGAATATACATTTATACTATTCACTTAGAAATAATTTCTATAATTTTAAAAATTATCAGAATAACTTTAAAGAACATTAAAAAATAAAAATAAAATAAAAGTGTACTAGTGATACATGGGTGTCCCAATTATCTCTTCCAAATTACTTTATTCCCTATGAAAGACATTAATATTCGTTATTAGAAAGATGATGAGGCTATTTATCCATTATCCTATAATCTCATCCCCATGTTTTATGTATATATTTTTGCTACTTCCATAGCTTTCAGATAAGTGGAATTTACATATCCTATGATAATTTAAATTTATGGTCAATAATATAAATAAGGTTTCTTAAAAAAGTGGAATCATACTACTAATATCGATCTTTTTAATCAATTAAATGATAAGTAGTATATTGATACTTCTTAAACTAGGATATATATATAATTTTGTAAAAATATGTCATTCAGGGAGGTAAAATCTATTTGACACAAAAAATTTCCATGTATTTCCATGATATCAGCTAGAATAACATATCTCAACCTAAGTTTACTATGATTAACAAATTATAAATGTCTTAGGAATGGTTAAACCATAGAGAACCCCGTGTCACTAACCATGAATTATAATGTCCATCAATGAAAATTTTAATAAGTTTTATGATAAATTTGAGCTATCAATAAACATTTTTGAATTAATTAGTTATTTTGATTCATTTCTTGAGCAATGTTCAGTTACAATAGAAAGGATTCACCCACAATAGACCAAAAAAATGGAGACTAATATAGATAACCATAATGTACTTCAATGGGATATATATTTATCCATTTCAAATAACTATTATTATAGGATATCTCAATTAATATAAAATGTATCTCCCATGATCCATGAAAATATAGATCATAAGAATAAAGTATATATTCAAGAATTTGAATAGATTATAAAGAATCGAAAATCTGGTCGACCTCTATTGTGAATAAATTGGGTGTCACATACCTCAAGCATGACTCCTCATCCACCAAATGCTATCAAACAATGGTGAAGGTCTGTATAATAATTACAAAGATTATAACATATTTGTTATAGATAACCATAATGATCAATAAATGTAATATAATCATAATTCATTATAAGGTAAGCTAAATAAAATGATACATCATATTTACATGAGTCAAGTAAATATATTAAAAATAAATTTCTATAACAAAAGAATGAGTAGCTATAATATCAAAAAACTATTCATATGTGAAAAAGATATCCTATGGGAAGAATCCACACTAAAAGCTATAAAGAAAGTAAAATACTTAAGATGACAATAAAACATGCCCTATGTCCATGACTAGTCCCATCTATAATATTTTAAAAATATTGAAAACTTATTTATTGATATTAAGGCCCTAGGTCCTACCTAAAACATGAAATATAGTGTCTTATCTAGTAATAGGGGGCCCATGCAGGGTGTGAGTACAACTTAATATTCCACCACCATCGGTACCCCTGAACATATGCAGTATATATTGGTTCATGTGTTGTGTGATATGCTCATCAATGAAATTAACTAGAAAATGGAATTAATAATAAATATTTAATATCTACGAGTACTACAAAACAACCTAGGTGTGACCACACCTTCCTTTTCTAGTGTTGATGTGTCTTTGAACATATCACAATGGTACTATCTAGTCGTCACATACAAATTAACATAAAATGAGGTTATCTTTCTATCATCACAAGAACTAGTATGTGGACAGTGCATCCTGATAACATAATTAAAATAATGGTCAAAACATCCTTATGAAATTATACTAATTAATACATGGGTTGTAAATCTTGACCAAAAAGTTACAACCACAGAATAACATACTAAGAAAATCAAATGCGTGAAGGAATCACATCTTGACTACATTATTAAGAGGATAAATAATATCATCTACATTCATGGTTATGATCACAAGAGGTAAACGTGTCTCCAGTATTGGACCACATCATAGGAAAGCGTATTACATCCCATAAGAAACTATTCTAATATGGGCATATTTTCCCCTTCCTTGGAAGCATCACATCCTTAGTACTGAATTCCATCTCCAAGGAGATTAATAAATAATTGTGTATAACGTGACATTTCTATCATCATCAATACAACATGGACACTTCATTCCAAAAATTGGTTGGAATTAAATCCCAATACTAGGGGAAGAGTGTCCTTCATCTTGATCTTATCACATAATGAGATTAGAATCCTTAAAAAACATAACATGAGATAAAATGGCATTTCATCCCATTCCTCATATAATGAAACAAGGGGCATATCACCCAAGTAAATCAACAATATAAAAGAGAATGGATGGATCATCTTATCCTCTAAAAAATTAAGGAACGAGAATCTCACCCACCACATATAAATAATTACACTTCTAGGAATGTCATACCACAACATAAAATAAACACATAATAGAATAATTAATAGCTTATGAAAAGTTATATAAGTCACATGAAGGTTATACTAAAATCTAAGTCACTTTAATTATAAGATAAACCAGTCTTTACACGTCCAACCTATACCCGTATTTGAAATTGGGTCATAAACCAATCAAATACCCCAGTCTAGAAGAGGGAGGACTGACCACACCTTAAATAAGACATATAAGCTAAAAGGGATAACATGGTAGCAAAAATGTTCTATTTCAGTTATGCCTCAATTGACCTCACATAATTTACACATCACCTATTCAAGGGAGTTTAAGGGAACATATTCTACATCCATTACATCATGGTCTACCAAGGAGAAATTCAACTTACCTCTAAATTACATAAATACTAATGTGTTCATTTTCACCTTATGGCCATTAGTGTGCATAAAATCATGATACATCAAAAGGATGGCCAACATAGACCTAATATCACATACTAAACCAGATGAGGTGAAAGTAAACATTGATGTTAAAGGATCATACCATTATTTTTAAATTTTATACCCCACTTATGTTATAGTAGGACATGGAACCTAACCATAGTCATATATATTATAATATCACTCAAGGGAATCCACCAATGGGATCATGTATAAAGTCCACATTTCTTTCTCAATCCTACAAACATCAGTGGTGAAGGCATCAAGGTGAAAATATCAAAGGTTCAATCATCGTCCTAGAAATCCTTACCCAACTCATATGGGTCAAGTGACAACAATTTAATTTAGTTTTAGTTAAATCATATATGATAAAAAGATATCCTATATCACTCATATTATGAAATGAGAATCAACCATATGTATTAGTTAGGGACCACCTTCTTTATCCCATGATAATCCTAATCATTAAAAATCTCCAGATAAATTGACCCCATTTAGTGAGAATTCAAAAACCTGATAAACCCCCTCAATTAAGGATAAAATGTGGAACATTATGGAACAATAGAAGAAATAAATTAGAAAATTAAGAGTAGTGATAATCATACCAATAGATATCATATAAGATGAATGATACGTTATTCTAACCAATAACAAGGGATGAAATAATTAGATATGGTAGAAACCTAAAATAGGTTGTGGTTTCAATGATGTTAGAAGAAGTTGAATATCTCATTTTATAAGGATCTACACTTCAATTATATATATTAAAATTTTTAAGAAAACCTCATGAAGGTTGGTCTATGGCATGAAAACTGGGGTAATGGGATAGTTCTCCTACTATGACCACCCTTGTGGCATACAACTTGGGATTATGGAGTGCTTCCCGACTGTATAGAAGAACCTAGAAATTTGAGTCCCAAACCATCATGACACAACTTCCACCATTTTAGTGTAGTGATTTGTTACTGGACCACCTTCATGGCACAACTTTCATCTTCTATAGATTGATTTATCCACTTAAAGTAGAGATTCATGGCATAACACATGGGCAACTGTGTGACCAACCAACCACATCAAAATTTAATCCTACATAGTAAAATGGTTACTCTTAAACAACCCCCTCCATGACCCAACCCTACACTTATATTGAATGAACCTCGATTCTCTATAAAATTTAATCATATAGAACCCAAAAAACTATTATTACATAGCCCACACTAGGATACAATTTCTTATACTAAATCATCATGATCCATATGTAGCATAATCTCAACTCGAACCTAGGGAAAATTCCTAAAACCAACCCATGAAATTCACTCAGAGCCTATTCCACCCATTTTAACACCTTGGAAAAATCCTCTTATACCTTTTAAATATATCTATAAATTCCAATTCTTAATAAAAATATAAAAATTTAGTCAGTACTAGTTCCAACCTCATTAGAACTTGACCTTTCTCTAACTCCACTGAAACACTCTAGTGTAGGGAGTAATAACCTCCCCACTACAACATTTATCATCCTTGAGAATTCTCTAGATATATATCTCATTAGACTCATTGGTTTCTAAAACTAAATGTATGACCCTAATTCATATCTATCATTCATTATGAATGTTCTGACATCGGACCTGAACCAATTGAACTATATGAAACCCAATAAACCATATTATTTGGTCATTGTACATATTGATAATTCCCCAAATGGTGTGTGTATATCCTTATCTGAGCCATTGTTCTTGATCACATGAAAGATACAATAAACTGAACGTCACTACACTAACTATCCTTGAAAAACCTGACAACCTAAGAACGATGACACCATCAAATTCCACTAACTCACAATAATTCCCCATCCATGATGATATTTATGGATTATAAAATCATCGGTGTTATATGAAAAATATTGACATTACCAGTCTAAAATAGACCAACAAACACCAAAAATAACACATGGGATCCTAATAAAACCATTATTAAAACTCCTAATCCTACCCTCAATAATTGAACAATTCATAAAGACTCTCACTATTGCACAATTCATCCAAATTATAAAATAATGGAACTTTTAAGGTCATTTTTTTGTTTAATTTTAAATCGAGCCTTGTTTTATTTCATCAAATTATCCACGGATTGAGTGGTTATATAGATTTTTAGTGGTATCCAAGGCATTTCAAGCGAAACATTGAGGTTTCAGGCTTCACACATGGTTAATGAACTTTTAGTTCTAACCATGAACGAAATCCATGTAGATTGGGAGGCCCAAACACCTGGTTCCCTAAACTATGTGATGTTTCAATGGAGGGTGTTAAAAATTATAATTTTGTAAATGTCTGTTTCATATGGTGGATAAATGGTTTAACTAACCATGTAGTGAAACTATGTGTAATGTGGTTCCAAAAAAATAGGAGGAACCACATGCTTACCATGCCATTTATCTAACTATGAAAGAAAAATGTGTGATGTGTGGTTCATAATGTAGAGAGAACTTCATAGTTGGTGCATGGTTTAGAAAATTTTATGAACAAATAGTGTGGTCTACCAAGTGGCATAATTTTTTTTAATTTTCCAAAATTCCCTTCATAATTTTAAAAATAAAAACCCTTTATTCCCATCCTTCATTCAACCAATAAGATCATGTGTACCCTTTTTTATTCCACTCTATTTTTATTGTGGTTTCTTGTCATAATTTTGGTGGTTTTATTTGTCATTTTCCCCTAAAACAAGATAGAGGTGAATCTGTCCTTATGTGTGTGGATTTTCTATATTTATTTCACTATCAATTTCCATCATGATATTTATTCTTGTGTATGATATATCTTAAGAATATCATCTAATTATATTATTTATAAAATTTTATCTTAAATAAATGGAAAATATTGGATGAGTATGAATATATATATATAAGGTTTTTGGTCTTGCAGATATCCCATAAAGTATAACTATTTTCATTGGGCGTATGATGAGTGGCCCCACTAATAAAATGTTCACATTTCCTAAAAATATAAATAAATATTGTATGAACCAATTTATTGAATTTATATCTTCCCATGGGATGTAAGTAATCCATTGGAATGTGCATAACAAAACCATAGCCACCACTTGGGGTGTATTGACAATGGATTGTATGTATGAATTAATAGGTGACCCAAGGGGTGCTATAAACTCATCTTAGTTAACAAGTATGCTATTGTGGATACATAGGGAATATCCTAGGATCTTATGTGAATTCCCTTTATATGAAACCATAAATAATTAAATTAATCTAATTTATAAATGAATTTTTCTGGTGACTTATATTTCTTTATACATATTCCATAGACTCAACATTAGTCTCATTGACTGGGAATACCTGGGATATGCTCCTTGGATTCATCCCTAATCTTATAGGATTGGAATACCTTGGATGTACTCCCTAGACTAATGATTGAACCCTTTTATTATTAATCACTGGTAAATTCTACTTAGATTTAAATTTTTCTTAGTGACTCGGAATTCCTTGGATAATTTCCTTGGATTAGACTTAATGACTTTTGACTTTGAATGTTATGGAAATATCTCTTGGATTCAACATTGATCCCATTTATTGAGAAATCCTAGGATATTCTTCTTTTATTTATCTTTATGTGGAGTGGTATGTAGTTCCTAGAAATTTCCCTTTGTATTTGTATTTTTTTTTAAATTTTATAATTTGATTAGAGATATTTGACACTTCCCGATGGAGGTATGGTCGATCTCGGGTGTCACCTCAGAACCCGAGGATGAACACCAGATTATTTATTATATATTAAATTAGATATTATTCACATAAAAATTTATGTTTACTCAGAATTTATATATTTATACACTCCATTATTGATGGCCTACTATATTAATTCAGACCACACTTGGGTCATCATTGGTACTTGATCAGACTTCTTGGTTAAAGGAGAGAAAAAGTAAAAGTGCCCTCTAATTGATGCTTGGATGTTAGCTGAATGGATCATTGGATATGACATCAAAATAAGAATTAATACAATTTTTATGAATTTTCCTAGTTTTATCCTATAGTATATTTTAGATATTAGTGTATATTATGAAATCTTGACCTTTTATTTCCAAACATTTCATTACATTTTACAAACAGAGGATATTTAAAGTATAGTGTCTTGGAAATCAGGAACATATTAAATGAAAACATATGAAATTTTTTTATAGTACACATTAAAGGATTCATCATAGGTTCGTACTATGTACAATTACTGCATCTCATATCTTGGTGACATACATTAAAATAAAGGGTGAGTAGAAGGCCCAGTAAGGAAAACGAGTGAAATAGTTTACATATGATCTTTAGAAATAATAATAAGAACTTGAAGATAAAGAGGAATATAATAATAACAATAACTTGAAACATAACTTGAAAATTTGGCTTCAACATTTAATTTATACATTAATGAACATATCACCATGGTCCATCGCAAAGGTGTCAAAAAACTACGAAGGTTATTCACCAAGGTTTCATAAAACTTGTCATCTGTAGTGATTAAATTTTCTACCCAATGCATTGGAGCTATATCAGGGAGTACCAATAATATGTATTTATTTCATGTTATCCACATAGATTATAACAAAAAATTTCATAAATTACCCATAGGTAATATAAGAAATGGGTTTCATTTCAAAATCGTGACATTTTAGAAGTGCAAATAAACATGATCGTTATGTAATTTATAACACATGGAAAAGAGATGAGGGTTTCATGTATGTCAGTTTAAAAATAAAATATATCATTTTTTTGACTTTATGAATACCCATAAAAACAAAATTGGTCTAGGTATTCACATAAAAAATAAGAGAATTTCCTGAGAAAGAGAGAGAGAGAGATTTTGAGATGAAAATTCTGTAGCATAACGACGATACATCACGATTTTAGAAAACATTAAATAGAGAGGGGAAAGGTGTATAACATAAATAAATGACTCATAATACAGTATGGAGATAGAATAATATAAAAATAAGAACATGGTTTGGAAACCTGAAAGATATACCAAATAAAATAGAACTTGAAAGAAAAAAAGAAGTTGCAGATTCTTGTATGGAAATTCGGCAACCTAACGTCGTCACCTAAAAATTCAGAAAATAATTTGATGATTGGGAAAAGAGTATCTAATAACTTTTAAATAAAATGATCAGTAATAAGGATATGGAAGCACATACCCAAACATAATAAAAATGGAAACTACAAGACATAACATAAAAGAAGTCATGACTAAAAGAGGAGGTTGAAAGGTTCCCTTACCTTAAATAGTAACTTCAAAAACTCGAAGGATGGGACATTGGTGGGGGGTTCTTTAGGGAACCTAGGAATGAGTCCTAGTGAGGTAAAAAGACCCTAGCTTCATTTAAGATGAAATTGGAATGAATGGAATGAAAGAATGAGTAGGTATTTATTGAAAAAAGGAGGGAATATTTTATTAATTTCCAAGGGACACCTCAATAGTGGTATTTGTAAAAAATGGGATTCCCATTGTATTTTCACATGGTATTGGCCACTTGGGACACCTCATAAAATATATTACTATTCAAATTTCAACCAGAAATATTACATCACGATTACATCATTAATGATGTCATTAAATACACCAAAACTCAAAACTCTGTTTTTCTTATTAACAGAAAAAAACATTTTATAAAAATATCATAAATTAACCCTAACCAAATATCAATGCTCTGAATTAAAAAATGAAATTCATTTTGTTGAAATAATTTTCTAATTATGAGATATTTAATTTTTTAGTAAAACACTATTTAATCGAAAAAATAATAATACTTAACTAATAATTTCTGAAATATATATTTACTTATGCTATTATATCACATTACCATTAATGATTCCTAAATTATATTTACAGATGCTCAAGTGAGGTTAATATTCCATTGGTCACATTACTATTCATAAGGGTATTATTACTATTCATCATATTTTATTCATAAAAAATTATGATGATCTTATTAGACTCTAAATTGTTTACTAATCACAACTATAGACGACCATTTTTTAAAAATAATTTCACATTATTAATTATTTAAATTATACAAAAAATATTTTAAAATGCCATTTTTCCAAAATTCACCAAAAAAATATAGAACTTCTATAAATTCATACAATATTTATTTTAACATTTGAAATTCACAAATATTACCATAATAAGAAATAAAAATTTTATTTATAAAAAATGATTACAAAAAGTAACTAAAGCCTTGTTACATATCCCCTAATTACACATGTATAGAAACTAAAGTAAGGTATGAAATTATGAAATAATCTTGGGGCGGCTCGGACAACATTGCCTGAGTTGTGATTTCTATCAGCTTGAACTTCTCCCGTAAACGATTCCATTCACAATTAACATGTTGGAGTTCAGCTTGGGATTGGCCCAGAGTGAAGCCCAATGACGCCACCTCCTACCCATACTATGATAAATGGGCTTCATATGGACCGAGTCTACTAGATGAGGGCATCAAATATTTTTTCTATATTAACTAACCATTATCATTTTTATTTATAAATAACAATCACAATGTTAAGAGTATAGATTCCAATGGTCATATTTACCAACAATCATATAACAGTTGAAACCCAATATTCTCATTTTAATTTTACTCACTTCATTAATTAAAGGATATTGTTTTGTTGAGTATAAAATAAAATAACACACAAAATTAAGAAACAAATATTTTTCCAAAGTTCAGGTCATTACGTTTTTTCCCCCTTAAGAAATTTTATCCCCGAAATTTTTACTCATACCCTCTAAAGAGAAAAGGTGGGTGTACTTATACATTATAGACTACTCTGGTTCCCATGTGGCTTCTTAACATTTTGGGTTCCTCTACAACACCTTAACAAGGTGGGTGGTACTGTTGCGTAGAACCTTGTCTCTATGATCCATGATCTCCACTAGCTGCTCTTCATAAGAGAGGTCATGTTCCAGTTGTACTACCACTAGATTTAGTACATGTGAAGGGTTAGGTACGCAATTCTTCAAGAGGGATACATGGAAGACATCATGAACTTGTGCTAGATTTGGAGGAAGTGTAAGGTGATAGGCTACTGCTCCTACACGATCAAGGATTTTATAGGGGCTAATGTACCAAGGTTTGAGATTCTGTTTCTTCCCAAAACTCTTAACTCTCTTCCAAGGTGAAATTCTAGGAAATAATTTATCACCAACATCAAACTTCAAGTCCCTTAGACGATTGTTTTCATAGACCTTTTGTCCACTCTGATAAGCCTTAATGTGTTGCTGGATGGCCTGAACCTTTTCTATCATCTCTTCCTCAAGATCAGGCCCAAGAAGACTTTTCTTACCAGATTAATCCCAATAAGTAGGAGTTCTGCATCGCTTCACATATAGAGCTTCATAGGGTGCCATTTGAATGTTCTACTGTAGGATGTTGTTGTAAGAGAACCCTACTAATGGGAGATGTTGATCCCATCCACCTTTAAATTCTATTGAGTATGTTCTTAGCATTTCCTCGATTTTTTGAATAGTCCATTCATATTGGCCATCAGCTTGGGAGTGATAGGTCATACTAGAATTCAATTCAGTGCTCAGAGTGTGCTGACAACTTCTTAAAAAAATTTATGTGAACCTTGGATCACAATCCGATATGATAGAAAGTGGAACTCCATTCAGCCTTAATACTTCCTTCATGTAAATCCTGGTATGTTGATCAAGAGAGAAATTGTCCCGAATAGAGATAAAATGGGTAGTCTTGGTGAGACAAACCACAATAACCCATATTGTATTGTTTCATTTGGAAGTTATCGGGAGAGCAGTGACAATGTCCATCGTGATATTGTCCCACTCCCATGCTAGTATTGGTAGTGGTAGCAATACCCTTTTAAGAAGTTTTCACTCTACCTTCACTTTCTAACATACCAGGAATCTTGTAGTATAGTCAACAATCTCACTTATCATATTCTCCCACCAATAGTTATCACAAAGGTCTCTATACATTTTTTTACTTCCAGGATGTATAGAGATCGTAGAT
The DNA here is from genome assembly GCA_963277665.1 of Viscum album. Lineage (NCBI taxonomy): Eukaryota > Viridiplantae > Streptophyta > Magnoliopsida > Santalales > Viscaceae > Viscum > Viscum album. Next base: position 2,011,646,999 of record OY728160.1, read on the forward strand.
AAATGGCTTTATCCATTAGATCCCTCTTTATTTTTAGAATAGATGGAACATATAGTCTTGTATGAAATTTTAGTACACCTTATTTATCAATATTTAACTCAGGAAACTTACCATCCTTTACAGCCTAAAACATTTTCTGTAACAATGTATCTTCTTTATGAGATTTTTAGATCTTCTCTTGTAATGATGATTGAGAAATCATTTGGGTTAGGTTTGATGATGTCCCTTCCCTTATATTCCCATGTTTAGATTTACTAGGTCATTGATCAAAGGATATCTTTGAATCCTCATCATGGACAGAACAACAGGGTATTTCCTGCTTTATGCATCAATGACATTGTTTTCTCTTCCCGGATGATAATGAATTAAAAAATCATAGTCTTTAAGAAGTTCCAATCATCTCCTTTGTCTCATTTTCAATTCCTTTTGTGTGAAAATATACTTCAAACTTTGATGTTATGTGTATATATCACATTTCTACCCCTAAGGATAGTTCCTCCATATCTTTAGAGAAAAAACAAATGCAGCTAGCTCAAGATCATGTGTAAGATATTTTTGCTCCTGAGTCTTCAACTATCGAGATGAATAAGAAAAAATTTTATCATTTTTCATGAGGACGAACCCAAGACCTTTTATATATTCATCGCTAAAAATAACGAATCCTTCTACACTTGAGGGAAGAGTTAACATGGGTGCAGTAACCATTCTCCACTTCATCTCTTGGAAACTTTCCCCACACTGCTTTGTCCAGATTAACATGACCCCTTTTGGAGTCAACTTGGTAAATGGATTATAAATCCTTGAAATTTTTTTTACTAACCTTCTATAAAATCCCATTAATCGAAGGAAACTATGAATATTAGTTATTTTTGTAGGTTGAGGCCACTCCTCTACAACATTTGTCTTTGCAAGGTCAATTGTGATTCCTTCATTGGTTACAATGTTCCCCAAGAGAGCAACTTGTTGCAACCAAAATTCACATTTTCTAAACATTCCAAAAAGCCTCCCCTTCTGTAGAGTATTCAAAATAACCCTTATATGATCCTCATTCTCCTTGCAACTTTTTTAATATATCCGAATATCATCAATAAAAACTACCATAATGTATAAAGGTATTCCTTAAAGACTCTATTCATCAAACCATAAAAATATCAGGTAAATTAGTCAGACCGAAGGGTATAAAAAAATCATAATTCCCATATCTTGATCAGAAGGAATATTTTGGAATATCTTATTTCTTCACCCTCAATTGATGATAACCAGATTGAAGATCAATCTTGGAGAAGAACTGATCCCCACAAAGTTGGTCAAATAAGTCATAAATTATTGGAAAAGGGCATTCTTTCTTCACTATGATCCCATTCAGTTCTCTATAATCCGGGCCTATCTACATTGATCCATCCTTCTTCTTTACAAAGATAACATGTTCCCCATAAGGAGACACACTCGGTTGAAAAAACCCCTTCTCCAATAGATCTTGGAGTTATTTCTTTAATTAATCTAGCTCCACATTCTCCATCCTATATGGGGTCTTTGATATTGGATTAGATCCATGTATGAGTTCAGTAGAGAACTGTACCTCTCTTTTTGGGGGAGGTCTGGGTAACTCCTCCAGAAATATGTCAATGTATTCCTAGAAAATGGGGACATTTTATATCAGAATACTCTCATTTCCTTCTCCTTCTTTACCGATCAACTCTATAAAGAAGTATATAGGAGGTTCTTCTAGACAAAGATCAGGTTGAGATATATCTCCTTGGAAGATAACTGTAGTTTGTCTATTCAAGACTACTGATATTTCCTTGATACTATAGTTGATCTTAGCATTATACATTGAGAGCTAGTCCATCCCGAGTATAATTTCAAATTAAATCATTGTAATTATTACTAGATTTGGGATAATATTGTGATCACTAATTTTAATACTAGAGTTTCAAAACACTAACAATGCTTGGATAATCACACCAAGAGTCATGACTGATAACTATACCTTTAGAAATCCAGGAGATGATTCTAAATTCATTGAAAACATGGAGGAAATAAAGGAACGCGTAGAACCAAAATCAAACAAAGTACTTTCTAGCTTTGAGAGAACATCAAGAGTACTTGAAACTGCATCAATTGGATCTTCAACTTCAGCTGTCGTGACAAAAAAAATCAAAAAATTTCTCCCTTGGCCTTTGCAGAGGATGATGGTGATTCCCCTCCACTGCCCTTAGATTTGTAAAGTGATTAGAAAAGTTCCCAAGTTTTCCACACTTATAGCATTAGACATCAGGGAGGGATTTCACCATATTCCCCTTATCATTAGTGTTGGGAATTTTTGGATTCAACTCACTACGACAATTCCACGTGATATGGAAATATCTTCCACACATTTAGCACTTCCCGCTCCCTAGTAGGTAGTTCCTCGAATGCTTGTTCCCACATTTGTGACAGATGGTACGTTGCAATTGATTTCCTCCTCTTACCTGATCAAAGGTCCTCTCTAATATTGGATCCATTTATCTCTTCTTTTCATTGGATTTATGAGACCACAAAATCTCAAAAAACTACAGTTCAAATTTCATTGCACTCTGAACGATATCCTCACAGCTGTCATAGTCTTGGTTGGTTATATTCTTCTACAAATGAGGTCTCATTCTACAAAAGAATCTATCGACCTTCCCATTTTCATCCATTGAAATGTTAGAGGTGTAATGTTAACGCTTTGTGATGTTCATATCATAGCTTCCCACATATTCATTCTCCTACTGCATCATCTTGAGAAACTCCTTCTCCATTTTTGTTATCATAGAACAAGGGAAATGCTTATTGAAGAAGATCCCTATAATCTCTTCCCACTCCATATCTTCAACCTCCACTCTTGGCCTCATGTTTTTAATCAGCTCCCACTACTGATCAACTTATCCCTCTAAAAAGTAAACAGCCAGGGTGACCTTCTATTGTTCCAAATAGTGGAGAACATAAAATATCTTCTCAATAGAGATAATCTACTGCTCATAAATCAATGGGTTTATAGATCCACAGAAATTTGGTGGTTGTTGATGCATAAAGGAATCAACAGAATGTTTTTCACTTCGTGGTGAGATTGGTCTCTTATCTTGATTCAAGTCATTTTCCATAACTTGAGTCTGTTCGTTCATCATTCTCATGAAAGTTTCCATTCTGACTTCCATCAGAGGGCAGTCAGCGCATGGTCTATTGCGGTCACCATTTGCACAGTTCCTCATATTGCCCTCCATTTTCTAAAAGAACAAAACTTTAGTGAGAAGATTATTTCATTTATCAGTCTTTTAACTATAAAGTATTTTATGTCTTAAAACATCTTTCTTAAAAAATTACATTTATTTATAAATCCATCAAAATGATTCATAAAAATATTGTGATTAACCAAACATATTTCCCTGGAGTGTCAAACCAGAAGTGTAGCTAGGCCCGTTGTCATGTTCCAGGATACCCCGGGTCAATCCCAAAACTCCTTGTCAGAGTTTTCACTCATAGGTACATCTGTGCTAGATCAATATCTACTTGTTCATATCCAAACAAGGATTTATTTGTTCAGAAACTACTTAATTAATATTTAAACAAAATACCAAGAAGTTTTCATATATTTAAACTTTACTATAGAGTTCTTCGTAAATATTTCAAATCCTAAATTTCCACAAATAACTAAACTATCCTTTGATACTAACTGTGACATCTCACCTTTTAATTATATAACTTTTCATTACATTTTACAAACAGAGGATCTTTAAAGTCTTGTGCCTTGGAAATTGAGAACATATTACATGAAAACATATAAAAAATTATTCTAGTAAAAATTAAAGTCTTAATCATAGGTTCATACTATATACAATTACTGCATCTCATATCCTGGGCACATACATCAAAAGAAAGGGTGAGCAGAAGGCCCAGTAAGGAAAATAAGTGAAACAATTTACATATGATCTTGAGCAATAATGATAAGAACATGAAGATAAAGAGGAATAACATAACAATAACAACTTGAAACATAACATGAAAATGTGGCTACAACATTTAACTTATATATTCATGAACATATCACCAAGGTCCATCCCCAATGTGTCATAAACATTACCAAGGTTATCCACCAAGGTATTGTAAAACTTTTCATCTCTAGAGATTAAATTATTTACCCAATGCATTGGAGTGCTATCAGGGCGCACCAATAATATGTCTTTATTTTAATTTGATACACATAGATCATAATAAAACACTTCATAAATGATTAATAGAGAACATAATAAATGGGTTTCATTTCAAAATCGTGACGTTTTAGAAGTGCTAAAAACATGATGGTTATGTCATTTATAACCCTTAGAAAAGGAATGGGGGTTTCATGTATGTCAATTACAGAATAAAATATATCATTTTTATGTCTTTATGAATACCCATAGAAACTAAATTGGTCTAGGTATTCACATAAATAAAATAAAATAATTTCTTGAGAAAAAGAGAGAGATTTTGAGATGAAAATTCTGCCGCATAACGACTATACATTATGGATTTAGAAAACATAAAAAAGAGAGAGGGAAAGGGTATACCAAATATAAATGACTCTAAATAAAATATCAAGGCATAATAATATAGAAATAATAACATGGCATAGAAACCTGAATGATATACCACATAAAAGAGAACTTGAAAGAAAAAAATTTTCTAATTCCCTTATAAACATTCAGCAGCCAAAAGACATCACTTAAAAACTCTAAAAAAAATTTTATGAGAGGGAAAATGGTCTATCATAATTTGGACATAAAATAGAAATCAATACGGATATATAATAACATTCCCCAACATAATAAAAATGTAAACTAGCATACAAAACCTAAAAGAAGTCATGACTAAAAGGGGAGGGTGAAAGGTTCCCTTACCTTGAAGAGAAACTTCAAAAATACGAAGGTTGGGACCTTGGGGGGCTTGAGGGAACCATGGGATGACTACTTGGGAGGTAAAAAGACTATATATTTGTTGTGGAGGAATTTGGAATGAATTTAAAGAAGTAATGGGTTGGTATTTATAGCAAAAATGAGGGAATATTTTATTAATTTCCAAGGGACACCTCATTAGTGGTATATGTAAATACATGGGCTTGACCATGTTATTTTCCCATGGTATTGGCCACTTGGTACCCCTAATAACATATGTTAATATTCAAAATGTGACCATAATTATTAAATCATTATTACATCATTAATGATGTCATTAAATACACCAAAACTCAAAACTATGTTTTTATTATTAACTTAAAAACAAAACATTTTATAAAAATATCATTAATTCACCCTAACCAAATATCAATGCTCTGAATTAAAAAATGAACTTCATTTTATTGAAATAATTTCTTAATTGTGAGATATTTATTTTTTTAGTAAAACACTATTTACCAAAAATAATAATAATGCTTAACTAATAATTTCTGAAATAGATATTTACTTATGCTATTATATCACATTACCATTCAAGATGCCAAAATTATTTTTATATTTCTTAAGATATGTTACTATTCCATTGGTCACATTACTATTCATAAGGGTAATATTATTTTTCATAATTTACTATTCATAAAAAATTAAGTTGATCTTATTAGGCTCTAAATTTCTCACTGATCACAACTATAGAAGTCCATTTTTTGAAAATAATTTCACATTATTAATTATTTAAAGTATTAAAAAATATTTTAAAATTCCCTTTATCCAAAATTCACCAAAAAAATATGGAACTTCTATAAATTCATTCTATATTTATTTTAACATTTGAAATTCACAAATTTTACCACAATAGGAAATAACAATTTTATTTATACAAAAGAATTACATAAAGTAAATAAGGCATCGTTACATACCCCCTGATAAAACCTGCATATGACCAAAGTGTAAGATGTGTAATGGTGATAGAATCTTCAGGTGGCTTAGACAACATTGCCTGAGTGGTGATTTCTATTAGATTGAACTTCTCCTATAAGAGATTCCATTCAAGATTAACGTGTTGGAGTTTGGATTGGGCTTGGTCTAGAGTGAAGTCCATCAATGATACCTCCTTCCCAATCTCTGACAAATGGGCTTCGTCTGGCTCGAGTCTACTAGATGAGGCCATAAAATATTCTTTCTGTATTAAATAACCATGATCATTTGTATTTATAGATAATAATAATTACGTTAAGAGTATAGTTTCCCATGGCCATATTGACTAACAGTCAAATAAAATTTGAAATCCAATGGTACCATTTTAATTATACTCACTTCATTATTTAAAGGATATAGTTTTGTTGAGTATCAAACAAAATAACACACTAAACTAGGAAACAAATATTATTCAATATTTTGGGTCATTACATATATGATATGTCTTATATGTATAAATTTTTTAGAATGTATATAACTTCATTTTAATATCCCATGATTTATGTGATTATTAAAAATATCATGATGTGGGACCTTTAATTTATCTAGTTATATGAAATTGTAATAATTTTAATTGTCACTTCTCTTTGATATGTGGGTATAGTCTCTTCAAAATATCACTATAGAACCTCATTGTTAGTTGGAAGCCTTTGACATATAAAGAGTCAACCTAAAGAAAAGTTTCTATCTAATCTAATTATTTTTTAGTGAGATGGGATGAGTCATAAAAAAGTTGTGTTAATGAATCATTTTATTTTTTTAATATTTCTGAAAGATAGAGTGGTGATGGGAAGTCTTTGAGACTCGGTGAAAAACTCATTCAATGGGAGTAGCTAACCCACATACGAGGAAACTCTATGTTTCCAGGGACAAGATTACCGTTTTGATTTTTTCCTTTACTATTGACTTACTTCACCTAGTGTGGTACACATGATTTTTGGATTTATTGTGTAAGGAATTTTTATCTCTTAACCAAAATTGAAAGTGAGTTTGTATACATGAATTATATTAGGAACTTAAGATTCACCTATCATTAATATGATTTAATGTTATTGGTTACTTTGCTATGATACTTAGGTTAGTTATTTAAAGTGTTGGAATCTACTTATATGGTGTTTCCCATATAATATTATGGTGGACTAATATATGAATATTTATTTAATTGGATAAAATCTTAAACTACGATGATTCAGTTTGGTTATTTTTCTAGATAAATATAATTTTAAATTCAATTTATAAAGTGTTCCTAAAATACTTGTAATTGGAATTTTATTTAAGTGATACTTATTTATGAAATTATTGTTGAATACTATATAAGATAAAATTATATAAACCATATGAGTATGTTTTTTTTAAAGGTTTGGGCCTAAGCCTCATTTTATTATTTAAAGAAAATACCTCTTTTAGACTAGGTAGAGGGAGACCCATTACATAGCCCAAAGGCCCAAGGCCAAGTGGCCTGAATACAAGGCTTAGAAGCCCATTTTTTTCCCAAAGGGCCCCTTAGTGAATAGTATTACTACAATACCTGGCCTGCTACTGTCTTACTACAGTACACCACTGCTATAGTCCTGCTATAGTTCCTCCACCACTATAGTCCTGCTACAGTGCCTCTGTCGCTACAGTGTTGTCACCGCTACAGTCCCGCCACTGCTATAGTAATGCTACAGTGATGCTATAGTCTTGGAAAATAGTCCCAACCCAGATTTGATCCTGTGTATTTTTTATGCTGAGCAGGAGCCTGTACCACTAGGGTACATGCTCCTTGGCAACCATATGAGTATGTGAATTAACCTTGAGTATGGATAGATAGGCCTGGAGAAAATTCCAGAGTTACGAGACTTTGGTGATATGGGGTGAGATGAATAATGAGATTTTATGTGTGCTACCTCTTTTCAGAATAATTATGTCAATAACTATTATGGTAATATGTTACGAGGTGTGTGTTTTTAATTTTAGACAATTTACACAGTGACAACCCTCATTAAAAAACATAGATATTAGTGATGTGCATGCCCCACCAGTGGTTAGGTTTGAACCTACATTAACACTGGGGGTAAGTGATGGATGTTTAAATTTGAGATATCTTGTTGAGAGTTGGGATGTCGATGGAGAAATAAGCTCCACAAACTATTCCAATGATTTCTGATTTTACTAAAGAATTTCAGTTAATGCATCCATCATTATTCATTGGGGATGGTGGTCCCCAGGTAGTAGATTTTTGGATGTATTCTATGGATGAAAATTTTAACCATCACATGACACCCTTAGAATGTAGGGTGGCTCTCTCCATATGAAATATTTGATGACCCTTGAAGCTTTAGCTAGATTTATTAGTCTAGGTAGGCTTACGTGTAGGGATATCCTAGAAATACTTTTAAACTAGGTTCTTCATCCATTAATTTCCCTATACCATGATGGAAGATAAGGCTATGAAGTTTATACACCTCAAATATGGAGGAATGTTATTTATGGAATATACCACCCACTTTATGGATTTATAGTGATTTCCTCGATGATGATGGTGGATGAGGTACTGAGAGTGCATGGTTTTTTGAGATGAACTTAGTTACATGATACATGTTTAGTAGAATGCGTCTTAACTTCTAACATTTTCAGAAGTGGTGAATTAGTTCATTATCACTAAGAGGAACATGAGGGAAGCTCAATGTTCTAGGAAGGTGGATTCACTTGTAGAGACTGCTTGTGGTTCATCAGACAATATGAATCAATATTTCAATGGTTACAACCGTGGAAGAGGTTTACAATGTAATTTTGGTGGCAATTCGCCTCTTAAGAGTGGTGGTATAGTTTGGTGCCATAGGTGTATCGGTCTTATCCACGATCATTCTCAGTGAAACCAATGACCACTAGAGTGTTGGGATTTTTGAAGGATGAGACACCTGAAGAGGTTCTATAGGAGCTTTTAGTTGATGTATAGTGATAGAGGATCTAGACGGGGCACTATTGTAGTACTAAGGGAGATACCACAAGTGGCAAGTTAGAGCTTCACCAGTAATTCAAGTTGGGGTGGAGGATGAGGTTCCTAGGTTTATGAGAAATAATTTTAGTAGGGTAGTGAAACACTGGTGAGTTTGGAAGTTGTGTAGGGCTCTGATAAATTGTAGAAACATGCCATTCAGAATAGCCCCACAAATCAGAATGTTTTGTGTTCAACAATCCAATGTATGATTTTGGTAGCTTCAACATTATATTATTCTTTTTTTGAAATTATAGAATTATATTATTTAATGTATAATCTGTTCATTGAGGGATTAAGTCTAGATATGGAGTATATATATGGGGTTATATCCACTAATGCATATTTATGGGTTTCATGTGAGGGAATTGCCTAGTATGGGGGATGTACTCTAGAGGTCGGTGGCCATAGGTTTTTCTAAGATATTTTTTGTATTAGAGATGACTAAATTTTATTTGATTATTGATATGGATAGATTAGAAATATACCAATCCCACATAAACTGTTATCATTGATGAGTGTCTTTCAGATCTCATGAGGGTGATAGTTATGTACATGTTTGTGAATGGGATTTATAGGTGTGTCATGTTGGACCATAACATCAATACCTAGATGGGATTACAACCCAAGATACTATTATTATACTAAATGATGTGTAGAGGTAGTGATTAGCTTTACTCTTATGGTGGACCAATTCATGGATGTCATTATTTTCTATTTCTTAGAGCTACCTCCTAAGATAGAGATTGAGTTTAATATAATGCTTATGCTTGGTGTAGTGCCTATTTTTATTTGACCATATTGAAGGAATTCCGTGTAATTTTAAGAGATTAAGTCTTATTTGGAGGAATTATAGACCAAGGTATTCATATGGATGAGTACCTATCCTCATGCATATTTAGTTCTATTCATTAATAAGGTGTATAGTTCCTTGAGGTTGTGTATTGATTATCGAAAGCTGATCCAAGTGATGATTAAAAAATGATTTCTAATTCCCTGTATCAATGACCTATTTGATCATATTGGGTGATCCCATGTATAATATTAGTTTTATTTTTAGTTAGGTTATCTCCATCTAAGGGTGAGACCATAAAACATACCTTTCATAGACTTTGTTAGAAGATATAGTTTATATGTGTACTTAGTGACTCCATTTGGAATCATGAATGTGCTAAAGGTATTTATATATTTATTAAATTGGTTCTTATACCCATATATAGAGATCCTTGGGGTTGTTTTTTATGACATTCCATTGAACTATATGTAGAGGGAGGATCACACATGACTTCTAGAGGTTGTTTTGGGCACAATTTAGGAGAATTTACTATATTCAAAGCTCACAATGATCTAACTTTTGATTGAATATATGCACTAATTGGGGAATATATTATATGAGGATGGAGTGTTAGTAGACCTCACAAATTTTATAGTAGTGGTTTCTATGGTTTGGATTAATAACTGTTTATGGATAAATAATTTTTTGGTCTTAGTAAGTTATTATCAGGGATTTATACCAGATTTCCCCCATTCGGTAGTGTGGATAATACGCCTAAAAAAGGATTAAAGTGAATATTGTTTGATGAATATAATAATTTATTTCATGAGATGGGATAAATACTGAATATAATGTAAATATTGACATTACATGATCTAGGAATAGAGTACACCCTGTATTGTGATGCTTCAAGGGTCGAGTTGGGAGTAGCAATGAAACATGAAGGTCATATATTCACATATTGGTCTATAAATATAAGGCATTATTACTTGAATTTCCTAAAATATATCGTATAGTTGGGTGTAGTGGTACATGTGTTAAGGTGTTGGTGGATTACCTATTTGGAGAGAGGTTCACGACACATACACAACATAAGAGACTAATGTATATATTCTCATTGTGGGACCTGAAACATCGATTGTGAAATTGGGTTTATTATTTTCAATCCATTTATATTGATCTATAATAAACCACTCGAAAGGGAAATGGGATTTCATATGTATTGATCTAAAATACATAAGACTAGGCTATTTCAAAGTCTAATAATGAGTGGATGTTGACGACTCATTTCTCTGATATGTATTTAAATATACAATAGTACTAGGGATGAGAGACCCTTATTTCCTTCTTTATCATTTATTACTCTTTATTAGGGTGAATAGGAACCATTTGTTTCATTTGGATTATCTGTTTTGATAGACAATTTAAATGGTGATGAGACACCACTATATTGGTATCTCCAGGTAGAGGAAATTATTCATGTTCAACATCATGTCGTGGGCCCTGTGATCATGTGTGAGGAGTTAATGAGGCACTAACATGACTCAAAATGGGCATTACACAAAATTTTGAATGAGATGTATCATGAAATGAGCTAGAAGTACTGGTGGCCTGTGATGAAGAGGGACAAAGAGGGTTTTGTCATGTTTATCTCCACCCATTAGTTGGTGAAGGAAGAGAACCAAAACGATTCTGGTATTTCATATCCATTACCCGTTCCTTGGTGGAAATTTGATGACATACCTATGGATTTTGTGATAGGGTTTCCAAGGACACCTCAAGGAAGTTGCATAATATGGGTGGTCAGGGATCAACTGACTAATGAAGCTCACTTTCTACTGAACTATGAATCCTTTTTAGTGAATGAGTTGGGGGAAGATCTACGTTCATGATATAGTGTGATCACATGGAGTTATAAAAATTATATATAGGGATGATTTGATCAGATCATTTTCTTAGTAGGGATTATAGAATGTTCTAAGTATATAGTTGTATCTTAGCACTCCCTATCATCCATATACTGATGGACAATTTGATCACACTGTTTACATCATAGAGTAAATACTATGTGAATTCATCTTTTTTCATTGTGTTTCATAGGGGAAATATAGGGATTGAGTGGATTTCATATATAATTATATTTATCCAAAATCAGTTTAGATAAAACATTTCAAGGCCTAATATAGATAATCATATCATTCACCTATATGTTGGTTGGAAGCTGGTGAAACATATATGATTATTACAAGACTTTAATATGACAATTAAGATAATATAATTCTGATCAAGAAGTAGTTAGAAACTTCTTAGAGTATATAGAGATTTTATACTGACCAAAAAAACCATCCTCCTAAGTTTGAGGTAGGTGATCGTATATTCTTGTAGGTGCCACTGAGGTGGGGACAACGTCATGTTCGGTGGTGCAGGATGGTATAACCCAAGTACATGGGGACATTTGAGATAGTGGAGAGGTTTGGTATAGTGGCCTACCTATTTTATCTCCCTCTATATTTCAGTTTATGCATGACGTTTTCTACATATTGCAGCTCTAATAGTATAATCCCGATCAATATCATATGAATAACAATGATGATATTGATTTTGAGGACAATACATATTTTGAGGATTGTCTGGTAAAGATAGTGGATAAGAAAGGTAAGAATCTATGTGGAAAGGATATTAATCTAGTATGAATTATGTGGTGGCATGCGTATATCCATGAGAAGACATGGGAGAGAGAGTCTGATATACAGGCTCATTGACTGGAGTTATTTTCCAATGAGGCTCAATTATTTTCATGAGTGTAAGTCGAGGATGAACTACTATATGATTGGGAGACTGTAAAACTCATGAACTTATCAAGGTGCATTTTTATTTATGATTATATTGAAAATTATTTTCTTTCATTATTAATCCATTGTTGGAGTGGTTATGGGGAGTTAGAATGGTCTCTATTAGACACCAATGATAATGGGTGTTTCCATGTTTCCTGTGTTGGTTTCATTTTCAAGCAAATCACTCTCAACCATGGTGTATTTTTTTGATTCCACATTACTATTTACATGGTGTGGAAATATAGATTAGATTTAATGTTCACCATACTAAAAGTTCCTTAAGAAGTTGGTGGTACTGATAATGGTAAAATGGATGATTGCATGGATCTCCATGTAAAGACCCAGAGATTTCAAGGAATTTTTTTCTTAATTTCTTTGGAATTTTACGAGTCTGTGACTTCTGACGGCACCTGATTCGGAGGCCCAGTGTGCCCGAAATCAATTTCTGAAGTTTAGCTCGGGTACGTTCAATAAACGAACGATCTGGTTTTTATATCTTTTTAACCGGTGCTCGGAATTGAAATCCAAGGGCACCCATGAACTCGCAACGCTGGTAAATTCTTAGGGAGACCTTTCCCGTAGTTGCGTTCTGAGAAGGTTGAGGTTTAATAATTGGGGATTTAGAATAGTTTAAATAAAATTTGTTGTGTATAAATTTTATTTAAGGAAAGTAGTTTTATTCTACAAAGGGGGAGTAAGAGGTGGGGCCCACACCCACCAAACCTCCCAACGGAGGGTTTAGTGTGGTGGGGCCCACACGAGACCCTAACTCCTCACCTTCTCATAACCCCTTTTAATTCCCCTTTATCACCCCTTAAATTAATTTGTAAACTCCCCTATAATTATGTGAACTCCTCACCTCCTTCTCTCTCTCCCAAAAGTTTTACCAACTTTATTTCAATTAATGAATTGGCTCCTCTTAGTTTTTAATTGCTTGGAATTATTAAATTAATAGGAAACCTTTCATTTTATTGTTGGGCAATTAATCAGTGGAGAAGCTTTGGAGGATTGGAAGGAACAACTTTTTTTCCACGAAGAACACAATCTTCCTCTCGACGAAGGGCATGTCCTTCAACCGAGACAAGAACGTGAGGTGATGCCACGAGGAGCATCGTTCTTCTGTGATGCCCGACCACCGCGACGCTTGCCTCTTTCCATGGCTCGACGAAGTGCGACGTCTTTTCGAGGTAGGGGTTAAGTTCAATTTTAAGGAATTAAAATTGTGCTTTGTTTTGTCGTTGAGCATTCTCGTCTACTTTGGCAGCTTGTTATCATCATAATGGGTGGAGATTGGACCGCACAAACATGGACGATCCACCTCCCATTTTCTTGTTGACCATTGTTGACGTTTGAGGGGAAGGTGGCGCGGTGCCGGTGCACCGCACAGGGACGAAGAGGACCGCGGTCGGAGCAGGCCGCAGAAGTGGTGCACGGCGTCGACACGCCGCATCGGTGAAGCCGAAGGGACCGCGGTCGAAGAGGGGCGTGACGGTGGTGCATGGGGCCGTCGCGCCGCGCTGAAGAAGTTGAGGAAGGACGCGGCCGGAGCAGGCCGTAGCGGAGGGGTGTAGCGCCGTGCCGGTCGGACAATAGCCGCAGCCTAAGGCCACGGCGGACACCCAAGGGGCGGCCGGCTGTGCCGGCCACCGTCGCCACCTGAAGGTGGGACCCGACGGGGTCCTGCGGTTACACAGGACCGACCATCATGGTCGGCTGTTTCGAAGGAAATGAGGGGGGGGGGGGGTGTGTAACCCCCCTGACATGTTTTTAGGACAGACCCCACAGTGTCCGCCGTTTCCGCAAACAGGGGGTGGCGCCCCTTTGCGCCCTGCTCGGCCAGCACCAAGCCGCGACCGGTTTCTGAGCCAGGCCGTAGGCCACCGGACTAGGAAGTGCCCAGCCAGGCTAGGCCACGACCAACCGGGCCGGACCCTGACCCGAGTCGGGTCGACCCGGTTCGGGACGACCCATGGGGTATTGGGCCATGTCAGACCAGGCCCAGACCCCCTATTTTCGGCTCAGGTTCGTTCAAACGCCCATATCTTGGGATACATAACTCCGATCGATGCACCGTCAGTTGCGTAGGGATATTTGGATCGAGACGGTCGTTTAGGTATATTACAACCAAGGTTTCAGCGAACTTTGGGTATGTTCGGATTGGTTCAGACCCGAAACCAACCGGGCCCTCAGAGCAGAAACGCTTATAACTTGAGCTCCGGACGTCCGATTGACCTGCCTTCAACTTTGTTGGATTCCTCTTGATGAGAGGGTTATTTTGGCATACTTCACCCGAGGTTTGGACGCAGTTGGAGTATGGGCGGGTTGGATTGTACCTGAAATCCTACCGGGCCCTTGGAACGATAACGCTAATAACTCACAGACTGGGCGTCCGATTGATGTGTCGTCTATTGCATTGAGACCCCTATGGAGAGGCAGTCCTTTGAGATTCTTCCAAATGAGATTATGTGACACTTTGAAGTATCGACCAATATCTCATGGAGCGGATCCTCCCAGAGATGAGCGTACGGAGTACGGAGACCTAGTAGTTGTAGACCTGACGACTGCTTGACCGATTCGACTCGGAG
Source organism: Viscum album (assembly GCA_963277665.1). Lineage (NCBI taxonomy): Eukaryota > Viridiplantae > Streptophyta > Magnoliopsida > Santalales > Viscaceae > Viscum > Viscum album. The sequence goes on from OY728160.1 coordinate 2,011,662,100, forward strand.
TGATTCGGTTAGTCCAGTGGATGGAGTGCCTGGTATTTGGCGGCAGACCCATGGTGGATGGAGCACCCGGTTGTTGGAATCCGAACCGCGGTACTCGATGGGAGGAGTACCTCTGTATTCTATTAGGGAGAGCGCCCGGTATTTGCCGGCAGACCCTCAGCGAACGGAGTGCCCGATTTTTGGCAGAAGACCCACGGTACTGTATAGGAGGAGTAATTCAGAAATATAAGGTTAGATAGTAGTGCCTCGGATTCATGACATGGCTACTGTATTCGATAGAGGAGGAGTTCTCTAGCAGTTGTGGTTTCGATAATGAAAATCCTGGTTTGAGCTGTGTCAATGACATTTGTGTTTTCCTCATGATTAATATGGGTTACTTGATAACTTAAGTGTATGTATGGGCATACACCTAAGTAGTGGTTCTCCGTTGATTTCATAATCTTTGTGTTTCTTCATGATTGAGATTGGTTACTTGATAACTTAGTTATAAGTATGGGCTTACACCTAAATAAGGGTTAACTATTGAGATTCTTCTTTGTGGTTATCCTTGTTGGGTTTAGTGAGACTATGAGGGTCTCGAGGTCCCTACTGAGTATCGTTATACTCACCCCTGCACGGGCTATGCCAGCACCTCGTTCTGTTGGTTGCAGATGATAGACAACATTGATCGTGGTAGAGGCTTGTTGAGATGGACGGTACCTGGAGGTGGATCTCACGATGATTCGGTACCCGGAGGAGGTTGAAAGACGAGGGCGCTGAGGAGGCTATCTGTACCTACCCTTTAGGTAGGATCCGTGGTGGATGATCTAGGAGCAGTTCTATCTATACCTACCCTTCAGGTAGGAACCGTTGTGGACGATCCAGGAGCTACTTGTCACCTTCCAGCTGTTTTGTCTTTTACCTTGTAGTTTACTATTGGGCTTGTATTTCTGACCCCCTTTGTACTTTCAGAACACTTGTTATACTACTTTACTTAGTGTTTTCTTCTGCTTGTACTCTGGTTGGATGTGTTTATGTTTTATAAAGGCAATGCCTTCCTAGTTATCGGGATTTACGCATTTGGTGCTAGTCGCCAGCCCCTGGCCTATGGAAGGCGGGCTTGGGGTAGTCACGGCATGGGCCCTGAGGATGTGTTATGACAAATTGGTATCAGAGGAGTCGGTTCTACTGCAGAACATAGGACTCTGATATTTTCTTTCTGTGAAGCAATACTATTAAGGGTACTAAGTGTGGTCTTTAGTTCAGGGAGTCCAGTGTTGGTGCGGGAGGCCGACGTATCCATACACCAGGACCTTGACTACTGATTTCTGACTCAGTGCACAAAAACACTGATTGCGTGTGTGTTTTCAAAAGTTCCTTTTTAAGTTAGCTCAAACCAGGCCAGCTCACCAGGTATAGTCTTTTGACCGTGACACATCTGTTTCTTTCAGGATGCCTCCTCGCGGATGACCAGCTAGAGCCCCGAGAGTTGTATGTACTGACAGTCCGCCGAGCGACGAGGCCTCAGTACAGGGACATATATCGGTTGAGGCACCAGCGGAGGCACTAGTGGTACTACCATTCGTTGGGCCACCAATGCCACCAGCCCCAGTAGCAGGCGATGCATGCTTCTTGAGCGCGCTGCATGAGTTCCAACACCAGAGGCCACCCAGGTTCTAGGGAGAGACGGACCCACAGGCGATTGAGGATTGACTGGAGGCTGTGGTGAGAGTCTTTAGGCTAGTAGGTACACCAACGGACTTCATGGTGATCCTTGCTGCCAGTCTCATTTAGGTAGCTGTAGGCAGATGGTGGGGCCTGATGCTCCAGATTTATGATGAGGCGACACTCCTATGGGTAGAATTAGAGAGCCTATTTTGAGCGGAGTTTGTACCAGCCAACCTTCGAGCGGTGCAGATACAAGAGAAACTACATATGCATCAGGGAAACATGAGAGTATAACAATACTTGGCGAGGTTCACAGACCTGTCGCGCTACTCTACAGACATGGTACGAGACCCGTTCTTTAGGGCCCGGACCTTCGAGTAGGGACTGAGGCACGAGATCAGAGCTTCGACAATCCCTCTTAGTATCTGACTCATGCAGGGGTGTTGAAGAGAGCTCTCTTATTGGAGAGTTTCCTTGCTGAGAAAACTTCAGCAGCGGGACCCACCACTAGTCGACTTGTAGTGGAGTCTTCTGCAATTGGCAGTAGATAGATGACACAGGGGTCCAAGAGGACAAGACCCACTAGTGGCCGACTGCATGACTCAGGATCAGTTGTGCAAGGAAACCAGAGTGGAGTCAGAGCCAGTCATGCCAAGAGCGGGCAGTGTTACTCCTACGGCGGGCTTGGTCACATGGCACGTGACTGTCTGACCCGTCGTACAGATGATCCGTAGACAAATGAAGAACCACCCAGGAAGAGGTAGAGGTTCGATCGAGGAAGACCGCAAAGAGTAGGAGGTAGAGGCAGAGGAGCTGGCCGTGTAGATGGAGGTGGACGACGCTTCGAGGTGTTGACACCACCACCACACGAAGGACCACACCAACTGCATGGAACATGTGGATATGGTAGAGCTCAGCTTTAGGCAGCTGAATCATATGACTACGGAGCTCCGGAAGTAGGTGGACAAGAGTGGGTCTTGGCATGGAGGCCCTTGTTCTTGGTGTTTTTAGTTTACAAGTTGTCACTGTTGTGGTTGCTTTGTGTCTTTGTACTACGAGTTGCAGTAATAAAAGACACTTATCTTTGTGATGATTACTTTCCTATCCACTTTTTATGGTCGATACTAAGAGGTTCCGATTTAAAACTGTTGAATTGATCCTCACTTGCGAGATACCTACTGGAGGAGACCCAGTGACCACACACTTCTGCCGACAGTGTGACTCGACCCTTGGAGACGAGAGTAATAGTTTTATCTCTTGGTAGTAGCGTCGAGGCCTTACGACGTCATCCATGACATTAAATAGTACCGTTCAGGTCTGGATTTACTGTATTAGGCAAAGAACGTGGTTCATCCAGGGGATGAAACCAGATTTCTCTTTTCGGAAGAGGAGAAGTCCCAGCAACTCTTTGGGTGGAACGTAGATGAAGAAGGGTGGAGTTGAGTTCTTACAATTGGATAGACTCACCCATTGTTCGTTGAGCGAACAGTTTACGGTCCTCTCCATATCAATAATCTCAGGTGTATCTTTTCTCAGAAGTACATGAACCTGGGACAACGGTGATGGCTTGAATTCCTCTAGGACTATGACTTTGAGGTAGTTTATACTCCAAGGGAGGGGAACGTTGTAACATATGATCTTAGTAGGAGATCGGGAATTCAGCTGTTAGGAGTGGCGAGATAGAAACCGAACGCGTGTCGGATATCCTTTGTGGATAGTGTTAGAGTCAGCACGTGTAGAACCAGAGATGGTTCAGGTTATGATGAAAAAGGTGTAGATCATCCAAGAGAGGATTAATACTTCACAGAGCAGACAGAAGTCCTATGTTGATAGGAGATAAGACCACTGGAGATCAGGGGTGCCAACCATGTTTTCTTACGGGTCTCACCTCGATGAGGTCTATGGAGATGTGGCCAAGGCAGAAAGTTATCTCAGCAGCTCAATGGACCTTTCTAGGTCCACATCAGGGTAGGTGAGGTGGTTTACCGCTTTACCTTTCTACCTCAGTTGCACCGGGTGCATGATGTCATCCACATATCTCAGCTGAGGAGATACATGCACGACCCTGCACACACCATCGACAACAGGGAGCTAGACATCGATGACGGGGCAACATTCACGGAGGTTCCAGTAGTGGTTGGGGATCAATAGGAGTGGGTCTTACGAGGATGGTTGATTCCTCTTGTGCGCTTTCGCTAGTAGCACGGGAACCTCTAGGAGAGCACATGGAGCGAGAGGTTCAGATGCGTGCTCGGTATCTCCTTTAGTTTCCCTATTTTATCTTGTAGCCTTAAGGGGACGTAAATCCCTGAAGTGGGAGTAATTTAATGTCCAGGAGATTTCATGGAATTTTTTTTCTTAGTTTCTTTGGAATTTTACGAGTCTGTGACTTCTGACGGCACTTGATTCTGAGGCCCGATGTGCCCGGAATCAATTTCTGAATATTAGCTCGGGTACGTTCAGTAAACGAACGAGCGGGTTTTTATATCTTTTGAACCGGTGCTCGGAATTGAAATCTGAGGGTACCGATGAACTCGCAACGCTAGTAATTTCTTAGGGGGACCTTTCTTGTAGTTGTGTTCTAAGCGGGTTGAGGTTTAATAATTGGGGATTTAGAATAATTTAAATAAAATTTGTTGTGTATAAATTTTATTTAAGGAAGGAAGTTTTATTCTACAAAGGGGGATTTTGTGGTGGGGCCCACACCCGCCTAACCTCCCAAAGGAGGGTTTAGTGTGGTGGGGCCCACACGAGACCCTAACTCCTCACCTTCCCATAACCCCTTTGAATTCTCCTTTATCACCCCTTAAATTAATTTGTAAACTCCTCTTTAATTATGTGAACTCATCACCTCCTTCTCTCCCTCCCATAAGTTTTTCCAACTTTATTTCAATTAATGAATTGGCTCCTCTTAGTTTTCAATTGCTTGGCATTATTAAATTAAGAGGAAACCATTCATTTTATTGTTGGGCAATTAATCCGTGGAGAAGATTTGGAGTATTGGAAGGAAAATCTTTCTTTCCACGAAGAATGCAATCTTCCTCTTGGCGAAGGGCATATCCTTCAACCGAGGCAAGAACGTGAGGTGACGCCATGAGGAGCACCGTTCTTCCGCGACACCCGACCACCGCGACACTTGCCTCTTTCTACGGTTCGATGACGTGCGACGTCTTTTCGAGGTAGGGGTAAAGTTCAATTTTAATGAATTAAAATTGTTCTTTGTTTTGTCATTGAGAATTCTCATTTACTTTGGACGCTTGTTATCGTCATAACGGGAGGAGATCAGACCGCAGAAACACGGACGATCCTCCTCCCCTTTTTCTTGCTGACCATTGTTGATGTTTGAGGCGAAGGCGGCACGGTTCCGTTGCACCACGCGGGGACGAAGAGGACGGCGGCTGGAGTGGGATGCAGTGGTGGTGCGTCGCGTCAACGCGCCGCACCAATGAGGCCGAAGGGTCCATGACCGAAGTGGGCCACGACGGTGGTGCGCGGCACCATCATGCGGCACCAGAGAAGTCGAGGAAGGTCGTGGCCAGAGCGGGCCACAACGGAGGGGCGCGGCACCGTTGCGCTGTGCTGGTCGGACAAGAGCCACCACAGACACCCAAGGGGCAGCCGGCTGTGCCGGCCGCCGGCGCCACTTGGAGGTGGGACCCGAGGAGGTCCTGCAGTTACACATGGACGACCATTTCGAATAAAACGGGGGGGGGGGTGTAACCCCCGTGCCCCCCGATAGTTTTTTGGGCAGACCCCACAGGGTCTGCCGTTTCCGCAAACAGGAGGGCCGGGCCGCGCCCAGCCGGGCCGGGCCGCGCCTAACCGGGCCAGACCCGGACTCGGTTTGGGCCGACTAAGGGGGTTTTGTGCCAGGTCGGACCGGGCCCAGACCCCCTAATTTTGGATTAGGTTTGTTCAAACGCCCATATCTTGGGCTAAAGACCTCTGATCGACGCACCATCAGTTGCGTAGGGATCTTTGGATCGAGAAGGTCGTTTCGGTATATTACACCCAAGGTTTCAGCGAACTTTAGGTACGGACAGATTGGTTCAAACCCTAAACCAACTGGGCCCTCAGAGCGGAAATGCTTATAACTTGAGCTCAGGACGTCTTATTGACGTTCCATCGACTTTGTTGGATTCCTCTTGATGAGACGATTCTTTTTTCATATTTCACCAGAGGTTTGGACTTAGTTAGAGTATGGCCGGGTTGGATTGTACCCAAAATCCAACCGGGCCCTTGGAATGGTAATGCTAATAACTCATTGACCGAGTGTCTGATTGACGCGCCGTCTGTTGCATTGAGACCCCTATGGCGAGGCCGGCCTTTGAGATACTTCCACGTGAGATTACGTGACACTTGGAAGTATCGACCAGTAGCTCGTGGAGCGGATCCTCCTAGAGACGAGCATACGGAGTACGAAGACCTAGTAGCTGTAGTCCTGACGAATGCTTGAACGATTCGACTTGGAGTGATTCGGTTAGCCCAGTGGACAGAGTGCCCGGTATTTGGCGGTAGACCCATGGCGGACGGAGCGCCCGATAGTTGGCAGTAGACCCGCGATACTCGATGGGAGGAGTACCTCTGTAGGCTATTAGGGAGAGCGCTCGATATTTTGTGGCAAACCCTCAGTAGACGGAGCACCTGGTTTTTGGAAGTAGACCCGCGGTACTCGACAGGAGGAGTACTTCAGCAGTCTAAGGTTAGAGAGTAGCGACTCAGAGTCATGAAAGGGCTACTGTACTCGATAGAGGAGGAGTTCTCCAGCAGTTGTGGTTTCGATAATGAAAATCCTGGTTTGAGCTTAGTCAATGACCTTTGTGTTTTCCTCATGATTGAGATGGGTCACTTGATAACTTAGGTGTACATATGGGAATACACCTAAGTAGTTGTTGTCCGTTGATTTCATAAGCTTTGTGTTTCCTCATGATTTAGATGGGTTACTTGATAACTTAGGTATAAGTATGGGCTTATACCTAAGTAGGGGTTAACTGTTGAGATACTATGTGGTTATCCTTGTTGGATTTAGTGAGACCTTGAGGGTCTCGGGGTCCCTACTGAGTATCGTTATATTCACCCCTACACGAGATATGCCCGCACCTTGTTGTGTTGATTGCAGACGATGGACATAATTGATTGTGGTAGAGGCTTGTTGAGCTGGATGATACCTGGAGGTGTATCTCACGACGAGTCGGTACCCGAAAGAGTTTGACAGACATGGGTGATGAGGAGGCTATCTGCACATACCCTTCAGGTAGGATCCGTGGTGGACGATCTAGGAGCTACACTATCTATACCTACCCTTCAGGTAGGAACCGTGGTGGACGATCCAGGAGCTGCTTGTCACCTTCTAGCTGTTTTGGCTTTTACCTTGTACTTTACTGTTGGGCTTGTATTTCCGTCCCCTTTGTACTTTTAGCACACTTATTATACTGCTTTACTTAGTGTTTACTTCCTCTGTTACTCTTTTTGGATGTGTTTATGTTTTATAAAGGCAATGCCTTCCCAGTTATCGGGATTTACTCCTTTGGTGCTAGTCGCCAGCCCCTGGCCTATGGAAGGTGGGCTTGGGGTAGTCACGACACGGGCCCTGAGGATAGGTCGTGACACTCCATGTGAGACCAGAATGTCAATCATTATAATATTGAGAGTTGGGTTAAAGATATCAAAGAAATAATAGAAACTAGATAGGGATACATCATTCAATGTTCATTGATATTTTTCAAGACCATGAATATAATAAAAAGGAAGAAGACTAATGTAAATCCAAATTTATATGAATATGGTGATTCCTAGTTATCTCAAGAAAAATAGAAAAGGAATATTTTCATAAAAATAGAAGAGATTCATGGAAGGAATAAGGGTGTTCATAATGTTTTGTGAAATTGAATATTTGATATGACCTCATCAAAAAATGGGAAAACATGATGTTTTCAATAGAGTTTAATGAAGATTCAAAGGTGCATAAAAATGTGAAAAGCATTTTGATGTTTAATATTAAAGGTCGCCTCATCAAAATATGGAAAAGGAATAATTTTCATGAAATATTGATTGTTTCATGAAATATTGGTTGATTCATGAAAGTTTGTTTCAAAAAGGTGGTATGTTTTTTGATTATGATATGTTATGGGAATATTTTATGTTTTTTATAAGTGCACAAAAATATAATAAATGACCAAAAGTTTTACAAAGATAGTGTGTTTCATGAATAAATTACAAAGTTTCTCAAAATGTTGGTAGCGAGTTTATATGTTCTGTGAATGAAGGGAAATATCTATAACTAGGCAACTACCCCCACCACCCTGAATTTAAGTAATTATGAATCATTGTTTATCCAAAGGCATTGAATTCATTAACTAATTGTGAATTTTTTTTTTCTTGTGTAAAGATTTTTTTTGAAAAATAGTTCCTTGAAGAAAGGATTTGTGTCAAATTGAAAAATGGTGCTTTACAAAATTTCAGTTTGATTCATGAAGGGTTTTGAGTTTCATGAAAGAGGTTTTTTAGAGAATTATTTAGATGTTCCAAGAAAGTAAACAGTTTCATGAATGATCAAAATGTTGAAAAAAGTGAGTACTATGTATTCACATGAGATGAATAGTAAATATTGTAATTTTCACTTATTGATTAACTTTATAAAGGAAATATTTTTTTGAATTGAAGTATAACAGGAAAACTAAATCTACTACAATATTGATTTTTGCAACCAGGTTGTGAAAGAGTAGTGTTAATATCAACCAGCACTAAATCAGTGTAATAACTCTTATATTGTTTATCCATGAGTTGGGACATGTGAAATAAATAATTCCATTTTGAATCAATGTGTAAAGAGTGTGGATAAATGGTTTGACCCTTCAATTTTAGTGATCTATCCCTAATCCATGTAAATCTAGTGACCCTTGGGTGGTAGTGATCTGACCATAATCCTTGTAAGTGGAGTTACTTAACCAACATACATCACTGAAAATTTATTAGAGGAATTTAGTACATTATGACAACAACGATGTGTTATCCTTTGATGTTTTCTAATGAAGGTGAACCAAGAAAAATTCTTTTATATCTTGTGCATGTTTATCTTATAATTTATAGGAAAAAAATTAGTGCATGTGGAATGAGTGATCATCGATCATATATAAATATGGATAATATTTGAGAACTAGTTAATTACATCCTCACTTAGTAGGCTAACATAAGAGTGGACCTACTAACAAGTGAGGTCAAGATCTATTTAAAAAATGAGAGTTTCATGAGTACATGGGAAAATATGAACACTTTTTATTCCTTAATTCACCGCCTCTCGGAGAATCAATCACTAAATTCCTATAGGGGACAACATTTGGTATCAAAGGGTATTATTATCTTGTTGTATATTATTTAACATGAAATGATCTAATAATTTTATGGATTTGAAAATTTTTATTCCTGTTTATCATGGTAAGGAGATAGTATCTAAAGAAGAATAAAAATATAAAGGAATTATATATAATCAAACAGTCTTTGATAAGTGTGTGACCAAAGAAAATGAACACAACATATAAAAAATAGAAGGAATGGATAAATTTAATTACTTATCTACATATTAATACAAAGATGACTGGGACAATCTGAGTAGATTTATTTTCTATGTTATGTTATAACTGTTTATGATGATGAAATATTGAGAGATAAAAAAGTGGAATCTGTGTACATATCATAAGATCTTGACTAGGGGATGGGGGGAGAAAAAATATTGATGGTAAAGAATAATTAAATTTAAAGGTTCCATATTAATGCATTTGAAAATGTGTTCAACAAAATTGAAAAGCCTCAATCAAATTATTATTTACAATGTAATATATATGAGATTTAATAATTATACTATAAATAATGATTTGGGGGAAATTTCTTCCAAAGTAAAATGTATAAATATAGTTCTAACGATATGAGATTTGACTAGAATGAGGTTCAAAATACAAGGTCTATGTAGGGTAAATTCATTACACACATGAAAAGGATGGTAAAGGAGAACCAAAGGATGAGTAAAGTAATTTTTCCCTAGTATGATGTCATTATGAAGATGGGTGAAAAAATAATGTGTAAAAGTGGATAAATTGAAAATATTTCACATGAATTTGAAAAAATTTCCCAGTAGAATGAGCTGAAAAATATCGTTATCCCACTCAAAACTCAACTGGAAGAGAGTTTAAAATATAAAATGGAATAAAACTCTTGTTTGTGGATGATGACTACCCAATTTAAAGAAAAGGATGTGAAGATTAATTAGCATTAAATGAGGCTGAAAAAAAATCAAATGAGAGGACAATGATCCCTCCCATGGGAGAATCAATAAGTGGAGTAAAAAGATGATGAAATTTAGTAATAAACAGTGAGTGGAATAATCTTTCCAAACCTGAAGGTGATGACTCTTAGATAATGGTATACACCATGTGATAATACTGTTGAATCATAGGACATACCATGAGTATTTTCCTAGATGGACAAGGGATTAACTGAAAAAGACCATCTACTATAATATCATCACAACAAATTCATGACTGTATGAGGTATTGTTAGAATAAGATATGATTTATCTATTGTAACCATGGTCAGGTAGCTAGGAATTGGGAAAAAAGAGAAATGAAAGTTTTTCAAGTAATTCCTCTATTTGTATGAATAATGAGAATACATTTTTCATTGATATAAAGTACGCTATGTTGGAAAATAGATTTACTATTATGGGGAAAATGATGGAGCTTAGTGAAAGTTTCATCATGAACCATATTCATTTTACTCTTATAAAACCTCCTAGAATGGAAGAAAACAAATCTAGAGGAAAAAAGAAGAAAATTTATTCATTTTTGAGAAAGGTTGATGAGTGAATAATTAAAGATCCACCAATTAATACAACAAATTAGGTGGTTCTACTTCTATCATAGATAATACAACTTGGGCATGCCTATGTTGTTTTGTGAAATGTACGCCAAGGAAAGATAAGAAGATAACTTTAGGAGTTTTCAAGAAAATGGAAAATAGTATTATGAAAAGAAGTTCCAAATAAGGCATTGAACATAAGGGTTCATGGAAAGACTAGAAGAATAATTGGAAAACTAAAAGGAATCAAAAATCCAATTTTTTGAAAGATACATTCCAAAATAGGACATTGATTTTGAATGATGATAAATCAGGTGGGGATAAAAAGAGCTATAAGTAGATGGGGAGAAGAAGGATCTAATCACTAACATTTGAGTAGATCCTTTTAGTAATAATACCAGAGAAAGAATTATTTTTTAGTTGGGAAACTAATAAAACTAAATTCCCAATCCAGGAAGGGGAAAGTCCCAAGAGAATATCTGAAGTGATGTTTGTGTAAGTCGAATCATTCAAAAAAGATATGATTGAATGGAACTGAAGAATCGTTCCCTGATGAATGATCAGGAATATCAATAGGTTGATGAGGTGATCACATTCCTTTTCTTAAATTGAAAAATGGGAAAATTAATGTGTGATACTAAAGGGTTGGTTTATCAAGACCAACATCATTCTATAGTTGGAGGAAGTCAAACTCCCCCTCTCCCTATGTGGTTAAATACTAATAACTACTTCTGAAGTGTATTAGGTTTTAATGGAGACACAATCTGTTGGGAAGTTGCATAAAAATATTTAATGTGTTGTTGGTACATTATATAGAGTTCCAACTAATTAAAATCTAAATAAGAAGATATTCTTATGTATCTAGAATCATAATGAATGGGAACAAAATATGAATTAGATCAATAATAAGGATTCACAATGATTATAATTAAGAGTTTAATGCTCATTTTTAATTGATTTAAATTAGTATCAAGATCCACGAATCATTGATTTATAGGGCACCTGAACTCTCTGACATTAGATATTAAAGATATAAAATCATTAAGTAGCAAAAGAATGGGCTCTTGTGGTTTATTTTTTTTATCAAACTTGTGATATCATTTGAATTTTATTAGGATATTAGAGGATTCTATGGATGGATAACTCAAATATTGGATTTTAGTTCAATATTCAATGAATAATATAAGAAAGGCAAGGGGAGTTTTTAAATAACCATTTAAAAAATGGTATCCCCAACAAGTAAGGAGAGACATTGTGTTTTTGAGAGAAGAAATCAGTTACCGAGGTCAGTTCAGGAAGTAATCTCAAAATCTAAAAAAATTATTTTTATTTTAGCATTTTATATAAAGAAACTTTCAAAAAATGGTTTAATACATCCTGTTGGTATATGTGATTATTGGTATCAGTTTCAACAATTAGCATCAGCTTGGCTTTCATAGCTAGATAAGAAATATGGAAGCATTCCATAAAATAATATAAAATTCTATGGATACATTTGTTTTTTTTAATTATGTGACTACAATGGACAATGATGATGTTAGGAACTTTGTCTATTATTTTATATATTCAGTCTCAACTCCATAAGATTATAAGGTTTATTGGTGGCTTTTTATTAATTTCTATGTCCACACATTTAAAATATTTGTTTAGAGTATCTATAGTTGGAATATTTTCTTTGAGATGGATAAGTTTCTCAAACCCACAGTCATATGTAAGGAAATGATACAGAAGATGAAGTGAGTTTGTGTGTATAAACAGTGGGTATAACAGGAGGAGTTCCATATCATAGGTGGATTATTTCCTCTGATTATCAGATGAATGTGCAAGGTTGACCAAGGGGGAGTATTGGAAATACCCATACACACGTCATTGATAAATGAGATAGAGTTCAATAAAGAAATACATGGTCTAAATAGTATAAAATTATGAATTATTATGTTGTATGAAATCATGAAAATTGGGAGAGAATGCTACTATTCTAAAAAAGATATCCCATTTTCCCAAGGTAAGAGTTGTCTAGAGATCCAACAGTATGTACATATGGTACTAATTCTACATTGGATTTGATGTCAAAGGTGGAGAAAGATCATGAAAATGACCTAATAAGATTTGATTAGGGTTAGGATAAGGATCATTATCACGAGTTGGATAAGGATGATGAATTCTCTTGGAGTATAAATGATCACAGATCTATGTGGGTTGCTTCCCAACGATTATTAGGGGAGTAGGAAGTGAAGGTCCATAAATCTTATGTTCAATTAAGATAAATATAGAATGGAATTCATGATGAAAGTATTTTCCCAATGGGGTTGGAGAAGTGGTTTTCTCATGAGCCACAAATAATGAAACAACTGATATCTATCAGAAAAAATAATCAATAATTGGTATTATTGTTCATGGATAGTTGGAAAAGACAATGGTTTATCAGGTTACATTGAGATAAAAACAATTATTCAAGAAATCATTTCAAAAATATCAATGGGGAATTTTAGGAAACCAATGGTAATTAGTGTTTCTATTTTTTGTGTGTTGGATTCATTATCAACCATATAACTATCAACCCTGTCATGTTGTTTTGATGGATATGGTTTTGCTATTAACATAGTGGGGTGAATCAAATTATATTATATATTCAAAAATTTAATTGTTTCCTAAGAAGATGGTGTTAATGATAAAGGTAAAATGGTGGATTTCATGACTCTTTATGTGATTTTATAAGTCAATCATGATAATAGTAAGAGACAATTTAAATCTATCAAAGAAAGAGGTGAACCCAGATAGGGATCCATAATGAAACTTTTATGGAAATTTTTTTAGAACATCAATATGGAGTAAAGGAAGAAGACACCTGGAAATTAGAAGTTGCGTAGACATGGGAAATCATAGCCATATCAAGGAAAATGAAAAAGTAGTATTTTTTCAAAAGTGGAATTTGTTTGTGAAATGTATAAGGGACTACATGATGTTTTGTGAAATTTATGATTCATGTTGGACTAATTTAAAATTGTAAATGGAATAATGTTCATGATTTAATTTCATCTAGTGGAAATGTTTCTTGAACATGTGAAATGTTTCATGAAGTTGAATATTCAAGACCACCTCACAAAAATATGGGAAATCAATAAATTTCATGAAGTATTGATTTTTTTGAAAACTATTATTTGATTCTTGAAGGTAATTTTTTTAATTGTGGTACCTTTTTTAATATGATTAGTTATACAAATACACTATGTTTTTTGGAAGTGTATGTGAATGGATATATTACCAATTATTTTGTAAAGAAAGGGATTTGTGAAAATAAAGTGAAGAGTTTCATATAAGGCTAGTGGAGAGCATAGATGTTTCATGAGAGAGAAGAAAAATCTATAAATAGGATACTACACCAAAATTTAAAGAATATTAACTTTTTTTTGAAGATATAAAGGATCTAAATTCGAGAAAGAATTGTGTGAAGGTTTTTATTATATTGTGAATTCATAATAATTCCATTTTCATAAGGAAAATACATTCCTCAATCTGGCCAATGGATTCTCATGAATGTTTAGTAAGATTTATTATTGTTTTTGAGTTTTTTGAAAGTTCAAATGTTCTTGAAGGATTGGGAAGTTTCATGAAATTGAAAAGATTCACCAAGGATTGTAATGTTTCATGAATGTATTTATTGGATATCGATACCAAGAGAATAATATAAAATGTAATTATCACTTATTACTAACCTCTATAGAGTAGATATTCTTAGAATACTAGTTTACTCGGAAAGTGAAGATACTCTAATAGTAATGTTCACAACCAGATTGTGAAAGAGTAGTATGCATATTAACAGGCACTAAATCAGTTCAATAACTATAAGATAGTGTGGGCATGGATTTTATGGTGTTCTAAGAATCATTACTTCTTGATGTTGTGAGAAAAGGGAGTGGAAATAAGTTTTTACCTTTTAGTGATAGTGATCCAAACCTAAACATTATAAAGGGATAGACCCTCAGGTGGTAGTGAGATGAACCTAAACCTTGTAAGGGTGTGACCCCATGAAAATGAGTGGCTTAGTCTAAATCCACTACTAATATATTATTAGTGTATTTCATAGAATCGATAGAATGTTAATGTGTAATCCTTGTACATAGCCATGTATGGTTAAACCGGGTAAAATTCTTGTTTATTTTATACATGATTTACTTATATTATGTAAGACGCCAATTAATGCTTATGGATTGAACCATCATTAATATTATCCAAACAAGGCTGTGATTATCACACCAGTTAATCAAATCATCAATCAATAGGTGAACATATGAGTGACCCCACTAAAAAAATGAGGTCCATATCAATTAGGAAAGTGAGAGTCCCATGAGAAATTGGGAAAACATGAATAAGTTTCACAACTTGATTCACCTCCTTCTTAGGGATCTATCATTGAAGTATCATGTGGGTCTAATCTTTTTGGTGGTATTTTGGCAGTTAGAAGCCTAAGTTTATGAAAAATAGTTTTTTAGGCTAGGATCATAGTTAGTGTATAGTTAGAGATAACCATGAATCCAAACCATGAATAGGGGAAGGAATGGTGCAAGGTTCTCTAAGTCATGTGATGTGTTAGTGGAGGCCATACAAAACTACAATTTATTATAGTTGTGTTTAAAATGGTTGGAGAATGGTTTACCTAATAATTCATGGAAACTATACAAAATGTGGTTCCTAACTACACTAGAACTGTATGGTCAGAAAATGTTTTTACCTTACCATGTGGTCCAATCATGTGACATGTGTTTCATGAAGTAGAAATAACTTCAGAATTGGCACAAAATTGGAGGACCATATGATCAAACCATGTGGTATTCCCAGGGACGTAATTTTTTTAATTCACCCAAATGACCAACATGATTTAAAACACATAAAACCCCTCATTCGCATCATCTGATCAACTACAGACTATGCACACACCATTCATTCATATTATTCTTCTTGTGGTTAAATAATTAATTTTTTATGGTTTCATTTTCCATTTGTCCCATTGATGAGATATAGGTGAGTTTATCCTTTAGTCTATGAATTTTATTTGTTTCATTCACCACCACGAATTCATTTGTTGTTGTTTCCTTTTTGTTCCATATTTAAATATTTTTTATTTTTTTATGATTTATATCATTTGATATCAACCCAGTAATAAATATTTGATGAGTAGGATTTTATAAATCTAAGGTAGAGAGTATTGAATCAATCTTTAAAGTATTACCATTTTCATTTTTTGTTTGACGAGTAGTCACACTAACAAAACATGTGCTTAAACTAAAAATATAAATTTATATTATGTTCCATTAATTATTAAAATCGAAGATCGCCACGAGTTGTAATTTTTTATTTGTAAAGTGTGGAACAAAACCTTATCCAACAATTTTGGCCTTTTAAACATTTAATTTTCAGTATAATTAAGAGTATACCCTATGGGTTCCATGGTATTGACCTAGTGACTTTGTGTGCTATAAGGGATACCTAGGGTGTATCCAAGGATATAGTGTGCATGATTTTTATGTGAACCCTTACATAATTAAATTAATCCAATTAATAAATTAATGTTCTTAGGGAAATGAAATGACATAGACATACTCCATAGATTTAGCATTGATCCCATTGACTAGGAATTCATAGGATATTCTCTTGGATTTAGCAGTATCCTAGTTACATATATTGAATTTGTAACATCCCATGTAAATAAAGAATAAGACATATTTCATATTTATTAATATTTGTGAATTAAATATTAATTTTATTTTAAAATGGTAGCTATGTTCAATATCATAACCGATACACAACAACAGGTTTATTTGAAATCTTATGTTGCACACTAATAATAAAATATTATTATTTTAAATGGTAGTTAACTCCTAGACGTTGTACTGGAGGGAATGAACAAAACTAACTACAATATGATTATGCATGTTTGTTAAATGTATTTACATTTATCGAATAAAAGTTAGATGCTTAAAATATGAATGAATCTAATTTTAAGCATAATTTACATTAAAATGTTGATTTACCACCTTTTAATGTCTAACCCTCTTTAAATCTAGTTTTGGTCATTTTTATATGTTCTATTTGACCAAATAGAATTCTTCTTTATATTTGGGACATCAAATTTTACTTTGGGTAATTTTTTTGGTATTTTTTCGATAAATTTCATTTTTAATGAATAGTGGAAAATATTGTATTTTAATTCAAAAGTGCCTTTTAATCCAATTTATTTATATGGTTAGTTTATATTTTTAATTGGATAAAAAGTGTAATTAGAATATATTTTTACCATTTAATCTAATTTTTGTCATTGTAATTAATTTCACTTTGAAATTGGACATAAACAAGTGTCAATCTTTTGATAGTTATTGTTTCTTAAAAACACGCTATTTGTTTTAACAACGAGAATTAATTTTAAATTAATTAATGGAAATTATTATTTTTTAATTTATCAAAATAGAAATATTTTTTGAATTCAGAATATCAAATAATGCTTAGGCTTAATTTTTGGTATTTTTTTGAAAAACATCAATTTTTGATGAATAGTGAAATCACTTTGTAGTAGTAAAAAAACTGACTTTTTCATTTAAATGAAATTTTACCTCTTATGTGAATTGAATTTCCAAAATCCAACATACATGGTTGTTATCAAGAAGTAAAATGTGGATCAATAATATGAAAATAATTTTTGGTGAATAATAACTTTTGACTTTTATTTACCACGGTTAAAGGTAAATGGGGTAATTTAATGTAAAAAGAATATTATAATAATTAAAAATTACCTTAACACTTTTCCTATCCTTATTGGATGAGTAATGGACGACCATGGCATCTTTTTGTCTATTTTGGGACCCCATGGACCCACTTATGAAAGAAAATGACACTTTAGATTAATTAATTTAATGTAACGGAAAAAATGACATAAACAAAAGTTTTTTAGTAAATTAATTTTTATATGGTGTTATATAAATTAGATTTTCGACTATAAATATTAATTGGAAAGATAAAACTATTTCCTACATCATGATATTTTTTCTATAATTTTTAGACATCGAATATATAAAATGTCTTATGACACAATAATGATGTAGTATTTACCTCATTAATAAATGATTTAAATAAATAATATTATAATGATTAAAATATTATCCAAAACATGTCCAATTATTAATTTCTGATTTCATTTATACCATGAGTCATCTTATATTATAATTTAATGATTTTTGGACCTTTTGAAACTGAATATCATTATATAATAAAATAATATTTTCACACTTTCCTAAAGAGCCCCTCCTCCCCCTTATAAAAGGAGACCATTTCCAACCAATTCCTTACACCTCTAAATCCTTTTAGCTCATCCAAATTCTTCCCAATTAATCTAGCTACATACCTCTCCTCATCCTAGAAGCCTTACCTTATGCATAAGGCACTTCAAGAAGTCCTTTGGTTCAAACCAAAGGGAGCTACCCATATTAAAGGTAAAGGTTTCTCTTAAATTGTTTTCTTTTATTTTACTTCTCCAACCCCTAAAATCTTTTTATTAATTTAATTTGTAACAATACCAGTATCCTCAATATATTAGGATTTTTTAATGAGAAGGATTCTAACTACCCTTTCACACACCACCATTTAATGGGTGAAGAACATAAAGTTTCTTTGGATGGAAAACTAACGCCTCACGAAATGATGATTGTTCGATTATCTCCTACCACCTCTCGGGGTGGACATTAAGATGGAACTGTATTTATATATGATATATATTATGATTATGTTTTATTTATGCTTCTGTAATTTCCATTTATAGCATACCTTTGTTGTTTTCATTATGGGTAAACATGATAATTTCATTTGAGGAAGTGCGAACTACCGCCCCTTCAAAGTGATATGACTCGTTCATACCATATGATGTACATATAAAGTATAGATTTAATAATATTATATATGATACAATACTGGAATTATAATACTACTATGAATCATTATGTTTTAATTCCATTAAATATTAAATAGAAATGGAAGTAGCGTTCATGCGTACGTACAACTTACCGTCTCCATGAAGGGTGCATTTCATTTCTTACCTCTAAATGTTATGTACTATTATAAATACATGTATATTCTAGATATATATGATATATATGAATATATTTCTGGATATAATGAACCTTTGACCGCATGAACAACATGTAATTACAAGAAGTCCATTTTTTGACTCAAGTACCAAATATCGACAATACGAACATTATTAACATAAATGATTACATAATGTTTATAACATGGTAATAAGTGATATGAAAGGAATAATAAACTAGGAAAAGGTTCTTAAGCAAGTAGAAATCTACTTTAATTTATTATTTAGGAGATTAAATAACGATTGATTCATCTCGGACACTAGGTAAGGGACTTCGTCTCAATCTCCTTTCATTTAGGAATATTTTCTTTTAATACACGACTTTCTTTTATACGCTGTATAAACACCCTTGGATTTTGAAAGGGAATATTTTTCTACAAAGTATTTTACTAAATGACAAAAAGGAATGTTTATTTTTACATAAGCGTTGACAATGACATTTTCCACCGCCACGAGTATTATTTGATCTTTGGCTTCCTCAACAAGCCGTAATGTTTTAAAAAGAAAATAAATACCATATAATCTATTTTGTATTTTGTTATGGCAAATGGTTTTGATAATGGATTTGTTATGTCAATATATTTATGTGATATATTTTTAATGAAATGTGGAAATGTTTTCATTTCTTTATATTTGTTTTATGTCTTATGATTTTATAATGGTACTTGGACATTTGACGGGTGGTTACGTGATAAAACAAATGACAGGTGGTGCTGTGAATACTAGGATGGTTAGTTACATTATAACCTCCAATGCATTGGGTGTGGAAATCGTTCGTATGGCTATTTCATTTAGTTATATGTGTGGAAGTCGGCCGCATGGTTATTCCATTTAAGTATGTTTATGTCCCAAGTTACCTTTGTATGTTATGTGTTCTTTATATGGGTTTTATGGTAATATTTTGGTTACAAAAGGGTAAGTAATGATATTTTATTCCGTGAAGAGTATTTACTACCTCATAAAGGTGAAAAATATTACTTATGATAAAGTATTAATGGTTTACCTATTGTTTTGAAAAACTTACAGTTTTCCTTCTTTGTGTATCCCTTACTGAGATTTTTATTCTCATCCCAAGTTTTTGAAATGTTTTTCACAGGCCATAATGTGGAATAGGGTCAAGGATGGGATCATGGAAAAGTCATGCTATCTTAAACATGGAACTAGACATGACTCTTTTTTTTCAAGATTTCATGTTTTGTAAAAAAATGGAAACTATGTAGAAGTGTCTACTTTGTAATCTTTTGAGATGTAATAGTTATGTCCTAATTCTCTAAAACTCTAAACCTGAAAAGATCCTCAATGTGAATTATTCATTTAATTCAATACTATGTAAGGTTTTAAGGTCGGGTCCTTATAGTTGGTATCAGAGGCCAGTTTAGATAACTTTAGGAGTTGGGGTATTGTTAAA
This sequence comes from Viscum album, assembly GCA_963277665.1. Classification (NCBI taxonomy): domain Eukaryota; kingdom Viridiplantae; phylum Streptophyta; class Magnoliopsida; order Santalales; family Viscaceae; genus Viscum; species Viscum album. Next base: position 2,011,682,139 of record OY728160.1, read on the forward strand.
ATTAATACCCATAAAGTAATTTATGTTAATATTGAAATCATATAGCATTTAAAAATTATAATGTTGCTTCACCTAAGATATTTATGTGTTCTGAATGGTTTTCCATAGAGGAAATATGGAAGCTATGTTAGGACGACATCAGGTGGAAGAATACCTACCAAATCAGCAACCTGAGATGGTTGGAATTGGAACCGAACAGTTTGTTACAGTGATGGAACAATTGAATCAGGCTATAAATGGTGGTGGTATCCATGCACGAGATCAGCCAGATCAAACATAGAGAAACATGTCAGTACTTGAACATTTCATGAGGCAACATCCCCCATCATTCAGAGGATCATATGACCCGGTGCTAGCAGAAGGGTGGATTAAAGCACTAGAGAAGATTTTCAATGTCATGGGTTGTTTAGAACATCAAAAGTTTAGTCTCACTATTTACCATTTTAAAGGTGAATCTGATCAGTGGTGGTCGATGGTGAAAAATATTAGGGAGAATGAGGAGATTGATGCTCTGGATTGGGATGAATTCAAAGGTATTTTTCCTGAGATATATTTTCCTATGGTGGTTCATCTTAGGATGGAAAAACAATTCCTAGAATTGAGGAAGGAGGATGACTCATTGACTGCTTACGAAGAAAAGTTCACTCGACTGGAAAGGTATGCACCAAATTTCATCCGAGATCTTGATTGTAAGATAAATAGATTTTACATGGGATTGAAGCCACGATATCGAAGAAAATTAGCCTCTTGTGAGTTCAAAATCTATGAAAAGCTTGTCCGATGTGCGGAGAAGGGGGAAATTGAGTTTTCCGATGATCAAGTGTTCTTTGAAAAACAACATAATAAGAGGTCCAGTTGTAGGAAACAAGGAAGAATTCATCAAAGAATCTTGGAGGTAAGAAAATTACATATTCAACTTGTGAGAAGTGTGGTAAAAATAATCCTGGAGAATGTTTGTCAAAGTCTGGAAAGTGATTCTGGTGTGGTAAATCTAGTCATATTGCTCATAACTGTAAGGAAGATGATCAAGCCGGCAATGAAAATCCATCAGTAAGATGTTTTTAGTGTAATGAAATGGGTCATTATGCAAATGAGTGTCCAGAGAAGAACTAAACTAAGGGAAATCAACCGGACTACCAGCAAAAAGGGGTGGTGAAATCCTTTGCAATTACTTCAGTAGATGTTGGGCCATCGAACGAAGTAGTATCAGGTACACTATTTGTTTGTTCATATTATGCCAATGTGTTGTTTGATTTAGGGTCTACACACTCTTTAATTTCTGAGAAGTTTTCTAGTAAATTGGTAATTCCATCTCAAGATATGAATACCGAACTTACGGTAAAAACACCTAGAGGAAGTGTTGAGAAAAAAAGAAAACATAAGAACATTCTTGTCCTTGTGTATGGAAAGAATCTACCTGTAAACCTTATTGTTTTTACTCTAGTAGAGTTTGATGTTATTTTGGGCATGGATTGGATTTTTGTTTATCATGCTAAGATTTATTGCAGAGCTAAAGAGGTTTCTTTTCAGAAAGATTTAGAGATTGTGTACAATAATTAACCCTTTATTTTGATAACATATCAGGAATTTGTGAAACTAGTAAAAGATGGAAATGAATGTTACCTTGCACATATTTTTGAAAATATAGGAACTGTTTAGATTAATGATGTGCCAATGGTAAATGAGTACCTTGATGTTTTTCCTGATGAGTTACCTGGTGTAATACATGATCGGGAAGTTGAATTTACTATTGACTTAGTTCCTAATGCTAAGCCAATTTCAAAACCCCCTTATCGAATGGCTCAAATTGAACTTTTAGAGGTAAAGAAGTAATTTCAAGAGTTATTAGATAAAGGTCTCATTCGACCTAGCACATCACCATGGGGTGCCTCTATATTGTATGTTAAAAAGAAAGATGGTTCAATGGGACTTCTCATTGATTATAGAGCATTGAATAACATCACTGTTAAGAACAAGTATCCTTTTCCTCATATCAATGATTAGTTTGATCAGCTCCAGGGAGCTCAGTATTTTTCGAAGATTGATTTGAGGTCGGGGTACCATCATTTGAAAGTAATGGAAGCAGACGTTCCGAAGACCGCATTTCATACTAGATATGGCCATTATGAATTTGTAGTTATGACTTTTGGTTTAACCAATTCACCTACTGTATTCATGGATCCTATGAATATAATTTTCCGTGAGTTAATGGATAAGTTTGTGGTTGTGTTCATTGATGATATTTAGGTTTATTCAAAAAGTAAGGAGGAACATGAAAGTCATTTAAGGGTTGTCTTGCAAACCTTAAAAGAAAAGAAACTATTTGGGAAATTTAGAAAGTGTGAGTTTGGGTTACAACAAATTTATTTCCTTAGTCACATTGTTTAAAAAAAATTGTATAACTGTTGATCCTACAAAAAACAAAAGTTTTTGAACAATGGACAAGACCCACAAATATAATCGAGATTCATAGTTTTCTTAGTTTGTAAGGTTATTACCGGAGGTTTATCAAAAATTTTTCACGGTTATATAGTCAAATGACTAAGTTAACACAGAAAGGTGTTAAGTTCATTTGGATAAAAGAATCTGATGATTGTTTTCAGGAATTCAAAAGAAGATTGTTGAATGCTCCAGTTTTAGCACTGCCTTCCAGCAATAGTGAACTTTTTATTTACAGTGATGCTTCATTGAAAGGAATTGGTTGTGTCCTTATGCATAATGATCAGGTAATTTATTATTCTTAATGCCAGTTTAAACACCATGAGTTAAATTACCCTACACATGATTTGGAATTAACTGTTGTTGTTTTTACTTTAAAAATTTGGAGGCATCATTTGTATGGAGTGAAGTGTGAAATATATACTGATCACAAAAGTTTGAATCATATATTCACTCAAAAAGAATTGAACATGAGATAGAGGAGATGGTTGGAATTAATCAAGGATTATGATTTCACAGTCCATTACCATCCTGGAAAAGAAAATAAAGTGGATGATGCTTTGAGTCAAAAAAGTAATGCTTCATTAACTATTTTATGTTTGGAACAAGATCCTTTGGTTTTTGATTTTATGAAATTTGGCATAGAAGTTGTTGGTGAAAGAAATTCTTCTGTTTTGTATCAGGTGTTAGTGAGATCATCTCTATCAAACATAATAAAGCAAGCGCAGAAAGTAGACAGTGAGTTACAGAAAAAGGTAGAGTTGGTTCAGAAGGGTATGTTGCTTGAATTTAAAATTGATAATGATTGTGTTTTGAGGTTTGGAAAGAGATTATGGGTTCCTTGTGATTCAAAATTGAAGAATGAGTTGTTATGCGAAGCTCATAGTTCTCCGTTTTCAGTTCATCCTAGTTGTACTAAGATGTAAAAAGATCTTCGGGAGTATTATTGGTGGGATGGAATGAGAAGTGATATTGATGATTTTACTGTGAAGTGTTTGAATTGTCAGAAGGTTAAAGCAGAGAGGCAGTTACCAAAAGGAATGATTCAGCCTTTACCGATGCCAGAGTGGAAATTGGAAAATATATGAATGGACTTCGTTGTGGGATTACCGAAGACATCTCGAGTAATAATGCAATCTGAGTTATTGTTGATCGATTGACTAAATCTGCTCATTTCCTTCCTATTCGAGATACATTGTCTCTAGATCAACTTTCTCAGTTGTATGTTAAAGAAATAGTCAGGTTGCATGGATTTACCCTCTCCATTGTATCTGATCATGATCCCAGGTTTACTTCTAACTTTTGGAAAGGCCTTTAGAGGTCGTTGGGTACTGAATTAAATTTTAGTACAACTTTTCATCCTCAATCAGATGGGAAATTAGAGTGAACAATTCAGACATTGGAAGAATTGCTATGTGATTTTTCACTGGATTACCAGGGAAGTTGGTACAAACATCTTTCTTTGGTTGAATTTTCATATTATAATAGTTTTCATTCTAGTATACAGATGTCTCCATTTGAGGCATTATATGGAAATCGTTTTCGAACTCCAACTTTTGGGGAAGAAGTAGGTGAAAGGAAGCTGATGGGACAAGAATTGGTAGAAGATATGGCAGAGAAAGTTCCATTGATTCAGAAGCACATGAGAACATCTTAGAATAGAAAGAAAAGTTATGCAGATAACCGGAGGAAGGATCTTTGTTTTGAGGTAGGTGATCATGTCTTTCTAAAAGTTTCTCCATGGAAAAGTTTGATGCGTTTTGGTATAAAGGGGAAGTTGAGTCCGAGGTTCATTGGAACTTATGAAATTCTGGAGAAAGTAGGATCAGTGGCATACAGAGTGGATTTACCTCTAAGTTTGTCCCAGGTACAAAATTTTTTTCATGTTTCTATGTTGAGAAAGTATATCCTAGATCCATATCATGTTTTGAGCCTAGAGGTAGTTCAGTTGGAAGAGAATCTCTCTTATGAAGAACAACCAGTTCATATTCTTGACTATAGAGAGCGAGTGTTCCAGAATAAGGTAATTAACCATGTAAAGGGTTTGTAGAAAAACAATATGGTTGAAGAGGCAACGTGGGAATCTGAAAATGCTATGAGGGATTAATACCCCCACTTATTTTGATAAGTAAAATTGTGAGGACGCAATTCCCAAAAGGGGGGAAGGATGTAACATCCCAGGTAAATAAAGAATAAGACATATTTCATATTTATTAATATTTGTGAATTAAATATTAATTTTACTTTAAAAGGGTTGCTATGTTCGATAGCATACCCAATACGCAACAATGGGTTTCTTTGAAATCTTACGTTGCACACTAATAATATAATATTATTATTTTAAATGGTAGTTAACTCCTAGACGTTGTATTGGAGGGAATGAAAAAAACTAACAACAATATGATTATACATGTTTGTTAAATGTATTTACATTTATCCAATAAAAGTTAGAGGCATAAAATATGAATGAATCTAATTTTAAGCATAATTTACATTAAAAGGTCGATTTACTGCATTTTAATGGCAAACCCTCTTTAAATATTGTTTTGGTCATTTTTATATGTTCTATTTAACCATATAAAATTCTTCTTTATATTTGGGATGTCAAATTTTAGTTTGGGAAATTTTTTTGGTATTTTTCCGATAAAGTTCATTTTTAATGAATAGTGGAAAATATTGTATTTTAATTCAAAAGTGCCTTTTAATATAATTTATTTATATAGTTAGATTATCTTTTTAATTGGTTTAAAAGTTTAAGTAGAAGATTTTTTTACCATTTAATCTAATGTTGGTCATTGGAATTAATTTCACTTTGAAATTGGACATAAACAAGTGTCAATCTTTTGATTGTTATTGTTTCTTAAAAACACGCTATTTGTTTTAACAACAGGAATTAATTTTAAATTAATTAATGCCACTTATATGTTTTGAATTTAGAAAAATAGACATCATTTTTGAATTCTCAATATCAAATAAAGCTTAGGCATAATTTTTGGTATTTTTCTAAAAAACTTCAATTTTTGATGAATAGTGAAATCACTTAGTAGTAGTTAAAAAAACTGACTTTTTCATTTAAATGAAAATTTACCACTTATGTGAATTGAATTTAGAAAATCCAACATACATTGTTGTTACCAAGAAGTAAAATGTTTTAAAGACCCAGAGATCCCATGGAATATTTTTTCTTAAATACATGGGAATTGTACGAGTCCGCAGTTTCTGATGGAACTTGAGTCTGAGGATTGGTGTGCCCAGAATCAATTCCTGATGTTTTGTTCGGGTACGTTCAATAAACGTACGTGCGGGTTTTTCTATTTTTTGAACCGGTGCTCGGAATTGAAATCTGAGGACACCGATGAACTCGTAGTGTCGGTATTCTCTTAAGAAGACCTTTACCGTAGTTTCGTTTTATCGAGAGTGAAAGTTAAATTTTTGGGGATTCTTAATAAATAAAATAAAAATTAATTGTGACATAATTTTATTTAAGTGGTGTTTTTATCCACCTAGGGGAAGTTGGAGGTGGGGCCCGCCCCCACATAACCTCCCATGGGAGGATATTATGTGGTGGGGCCCACACAAGCTCAAACCCCTCAACTCCCCTTGAACCCCCTTTAAACTCTTGGACTCCCATTAATGTGCCAACACACCCTTGTATTTAATTATTTGAATCCCTTTGAATTCTTTCCAACTCCATGCATTTAATTAAGTGAACCAACTTAATTAATTTATTTGAGTGTTTTAATTCTTTTGAATTCATTATGTCAACATTAAAATAAGGGATGATATTCTTTTATTTTGGTGTTGGCATAATCATGGGAGAGCTTGGGGAGATCTCTTGTAAGAACACCTTTTCTCTCGACGAAGAATGCCATTTCCACCAAAGAATGATGAAGCGTCTCCTTCCTTTCCAACCAGGACAAGAACGGGAAGACATCGCCTGCAAAGAACGTCGCCAACAACAACGACATTCCCCCCAACGTTGATGGAACGACGTTCGTCATCTGCGACGTCCGCCTTCCACGACTCGTCAACATTCAACGACGAAATACGAGGTAGGGGGATTTAATTATTTCTAAATGAATAAAATTATACCCTCATTCTTCGATGATTGCTTTGGTTCGTCATTGGCCAATTGATATCACATAACGCGGAAGGCGCGGGCCGAACCAACATGGCCGGACGCCCCTCCGTTGGTTATTGTTGTTTGATGTTGGAGGTGAAGCCGAAAAGGCGCAGTGTCATCGCACCGTGGCGGAGAAGAACCATGGGATGGAGGAGGCGGTGGCGGTAGCAGCGGCTTTGTGCCGGCCGCATGGAGGGAGACTGGCAGTCGCTCGGGCCGCCCGGACCATGGAAGAACCGGCCGACCGATCTAGCCGGTCCGCGTGCAAGAGCTGCAGCACACGAAGGCACCACGTGGGGGGAGACCGCGGCCCGCATCCGCAGGCCCCTCGGCTGGAATAACCGGCCGGCCACTTGCCGACAAGGCTGGAAGAACCGGCTAGCCGCCTGCCGGCCGGGCTGAAAAACCACGGCGCCCGTTGGTGCCGCGCGGAGGTGACCGCGACACGCATCCCCGGGCTGCTCGGCCGGGCGAACCGGCCAGCCGCCTGCTAGCCGGGCTGGAGAATCGCGGCACCCGCAGGTGCCGTGTGGGAATAAAAGTAGACTGTAGCGTAGGCCGCGTGCACCGGACATAACCGGCCAGCTACAACCGGCTGGGCAAGGGAGAGGCGGCGCCGCTTGGCGCTGCCGGGTCCGCAGGTGGGCCACGCCCCACCGGGCCGGGCTGACCCCCCAGCCGGGTCGGACTCGCCAAACCTGGCCGGGCCGACCCCCCAGCCGGGTCGGACCTGTCGAGCCGGGTCGGGCTGACCCGCCAGCCCACTGGGCTTGACGGGTCGATCCAGACTTCAGTTAAATACGAATATCTTCTAGACCGCGTGTTCAATCGATGCACCGTCTGCGGCACTGGGACCCTCGCGACGAGGTGGTCCTATTGAGATAATCTAAGTGAGTTTTTTTCAAATTTGAAAAACGGCTGGGTTTGGGCCGACTGTAAATCCAACAGGGCCCTTGGAACGAAAATGCTAATAAGTCTCAGACCGTGCGTCTGATTGATGTGTTTTCTGTCACATAGGGTTCCTTATGATGATACAGAACTACGAGATTCATCAACTCAAAACTTCGCGATATTTTTTGTATCGACACTTTGCTTGAGAAGCAGACCCTCCCGGAATCGAGCATGATGTGTGCAGGAACCCTAGAGCTGGCTGCGATGACAACTGTACCGGAATCCTACATGGGTTCATCAATGATGACTACAGTACCATAATCCTCCATTGGTTTGACAACAATGACTGCTGTACCAGGATCCTCCGTGGGTCCGACAGTTCTGACTTCTGTTCCTGTATCCTGTGTGGGTCCGACAGAGTAGCTGGTCCTGTATACTGTGTGGTCTGACAATTTAGATGAATCAGTTAAAACATCTGATCATCTCTATATTTATATGAAATTTGTGTACCTATGTGATTTGAGTCATGTATTTAAACCATTATCATCATGGTGATTGACTTTACTTCCTGTATGGATTGGGTTGTGCTTGGGATCGAGAGTTGGAGCCGGACTGTGACTGGTTACTTAGGTATATGTATGTGAATATACCTAAGTAGGTTTGGTTGATACTTCGTGTTTGTATCTTTATACTTTGGTTTATCCTTTGTGGATTCTGGGAGACCTTCGAAGGTCTCGAGGTCCCCTACTGAATATTGTTATACACACCCCGGAACGGGCTTCACCTGTACCTTGTTGTGTTCTGTGCAGACGAAGGACAACAGTGATCGAGGCTAAGGGTGATGGATGGAGGCTGCTCAGAGCTGGACTAGACGGGACGTACCGTAGGGATGAGTTTTTCGATTTCTATACCTACCCTTCTGGTAGGATTCCATGGTGGATGATCCAAAAGTTGTTTTTTCCTTTTTTACTTTTACATGTACTTGTTGTTCAGTTGGGTTTGTATACTGGACCACTTACTTTCATCACACCTTACTTTCTTATTTAGTACTTGTTTCCTCTACTTCTTGTGTTCAGACTGTGTGTATGTTATTTGTTAAAAGGCAATGCCTTCCCTTTTTATCAGGCATTCACCTTTAGTGCTAGTCGCCTGCCCCTGGCCTATGGATGGCAGGCCTGGGGTAGTCCTGACACAAGCCCTGAGGACGGATCGTGACAAATTGGTATCAGAGGAGTCGGTTCTACTGTAGAACTTGGACTCTGATTCTTTTAACAAAAATATTCTTAAGTGTTTTGGGTGTGGTTATCCGATTAGGGAAACCAGTGTTGGTGTGGTGGCCGACGTATCCATACACTAGGACTCTGACATCTAATATCTGACTTAGTGAACGAAAACACTGATTACGTGTGTGTTTCCTTTGAAAAAGTTATCTTTGTGATTTATTTGTGTCAGCTCACCAAATATACTATTCTAACCGTGGGGCACCTGTTTCTTTTCAGGATGGCCCCATGAAGGTAGCCAGCTTGGGTTCCGAGTTTCATACGAGATGGTAGCCCACTGAGTGACGAGGCCTCGGTGCAGGGCCCCATCACAATGGAGGTATTGGCGGTACCTCTACCCGCTGGGCCACCGATACCACCCGCTCCACCAGCAAAAAGTGCATGCTCCCTGAATGCGTTGCACGATTTCTAGCGCTAGAGGCCGCCCAGGTTCCGGGGACAGACGGACCCACAAACATCTGAGGATTGGTTGGAGGCTATTGTGAGAGATTTCATATTTGTAAGGACACCAACAGACCTCATGGTGATCCTTGCCATGAGTCTTCTGCATGCAGCAGGAGGCAGATGGTGGAGCATGATGCTCCAAGTGCATGACGAGGCATCATTACTCTCGACAGACTTCGAGAGTCGCTTTTTCTCAGAGTTTGTTCCAACCACCCTTCATACGGTGCAGATTCAGGAGTTAATTCATCTGCAGCAGGGCAGCATGACAGTAGCTCAGTACTCAGCGAGGTTCACCGACCTCTCACGCTACTCCACAGATATGGTACGAGGCCCGTTCTTCGGGCCCCAGACCTTTGAGCAGGGTCTCAGTCATGAGATCAAGGCTTCGATGATTCCCCTCAGCATTCCGACGCAGGCAGGGGTGCTGGAGCAAGCCCTTTTAGTGGAGAGTTTTCTCGCTGAGAACTTACCGGCTGCAAGACTCACCACAGGGTGACACGTAGCGGAGTCTTCTGCAGTCATCAGTAGACAGATGATGCAGAGGTCCAAGCGGACCAGGCCATCAGGTGGGCGACCCCAAGATATAGGTTCGATTGTGCGGGGCACATGGGATAGAGCCAGATATACGAGGAGTAGACAGTGCTATGCATGCGGAGGGCAGGGCCACATGGCTCGTGACTGCCCGACCCACCATGTAGATGAGTAGAAGACAGTAGAGAGACCTCCCAAACAGAGGCAGAGGTTCAACCATAGTGGTCCACTGGGAGCAGGCCGACGTGGCAGAGGAGCTGGCCGAGTAGCGGGTGGTGGACGACGTTTCGAGGCTCTACTACTTCCACCACCATGAGGTCCAGCCCGACCATAGGGAGCTGGTGTATAGAGGCGGGCCCAGCTCCAGGAATTTGAGGGCTACGACCACGACACACCTTAGATGATTTTAGGTACTATCTATGTCTAATCCACCCTTGCTGCAGTACGTATAGACACAGGTGCGAGACATTATTTTATTTCCACTACCCTCATTTGGATCTCGGAGATTCCGATGGATCCGTTGACTTGATCCTTACGGTTAGAGACTTTTACGGGAGCATACTCAACGATTACGCACTGGTGCCGGTAGTGTGAGCTTACTCTAGGAGGCGAGATCTTCGGCTGAGATCTTCATGTAGTGGAGTCGAGGCCTTACGACGCCATCTTGGGTATGGACTGGTTATCCACAGTTCATGCTCATATTGACTGTATTAGGCACAAAGTGCAGTGTATCCGCACGGATGGGACCATGTTCACCTTCACCGGCAAGAAGGGAGCCTTTGCAGCGTAGGATGGATTACGTAGAGGAGTGGGCAACCGATCACACATCAGTTGGCTAGTATCATCCTCAGAGTAGTTGATGTACATAGTCCGAGTTTTCCTATTTTGGTGGATCAGTACGTTGATGTTTTCCCTGACAACGTTCCAGGACTACCTCCTCGCAGAGAGGTAGACTTCTACATTGACCTGTACCCGGGGCCAACACTGATATCTACTCCAGCATATCGAATGGCTCCCACTGAGCTTCGTGAGCTGCGAGTACAGCTGGAGGACTTGCAGGGGAATGGATTTATCCAACCCATTATTTCACCCTGGGCATCTCCGATTTTGTTCGCCAAGAAATCCGATGGGAGCTTGCGATTGTGTGTCGACTACCGTCGCCTGAATCAGGTGACCCTGAAGAACAAGTACCTACTCCTGAGGATTGATGACCTATTTGATCAGCTCAAGGGAGAACGATGGTTCTAAAATATATACCTTAAGTCAGGCTATCACCAGCTCAGAGTTCGAGACGAGGATGTGCAGAAGACGGCCTACAGGTGTCGGTATGGCCACTATGAGTTCTTGGTTATGCCCTTCGGCATAACCAAAGCTCCAGCAGTGTTCACGGCAGTTGAGACAGTATGAACATAACTATGCTACCCATGACCTGGAGTTAGCAGATGTGGTCTTCACCTTGAAGATGTGGAGACACTATCTGATGGCAAGCATTTTATAGTCTACTCTGACCACTAGAGTCTCAGGTATATCTTCTTGCAGAAGGACCTGATCCTGAGACATCAACGATGGATCGAGTTCCTCTAGGACTATGACTTTGAGATAGTCTATACTCCTGGGAAGGAAAACGTTGTAGCAGATGCTCTCAGTAGGAGATTAGACATTTAGTTTCTAGGAGAGGTGACAGAGCAGCTCTCCGCGTTGCAGATATCCTTTGTGGATAGAGATGGAGCAGCCTTTCTATAGTCTCTCACATTCACTCCTCCACTTCTTCAGCGAGTTAGAGAGGCACAACATGGGGATGTTGACTGTGAGACACGACGAGCTCAGATATCCTTAGGGCAGGAACCTGATGGGTTTTCTGAAGGTGGGGAGCACGTCATCCTCTTTAGAAGACGTACCATGGTACCAGTTGCACTATAGGAGGAGGTGATGAGGGAGTTATACACTTCCCCTCTAGCGATGCATCCAGGAGTAGCAAAGATGTATCAGGACCTCAGACGACAGCACTGGTGGCTGGGTATGAAGAAGGTGGTAGTAGAGTTTGTCTCATGATGCCTCATTTTTCAGCAAGTGAAGGCGGAGCACCAGGTTTCAGCATACTTGGTTCAGACCTTAGAGGTCTCAGAGTGGAAGTGTGATAGGATATCCATGGATTTCGTGACAAGACTTCCACGTACATCCAGATGACACGACTCTATCTGGGTGATTGTCGACCGACTCACCATGTTAGCCCACTTTCTACCGATCAGAGAGAAGGTATCATTAGATAGATTGGGATGCATATACGTACATGATATTGTACTACTACATGGTATTCCATTGACAATCATCTTCGATCGAGATGCTCGTTTCACTTCCCGGCTATGGAAGGGGTTGCAGGAAGCTTCCGGGACGCAGCTTCGCTTGAGCACTGCCTTCCATCTTCAGACGGATGACCAGATTGAGAGGACCATTAAAACTCTAGAGGACATGCTTCGTGCATGTGTCCTCAACTTTGGTCGTAGCTGGGAGGATCACTTACCCTTGGTGGAGTTTGCGTACAAAAATAGCTACCACTCCACCATCGGGATGGAACCTTACGAGGCAATGTATGACCGACCTTGCAGATCACCACTGTGCTGGACTGACCTAGGGGAGTCCACACTTGTAAAACTAGAGATGGTACATGCTACAATGGAGAAGGTGCAGATCATCCAGGAGCAGATGAAGAAGACACAGAGGAGAAAAAATTCCTATGCTGATAGGAGACGAAGACCACTGGAGTTTGAGGATGGCGACCACGTCTTCCTACAGGTCTCACCTCGATGAGGTCTGCGATGATTTGGCTGGGGTGACAAGTTATCTCCAAGATTCATTGGACAATTCCAGGTCCTCAGCAGAGTAGGCGAGGTGTCTTACGGCCTGGACCTTCCACCTTAGTCGCACTAGGTTAACGACGTCTTCCACGTATCTCAGCTGGGGAGATACATGGACAACCTGTCTCACATCATCTACCACAGGGAGATGGACATCGATGACGGGGCAACATTCATGAAGTTTCCAGTGGAGATTGAGGATCTACAAGAGTGGGTACTACGTGGAAAGTCGATTCCTCTAGTGCGCGTTCGCTAGCAGCACGAGAACCTTCAGGAGAGCACATGAGAGCAGGAGGCTCAGATGCGTGCTCAGTACCCCCATTTGTTACCTTAGAATGTGTTTTAGCTTATGGGGATGTAAATCCCTGAGGTGGGGAGAATGTAAAGACCCATAAATCTTGTGGAAATTTTTTTCTTAAATAAATGGGAATTTTACAAGCCCTTAGTTTCTGACGACACTTGATTCAGAGGCCCGGTGTGCCCAGAATCAATTCCTGATGTTTTGTTTAGGTACGTTCAATAAACGTACATGTGAGTTTTTCTATCTTTTGAACCGGTGCTCGAAATTGAAATCTGAGGACACTGATGAACTCACGGTGCCAGTATTCTCTTAAGGAAACCTTTACTACAGTTGCATTTTATCAGGAGTGGAAGTTAAATTTTTGGGGATTCTTAATAAATTAAATAAAAATTATGTGTGACATAATTTTATTTAAGTGGTGGTTTTATCCACCATGGAGAAGTTGGATGTGGGTCCCACCCCCACATAACCTCCCATGAGAGGATATTATGTGGTGGGGCCCACATGAGCTCGAACCCCTCAAATCCCCTTGAACCCCCTTTAAACTCTTGGACTTCCCATTAATGTGCCAACACACCCTTATATTTAATTATTTGAATCCCTTGGAATTCTTGCCAACTCCATGAATTTAATTAAGTGAACCAACTTAATTAATTGATTTGATTGTTTGAATTCTTTTGAATTCATTATGCCAACATTAAAATAAGGGATGATATTCTTTTATTTTAGGGTTGGCATAATCGTGGGAGAGCTTGGGGAGAGCTCTTAGAAGAACACTTTTTGTCTCGATGAAGAACGTCATTTCCAATGAAGAACGATGACGCGTATCCTTCCTTTCCAACAGGGGAAAGAAAGGGAAGACATCACCCGTGAAGAACATCACCAACAATGATGACATTCCTTCCAACGTTGAAGGAACGACGTCCGTCTTCCGCGACATCTGCCTTCCACGACTCGTCAACGTTCAACGAAGAAATACGAGGTAGGGGGATTTGATTATTTCTAAATGAATAAAATTATTCCCTCATTCTTCAATGATTGCTTTGGTTCATCGTTGGCCAATCGATATCACATAATGTGGAGGGCGCGGGCCGAACCAACACGGCCCGACGCCCCTCCATTGGTTATTATTGTTTGACATCAGAGGCGAAGCCGAAAGGTCGCGGTGTTGTCCTATCCCGCTGGAGAAGAACCACAGGATGGAGGAGGTGACGACATCGGTGACCAGAGGCAGCGGCGGTAGCGGCGGCCGCGCGCTGGCCGCATGGATGGAAACTGGCGGCCACTCGGGCTGCACGGACCACAAAACAACCGGCCGGCCGATCCGAGCGGTCCGCGTGCAGGATCCACGATGCACGAAGACGCCACATGGAGGGAGAACGCGGCCCGCGTCCACGGGCCACTCGGCTGGAAGAACCGACCAGCCACCTGCTGGCCAGGCTGGAAAACCGTGGCGCCCGCAGGCACCACGCGGAGGAGACCGCGGCCCGCATCCGCGGGCCGCTCGGCAGGGCGAACCGGCCGGGTGGGAGAATCGCGTCGCCCGTAGGCACCGCGTGCTCTGGACCGAATCGGCCGGCTACGGCCTACCGAGCAGGGAAGAGGTGACTCTGCTTGGCACCGTCGGGCGTACTGGACCTGCCCACAGCTCGGGCCGGGTCCGTAGGGGGACCGCACCCCACTGGGCCGGGCCAACCCCCCAGCCGGGTCGGACCCGCCAAACCGAGCTGGGATGACCCCCAGCCGGGTCAGACCTACCGAGCCGAGTCAGGCCGACCCGCCAGCCCACTGGGCTTGACAGGCCGGGCCAGACATCGCTTAAATACGAATATCTCCTAGATGGCGCGTCCGATCAACACGCCGTCTACGGCCCTGGGACCCTCGCGACGAGGCGGTACTTTTGCGATACTCTAAGTGAGTTTTGGTCAAATTGGGAAAACGGCCGGGTTTGGACCGAGCGTAAATCCAACCGGGCCCTTGGAATGAAAATTCCAATAAGTCTCAGATTGGGTGTCTTTTTGAAACACTGTATGTCACGTTGGGTTCCTTTTTACGAGACAGAACTACGTGATTCATCAAATCAGGACTTCGTGATAGTTGATGTATCGACACTTTTCTTGAGTAGCGGACCCTCCCGTAATCGAGCGTGCTGTGTGCAGGAACCCTAGAGTTGGCTGTGATTACAACTGTACTAGAATCCTACGTGGGTTCGATAATGATGACTACTGAAGCAGAATCCTCTGTGGGTTTGACATCGATGACTACTATACCAGGATCCTCCATGGGTCCGATAGTTCGGACTTCTGTTCCTGTATCCGGTGTGGGTCCGACAGAGTAGATGGTCCTGTATCCTGTGTGGGTCTGACATCTTAGCTGGTCCTCTATCCTGTGTGAGTCCGATAGCTTGGATGAATCAGTGACTACATCTGATCATCTCTATATTTATACGAAATATGTGTACCTGTTTAAGCAGAGTCATGTCTTTCAACCATTATCATCACGGTGATTGACTTTACTTCCTGTGTGGATTGGGTTTTGCTTGGGCTCAAGAGTTGGAGCCGGACGGTGACTGGTAACTTAGGTATATATATGGTCATATACCTGAGTAGGTTTGGTTGATACTTCGTGTTTGTATCTTTCTGTTGTGGTTTATCCTTTGTGGATTCTGGGAGACCTTCGGGGGTCTCGGGGTCCCCTATTGAATATTTTTATACTCAGCCCTACACGGGCTTTGCCCGCACCTTGTTGTGTTCTGTGCAGACAACTAACAGTAGTGATCGAGGCTGAGGGTGATGGACGGAGGCTTCTTGGAGCTGGACTAGATGGGACTTACTGTAGGGACGAGTTGTTCGAGTTCTGTACCTACCCTTCTGGTAGGATTCCACGGTGGACGATCCAGGATATGTTTTTTCCCTTTTTACTTGTACGTGTACTTTTTGTTCAGTTGGGTTTTTATACTGGCCCACTTACTTTCAGCACACCTTACTTTCTTATTTATTACTTGTTGCCTCTACTGCTTGTGTTCAGACTATGTGTGTGTCACAGGTTAAAAGGCAATGCCTTCCCTTTTTATCAGGGATTTGCCTTTGGTGCTAGTCGCCAGCCCCTGGCCTATGGAAGGCAGGCATGGGGTAGTCACGGTACAGGCCCTGAGGACGGGTCGTGACCAATTTGGTTCAATATGATGAAAATAGTTTTTGGTGAATAGTAACTTTTGACTTTTATTTACCGCGGTTAAAGGTAAATAGGGTAATTCAAGGTAAAAAGAATATTATAATAATTCAAAATTACCTTAATACTTATTCTAACCTTATTGTATGAGTAATGTTCGACCATGGGCATATTTTGGTGTTTTTTGGGACCCCATGGAGCCACTTATGAAAGAAAATGACACTTTAGATTAATTAATTTAATATAAAGGAAAAAATGACATAAACAAAAATATTTTAGTAAATTAATTTTTATATGGTGTTATATAAATTATATTTTCGACTATAAATATTCACGGGAAAGCTATAAATATTTCCTACACCATTATAGTTTTTTTTATAATTTTTAGACATCCAATAAAGTAAATTATTTATGACACAATAATGATGCAGTATTTACCTCATTAATAAATGATTTAAATAAATAAGATTTTAATGATTAAAATATTATACCAAACATGTCCAATTCTTAATTTATGATTTAATTTAGACCATGAGTCATCTCATCTTAGACATTAATTATTTTTGGACCTTTTGAAACCGAATATCATTATATAATAAAATAATATTTTCACACTTTCCTAAAGAGCCCCTCCCCCCTATAAAAAGAGACCATTTATAACCAATTCCTCAAACCTCTTAAGCCTTTTGGCTTATCCAACCTCTACCCAATTAAGCTCCCTACATCCCCCTCCTCCTCCTATAAGCCTTACCTTAGGTATAAGGCACTTGAATAAGTCCTTTGGTTCAAACCAAAGGAAGTTACCCAAATTAAATGTAACAGTTTCTCTTAAATTGATTTCTTTTATTTTACTTATCCAAACCCTAAACTCTTTTTATTACTTTTTTTTGTAACAAAACCGGTATCCAAAATATACTAGGATGTTTTTATGAAAATTATTTGAATTACACTTACACACACCTCCATCTAATGGGTGAAGAACATAATGTTTCTGTGGATGGAAAACTAACGCTTTGCGAAACGATGATTGTTCGATTATATCCTACCACCTCTCATGGTGGCCATTAAGATGGAACTGTTTTTATATATGATATATATTATGTTTATGTTTTCTTTTTTCTTCTATAATTTCCATTTATATCATATCTTTATGGTTTCCATTATGGGTAAACACGATAATTTCATTTGAGGAAGTGCAGACAACCGCCCCCTCAAAGTGATATGACTCGTTCATACCATATGTGGTACATATGAAGGATAGATTTAATAATATTATATATGATAAAATATTGGAATTATAATACTACTATGTATCATTATGTTTTACTTCCATTAAATATGAAATAAAAATGGAAGTAGCGTTCATGCGTACATACGACTTACCGTCTCCATGAACAGTGCATTTCATTTCTTACCTCTAAATGTTATATACTATTATAAATACATGTATACGATGAATATATATGATATATATGAATATCTTTCTGGATATAATGAACCTTTTACCACATGAACAACATGTAATTATAAGAAGTCCATTTTTGACTCAAGTACGAAATATCGACAAAACGAACATTATTAACTTAAATGATTACATAATGTTTATAACATGGTAATAAGTGATATAAAAGGAATAATAAACTTGAAAAAGGTTCTTAAGAAATTATAAATTAACTTTAGTTTATTATTCAGAAGATTAAAGAACAATTGAGTCAAGTCAGACATGAGTTAAGGGACTTTGTCTCAATCTCCTTTCATTGAGGCATATTTTGTTTTAATACACGAATTTCTTTTATACGATGTATAAACACCCTTGAATTTTCAAAGGGAATCTTTTTCTATGAAGTGTTTTACTAAACGACAAAATGAAATGTTTCATTTAACATATGCGATGACAATGACCTTTTCCGCTGCCACGAGTATTATTTTATCTTTGGCTTCCTCAACAAGCCGTAATGTTTTTAAAAGAAAATAAATGCCATATACTCTTTTATGTATTTTGGTATTGAAAATGGTTTTGATAACAGATTTGTTATGTCAATATATTTAAGTGATATATTGTGATTGAAATGTGGAAATATTTTCTTTCTTTTATATTTGTTTTATGTCTTCTGATTTTATAATGGTACTTGGAAATTTGATGAGTGGTTACGTGATAAACCAAATGACGGGTGGTGCTGTGAATACCCGGACGAGTGGTTACGTTATAACATCCAATGCATTGGGTATGGAAATCGGCCGTATGGCTATTCCATTTAATTATATGTATGGAAGTCGACCGTATGGTTATTCCATTTAAGTATGTTTATGTCCCATGTTACCTTTATATGTTATGTGTTCTTTATATGGGTTTTATGGTAATATTTTGGTTACAAAAGGGTATGTATTGATCTTTTATTCAGTGAAGAGTATTTACAAATTCATAAAGGTGAAAAGTATTACTTATGATAAAGTACTCATGGTTTACCTATTGTTTTGAAAAACTAACAGTTTTCCTTCTTTTTGTATCCCTTACTGAGCTTTTTATGCTCATCCCAAGTTTTTGAAATGCTTTTCACAGGACATAATGTGGAATAGGGTCCAGGATGAGATCATGGAAAAGTCATGCTATCTTAAACATGGAACTAGACATGACTCTTTTTTTCAAGAGTTCATGTTTTGTAAAAATAATGGAAACTGTGTAGAAGTGTCTACTTTGTAATATTTTTAGATGTAATAGTTCTGTCCTAATTCTCTAAAAATCTAATCCTGAAAAGATCCTCAATGTGAATTATTCATTTAATTCAATATTATATAAGGTTATACGGCCGGGTCCTTATAGAATTGGTAAATCCAGTTAGATTTGAGTTGATAAATAGTGAATTGGAATTCCTTTGATATATTCCTTGGATTTATCATTGAGACCATTAACTAGGAATTACTAGGATATGATTCTTGGATTTAGACATGAGAATTGTGATGTGTATTTTCATGGAAATGCTCCTTGGATTTATATTTGTGCCTATCAAAATGATATACTATGATTAGAGATATCTTAAACTATATGAATTAAGTATGGTCAATCCCAACTGTAACCTTAGAACCTAAGGTTCGATTGTGATTTCTTTATTATGTGTTATTTTATTAATCATTCACATAATCATTTAAGATAACATAGAATTGATATGTTTATAGAAATTATTGGTTGTGACATATTGAGTTCTAATCACACCATAAATGAGCTTCCATTAGTACCTAAGAAAACATTATGGTTATAAGAACTGAAAAGGGAAAGAGTTCTATAATTGATCCATGATTATTAGCCAGTGTAGATCAGGGGCCATGGGACCAGTCTAAAACTAGTGACTAGTTTTTTTAATTTAATTGTTTTTTCCTTTTTTTTCATTTTAGATATTAATGTATCTAATATGTCTTGAATTTATGAATTTACTGTAATATATATATATATTATCATTTTGATATTACATGAGTTATGTGATTTATTGAAACTTAAAATGATGTTTGAACATTAATTTGTCCGGTTAAAAGTGAATTTAATTATTCTTTCTATCTTTTCAATATATTATGAGTCTATAGTATCCTTCTAATATAATAATCAGCCCTTGTTTCATGGAAGTAACGTCAGGAATATTGGGAGTCATGCTTGAGGTGAAGTTAGATTTTGATCTATTTACTTTGTAGTGTGATAATAAGTGGTATGATAATACTCTTGGTTATTAGTAAAAAAATGAATTGATCCTCAATTCATTCAAATTTATAAATTTACACTAGTGAGTCCTCAAATGAATAAACATACTCCATCACTTAAATTTAGTACCAAAATATGGTTCTCTCCCAAAAACCACACACACACACACACTGGTCTCTTATATGCAAGAGCCAACATAGTACCCTTACCACTATTAGTCTAGGCTTACCTACACCTCAAAATTGAGGCCTCTTTTACACCACCTGAACAAGGATATGCATTATAGAATCTCAATGGTTGCTCCCCACCATATAATGTCTAGCCTCATTATTATTATATTCCAAAATCCACAAATCATTATCAATTTAAAATTTATTCATACAATACCACACTCATCACATCTAGAGAGATCTTCACCTAAGCGTCATTCCATGACCTATGAAGTAATGATGTTCCATGTAAACACAATTTAAATTTAATAAAAATATAATGTTGCATATTTATTCTTGATAGATATAACTCTAGAACTGGTGACCACCCTTGTTGCAACATAAATATAACATTCCAAGCCACTAAGGACTCCCTCCATCTCTTCTAATAGTTTTAAAAGTTTATGGCCACCCAAATTTCAACAAATATAGTTGATACGAAAACCATAAAAAAAATAACTAATCAATTCGAGTAACTCAAAACCACAACATAAAACTAAATCCATTTGTCACCTTATTAGTTAACAAATTATGAAAGATGGAATATTTACCACCTCTATGTTGGTTAATAAATGGTATAATTTCAATGGTCATAAACCCTAGGTAAAATAAGTTGTCTTACAAAATTCCATCCTCATCTTGTACATGTTTACATTTAAAGGGTGACCATCCAAAATGATCATTCATATTCCATAACCTAACTTTATGTACTTGATAATTCGAAGGATCCTTAGACCCCACCATAATAAGTAGGAACCTCACAAGTTCTAAGACCCCACACATGTCTCAAGGGACTAAATAAACATCTCTATTAGCCTAACCACATAAAATAATGACATCAAAAATAATCACTACTCTAAAAAAAGGTCATAATTTCATAATATCATGAGTAACGTGAACCACAAACACACTCTCCATAACCCATAGAGTTTCCAAATATCCATCAATCGACTCATATCTCATGTTGTACATGGATGATCATCCCTATCTAGACACTAATATCATTATTTGTAGGATGGGATTAGACCACCTACTTCAAAAAAGGATTCACATATAGAATAAAAGACCATAATCCTAATCCAAAGAATGGGAGGAGTTATAAATACATTCTTGAAATAGTGAAAAAAACTACCAAGGATTGTCAAACTATAATATAAAGAAGCCATACTCCCTAGTGATACCCTATCAATAACCCAAATCATATCACTGAGGTTTTCAACCTGTTGATTTTATGCTCCCTAACCTAGTTGAAAACTGACCCAATCTTAGATTCATGTTGGTCAAATCACCACTAAAATCTTAACCCATACATCCATATTAATATACCTTAATTAATTCCTCATAATAATCCAATACCTAATCATACGTCTCTCACATGTCATTTAAATCATATATATCATACAAGAATCTACCCACAATTTTTATGAAAAGGAATCTATATGACTAGGTATCAACCATCTCTTAGGTTTCCCTCACACCATAATAATACATCATATGTATAAGTTGTAAAGGATACCTACCACACGGTCAAAACTCACCTCACCATGATCTTAAGGCACAAGCATCATCACTAGGATTTATGACCTAGTATAAACACTTTATCCTACAATGGTGAAATCCCAAAAAAACGTTCATTATTATGTATTAAATGTATTAGGAGGCCCATGTTATTTCTACCCATTTGAGTTATTTTTCAGTAGAAAACAAATTTATGCCTATACTAGGACACCCATTATTGACTGCCCGTCCTCACTAATAACACACATACTAGACTACCCCATCAAGGAATAATATCACATCCATAGGCACATCAACCATGATACCCTCTAGAAACACATACCATCATACCATTTTATATAAATAAGTGGTATTAATAGGAAATACATCATGTTCTTCCATACTCACCCTACCACATAAGGGTCTCATATCACCAGGTATTACCACTGTCAACCCACCCTCTTCCAGGCTAGGTATTAGTTATAGATAGAATTCACCCCTTAATTTTTAAAGTGTAATAATATAATAAAAATATGAGAATAGTTAAGTGTAATTACACTATCTTGTTCAATAGAAAATTTCTATAAATGTTTTTATCACTTTTAGTAACAGTTCCTTATGTAATTGTTCAATAATTGAACCATAAGATTGTAGAAAAATGTCATTTGAATCCAAAATACCTAATTGATGTACGAACACAATAATCTTAACACCCTATGACAATGTAAAAATAAGTAAATCAATAATCCAGAAACATCATACACGAAAAAATAAAAACAACTAATCTGTAAGAGTGGAATTCTGTAAAAATAATCCTAACTTCCAAGTAAATTAGATTTTTTCTCATACAGGTGATGAATAGGTACAAATAGAACATCCATTATATGTTTTGATTTTTCTATCTTGATCTACCATATCCTTACTATAAAGATAAGAAAAAAATAGGCTCCAATAATATGTTATAACATCCAAATTCAGTTCACCTCCACTATGACTGAACATGGCACCATATACCTAAACTAAACATCCTAGTATTCTAGAGATTGTTGAAACAAATGGGGGTATTTATAAGAAATGGGGGGGTGGGTGGGTATATACAATCTTTTGTATAAATAACCATAAAAAATATATGAAGTAATATAATCAATATTCATCACAAGATAAACCAAATAAAATTATACATCATAACTACATTCCATAGAAATTAAATTACAACTCCCATGCTATAATAAAAAAAGGGTAGATGTAATTTCAAAAATTCCTACATATATAAAGAAGATATTTCATAGATAGATAATACAACACACACCCAAAAATTAATCAAAATATTATATATGAAAAAAATCCTGATTCCATACCCCATCCTATACTTCTAACACAAACCACAGAGTATGCTCATGTACTATGGTGTCTGATTTAGGTGAGATAAAAATCTAATTGGAAAACACCAAAGGTATCACAAAATATATCTAGTATAGATAAGTTCATATATAGTGTGATATGATCATAAGTAAAGAGGATAAAGAAATGGTAGTAATAATAAATATGTCATAGCCACAGGTACTGTGAAACTGTCTAGGTGTGACCAAATCTTATTGAGCTAGTGTTAGGGTATATTTGAATGTATCAAAAAGGTACCAATTGGAAATCACATCTCAATTCACATCAATAGGAATATTATATTGTTATATCATAATAATTATTTTGTGTTCAATTAATCCTAACAACATAATTAAAATAGTGGTAACAACATCATCATGACACCATAATAATCAATTCATGGATTGTACACCCAAAAAATAGAGTCCCAACTATGGCATGGAATCATCGAACAATCACATACATTCAAGCATCATGTCTTGACTATATCATCAATATTGGGCATAACATCCTTAGACATGGGAATGATCATAATAGGGAAAAGCATCCATAGTCCATGGTAATAATATAAAAAAATGTATCAAGCCCCCATAAGAAACCATTCTCATATGGGTATCACATACCCTTCCTTAGAAGCATCACATCATGGGAATAAAATACCACTTCAAATGGAAATAATAAATAACTGGGCATAGTTCCCCATTTTCATCAATATCAGGTATGTGTGGGAATTTTTTTCCATGATCTTATGTGAATCACATTCCAATACCACATGAAATGCATCTATAATCATCAGATCATCAAATAAAGGATATAGATTTCCATAATAGTATTACAAGAGATCAATGATCCTGTCATCCCATACCTTATCCAACAACATAATATAAATGTTGTCCCAAGACATAGGAAAAATAAAAGTGAATGGTTAGTTCATATCATCCCTGAAATAACATATTAAGAAAGGGGAATCTTGAATAACTTATAAAAATAAAAATACAATTGTTGATAGCGCCCATAACATAAATGCAACACATAATGGTATAACTAATAGCTTAATCAATTCTATATAATCAAGTTGTATCCAATTTGAAATAACATCCGCCACAATTTATGTCTAAGATAGGGCTGTCCTCACACTACAAACCTATACCAATATCCAAAATTGAGGTATTACACAATCAGATACCACAAGATAGAAGAGGGAGTAACCCTCACCACTTATAGTAATAAAATAAAAAAAAGGGAAATAAGGAAACACTATTGATCTTTTTAGGATAATCCTTAACTGACCTCATATAATTCATGCATATTCAACTAATGGGAGGCTAAGGGAATCGTTTTGACATGTTGTGATAGTGGATTCACTAGGACCAACTCCTATGTGTACTCTTAATTACATATTCATGTATATAGATTAGTATGTACAAGTTTATCACTTCCCATGAAAGTATTATTTCTTATTCATGTACAATATATATGGATATGTCCTTAGATTATATATCATATCAAAAAGTTTTTAAAATTCACATCTGTAATGATATCCTTTAGATACTATGAAATTAATCATTAACATATGCCCCATGGTATAGATACAGAATTTTTAAGGGACACATTTGATTCTTGACTATAATGTACTGGGGTATCATAATCATTGAGGATTATTTCTCATGAAGTTTTCACTTGGTTATATTTAGAAGAGGATATTGTGATGACTAATCTGCCAATATGAACACCACATGTTTTGGTTAACATTGGATGTCTCTCTCTACTTACATGTGTTTTGGTATCTATAGTTGAGATCATTATCAATATGTATTATTTGATAGTGTACTATGATATAATTTGAAAACCATGACACTTATGTCTGTGGAGAGGTAGCTTATTTCTAGTTCATCATTGGATGTTTGGAATCGATTGAATAATCCAAAAAGGATTTGTCACTTCTAAATAGAGGGAGCAATATCTTAGACCCAATTGACCAAGATAGTAGTATCTTCAAAAAATCTATTTCCATGGTAGTAGGAGTTATGTCCATATGATATGGTCAAAAAAGAACAAATAAATCATATGTAGATGGTGAAATATAAATGCATCTTGGGTTATGAGATATCATGAGATGAATATATTATATTAAATAGTTTATGTTCATAGGAGAGGTTTTAATTTCTATGAATTAACATTATCTATTCAAGGGAATTTATGGGTTACTAGAAACTACTCCAGGTTTCTGAGTGACACTCACAACTATCAAGATAAGGGCCTAAAGGGCCACACACAAAGTGCATTATTTTTTTAGAAAATTAAAATGAATTTTACTTTATGACTTGGTGGACCATATTATGGGGGTCTAGAAAATTTTTAGTTTGGACTATCTAAAGGAAATAAATAAATTCAATATTATTTGATATAAGAAAAATAAGTGTTGAATTTATTAACACATTGTATTCAAAAGTTATTTAGTTAATAAAATATATGATTTTATGAATGAATATTTGTTAATCATGGTTTATTAAATATAATATGAGATGAATGAGTTTATTTAATGGATCATATGTTATCATGTCACAAAATTCAGATGTTATAAGTAAATGATAATCTACTATTGACAATCATGACACATTCATCAAGTTATATGGATTTGTTATGGTTTATTTTGAAGGTTTTACTAGTTATTGGACGCAATTGAAATTATAAAAAGTTATTACCAAAATATTTAACCCAAATTAATAACCATTTCATGTTCAGTATTACTACAATGAATTTTAGAGCTTATACCACCCCTGTAGCAGTCCTTAGAGTGAGAAATATGGGATATGAGCACCCAAGTCCAAGAACTCAACCTTAGATCAAATAAATAGTGCTTCAGTGATCAGGAGTACATTAAAAGATCCTAAAATCCTATTCGATATAACTGAGTGTTTGAATATCGATGTATTGATATGCCCTGAAATTCTTCATGGATATTTCTATAGGGTTCCACTTTGGTTGCTTCAAGAAATGATCTTCGATGATGAGAAGAACACATCTACATTTAAATATTCAACAAGGTATCAATTCAATTTAGTTTTTTCATGTTTATTTATATTAAAAAAATCTTCTTGTTGAATACTATGTATTCATGTGTCAATTATGATGTTATGACATCAATCTAAAGAGGAAATTTTATTTTTACTTATTTACACACTTCCATAGAGCACTGAGTATTAATAGTTGGTATTAGAGTGATCATGTGATTTATTAATTCAAAATGAAAATTAATTTTCCATGAATTCAGTTATTGGGAATTAACATAGCCCCAACACTACTTATGATGCAATAATTTGTTGTTAGTTTCTCGAGATATAGAAATATGATGATTGAACAAAATGTGATAAAAAAAATATGAAAACTAATATGTGTTATATGTGGGGAGTGGGGCATGTATCATTAAAGATCATTGAATGATAGGAATTTTAAATAAATAAATCCTAATTGGTTGTTCCATGTGACTATGTGATGAAACAGAGAGAAAAAACAAAAGATATTGCTAAAAGTTGATTCAAAAGTCCCCATTTTACACATTGATTGATGGGTTAGATGAAGGTGATAGTGCCTAGATTACATGAGAACTATTTACATTAATAATAAAGAAAAAAACACTTTTTTAAAAGTTGGAGGCACTCATGTGGTTTCTTCTTCCCTACAAAGACACCCCAAAAGGGGTACACCCCACTACGGACCAGGCTTGTCAGATTAGTCGGCACAAGCTGCCCTTACCATCTGGGTCTAGAAGGGGCCCGTAACCCCTTTAGGGGGGTAGTATTTTAAGGAATCTAGATCCCTATAACTGAAAAAACCTATTGATATAATTTTAAAATCATGTGAATTTATTTAAATTACATCTTGGACTATGTGACAAGTAAAGTTTGAATTAAAATTAGTTTAATTTATTATAATTCATAATAGATTCCATCAAGTAGAATTATTTTCAAATTTAATTTTTTATGTGTGTTCAATGCATGTCAGATTATAATGAGTTAGAGTGTAATATATATGTTTTGTGTTTATTTATTTAATTATTTTAATGTGAAATGTTTGTAATAATTTACCAATAAATTGAGGGTTATCTTAACTATTGTGGAGTTCTTATGAAAGCGATGGTTCAACATAACTGATGTTTTATTTAAATTAATAACTATAAAAATATTTTTATTACATTGGAGGAAAATCATGGAGAAAATAAAAGGCTATAAGTTTTATAATTTAGGAATTCAATCAAAAAATAAGGGAGTCATGAATCAATGTGGTTGGTCATCCAAAATCATACCTTGAAAATACCTAAATACTATCATAACCATAGCTTAGACTGTGAAGATATGTTTTAAAGGACACTATACACTATAATATTAAAGGTAATAAAATATTCCTAACCTAGTATTTGAGGGGTACTAGGGTTTGATAAAATATTGGAGAACATTTAAAGATTAATAAATCAATAATTATTTATATATCGATAATCAAAATAAAGTACTAATATTCTACATTTATTTTATATAGATAAAAAATAAATCACTTCCTAAAACTCAATATCACAATGATATATTTTTTAAAAGAAAATAAACTAACTGAAAATAATTTTTAGGATTGTAATAGGCTATTGTACAAAATAATGTTCCAATAAAGTAACCTTTATGTGATGGAATCCCAAATTCCCACTACACCACCTCAAGGAGAATGAAAGGTGGAAAAGGAAACCTATATGAAGAATATTGATGATGAATTGAATGTGTAATGGCTCATGTTATCATCTATGTCCATGTAATTTTATAAAATGAATGAGGATGCTGATTTATTCAATAAGGTCAGTTATATTTACAAATTATACGAAGATAGAGCAAGGTAAGAAAGGTTAGAGATCTCAAGTGAACTATATAGGTTCGGGATGATAGAGGGTAATAAAGTAGGGCTCATATACTAAAAAATATTAGGAAAATATATTAACTATAGTCCCTAGGGTTTAAATAAAACTATGTTCTAGCAATATATCCCATACTTGTATCTTTATTGCCTATATTTTTTTGACTTTCACTTTTAATTATAACATGAATAACATAAATCTGTTTCTCCAAGATCCATTATATTTGATCTTATAAACTTATAAGTACATGAAAAAAATGGTATCTTTATTCCTTATAGTAATCTAGAGAAGGAGTGAAATTCAAAGGGATTATTTTCTAAACAATATACAAAGACACTAATACACTTACCCTTAAAAAATCCAAAAATACAGTGGGAGAGAAATGATTAGGAAGTAGTGTGCTTTTCACGTGTCATGAAATTCTGTTAGAAGATGAGTTTCATTGCTAGGAAGTGGAATTGAGGTGATTCCTATACGTCAATTATATTTTTCATTAATTTTAATCTTTCTATTTGTAATATTAGAGTATTTAATATTGAATATGGCTCAAACATGCATATTAAAATATAGGAACCACGTAGATTCAATAAGATTATGAGGGTTGTGGTGGATCTTTAGGTTGAAAATTTTATAACTCTCAAAGAATTAGTTGATATAGATTATCATATTATTTTACAAGGTGAAATTGTTCTTGTATTAAATAATTTTTATTACATACCTTTAATTATGAGAAATGACATCTTAGTTCTAATTTTATGCATGGTAGGATTTTATTTCAAGTTTAAAAATCGTTTTTTATCTTTTATAATGATGATATATGTTATGTAATTACATATATTAAAATATTATTATACATACTCAAACATGAAAAAAATTATTTTCAAAATCAATGACAAAAAATAAATAAAGACTCATATATTACTAACCCATGGAACTTCAGGATTGGTCATGTAAATTTAAATCATTTAAATAAACTACATTAAATTGGTTATTTATAATTTGTTATGTAAAATACTTGGATGTATTCCATTCTTGTTTACAAAGAATATTGACCAAATAATATTTCAATGGGAAGGGATAAATGGATGAAACCATTGAAATTGATTTATACTAATATATATATATTCCATTTATTGTAGTGAAATGGGATGCATTTTCTTAGTTTGATAATTTTATTTATGAATCTAGAATATATGGATACCTTTTGATAATGAGGTATAATTTATATTCCATTAACATGATTAATGAATATCAGAATAAATTATAGAATCCAATTTGTAAAAATATTATGAAGTTCCACTCAGACTGTGGTGGAGAATATCTTAACCAAGTATTCATCAGTCACTTAATCGTGTATGGGACAGTCTCCCATATTATTCCTCCTTACACACCTCATTATAATAGTTTAAGTGGAAGGAGTAATCATAACATTGTTGATATGATTATATCTATGCAGAGTCACACAACTCTACCTTTATCATTTTTAGGATATACACTATAGACATCAATATATACTTTAAAGAAAGTACCAACTAAATAGGAATATGGGATAATACATGATTCATTATATTAAAATAAATGTCTTCATTCACATATATGTTTATGGGTTTGTGAATTTTTTTTTCAAGATAATGCCTAATGAAAAATGAGAATCTCAAATAATGAGGTATATCTTTATTGGTTGTCCTTAGGAAACTAAAAGGTATTACCTATATAAAACTTCAACTACAAAAGATATAGTAGAAAAACATTACAAATTTCTAGAAAGGGAAAACACTACTAATTGAAATAGTGGGAGAAATATTGACAACAATGAAGTTAATGTTATAGATGACCAGAAGTTGGTATGATAAATAAATCCATAAGTTTTAGTGGGAGAAGAATAAGTTACTGAAATTCAAGTTCCATATAAATCTAAAAGAGAGGACAAATAACCAAATATATATGTTTTTATTATAACCATGTCATGTTAAACTTTATTCCTTGATTATAATGTATCTCTAACGTACTAGAAAAAATTATATGGACACGATTATACAAAATGGAAAGAATCCATGATTTTTATGATTGATTCCATATACCAAAATCTTATTTTTATTTTGGTATACCCACCATTGATATAAAACAAATTTAGAAAGATTGGGTATTAAAAAAACTAGAGATAAACGGAAAAGTAAATATATACAAATAATGATTGGTTTCAATGTGTTTAGAATAAAATCATGGAATTGAATATAATGGAAACTTCTCACCAGTCATAATGAAATAAGAATATTACAATCAATAACAAACTTCCATGATTTTGATTATTTTAAAATGAATTTAAAAACTGATGTTATAAATGGAAATTTAGTTAAAGATGTATATATGACACAACCCAAAGGTTTTATAATGAACAATAAATACAATAAATTATGAAAGATATAAAGTTTCATTTATATATTGAAACATGAATCATGATCATGGAATGTTTGTTTTGATGAGGCCTTAAGAAAATTTGGTTTTATTAAGAATAAAATTTAGCCATGTATTTATAAGGAGGTTAGTGGATGTGATATCATTTTATTAGTATTATATTTTGATGAAATTTTATTAATGGGAGAAAAGGTTTGAGTTTTATAGTAGGAAAAAAGTTGTTAAAATGAATTCTTCTAAAGGGAATTCTTTGGGGTAGAAAACTACATGATAAAGATCAATATCTATCAAGATTATAAAAAAAGGATAATTGGAAAAATAAAAAAACATATATTGACAAGGAACTAATAAGGTATAATATGGAACAATCCAATATAGGAATATTATTAGTGTCACATGTATTAATCTCTCCAAGAAAATCTATTCAAAGACACCAAAGGAGAGAGAAATAATAAGTAGAGTCCCATATTATTCATAAATAAGATCTCTCATGTATTCCATAATAGGTACTAGGTTTTATGTTTCCAATTATTTAAGCATGATGAGAAAATATCAATATCATCTAGTAGAGTTGTGTTAGTTAGTAGTTTAAACTATCCTACAACACTTTACACATAAAAATGATTTGGTCTTTGTGTATGGATGATATGATAAGATAATGGTGAAGGGATATATAGTATCTAGTTATAGATAAATCATGATGTACATAAATCATTTATAAGATATATATTTTTCTTGAATATTGGTGTAGTGAGATAGAGTAGCTTGAAGAAATATGTGTTCACCGATTCTGAGGTGTGTAGTGATTTACTAGGGATGAGCTCGTAAGGGGCATCTCTCGATGCTAGGTTTCCCTCGTTGCCGCCTTCATCTCCCCCATTGCAGATCTTCCTTGTTCCCCTTCTGCTCGGTGCACTTGTGGCTCGCGGGATCTTCCTGTGGTGGTGGATTTCCATTTCTGGTGAACATCCTTGCTGCGGTGTGAGGCCTTATCCATTGATCTGGCTAGGGCATCCCATGGCACCACGATGTTGGTCCCGGGTGGTAGATGCTGCGGTCTGGGGGTTGACGTTGCGATTCGCGTCGTCTCTGAGTGTGATAGGTAGATCTGGCCCTGGGTGTGGTTTTGAAGGTGGTGACGGGATTTATGGCATAGGCTTGCGGAGTGGTCCCCTACCAGCAAGATCTAGCCTGGTTTGTGTTTGTACACTTTTTGTGTGTGTGTTTTTCTTGGTTTTGTGTTGCGATGGTTTGTGCAGCACACGGTGTGGACTCGACTCTGATTCTGGCGACCGAGGATGCATTCTTGGTGACCGAAATCTTGGTTTTGGGTGACGTGCGACGTTCTGTGATGGATTTACGGTGGCAGGTCATATTTTCTCGGACTTGCTGTGGCGTTTTTGCAGCATGTTGGATGAATCTATGATTGTGGTTTAGTTTTATGCTGGTTCTTTGTGAATTTGTGATATGATGTATGGCTGTCTGGTTTGTGGTTCGTTATGGTTGGTGTTCCCGGCGATTACATAACAACAGTGGTGGTGAATGTCGATGATGAGATCGATAGGTGGAATGGATTTGAAACTGGTTATGCAAATGGTGTTTTTTCTGTTTTTTGTGGGTTCTCACTAACCCAAAAAGTGAATTATTTGAAAATAAAAAAAATAAGTTTCATTCAGTGTTCACCGATTCTAAAAAAAATTCAAGTATATGATAGCTTTTAATGTGGCTAATGAAAAAAATATGGATGCAAATATTTCTCTTAAATATTATAGCTTTACCTAGTAGTGTAGAACGTATTAAAATATACTATTACAATACAGTAGAAGTGGTACTTGCAAATGATAATATGTAAAAATAGAGGATAAATCATATTCTTGTAACGTTTCATTTCTTGAGAGATTGTTCTCAAAGATGTGAAGTTTTAGTTATTGTAGTATTCCAAAAGGATAACATGGAAGCCACCATGACTAAATCCATATCTGATCAAAATCCTGATTCTCATATGAGAGCTAATAGATTGAGGGTTAATAGTTCCCAATATTTATGAGAACCTATATATACCATGAAATTTATCAGTAACATATTTTCATCAGTCTAGATACATAATATTGAATGGAAATATATGAATTTTGCAAATCAGGTGTGGGGTTATCATAATAAATAAAACATATTCTCATTAGGTTTACATTTTGTGATCTGAAGTAGATGAGATGACAAAAACTATCCCACCAATAAAAACACCACATGTTTTGGATGTCATTGGTGATAGTGTTGGTGTCCTATAACCAACTATTTGTACATATATTACATCAATATTGGATCTATTAAATATTAAATTAAACATATTATTACATATTGTTCATTATTCTCCTTTAACATAGTGTAATAATGTCCTAAAGTATTTTTTAAATTGATAAGGTCATAGTAGTTCCCCGATGAGTGCCTTTAAGTGTTATGAATGTATTCTTAATATAGTTATGCAATTGTATAACATACTATGATGGAACACCTAGTGTATAGACTATCAAGTGAGAGTACTCATAAGTAGGCGAGACTTCTTCTCATGAAGTTCACACATGGTAATCTCCATGAATGGATATTATCATAACAGAACTCTAAGTAGTATTTCCACATGATTTGGTTTTATTATATATTCTTATCTGTGAGCATGTGTAATGGTTCTTAGACATTCATATTATCATTAATTCTTTCCACAACTCGCACACTTATATTTTCTAACAATAATCATCACTCTATATATTGGTGGGATGTTGGGTATGTTGGGTACATCATTAATGACATTCTATTAATGGATGATGCGAGAAAGGATTTTCCCTTCCATATTTATGGAAGATGATGTCTTAGCCCTTTGATTGAAATAGAACCATCTACCTAAATTCCTTGGACATGGTGTAATAATGAGTGCAGTTCAGATAATCAAATAATGTTGTATCAAGCATATAGGTTGATGACAAAGTCATGTGACATGGTTGATGATATTATGTGAAAAAGGGGTTATATTAGTCAGTGAGAATTCATATGCAGTTTTCATCATTAGTACATTAAGTACATTCTCTTGTGTTCCTTGACTAGTTACTAGACAGTAATAATGGATTTTAGGAAATTCCACCAAATTCCAATGGGAAATAATCCAAGTGGGTCACACACTATGTGTTTCTTGTGGTCTCTATTAAATTCTATATGAATTTAATTAATGTAATAAATATTATTCCTAATACTGAGGAATAATTCTATTTATCTTATAATGATTTCATAAATTAAATAAATATTTATTCAACTAATTACGAATAAAATTTATTTATTTATTTTAATTTTCATTTAAAAAATATTTTCTTACTAGTTTTTGAATAAAATATTTATTTAATAGAATAAAATATTTATTCGGGTGTTCAATAAATACAAGTGTTCGAATGGACCAAGAACGTGTTCGGTGATAAAATAATTATATATAGGTTGGTAAATATTATTTATCCATTTTACCCAAGTTGGAACACCACAATATAGTAATACTGATATTATTATTATGTGTCGTTGGATTTCATTAATGGTTATAATTATATTTAATAGATGTTATGCGATTAAATATTTAAATTGAAATCCCAAATCTATAAATAGACGCCAATTTCTATTGTGTAATTCCTTAAAAACGAATTCCATGTTTGGGAATAGAGAATTGTTTCACACAACAAATTCTCTCTAAACTCCTCCACCTCTCTCCCTCTAAAGAAAGAGGACCCCAAGAGATAATTTCATCAAGGAAAAAGTATGAGCGATCAAGAATGAACAAAACATGACATTTGATTCACTATTCTAGCACTCGAAGAAGTAATGGAGTTTCTCAAGGACAATTGAAGCATGTAGGGATCACCGCTAGAGGGTTTATACCTTTAGATCCTTGCACGCACAATAAAGGAAATCTAGAAGGGCCTTTCCAGATGATCAATATTCATCAACGAAGAATGTTCCTAGGCCCATGAATTTATTTTATTAGATATTAAATATAATTTTTTCAGTCATGTTACTTTCTCTTGGTTTCAGAAAAAAATTATTAAAATAAATTTAAATATATAACCCACCAACACACGCTTATACTACATCAAGAACTAAAATGTGGTATGAGAGGGGTCAAATTTAAATTTATAATTATTTATTAGATTTTTATCTATGTTAAATTGAGGTTATATTTTATTTCATGAAATTTGTTATTTAATAAAATTTTAATTTACATGTTATCAATATATTAATCAAGTTCTCTCAGTGATTCATTTTTATAAATGTTTATGAAAAAATTAATAACAACTCTAGATGACATAGGGAAGTTCCAAATCATTCCCCGATAAAAATGGGTTACACAACATGTAGCAGAAGCACACGTTGTATACCCATGCATGATTTATCTTTATGTGATGAGTAATTAATTACAAATGGTTCTTTTATTGCACACCGCGTATTGACCAGACCAACTTGGAAGACATAAATTAGAGGAAGGGTGAGTAATTGGCATGTACACACTATGCAGTTTTGCCAAGTACACACATTGATTCCCCCGACATGTGACCTGGATATACGGTAATCAAGGTACTTGACATGTAGATTTATATACATGAATTGTATTATCCCATTCATGGAAAAAATTTAAATCACATTAATTTTGAAATTGTAGAATTAAAACCTATGTTTATTGATTACCATGTCGTTGTGTGGTTGAAAATTTCATAATGCTTTTAAATAATCTGAAAATTCTTAATTAATTTATTGTAATTAATATGTAATTATTGGTTATACTATTTTTTTCCTTGAATTCATTTAATGATGGGTATCTTCAAATAATATTGTATTATCGTTAATATGAATGGGAATTAGTTAATTAATTTATTAATGCATGCACCTTTTTATTAAATAATAAAATAATGAATTAATGAATTATTGCCATTTAATTTTCCATATTTTTTGCATGTGTGACCATTCATGATCTTGAACAAGAACTATGTATATGTTGGAATTTATTTAAAAAAAAATTATTTCATGGTTTTGAAATTAATTAATATTAAATTAAAATATGACCTGCGATTCATCCATCCCTTAATTATTATGTAGGCCCAGTGTACAAGGATATTTATGTAATTCTCATTAAACGAATCCTTTCTTTCCCCTCACCTACATGGGAATAAAAAATATTTTTAATTAATGGAGTATCCCATTGCACGTAGAGAAGGTTCAAGATAGAACCATAATAACACTAACTCGGTGATACATAGGTGGACACATAGAATGATGTAGATCATGCCAAGTATGACGTAAAGATTAATTTCCCCTAGGTCATAGATTGAGTTAATGTCTGATCATTAAATCAACCATTATATAAGATCATGATTAGATCATTTAATTATTTATTGATTTTCTTTCTAGTGCATTGTAATTATATTTATTGATACAAGACTACGATCACATAAATTAATGAATTAATATACAAAGATACAACTAAAATAAAAATTATTATATGTAATTTTTGTATCGAAACATTGTTACTTAATTAATAAAACATCTACATAAATATTAATAAGGAATGTAAAAAAATAAAACTGAATAAATATTTATTCAAAAAAAAAAAAAATTCCCTCAATCTAATATAAAGCTGGACTAGGTTGTTTGTTACTTGATTAAGAACAAAACTCAACCGAATTATGTGTTTGAACAACCCTTGTTGGGACACTTACTTTTTTAAGGGATGTTATTATGAATGTTTTAGGTAGAATTAATAATTATACATCAAGATGTGTAGCCATTTCTAGACATGGTGTAATTTTGAGGTAGTAGTTGTTAAAATCCAAGTTAGGTTTTCTAGATTGGGGAGTCCACTCAATTAATCACGGAGCTGGAAGCCCAAAGTTAGCAATGAATTTCCTACCAAAATACCATCAACATAGATTTACCAACATTTGTTGGGGTTATTATATGGGTAATATGGATCCTTTCCACTCGAATGTCCTAAAAACTAGACATTCCAAGTTTAATGGTGAGGCCTGTTGGGACTTGATAAAATTGTGGGAGATTTAATAATATCAATTAATTATTTCTCACAAAATCTATAATCAATCAAAGTAATAATAATCATCTATTTTAATTGTAGAATAAAATTTCATGCTCACTATGTCTATGATAAATATTGGATAAATACAACCTCCTCACTGGCTGTAACTTCCATGGGTGGTTTGGAATCCTTCGGGTTGTTGTACACCATGAATGGAAATCATACATGTCATAACGCTCAATTCCTGATCCGCCTACTCCTAAGGTGAGTTATGAAGAGTTCATAGTCTATAAAAAACATTTGAATGAGGAGGTTGAAATTCATTATTTTATGATTTCATCTTTTTCTAGGGAACCCATGAAGTCTTCTAAAACAATTGATGTGTATATCATGATTTAGCACCTCAATGGTCTTTACGAAGAGAGAGATAAATATGAACAATTTGAGATTTCCAATGTTCTCTTTTAGAATAATCTTGGATTTGGTTCTCCAACTATCCTCATGTAGTCAATTTCATTGGCTACATTGAATGCCTATAGTTTCTTAGGTTTAAACATCTCGAAGAATTGGTCACTAAACTCATTCTCACATCAGTCCCTTATTACATTTCCATTTTTTGTTAATTTTAATATGAAAAACATTGATAAATATCTTCTATATAGTCTTATGTTCCTCCACTAATTAGATAAATATATCTAGCATGAAATTTTTTTTGTCCTTAAGGTGACCAAGTGGAAAGAGAATGAAAAGATATTTATGACCAAAGCATCACCACTCCCTTATAAGAAGAAGAAGATAAAATGGGAAGTAAGGGAATAGGATGA
Source organism: Viscum album (assembly GCA_963277665.1). Taxonomy (NCBI): domain Eukaryota; kingdom Viridiplantae; phylum Streptophyta; class Magnoliopsida; order Santalales; family Viscaceae; genus Viscum; species Viscum album. Next base: position 2,011,719,136 of record OY728160.1, read on the forward strand.
TGTCTATTTTTTATGTGGAAATAAGGTCCATTAGGAGAAAAATAAAACCCACCTATAGAATCAAGGGGAAACTTTAGGTTCATTTTTTATTGAGTTCAATTTACATATTTCTAAAAATTGGGTATTAGATATAGCTTGTGGTGCTCATATATGTTCTTAAAAAATAAGAACCAAGTAGATTAAGAAAAGTTGACCAAGGGGAGGTAGATCTACTAGAACCTAGTGGAGCTAAACCTTCCGTTCTAGCTATCAGGGCCGACCACCTCACATTGCCGACTGGAATGATTTTTGTTTTAAAGTGTTGTTATTATGTGCCTTCAGCTACCAAAAACATTATTTCTATATCCAGACTAGAAAAACATGGACTCATTTTCAAATTTGGAAATAAACGTTTTTTGTTTTATAAATCTATACTTTTTATGGTAAGTCACATTTACATAACGGTCTTTACGTATTGTATTCCATGATCCAAGTAATGGAATTTGATAACAAAGTTACTTTCCATTAATCAAACCACACCCATCTTTGGAATCACCATCTATGTCATATAAATGAAATATTTTTCAAAAAATTACATCAAGATAGATATTTAGATTATTTTTATGTAAAACCACTTGGTGTATGTAATGCATGTTTAAAAGGAAAAAATGACCAAAGCCCCATTTAGCGGGAATGGTGAAATGGGTAAAGAGATTCTTCAATTAGTTCAAACCGATGTCTGTGGACCATTTATTATTAAGGAAAGGGATGGGTACTCATAATTCAAAACTTTTACTGATTATTTTATTAGATATTGAAATCTTTACATAATGATATATAAGTTGTATTCTTTTGATAAATTAATGGAATACAAGAATTAAATTGAGTTTCATCTTGTTAGGAAGAGTAAGAAAAACTACGCTCACTGAGGTGGATAATATATTAATAAAGGAACCATTGATTACTTATGGTAGTTTGAGATCCTATCATAACTCACTCCTGCTTACACGCCTCAGTGGAATGGTTTAAGTTAAAGGAGGAACCATACCTTGTTGAACATGGTGAGATCAATGATGGGCCATAAAAGTATTTCATTATCCTTTTAGGGATATGCATTACATACAATGGAACACATACTAAACCAAGTATCAACTAAATTTATAAATGATATTCTATATGAATTTTGGAGTGGAAGAAAAACCATGTTATTGAATATACATGAGTGGGGAAGTGAAGTGTTTGTTACGGACTCTACAGGTAACAAACTTCAACCTCGAGGTAGAAAGTGTACCTTTATTGGATTCCCTAAGGAAACTAGGGGATATTACCTATAAGAACCCTAATAAAACATGGTTATAGTGGCTTGACATGAAATATCCCTTGAGGGGGAGAACATCTCCAAAGGAGATAGTGGGAGCGAGATAAACATTGATGAAGTTGAGGCTCAAGGAACACAAAAGATGGTACATGAGCTGATTCCACAAAGCCTTGTGGAATAAAAAATAGTTCCAGAGACATAAGAACTGTGTAGAAGTATAAGAGAGGTTATAGAACTACAATGGTATGGTTTTCTAGTTACTGAGGATGGTGACTAATAATTAGTCAGTGATAATGGTCCTCTAACCTATAAGGATGCTATAAGTGGCACATATGTTTCCAAGTGGAAAGAATCCATGTATTCTAAAACGGATTCCTTGTACAAAAACCAAGACTAGATTTTGGCAGATCTTCCAGTGGAGGTAAATATTGTGGGTTGAAAATGGGTATTCATGAAGAAAATGTAAAGGTAAGGCAAGTTAATATATATAAGGTGTGACTAGTTACAAAAAGGTTTAAACAACGTCAAGGTTTTGACAAAAATGTAGCCTTTTCACTAGATGAACTGATGAAATCCATTATAATTATACTTTACCTTGTACATTACCATGACTAGTAGATTTGTAAAATGGATTTAAAAACCAAATTCTTTAATAGGAAACTTTATTAAGATGTCTATATGACACAAACTTAAGGGTTTGTGACACCAAAGGATGGAAATAATGTATTCAAGTTGTATAAATTCATTCAAGGATTAATGGAAGAATCCAGGTACTGGAAAATATTTTTCTATGAATCCATAATGGAATTTGGTTTTATAAATAATTAATGTGAGTCTTGTGTATACAAAATATTTAGTGGCAGCGCAGTCATTTTCTTAATAGTATATATTGGTGACATATTAATTATTAGAAATGAAATACCAGTCTTCAGTATTTTAAGGCCTGGTTGAATAAATTCTTTTCAATTAAAGACATGGGCGAGGAATCATATATTATTAGGATCAGATACATCATGACAGATCTAATAATATTCTTTTCCTATGTCAAAGTATATACATTGAAAAGGCACTGAAGAGATTTAGTATTGAAAAATACAAGAGGGGATTGTTTCCAGCAACACATGGCTTTCATCATTCCAAGAAAACGTTTCCTAAGACCCATGAGGAAAGAAATAGAATGTAAAGGATTTGATATGGCTATGTGATTTTCTTAGTCATGTATGTTATGCTATGTACTAGGATGATGTCGTCTACACATTAAGTCCGGTAGGAAGATATCAAGCTCATCTAGGTGACCTCCATTTGAGGGATGTAAAGACTATCATCATGTATTTGAGGCATACTAAGGATACGTTCTTGGTTTACGTAGGAGATGAAGAACTATTCATCATAGGATATGCTGATGCTAATTTATAGACGTATGAAGATGAAATAAAGTCACAAATGAGATATATCTTTACTTATAATGAAGGTTTTGTAAGTTGGAAGAGCTCAAAGAAGACTTTGGTCACATATTCTACATTAGAGTCCAAATATATTTTGCATTCTAAGGTAGCTATAGAAGAAGTTTGGATGCAAAATTTCATCCAAGATCATGATGTGGTTCCTAGAAGTAGAGATCTCGTCACCCTCTTTTGTGATAGTACTTCATAGGTGGAACTCATATAAGATACAAGGTCACATTAGTAGAAAAAGCACATACATCAGAAGAATGACCTCTTGAGGAATTTCTCTGAGAGAGTTGATGTTTTAGTGAGTAGTACTTCCACAAAAGACAATTTGAAAGACCCCTTTACTAAATTCTTGACTTAGTAGAAACATTATTATCATGTGAGGTCTAGAGGACTGCAAGGCGTAGGTAGTTTTCCCTTGTCTAATTGGTAGTTTTTTTGGATTGGTGTCCTAAAACAAACTATTTAAACTTTGATTACATGAATATTTTAGGTATTAAATATTAAATTAAACAACTTATTACATATTGTCCATTGTTTTTTTCATGACCATAATGTAATAATTTCCTATAGTATTTGTTGTTTTGATAAGGTCATAGAAGTTCCCCGCTATGATGAGGGCATTAATGTGCTATGATAATATTATTAATATAGTTTTTTGGTTGGATAACATACTATGATGGGGCACATAGTATCTAGATCGTCCGAGGAGGGTAATCGTAAGTGGATGAGACATCATATAAGAGTTCACACTTAGTAATATCTAATATAGGAGATTATGATAACAGACCTGCCAGTAGAAATTCTGTGTGATTTGGTGCCATCCGATATTCCTATATGCGGGCATGTGTAACAGTCCTTAGAATTTAATAATATTTTTAATGCATGTAATAATTTGCACACTTATATTTTCTAATAAAAATTATCATGCCATATATTGGCAGAATGTTGGGTACGTTGGGTGTGTCATGAATGAAATTTAATAATGGATAAGTTAAGAATGTATTTTCCCTTCAATATTTATAGAAACTAATATCTCAGCCCTTTGATTGAAAAAGAACAGTCACCCTATATTCCATGGCCACAGTATAATGGCAAGTTTATTTCAGATTGTCAGAGAATGATGTATCATGAATATAGGTTGATGACACCATCATGAAACCTGTTGATGAGATTATGCAAAAAAGTGATTATATTACACAGTGAACATTATTATGTGTTTCTTATCATGAAAATTTAAGTTCTTTCTCTTGGGTTCCTTGACCTGTTTCTAGATTGAAATCATGTACATTTGGCAAGTCTGCCTAATTATAATTCGAAAGAATCCTAGAGGGTCACACACTAAGAGTTTCTGGTGGTCCTGATTAAATTCCATTTAAATTTAATTAATTTAATAAATATTATTCTTAATACTTAGGAATAATTTTATTAATATTATAATGATATCATAAATTAAATAAATATTTATTAACCAAATTTTGAATAAAATATATTTATTTATTTTATTGAATATTCAATAATTTTTTATTAACTAGTTTTTGAATAAAATATTTATTTAAGAAAATAAATTATTTAATCAGGTGTTTAATAAATACAAGAAGAGTTCAAATGGACCAAGACCATATCTGGGGATAAAATAATTATTTACAAGTCGGTAAATATTAATTATTCTTTTTCACAAGTGGGAACACCACAAAATAATAATACTGTTATTATTATTATGTGGAATGGGACTTCATTAATGGTTATAATTATATTTAATGGCTATTATGTTTGGGAATCGATAATTTATTCACATAATGAATTCTCTCTTGACTCCTCATCATCTCCCTCTCTCAAGAATAAAAAACCCAACAGATAATTTTTCATGACCTAAGAATTAGTGATCAAGAATAAACAATGCAAGAAATTCAATTCACCATGCTACCACCCAGATAATGTGTAGAATTTATTAGAGACCACTTAAGTATGTATAGATCACTACTATAGGGATTATACCATTAGATCCTCACAAGTGAAAATAAGACAATCCGGAAGAGCCTTTGTAGATAATCAAGAATCATCAATAATGAAAGTTCCTAATCCTAGTTATTTATTTATTTAGATATTAAATAAATTAATTGTAAATTAGATGTGAAAGATCCTCACACTTGGTTTTTGGCAAAGAATATTAAAAGTAATTTTAATGTGTCACCCGCCAATGCATACTTCCGCCCAACTCAGAACCAATGATTTGATGCTATGATCTACACACATATGTATTGGTCTCTTGACTTGAGATTATTATCAATTTGTATCATTTGATCATATAATTTTACAAAATATGAAAACAATGAAATTTATTTTTTTGGTGAGGTATCTTGCATCAGGTTAGTCATTAGTGTTGTGACATTGATTGGATGACCCAGAAATGATTTTTAATTTCTGAGTAGATGAAGATATGTCTCAAGACTAGTAGACTAGGATGGTTGAACCTTTATAAAATTTATGTCCATGGTAGAAGAAGGTATGTCTATTTTCTATGGTCATAAGAAGAATAAAAAAATATAAGGATGATGACATAAGATATTCATCGCCCTCTATGTGAGACCATGAGACAATGAAATTATATTATACAGTGTATGTTAGTTGGATTGGATTGAATTTTTATTACATAACCTTATTTCCTTAGGGGACTTAATGTGTTTATAGACACTAATCCTAGTCTGTGAGTGACCCTTATTAAAATAGAGATAAGGTCCTAGAGGGTCACACACAAAGTTCATTCAATATTTTTTACCAATTATAATGAATAAGAGTTTAAGACATGGTGTCCCCAATGATGATCATCTGGTAATATTTGATTTTTAACAATCAAAATAAAATAAAAAAATTCAATACTATTTGAGTTTATAATAATAAGTGTTGAATATTATCACTCAATGTATTGACAAGTAATTAAGTAAATAAAAGATAATATTTTAGGAATGAATATTCATTATTCTAGGTTAATTAAATAATATATGGGAGGAACAAGTTGAGTTAATAAAATTTTTACTATTACATAACACAATAATAATATTATAAGTAAGTGATAATTTATTTATGAAAATCAAGAAATTTTCTCGAGGTCATAAATGTTGTTAGTGGATTATTTAGAAGGTTATAATTATAAAAGGAGTAAATTGATATTTTAACAAGCTATAAACTAACTATTTATGAAATTATTATGCCCAAATTCATGTGAACTATTTATCACATGAATTTGAGTTCTTATCCCATCTCTCTACCGATTCCTAAATTGAGAAAGAGGAGATATGAGAACACCAATCCAAGAACTTCCTCCCATATCAAAGAAACAACGCTCTATTAATCATGAGTATGTCTAATATTCCATCAATTATCTATACTATAACCCATAGTTCAAAATATTACATACCCAAAATAATTTGATGTTCATGTGGTTGTTCTATAGTGTTTCAGTTTCGATTTAAGAAAAGTTTTATGATGATGAGAAGAACACATCTATGTTTATAAATCAAATGAGGGGCAATTTCAATTTAGTTTTTCTTACGTAATTAAATTACTTGAGATCCTTAGGATGAGTAATGAGTACTCTAGTGTTAGATATGATGTTGTAATGTCTATATAAATGGGAAAAAATATTTTTACCTATTTCCATGATTTCACATACCCCTCAGTAATCACACCAGGTTCTTTACATTATCAAGGAGACATTATTATTGGATCAAAATTCCACAACTCCCAATACCATAATTTCCACCCCATGGACTTCATTGGTCAATTCATCAATATTTTTAAAAATGATGGACAATAAAACCCTAGTAGCACATAATCACTCTCAAATGGTTAAAGAAAACATTATAGTTAAAGGATCTTGAAAAATTCTCTCAAATACACATCAATTCTATGTACATGGACAATAAGGTACATAAACATGGACTTATGCACTATAATATTACTCAAGTGAATCCCAAAATGATTAAAAATATAAATTTCACATTTTTTAGTCAAATACAATGACCATTTGTGGTTAAAGAATACTATTATATAAATCATAGCATCTATTATTAACCTATATGTCCTGAACTAACTCATATGGGTCAAGGGAAACAATTAAACTATGTTTTATGTTAACAGCACATTAGCAGTGATACCCCATATCATATATCACATGAAAACCATGGAAACCATGGGGATTAGAATCAGACTACATACCTCAATCCACTTGACTCCCGATCATCCAATATCACAAGATGAATTGACCATAATTATAAAAATTCATAAAAATGGATCCAAACCCCCCACATATGGTGTACTAGATGGAAAAAATACTAAAACAATAGAAGATATAGGAAATAGATCTAATTGGAGTGATATAATTATATTTAGATATCACTGGGGACAAAAAACACTTGAATCTAGCCACTAACAAAGGAAGAAACACTGGGAGATGAGGGGAGACCCCCCAAGTGAGGTGTTGGTTCATACAACTACAAGGATAGGTTGAATACATCATTTAATAAGAATTTTATACGAAATAAATTAATTTTTCATAAAAAACCTACATATATGGTTGTTTATGGTGTGACCACATGATTCATCATGCAATGACCCTACCATGTTCACCCTCGAGACATGTCCCCATTGGTCAGGGTATGACACCCTACTCTAGAATATAAACCAAAAAATAAAATCCTCATGCCTTCATTGTGTAGCCACGAACTTAATGGTTCTACACTCCCCAAATCTCTAGTGAAACCCTCATCTAATGCAGCATGATGCCTTCAACATGATTAGCAATTCATGACACAACACATGGGTTATAATGTAACCATCTATCATTATAACCATTTAATCCTACATAGTTCCATGGTTCCTCTTATGTAACTATCATTATGACAAATACCACCTCTAATATGGCGTGATAATCGACCCACTGCAAAGTTTAATCTTATCAAACCTTAAAAAATATTCTTACACATCCCCCATGATGTAAAAACTCCCAATTCTATGGCGTGATGACCACCTATTGCAGAATAACAACATGAGCCCAGGGATAACTCGTAAAACCAACTCCTAAAACCAAAATTAGGATTCATTATCCCAAGTGATCACATCAAAAATATCCTCTCAGACATTTATAACATGTCTATAGAAACTAATTCTCAATATAAATCCAAAAAATAGACAATGGACTTGTTCCAACATCATGGGATCTTGACCATTATCTAACACAAATTACACACTCCAACATGATGAATTAAAACTAACTCTATCTAACTTTTAATATAAGGATGATATTTCATTCTAAATTTCAATCGAATACCCAATACCCATTGGAGACGATTATAAAACCTAGAGTTAAATTAAGGGTTTATCTAATATATAATGTTATTTGGTACCCCATATAATTTAACTATCTCTTACATACATATCGTTAAACAATATTAAACATTAGAAGTATATTTAAAGGGAGGTAAATGATCTAATTTTGTTTACTGATCAACAGTAACCAATATTTCATTCCATCCACAAAGATATCATCTTAATACAATCTCAAAGTCCATGGATAACATATCCCACTCCCTCATATGAATTAAAAAGGATAAAAATATAATGGGATTTTATTTCATATACTTCACTTGAGGAAAATGGATAAAACTTGACACAAGTTTCCTATTTCCATGCCTTACCCTAATCCAAAAATACCAACATGTGAAATTAAATTAAATCTTAGTTTCATCATGATGTAAAAACCTATGATAATAATGACAATATTTCATGAATAATTATATTATAGATTAGTGGATTATAAGTTGTTGAAAAAATTATTGAGTTATGTCTTTACATGAAGACCATTCATATATTATATCATCACCATTTCAAATAAACCTGTTTATTAAAATTCCAAATTAAACACCTATTTATATTTATTTTGATTAATCAAGAAAGATTGATTTATACCCTTTATAAGATTACAATATTACCATCTTATTTTATATTTGAATTCCAATATAGCAAAAGAATTACCGACCACCGTTCATCTAGAGAATATTTCACTACATGCAAACAAAAATTAAAACTATGGTAATTAGAGACCATTTTTTTAACTACAAGTGTAATACTCATCAATGTCAAAATTATATCAGTATTCCACCAATTATCGCAACTTAAGATTCAAATAATTTTTTGAAATGATATACATTATAATTTTTTAATAAATATATATAAAAAACATCTCCCTAAGTTTGTAGTGTTTCTAAAATTTCAATGCTTTCATTATATATTTCTATTCAAGTTTTTTGGTAGGGTGATATTTCTAATAACTGTGTAGCTAAAAAGGCAAATATAATAATTGAATTTTTTTTATATGAGATGTAACCCAAATCCATACATGATTTGTGCCAATAAATTTTATAACCTTTACATAGCCTAGGAATAATAATCACAGGGGATAAAGTTAATATATTTATATGTTTGTAAAGGATTTATGTCATCATTTTCTCCTTTCAAACTTTACTCTCTTTCATGTCAAAGTTTTGATTGTTGAATATAGATTTTGAGAAATGTTGAACAAATCACATACAACAACCATCTAATCCTATGAAACTTATGATTTAAATAGAGTGTTTGGGACTATCTTATTATACCATGTCTTTAATATTCGCTTGGTTAACTAATATTCACTTCTCATAAATTACAATGCTTATAAATCCGACTTCACAAATCCAAAATTATTAATTAGATAATTTTATAAAATGATATTATTCATGATAATCCTAAACATAATCTCCATATATATTTCATGCTCTTTATTTATCATGGAAGAAACCAAAATATCATCTATAATTACCATGATATTTCCATTGAGGTATATATGAATTATTAAATTTATCAAAGACATAAATTATAAGAGAGACAATTTTTCACACCAATGGGCATAAAAAATATTCATTAAGGAAATATTGGATCATAATAGTCTTAAAATAATATAATACTTTAACTTCAATATATGGAACCTTATGTAATGTACATGGCCCATGTCATCGAAAGTTAGTGGGTTATTTATTAAATAGTAATCATAATAGTTGAGATTATTTTCTAAAGATCAAATTTTAATTGTACTTAAGAGGATAGAAACATAAGCATTACATTAGAACATGATATATTACATTGATTAAGTTCAAATCATTATTCATTAATCTTATCGATACAGGTGATCATACATAGTATTCCTTTTTATTAATTTGTTAAATGGGAAACATTAGGTAAACTTTATATTTGATTCTCATTAAGATTTAACATACAATGGATGCTGACATGAAATAATAATGACAAAATAAATATACTAGGAATATATAACCAAATGATTCCAAATCCAGGAATATATAAGAATAAAATAATACATGGATGAAAAAGGAAAAAATATTTAAATATAAATAATGAAATGGTCACATAATGATAAAAATAATGGGAATGTATAATTTTATACATTATAAACATACCATCAAGGAATTTTTCCAAGATATCATACATAAAGGGCAAGGGAAATCCCATTACCCTATGTTAGTTTTCTCATGAAAACTACTAGTCAACTAAGGGGATTTATAATTATATGTCCCACCCATAAAACAATATTCTAATGAATTCCATCATATAGGAAATGATTATAGGATATATATTGAATATAGTTCAAGAATGAACAACTTGTAAACTCTTAGCATAATTTCTCAATGAATCTTATCTTATAAGATTGTATCATATAGAAAGTAGGATTATATGGAAGGTCAAAAGAATTATCTAGTAAATGAATTAATAAGGGTTTATATAGGAATTAAATTGAGTTATATAAGTAATAATTAGGTATTCATAACATTCAAATAAGTACCCTTATCAAGTAATTAATGTGGAATTTTAACTATCATGTACCTATTAAGATTAATATTATCAATGAGTTTAGGAAACCACATACATTTATTTTAAATGGTAAGAGAACAAAGTAACTATAGATAAATCATTCCTAAAAATTCATTGTATGTGATATCATATATTTGATATTCATTAGGGATAAAAAATCTCCTTAAGGAAAAATATTTAGGTAGACATGAATTGATGGAAAATGATTACTTATGCCAAAATCAAGTTTAATAGACATAGTATTCTATATAGATTCTAACATCTATATCGATTTCACCCTTACCAAGAAAAATTACACTTATTATAAATAATACATTCATAATACAACAAGTTCATGTAATACATAGGGATTTTTTTATCACATAAAAATATAGGGTTTTATGACTCTTGAGAGAATTTTAGCATTACAACAGTTTATGAACAAAGTATAATGTTATTAAAATAGGGTATACAATATATATGATATCATAATAATAATTAATAAAATTATTTCATAATGACAGTGGTATAAGGAATTAAAAATTGAAAATGATACTATAACACCCCATGATTTCTGAATAAGTTTACCTTTTAAAAAATCAATGTATTGATTGATTTTTTCACATGAAAAATCAAACTAAAATGATCCATGAAATATTATATTAATATTATTAAGAAAATTTATGACTAATAAAACGTATTTTAAATAAAACTATTTAATCATTTATTAATGCATGAAAAAAGGATTAAGAATACTTACTATTTTTAAATTTCATTTTTCAGTAAAAGTAGGTTTCCATTATATATTACATTTTCATTTAAATTATAAATTCATAAAGTTTTAGAAAATATATTTTTTAAGATGAAAGTAATTTTTGAATTAATATTGTAAAAATTATCATAGGATCAATTTGTGTTATTTTTCAAAAATAATTATTTTTTAGGTGAATAGTAAAAAAATACAAATTTTGAAAATATCACCCCTTTTAGGAAATTATCATAAATAAAGAATTATATATTGTAATTTAAAATTTTTTGATATAAAAAATATATTTATAAATATAAAAATTACTATTTTCAATTTATAAAACTAATGTTTATCATTTGGGAAACATAAACAATATTTTACTTTAAAAAATATTTTTATTCAGTTATATTAAAAATCAGTTTTCATAAATTGTATAAATTAAATATAAAAAATGGATTTAATATTTTATTTAAAATAATTCATATTTATTAATATGGTCAATTTATGTTTTAGGAAATATTACAAGAATTGATGTTAATTACTGCAATAATGGTAAACCTGCCATTTTAAAATAATGGTATTATTAAAATTGTTTAAATTTTACCTAATAAAATAAGTTAATATCATCTAATTAATTAATCTAAAATAAAATTTAAACTGATATATAAATATATTAACAATCATGAAATTTTTAATCATTACTATATAATATTAAGAAAACTAAATTCCAAAAACAACATTTCCCACAAAATAGTTTTTCAATATATTAAATGTTTTAATGTAAGATTTAATGTTTTATTATTTATAAATTTAATTTGATTATACATATATTGAATTTTTGTTGACAACATAAAAACATGATGAGAAGGTTTAACATATATTTCTAATAAAATATATATTACTTAGTTAGAAACTTGTTACTAAGGTAAAAATTAAAATGGTAATGTTTTAAAAAATATAAACGTAAATTTCCCAGTAAATGTTTAAAAGATTCATTAATATTATATTCATATTCCTCATAAACCATATATAACCAAAAAATCTATTATTTTCAACTTTTGAATCCTTTGACCTTTGTATAGTGACATACCATTATTAAAATGTAATGGGTACTTCCAAAATTACCCTTCTCTTTCCTTATGAAAGTGGATCAATAACACCATTTCATGATACAATTATATCTTTTAATTTCTCTATAAAATTAATAAATTTAATACTAATAAAACACCATCTCAGATTCATAATACTCTAGTCTCAATTAGTTTTCCTAAGGTATCCATTTCCTAAGTGATTTCCAAGAGAATATCTAGTTCTCAATGTGACTATTTCTTACTCCTTAGTCTTTTATTCTTTATCTTCCTCTTAATTTTTTAAGGCACACTAATATAAATAAATAATTTTTATTAACAAAATTAAATGTAATTATATTAAATTATCAACCATTACTTAATATTTTACATAAAAAAATAAAATAATAACATTTCTCGGGCATACGTACAGACTACCTCCTATAAGAAATGATGTGGTTCATTACTCAACCCCTACTCTCATAGATGGTAATGAGGATTTATTAGATGAATTAATCTGATTAATAATTATGAATTATAATTCTGAAATGATAATTTATTATATTCCTTCTTTCCATCCAATTTTTTTGTGAAATGGAATCATTAATTATGTGCACATACAGACTACCGTATGCACGAACGACAAATTTAATTTTTCATCACCACCCTACATGGATAGTTCTATGAATGAATTTAATGATGATAAATGATATTGATTGAAAAAATTAGGCTCATTTAACCTAAAACTAGTGTAAACTTTATTATATTAGAATAGATAGAAGGTTTCTAATCCTGATGGTTTGATAAGATTAATAGTGTTTGAGAGTTGGATACATACATGATACCAATTTAACTTTTGGAATAGAAAATCAAACATAAAAAATAAAATTATTTGAATCCTAGAAACTCATTCAAAGGATTCATATTCACATCTATAAGAAAGGTAAAATATAAGGGTAATATCAAAATCTCAATAAGGGTTACGTACAACAGAAACTATCATGAGTAAATACGGTATAATTAGTATAAAAATGTAAATAACTGAAAACATACACCCTTTAATCAATAACTTAATCATGAAGAATAATATTTATGGATTAAATAATGATAAAATAATTCAATAAAAATAATGACACGATATTAAATTAAATCAATGGATAATACCAATGCATCAATATCATTTATAATAATAACTAAATTCCAAATGAAGTAAATTATTAATATTAGATGTCATGATCTTAGACATCATGATATCTATACCATAAAGACATTGTTCCATGATAGTATAAAAATATTGGTAAAATTCAATTTAATTTTTCCAAATGATTTGTCTCACGAGACTTGTTAATGCATCAGGCGAAGATATAATTCTAGACCCCACCCTTCACTTCATGTCCAAAGCATTCCCCATATATGAAATTATAAATTTTATTTATAAATAATATTCATTATCAACAAATATCCATATTGAATAGAATATTTAATATATGAATATTTCCCTAGTTAATAAAACTACAGTCAAAGTAAAAAAACCATATATAGAACTAATTCCTAGATTAATAAACAAGCATATCCATGATAAAGAATATGGATATTTAAGGGAAATTGAATGTTAAATTATTATAAAGTGAATGTTTTAGGAAAATATAAAAACAATAAAATTAATATGATATAAGAGATGACCATCGATTCACTGAGAATATAGGTTTTGAAATGAAATCATGTCCTTGGGAATAATAAATGGAATTTAAGTGAAGTATTAAAATAAATTTTCATACACGTTTTTTCTTTTTATAACCACAGAAAACATATATAAGAATATAAATTTGATAAAGTTTTTATGGTTGCAGGGAAGTCTATTATCAATGTATATATTTAAAAACATTCATTTTTAAATTTTAAAAATAATATTGAAAATATAACTTTTAGAAAAAATTATAAATAGTAATGTAAATTTATTTTAAAATTTCAGTTATAGCTTATAATTTCATTAATAAATCATTTTTGTAAATAATAATGCTTTTTTAAAATAATTCTGAAAAACCAGGGTATGGAAAAAAATATCATATTAAAAGAGAAATAAATCAGTTTTTCATTGAAACATTTCGTTGATTGATTCAAGTACCAAATATGTGAAAATTTGGAATAAAACATTGGAAATACATAAATGTTAGGGGTATAAGAAAATTATTGGATATATCGAATTATAAATGATATGATTCCTTGAATGAAAATAAAAGAAATCCCAAAAGAAAGTGAGATTATAAAATAGATTCTTACATCATTGGTAACTATAAAATTGAAACTCATTGAAATAATAGACTTCAATTGAAAAATTAATAATCATTAATAAAAATTAATTCATTTTAAATACATAAAAGTGGTAGTATATACACCATGTAAAACATAATTGGTGCATAATAAAACATTTGTCTCAATAGAGTGTAAATTGAGATAAAATACCTCACCCCATGATTTCCTTTAGTTAAACATAATTTAAAATATTTAATAATTATTTTAATGATGTTATCAATTTATTAAATAATCATAATCATATTTTTTATTTCATATATGATCCTATTATAATGTCTTATGACCCGATTTTTAATAATATTTCATTATTACCATTTCTAGTGTCAACAATTTCGTATTCTCTTGCCTGTTTTTTCTTGAAGGTTTTAGTTCCTTTGTATATGATATATATCAAACATATAAAATATGATATTAATCTCATAAATATAAAATTTATTCATTAGATAACTTTTTATAACCATTCTGGAAAATTGTACATGGATAATGAATCATGTTGCTTCTTGGAGAAGGTAGGTTGTACGTACGCACAAGGGTTGATATCATTCCCTTAATGGGTGAAAGGGTAATAAAGTGGATGATATATTAATTTCACATAATTAATATCACATCTTATATGTAATATATATTTGTAACATCCCAGACCTGGAAGCCACTAAACGGTGCTCCGTGCCGGGTGGTCACATGACCTTAAGCGCGCATCCCCGTATGCCAAAGGCTAACGACTAGTAGCAGGGGGTCTATGTAGTCATGTGGGGAGACTATACCCCCTTTTTATCAGAATTAGCCACAATAGAATAAACCAATAGCGGAAAAAATAATCTATGAGAAAGAAACAAGTACAACAACCAATTCTAAATAACAATAAGCATTCCATGTCATACTACAAGTGCAAGACTGAACAAAAGCCCCAAAATAAAGATAACAGCCAAAATCCCCAAAAAGGTCCTGACTCCAAGTCTGGATCCTCCACCAAGTGCTACCCATGTCCACTCAGCTATCTAGTAAAGACCCTTTCCCTTCTCATTTCCTGTAACCATGAAGTATGCTCGGGTACCCAACGGCGGCCCGAGTAGGGTGTGAGTACAACTCAGTAGGCCACCACCAACAGTGTCTACAAAATATCCAGTATAAACAGGTAGTGAATGCAAAAGGAATATGAATGATAAATTCCATGTAATTAATTAAGGTGCCATTAACTAGTTCAAGGAAAATCCATTACCACATTCATTGCCATTCATTTCACACAAATTATCATCACATACCATTTCATCACATTCCATGGGTTAATCACATTCAACATGTTACGTGGGCTTAAAGCCAACAATCACATGGAAGAGGGTAAACACATCATTATCCTATCTTAATAGGACTAACCCCTCATAGAAACCATATCCTCACCTCAAAGCCTCAGTCCGAGTGGATGCAACCATTAGGAGAATAGACCTTCAGTCCCCTTTCCTAGCCCATGCATTTAGGGTGGAGTTTATAGCCTCAGTCTTCACATGACCCGTGGGCGTAGATCCTCAAGTCATACCACACTATACCAAGTCATGTGTACATGCTTATATATAGGTAACCATAAACCTTCCAACCATTTCCCATCGACAAACATCATTCACAATAACAAAAATGGGACACCACATCATGCCTTAACCCATTAACACATTACCATTTCACATCATTTAACCATTCACCCAATTCCCATGTGTTATGACATCTCACTAATAATTCCATCCTAGGCCCATAATCTATCCCATTATGGTCTTTATTCAATTTACACATTAACCCATTTAACCTGTTCATCAATTCCATGAATCATCCATTCATTCCATTTCAAATAACCCTTTGATTATTACCAAGTCTAGGTGAATCACCCAACTTCTATTCCACGTTCAACCAATCATGACAACATATTTATCAAGGGCTCTACCATTTACCACAACAAGTTCACTTGTTTAATAGAAATCCCTAAACCCGTGAAAAGCCGTCACATCCCATAGATGGACCTAATTTAGGTCAATTCAAATCCCAACACATCCCACGGGGATCGTGAGGGTTCCCATTTGCCATTTTATACACCATTCTTCTCAAACATGCAAAGTCTATCCAAACATAACCAAGGAAAGGCATGAACACAATTTAACATGCATAAAACCCTAAATAACCATGGGATATAACTTGTAGACCAACTACCCTATATCTGCGGTTGAACACACCCTCAATAGAGTCCTTAGACCTCAATTCGACCAACCCTTGGAGATTCAACCTAGAACTCACCCAAAAGATAGGGTTTTAGGGTTTCGGAACAAGAGGGAGAGAAGACACAAACCCTAAACCATGAAAAGAACCAAGGAGAAGATTAGCCTTACCAGGAGCTTCAATCCACAACAAACGACACCAAAAACACCGTAGAATCAAAGGAGTTTGATCTCTTGGAGTCCTTGGGTGTTCTGGTTCATGCCTAAGGTGAATAGGGGAATATGGGAGGAAAATCCCGAGTGAGGTTTAAAAAGCCCGGAGTGGAAATT
The DNA here is from genome assembly GCA_963277665.1 of Viscum album. Classification (NCBI taxonomy): domain Eukaryota; kingdom Viridiplantae; phylum Streptophyta; class Magnoliopsida; order Santalales; family Viscaceae; genus Viscum; species Viscum album. Next base: position 2,011,736,439 of record OY728160.1, read on the forward strand.
TTTTAATTTTTCCCAACTTTAAGTGGCCGCATGGTTTAGCCACACGGTTTAGAAAACCGTGTGCAAACCGTGCACATGCCACTGCCTGGAGGAAGAGAAGTCACATGGTTTAGCCGCACAGTTTGGTAAACCATGCGCAAACCATGTGCATGCTCTTATCTGGAGGAGGAAGGGTCGCACAATTTCTCTTGGGCAGGCCGCACGGTTTGGCTAACCGTGCGCATGCCATGCGCCTTGGTCTGCTTTGCCCAAACTTCCCTTCTTCCATGCCCCGAGCCCCCGGAACACCCCCAAGGCCTCTCAAACTTTCAATAAACCTTTTAAAGTCCAAAAGAAAAGGGTTCAACCCAAAACACAACAAAAAACATACCTTTCCAAAAACTGGGATCTTACAACCTCCCCACCTTATAACGGCTCGTCCTCGAGCTGAGCTCCCAATCTTCATTGCTCCACCGAAGAGAAGAGTTTGGGCCACTGAGCCCGCATATCCGATTCTCGCTCCCAAGTTTATTCCTTAACATTCCCATGATTCCATAGTACTCGCACTAATGGAACAACCTTGCCTCGCAAGAAGTTTTCACTACAATTCACCACACGGACCAGATGCTCCTCAAAGGAAGCATCAGCCTCAAGTTCAACATCCTCAACATCAACCACGTGAGATGGGTTAGGGTGATATAGTCGATGTTTCGACACATGAAACACATCATGCATCCCACCATACCGCTGTGGAAGAGCCAATTGGTAATCCACTAGTTTGATCCTCTCCACAATCTCGAAAGGTCCCACATATCTAGGTGCCAACTTACCCTACTTTCGAATCCGAGGATGACACAACCATGGAAACTCCTGAAGGAACACTTTATCACCCACCCCAAACTCAAGAGGTCTACGCCTCCGATCTGCATACGAATTCTGCCTATTCTGAGCCGTAGCCATCTACTTCTTGATCAACTTGACTCTCTCCGAAGTCTCCTACATGATACTTAGCCCCAACAACTCAGATTCACTAGCCTCTAGCCAACACAGCAGAGATCTACATGGTCTCCTGTAGAGTGCCTCAAACGGTGCCATCTAAATCGTAGCTTGAAAATTTTTTTTGTAAGAAAACTTAACCAATTATAGGTGTCTCTCCCAAGAACCACCAAAGTCCAAGACACAAGCTCTTAACATGTCTTATAACACATGGATCGTATGTTCCGACTGCCCGTCCATCTACGGGTGGAAAGCTATACTCAAAAACACCTATGTACGCAGCACCTTCTGCAACCCTTAACAGAAACGTGACGTGAAGTGTGGATCTCGGTCCAAAACTATGGTCTATGACACCCCATGAAACATCACTATCTCCCGAACGTACAACTTACCCAACTGGTCGACCGTATAGGTCTCCTGAATCAGTAAGAAATGAGCCGCTTTCGTTAACCGATCCAAAACCACCCATATTGCATCATTCTTCCGTGGCATCCTCGGAAGACCCACAACAAAATCCATTGTCACATCATCCCACTTCCATTCCAGAATGGGCAATGTATGCAACAAACCACTTGGGCATTGATGCTTGACCTTCACCTGCTGACAGGTAAGACACCGCGCCATAAAGCCCGTAATTCACTTTTTCATTCCAGGCCACCAAAACTACCTTCAGAGATCATGATACATCTTGGTTAAACCAGGATGCATTTCCCACTTTGATGCATGGAACTAACGCATCAACTCTTCCCGCACATGCATTGGCACAACCACACGATCATGAATGCGAAAAACACCTTCCACGTCGACGGCCCAACCAGAAGGTAGCTCCCCACCTTTAAGATTTTCCTTCACGGAAAAACACTCAGGATCATCAAGATGACCTTCCTTAACTCGGCCAAAAAGTGTAGACTCCATCGTTAAGGAAGCAAGAGTGACCTGACCACTTTCCTCCTGCACCTCCAGGTGCATCTCTGCAAACAAAGCCATCACCCGCCACTCGGTGCTGGACTCCTAAACTGCCTGATTCTGAATCTTCCTACTCAGGGCATCAGCAACACTGTTTCCATTTCTCGACATGTACACCAACTCAAAGTCAAAATACTGGAGATGTTCAACCCATTTTTGCTACCGAAGATTCAGATCCCACTGTGAGAAGATGTACTTTAAACTCTTATGGTCGGTAAACACGGTAAACCGTTCCCCCAACAAATAGTTCCTCCAGAACTTCAAGGACTACACTACTGTAGCCAACTCAAGATCATGAGTGGGATAGTTCCACTCATGGGGTCTCAACTGTCTGGACCCATAAGCCACAACCCACTCATCCTGCATCAACACAGCCCCAAGTCCGATTACAGACGCATCACAAAACACGACATACTTCTTACCCGGCTCGGGTAAGATCAGGATAGGTGCATCGTCAACTACTTCTTCAACTCTTGGAAGGCATCCTCACAAGCCCCCGACCACTCGAACCCGATTCCATTCTTGGTCAAGCCCGAGAGTGGTGCTTCCAGGAGAGAGAAATACTGAATGAACCTTCGGTAATACCTGACCAAACCCAGAAAACTTCAAACATCAAAAACACTCTTGGGATGCTCCCAAGATACAACTGCCTGCACTTTCTCTGGATCCACTGTCACACCTGCCTCTGTGATTATGTGACCCAGAAAATGTACCTCACCTATCCAGAATTGACACTTGGATAGCTTGGCATATAACCGATTCTCTCTTAGCGTACCCAAGATGATGTCAAGATGTTTGGCATGATCATCGTCAGTTTTTGAGTAAACTAAGATATTGTCAACAAAGACAACCACAAACTGATTTAGACAGGGATGAAAGATCCAGTTCATCAAAGCCACACCGCTGGTGAATTGGTCAAGCCAAAAGGCATTACCACAAACTCAAACAACCCCTACTGACTCTGGAAAGTTGTCTGTGGTACGTCAGAAGACCTCAACCTCAACTGGTGATAACCCGACCTTAGATCAATTTTAGAAAACACTGATGCACCGCTCAACTGATCAAACAGGTCATCAATTCTAGGAGGAGGGTACTGATTCTTCACTGTCATCTGATTCAACTTTCGATAGTCCATGCACATCCTCAAAGACTCATCAGACATCTTTGAAAAAAGTATAGAAGATCCCCAGGGAGACATACTAGGGTGGATAAACCCCTTACGCTCCAAATCTTGAAGTTGAACATTCAGTTCTTTGAGTTCTTCCAGTGCCATTTGGTATGGCGGAATAGAAACTAGCTCCGCTCCCGGCAGCAACTCGATCGTGAAATCAACATCCCTCTCAGGTGGAAACCCTGAGAAATCTTCAGGAAACACGTCCCGGAACCGTTCCACCACAGTAGGGAAACCATTCTTTTCCCCTCTTTTATCATCATCGTGCATGAGACATGCCACTTGGGTCGTGAGTACACTCATCTATTGACAAAACGGCCCCGCACGCCCTGCTCGGACATCCCATTCTCCACGGTGGACATAAGTGTCACCCTCAAGCGACCTGAACAATACTCGGTGATGATAACAGTTTATGTGTGATTGGTACAACAACAACCAATCCATTCCCAAGATTAGTTCAAACCCTGAAATCTCGAGAATGAACAAATTCCACAGAAAACGATACCCACCAACATCCAAGGCACATCCATTGCACTGCTTGATATCCTCAACCTGCACTCCCAATAAGGTGTCAATTGACATAACTCCATGCACCCTCTCCATAGGTAAACCCAGCACTACCACAAGTTGAGCATAGATAAAAGAGTGCGTGGCACCTATGTCAAACAACACACTAGAGAAAGTAGAAGCTACAAGGATCGTACCTCGAACAGTCGATGGTAGAACCTCGCCATCCCCAGGCGCAAACTGAACTACCTGAAGGTGACTTGCCCCTCTACCTTGGGCTCCAACCTGAACTCCTTGTGCTATGCTGCCCTGCTGGTGTGAACGATCTTGCGCTGGAGTCCCACGTCAACCGCCCTTTCCAGTATGTCCCGTGGAGCTCTAACTACCTACCTAATATGGGGAAAACGGTCCCCTTCCTGTATCTGGTATCATCCTTCTACCATCATGCTCACATACCTTCCGAGGATTCCTGCAGAACCTCTACACATGTCCCATACTGCCGTACGAACGACACTCAACTGGACGTCAAGGACACTGACCACGCACATGCCCCGGCCAACTGCACTGACAAAAGAACACCTGATTCCTACTCTGAGAGGTTGACCCTCTCTTCCAGCCACTTTGCACAGTTCCGCCATGTTGCGAGCTCTCATGGCGTTGCTTCTGACCCTCAGTAGTTGCACCGCTTGTCTGCCCCATCGGCACCACAAGACCACTACCCGAAGCTCCCTTCAGGTTTCCTTCTGAAATCAGTGCCTGATATACTACCTCTGCGAACCTATTCAAGCGGAAGATATTCCCTTGAGACCTGATCTCATGTCTCAACCCATCCAGGAAGTGCCTTTCCACCGCTGCCTCATCCCCTGCTAACACTGGAACAAAGTGTCTCAAATCAGTGAACCGACAAGCATAGTCCATCAATGACAGCGATCCCTGAGTCAGGCTCATAAACTCTATAGCCAGCTCCTGCCTCAATGTCTCTGGGTAAAAATGATCTAGAAATTTTTCCTGAAAAACCGTCCACAACATTCCCTCATCCTCCTCGATTTGAGCCTGAATGTCCCACCAATGCCTAGCCTGGCCTCGCAACATATGAGTAGCCAGCTTTACCCACTACTCGACAGGGGTCTCCAGATAATCCAGTATTTTAAAGAGCTGGAAATTTCAAGGAAATTTTTTTCTTAATTTTCTTTGGAATTTTACAAGAACGCAGTTTCTAACGGCACCTGATTCTGAGGCCCGGTGTGCCTGATATCATTTTCTGAAGTTTGGCTCGGGTACGTTCAGTGAATAGACGAGCAGGTTTTTCTAACTTTTGAATCGGTGCTCGGAATCAAATTCCGAGGGCACCGAAGGAACCGTAGCGCCTGTAATTTCTTAGGAACGCCATTTCCGAAGATGCGTTTTCACGAGAGAACATGATAAAAATTGTGGAATTTTAATTTATAAATTAACTACAATTTTTATTTTCTTTTAGTGGTTTAAGGCTTTGGGTGGAAGTTGGGTAACTACCCAACTTCCCAAGAGAGGTTATGAGGGTGATGGGGCCCACACGAACCCCACCCCTTCATATTCTTCAACCCCCCTCAACTCACCATTAACTCTTGATAACTTAAACATTAATAACTTATGTTATTAATTAAGTGAGTTAAGTGTGGCTTTTTAAATTTCAAACTCTTGAAATTCAAAAGTTATGTTATGTTAATAAAATAAGAGGTAAGATTATTTTATTTTGGGTTAGTTTCTTGTGGTGGAGTCTTGGGGAGAAAAAGGCTAAGGATTGAAGAGTTTCTTCATCTCCTTCGTCGAAGAACACAAAGAACGCGAAGAATGTGAAAAACGTGATGAATGCCGGATTCCTCGGAGGTCGACGTCTCCTTCCGCGACGCCTCTTACCACGACAAATCCTCGTTCGACGAACCTCCGTTCAATCAACGTCGAGGTAGGGAATTGTTTTGTGAATATTAATTAACCCCATGTTACTTCCTTCTAAATCAAAGAACGCGGATCAACTAAACATCAAGTTGATCCGCGAAGAATATGTTGCGGGTTGGGAATTCTTGTTTGTGGGAAAACTGTAGGGGTTTATTTATTTAATTTGTTCGTGATTATTACCTTGACGTTCTTCATGAAATATGACCAATTGCAATCAATTAACGAGAGGGGGCCAGACCGCACAAACACGGCCGACCCTCCTCCTTATCCATGATGGTTTCTTTTGTGGATTGAAACGGGAAGAGCGCGGTGCCGTCGAATCGCGCGGAATCGTGCGACAAGGAATGTGCTGCGTCGTCGTGCCGCGCCGTGAAAACGAACAAGGACGCGATGCCGTCGCGCTGCATCGAAGAAACCTGACGAAATCCACGGACGGAGTCGGGCCACGACGAAGGGGCGTGATGCCATCGCGACACGCCGGAGAACCACGAGGACACCACGATTTGTTGATTGACATGCGGATTGACGGGCGATGACAAACGGGGCCGCAAGGTTATTTTGAAGATTCCACAGTAAAGTTCGAGATCCGAGATGAACACTGGCACAGACGGTTTTGAAAATGGACCACCGAAGCAACTCCTGTGGCCAACGGAAAACCAGGAGGCGCGGGTCGCCGGCACGGCGCCGCCGGCGACCGGGGGCGGCGCCCGAGCGCACCGCTGAAGGAATCAACCGCCGCGGCGGTGCGGCACGGGGGATCCCGCGGCTGCGTGGGATTCCGGAGGATTGGGGGCGGCGTAGACCGCTGCCGGCTTCAATCAACGACGAGGGGGGCCGCGCACCCCCCCGCTCCGCGGCTTCCGCTCGGCCACGCTGGCCGAGCCGCGACTGGCCGGTCGGGCCAGACCGAGCCAGCCGGACCGGGCTGCGCCTAGATGGGCCGGACTCGGACCCGGGTCGGGTCGACTCGGTTCGGGCTGACCCAATGGGGGGATTGGGTCGGGCCCAGATCCCTCATTTGAGTTTGTTTCCGATAGAACACCCATAACTTGGGCTACAGACCTCCGATCGACGCACCGTCAGCGGCGATGCGATCCTTGGACCGAGATGGTCGTCTTGACATATCGCACTCAATATTTCGGAATACTTTGGGTTCGGCTGGGTTGGTTCGTGCATGGAACCAACCGGGCCCTCGGACCGAAAACGCTCATAACATGAACTCCGGACATCCGATTGACGTGCCGTCGAATTTGATGGATTCCTCTCAGTGAGACGGATCTTTTGGCTTATTCTGCTCGAGGTTCGGATACCGTCAGAATGCGATCGGGTTGGTTCACTCACGAAACCAACCGGGCCCCTGGAACAAAAAAGCCAATAACTCACTGACCGGGCGTCTGATTGACGCACCGTCTGTCTCGTTGTATTCCTATTGATGAGACAGAACTTTTGGCATACTTTGCCCGAGTTTTGGTTTCTGTTGGATAGTGGCCGGGTTGGATTGTACCCGAAATCCAACCGGGCCCTTGGAACGGAAAAGCTGTTATCTTTCAGACTGGACGTCCGTTTGATGAACCGTCACCGGCGTTGGTGATCACATTGAGAAACGATTCCTTTGAGTATACCCTATGAGAGTTTGGGGTACAGTTGAGATACGACCGGCTTGGTTCGCTCACGAAACCAACCAGACCCCTGTGACGAAAAGGCTAATAACTCACAGACCGGGTGTCCGATTGACGCGCCGTATGTTGCGTTGAGACCCCTATGACGAGGCGGTCCTTTGAGATACTTCTTCGTGGGACTTTGAGATACATGGAGTATCGACCTGTAGCTCATGTAGCGGACCCTCCCGGAGATGAGCGTGCGGACTACGGAGACCGTGTAGCTGGCTGAGACCTGACGACTGCTTGACCGACTCGACTTAGAGTGAGTCGACTAGCCCAGTGGATGGAGAGCCCGGTATTTGGTGGCAGACCCATAGCAGACGGAGTGCCTGGTAGTTGGAAGCAGACCCACGGTACTCGACCGGAGGAGTACCTCTGTCGGCTATTAGGGGGAGCACCCAGTATTTGGCGGTAGACCCACAGCGGACGGAGCGCCTAGTATTTGGCAGCAGACCCGCGGTACTCGACAGGAGGAGTACCTCCGAGACATGGATTAGTGAGCAGTACCTCGGAGTCATGACAGGACCACTGTACACTCTAGAGAAGGGGCTCTTCAGCAGTTACGGTTTCGATGATGAAAATCCTGGTTTGAGCTGACTTTATGACCTTTGTGTTTACCTCATGATTGATATGGGTCACTTGATAACTTAGGTATATGTATGGGCATATTCCTGGGTAGTGGTTATCCGTTGATTTCATGATCTTGGTGTTTTCCTCATGATTGAGATGGGTTAATTGATAACTTAGGTATATGGATGAGCATATACCTAAGTAGAGGTTATCTCTTGAGATCTTCTGTGTGGTTATCCATGTTGGTTTTAGTGAAACCTTGAGGGTCTCGGGGTCCCTACTGAGTATCGTTATACTCACCCCTGCACGGGCTATGCCCGCACCTCGTTGTGTTGGTTGCAGACGACGAACAGTGATGACGGAGGCCGTGTGTTCGAGGACTAGACGGTACCCAGAGGTGGACTACACGATGAGTCAGTATCTGCAGGTGGACTTCACGGCTAGACGACACATGAAGGAGGATGACGGGAGAGAGCATTTTGAAGGCTATTTGTACCTACCCTTCAGGTAGGATCCTTGGTGGGAGATCCAGGAGCTGCACCATCTATACCTACCCTTCAGGTAGGATCCAAGGAGGACGACCCAGGAGCCGCTTCCGTTCTTCTAGCTGTTGTCTTTTTCTGTTGTACTTTGTTTAGTTGTAGTTGTACTTTCATTTGGGTTTGTATTCTGGCCCATTTACCTTTCAACAATTCTCTTTGTACTTAGTGTTTTACTTTCGCTTATACTCTGTGGTGTTTTGTTTACTTTTATAAAGGCAATGCCTTCCCATTTATCGGGAACTATGCCTTTAGTGCTAGTCTCCAGCCCCTGACCTATGGAAGGCGGGCTTGGGGTAGTCATGGCATGGGCCCCGAGGACGGGTCGTGAAAAATTGGTATCAGAGGAGTTGGTTCTACCGAAGAACTTATAACTTTGATATTTTATTTCTTTGAAGAAATAGTGTTAAGAGTACCGAGTGTGGTTTTCAGTTCAGGGAGTCCAGTGTTGGTGCGGGCGGCCGATGTATCCATACACTAGGACCCTGACAACTGATTTCCGACATTGTGCACGAAAACACTGATTGCGTGTGTGTTTCCAAAAGTTTTTAAATGTCAGCTCAAACCAGGTTAGCTCACCAGGTATAATCGTTTGACCGTGTCATGTTGTTTCTTTCAGGATGCCTTTTCACGGAAGACCAGCTAGAGCCCAGAGGGATGTGCGTACTGACAGCCTGCTGAGCGATGAGGCTTCGGTACATGGCCCTCTTGCAGTTGAGGCACCAGCGGAGGCACCAGCGGTACTACCATACGTTGGGCCAACGATGCCACCAGCCCCAGCAATAGGCGATGCACGCCACTTGAGCGCACTGCACGAGTTCCAGCGCCACAGGCCACCCAGGTTCTGGGGAGAGACGGACCCGCAGGCGGCTGAGTTTTGGCTAGAGGCTGTGGTGAGATTCTTCAGGCTAGTGGGGACGCCGGCAGACTTCACGGTGATCTTTGCTACTAGCCTCCTTCAGGTAGCAACAGGGAGGTGGTGGAGCCACTTGTTCCAGTTTTTTGATGGGATGACCTTCGCATGGGAAGACTTCGAGACCTTCTTCAGGGTGGAGTTTGTGCCAGTAGCTCTACACCCTGAGCGTGTACCAGAGCTTCTTCCTTTGCCGCGTGTTTTTCGATCAGTAGCCTAGTCATCTGTGGGCAGTAGACAGATGATGTAGAGGTCCAAGAGGACCAGAGCCAGTCGTACGAGGAGCAGGAAGTGTTATGAATGCGGCGAGAAGGGTCACCTGGTATGTGACTATCCGACTCCTCGTACAGTTGATCCGCATGCATTGGAGGAGCCACCAAGGCAGAAGCAGTGACGAGTGCTTGATCAATAGCAGAGTAGGTGGACATGAGCGGAACTAGTGGATACGTCCCTTTTACTTCTAGTTCCATGTTGCTATTGTATTCATGTCTTTGTACTATGATCTGCAATAATAAAAAGACACTTATCTTGTGATGTCTATTTTCCTGTCCTTTTGTTTGGTTGATACAGAGAGGTCCTGGTTAAAACTATTGACATGACCCTCACTTTCGAGATTTCTACTGGAGGAGACCCAGTGACCTCACACTGATGCCGATAGTGGGACTCGACCCTTGGAGGCGAGAGTGACAGTTGGATCTCTTGGTAGTTACGTCGAGGCCTTACGACATCATCCATGGCATGAATGCATCCTTCATGTCCAGAATGACTGTATTAGGAAATGGGAATGGTTCATCCAGGGGATGAGACCGAGTTTCTCTTTTCGGCAAAGGAGAAATTTTAGCAACTCTTCAGATCGTAGGCAAAGAAGGTGCAGATCATCCAGGAGCAGATGAAGACTGCACAGTGGAGTAAGAGAGAGGAAACCGACGCCAGCCTTAGAGACTCGAGCGTGATAAATTTTTCAAGAAGATGAAGCTTTAAGGAGAGATGAGTCTACGAAGCAATAGACGTGGAGGCAGAGCTAGGAGAGCAGCATGAGGTGGTGTACATCTTAACATGATACAACCACCAGCCTTAGTTATCCCCACCAGGCTCAGGGAGCTGATGGGCGGAGGAAGAGTGTGACTGCATGCGGTCAAGGAGTGTGACCTGATAGATCTAAAAATGAATCAAGGGACAGTCTATGTCCACTACTAGTTTCTATAGTAACAGATGTCGATATGAATCATTCCTTTCTTTCACAAATCTTGTTCCAGACCTAGAGTTTCCGGAAGCCGTGGACTTGACCCTCACGTCTGGAGATACCTTGGAAGGAGACTCGATACTAACACTTACGCCGACAGTGTGGTCAGACCCTCGAGGCGAGAGTTTCGGTTGAAATCTCTTGGTGGCAGCGTCGAGGCCTTACGACGTTGGGTTGAGTATGGACTGGGCAATCACAGTTCATCCAAAAAATGACGGTATTAGGCAAAAAGGCTGTGGCTTAACTACGACATCGGAATGGGTTTTCCTTAGTCGTCTAAAAAGGAAACCCCATGCAGAACATGGTAACTCACGCACAGGAGGGTGCGACCAATCACTCTTGAGTCAGTCAACCATACCCTCGTGGCAGCAGTCATTTGAGTTTCAGTTCTAACAGAAATTGGAGACCTCTAGAGTTCGACGATGACGATCATGTCCTTATACGGGTCTCACCTCGACGAGGTTTATGGGGATATGGCCAAGGCGGCAAGTTATCTCCGAGGTTTAGCGGACCTACTTAGGTCCTCAGCTGGGTAGACGGGATGGTTTACTACTTGACCTATCCACCTTAGTTGCACCAGTTGCACGACGTCTTCCACGTATCTCAACTGAGGAGATACGTGCTCGACCCTTCGCATATCATCGACCATGAGGAGAAGCACGATGGCGATGGGATTACTTCCACAGAGGTTCCAGTTGGAATCGAGGATCGACAGGAGCGGATCCTTTGAGGATGCTCGATTCCTCGGGTGCGCTTTCACTGGCATTATGGGAGTCTCCAGGTGAGCACATGAGAGCGGGAGGCTCAGATGCGTGCTCAGTACCGCTTTTGTATCCCTAGTTTGTGTTTAAGAATTACGAGGACGTAAAGCCCTGAGGTGGGAGTAATGTAAAGACCCGAAAATTTCAAGGGAATTTTTTTCTTAATTTTCTTTGGAATTTTAAAAGAACGCAGTTTCTAACAGCACCTGATTCCGAGGCCCGGTGTGCCCAGAATCATTTTCCGATGTTTGGCTCAGGTACGTTTAGTGAACGGACGAGCGGGTTTTCTAACTTTTGAACCGGTGCTCAGAATCAAATTCCGAGGGCACCGAAGGAACCGTAGCGCTAGTAATTGCTTAGGAACGCCATTTCCAGAGTTGTGTTTTCATGAGAGAAGATGATAAAAATTGTGGAAGTTTAATTTATAAATTAACTACAATTTTTATTTTGTTTCAGTGGTTTAAGGCTTTGGGTGGAAGTTGGGTAACTACCCAACTTCCCAAGAGAGGTTATGAGGGTGATGGGGCCCACACAAACCCCACCCCTTAATATTCTTAAACCCCCCTCAACTCACCATTAACTCTTGATAACTTAAACATTAATAACTTATGTTATTAATTAAGTGAGTTAAGTGTGGATTTTTAAATTTCAATGTTAATAAAATAAGAGGTGAGCTTATTTTATTTTGGGTTAGTTTCTTGTGGTGGAGTCTTGGGGAGAAAAAGGCTAAGGTTTGAAGAGTTTCTTCATCTCCTTCGTCGAAGAACACGAAGAACTCGAAGAACGTGAAGAACGTCGGATTCCTCGGAGGTCGACGTCTCCTTCTGCGATGTCTCCTTCCGCGGCGCCTCTTACCACGATGCCGACGACGTCTTCTTTCACGACGTCTCTTTCCACGAAGAATCCTCTTTCGATGAACCTCCGTTCAAGAAACGTCGAGGTAGATAATTGTTTTGTGAATATTAATTAACTCCATGTTACTTCCTTCTAAATCAAAGAACGCGGATCAACTAAACATCAAGTTGATCCGCGAAGAATATGTTACGGGTTGGGAATTCTTGTTTGCGGGAAAACTGTAGGGGTTTATTTATTTAATTTTTTCGTGATTATTACCTTGATGTTCTTCATGAAATATGACCAATTAATATCAATTAACGAGAGGGGGACGAACCGCACAAAAACAGCCGACCCTCCTCCTTATCCATGTTGGTTTCTTTTGTAGATTGAAATGGGAATAGCGAAGTGCCATCACATTGCGCGGAATCATGCGACAAGGAATGCGCGACGTCGTCGCACCACGCCGTGAAAACGAACAAGGATGCGACGCCGTCGCGCCGCGTCAGAGTTACCCGAAGACATCCGCAGACGGAGTCGGGCCACGGCGAAGGGGCGCGACGCCATCGCGGCGCGCCAGAGAACCACGAGGACGGTGCGATTTGTTGATTGACATGCGGATTGACGAGCGATGACAAACGGGGCCGCAAGGTTATTTTAAAGCTTCCGCAGTAAAGTTCGAGACCCGAGATGAACGCCGGCACAGCCAGTTTTGAAAACGGACCACTGAAGCAACTCCGGTGGCCCGTGGAAAACCAGGAGGTGAGGGTCGCCGGCGCGGAACTGCCGGAGGAATCAACCGCTGCGGCTTGCCGCGGCGGTGCGGCACGGGGGATCCCGCGGCCGCGCGGGATCCCGGAGGATTGGCGGTGGCGCAGACCGCCGCCGGCTTCAATCAACGATGAGGGGGGCCTCGCACCCCCCCGCTCCGCGGCTTCCGCTCGGCCACGCTGGCCGAGATGCGGCTGGCCGGACCGAGCCAGCCGTGTCGGGCTGCGCCTGGATGGGCGGGACCCGGACCCGGGTTGGGTCGACCCGGTTCGGGCCGACCCAGGGGGGGATTGGGCTGGGCTGAGCCGGGCCCAGATCCCCCATTTCGGTTTGTTTCTGATCGAACACCCATAACATGGGATACAAACCTCCGATCGACGCACCGTCAGTGGCGATGTGATCTTTGGACAGAGATGGTCGTTTTGACATATCGTACTCAAGATTTCGGAATACTTTGGGTTCGGCCGGGTTGGTTCGTGCACAGAACCAACCGGGCCCTCGGAGCGGAAACACTCATAACTTGAACTCTGGACGTCCGATTGACATGACATCGACATTGATGGATTCCTCTAAGTGAGAAGGGTCTTTTAGCTTACTCCGCTCGAGGTTCAGATGCCGTCAGAATGCAGTCAGGTTGGTTTTCTCATGAAACCAACCGGGCCCCTGGAACGAAAAAGCCAATAACTCACAGACTGGGCGTCCGATTGACGCACCGTCTATCTCGTTGAATTCCTCTTGATGAGACGGAACTTTTTGCATACTTCTCCCCAAGTTTCGGTTGCTGTTGGATAGTGGCCGGGTTGGATTGTACCCGAAATCCAACCGGGCCCTTGGAACGGAAAAGCTGTTATCTTTCAGACTGGACGTCTGTTTGATGAACCGTCAGCGGCGTTGGTGATCACGTTGAGAAACAGTTCCTTTGAGTATACCCTATGAGAGTTCGGGGTATAGTTGAGATAATTCTGGGTTGGTTCGCTCACGAAACCAACCGGGCCCCTGGGACGAAAAGGCTAATAACTCACAGACCGAGCGTCCGATTGACGCGCCGTCTGTTGCGTTGAGACCCCTATGACGAGGCGGTCCTTTGAGATACTTCTTCTTGGGACTTTGAGATACTTTGAGTATCTACCTGTAGCTCGTGGAGCAGACCCTCCTGGAGACGAGCGTGCAGAGTATGGAGACCGTGTAGCTGGCTGAGAACTGATGACTGCTTGACCGACTCGACTTGGAGTGAGTCGACTAGCCCAGTGGACGGAGCGCCCGGTATTTGGCGGCAGACCCACAGTGGACAGAGCGCCTGGTAGTTGGCAGTAGACCCACGGTACTCGACCGGAGGAGTACCTTTGTAGGCTATTAGGGGGAGCGCCCGGTATTTGGCGGCAGTCCCATAGCGGACGGAGCGCCCAATATTTAGCAGCAGACCCGCGATACTCGACAAGAGGAGTACCTCAGAGACTTGGATTAGTGAGCAGTACCTCGGAGTCGCGACAGGACCACTGTACACTCCAGAGACGGGGCTCTTCAGCAGTTACGGTTTCGATGATGAAAATCCTGGTTTGAGTTGAGTTTATGACCTTTGTGTTTACCTCATGATTGAGATGGGTCACTTGATAACTTAGGTATATGTATGGGCATATTCCTGGGTAGTGGTTATCCGTTGATTTCATGATCTTGGTGTTTCCCTCATGATTGAGATGGGTTACTTGATAACTTAGGTATATGCATGAGCATATAACTAAGTAGAGGTTATCTGTTGAGATCTTCTTTGTGGTTATCCATGTTGGTTTTAGTGAAACCTTGAGGGTCTCGGGGTCCCTACTGAGTATCGTTATACTCACCCCTGTACGGGCTATGCCCTCACCTTGTTGTGTTGGTTGTAGACGACGAACAATGCTGACGGAGGCCGAGTGTTTAAGGACTGGATGGTACCCAGAGGTGGACTACACGATGAGTCAGTATCCAGAGGTGGACTTCACGGCTAGACGACACACGGAGGAGTTTGACGGGCGAGAGAGTTCTGGAGGCTATCTGTACCTACCCTTCAGGTAGGATCCATGGTGGGCGATCCAGGAGCAGCGCCATCTGTACCTACCCTTCAGGTAGGATCCGAGGAGGATGACCCAGGAGCCGCTTCCATTCTTCCAACTGTTGTCTTTTTCTGTTGTACTATGTTCAGTTGTAGTTGTACTTTCATTTGGGTTTGTCTTCTGGCCCATTTACCTTTCAGCACTTCTCTTTGTACTTATTGTTTTACTTTCTCTTGTACTCTATGGTGTTTTGTTTACTTTTATAAAGTCAATGCCTTCCCAGTTATCGGGAACTACGCCTTTGGTGCTAGTCGCCATCCCCAGGCCTATGGAAGGCGGGCTTGGGGTAGTCACGACATGAGCCCTGAGGACGGGTCGTGACAAGTATCGTCTGGACAGACTCTAACCAGAACTCCGCTGCCTTTGGCCCACCCTCTCTGGTGAAAGTCGGAGGATGCTGCAGCTGGAATTCCCTGGTCAGCTCAAACATACTCGGTGCAACCCGCCCTGGGTCCCGATCCATCATCTACATCCGGCGAGCCAAGTTCTATAGGAACTGGTCTTCTCTACCTTCATTGATCACCACATTTTCTTTATCCTCTAATGGAAGAGTGTTCTCAGCAACATCCTCCCATTTCCCAACTGGCAATCGACATTGTGGTGGCATCTCTCTACAATGCCACGCACGAGATCTAGAACACGTACCATAATATTTCACAACTGCAACAAAAGATTTTCACGAGCTACAACAGCCCCAACCATCCCTACCATGGCCATGGTCCATATGGGGTAAACAACCATCCACTAACACCAAACCCACACAACATTTTACACAACGTTTTACGGAAATTTTTTCACTTCATTTCAAACCCTTATATTTCATTTTCTCATTATTTCATGGTTTCATGAAATGCATGATGCACCCTACCTTCCTGCCTCACACACCCATCCCGTTCATGTGCCTAAAACAATGCATGTCACCTATCTCCCTTTGTTCCTACAATTATGCATGAGTTCAAATTCTCATGTCATTAAGGCCACAAGCCAAATATCATAAAACAGTCATGTCAAACCACATGTACATCACGCAACGGTGAAATATCATCAACTGTAACAACACACAACCAAGAAAAACATTTCCCACCCAGGGTGACTTGGGTTTTCCCCCGTACCTATGTTATCTACTCCCAAGTACGAGGTCATTTCCAATTCCCAACACATCCTAACCCTTGGATATCAATCCCAAATAACAAGACCTCAGAGAAGGAGAAGAAAGACCTCCTCTGATACTACATTGTAAGGTCCGCAACCCAGAATCCACTAACCGGTGCTTCGATCCGGGTGGTTACATGACTTTAATCACGCCTCCCTATATGCCAAAGGCTGTCAACTACGAGCGGGGGTCTATGAAGTCAAGTGGGGAGACTATACCCCCTTTTTATCAGAGTAAGCCACAACAGAAACAACCAATAATCGAAACAGTAAATGATGAGAAAGAAAAACGTACAGCAACCTATTCCAAATAACAATAAGCATTCCATGTCATACTACAAGTGCAAGAGTGAACAAAAGCCCCAAAATAAAGATAACAGCCAAAATCCCAGAAAAGGTCCCGACTTCAAGTCTGGATCCTCCACCAAGTGATTCCCATGTCAACTCAGCTATCTAGAAAGGAACCTTTCCCTTCTCATGTCCTGCAAACATGAAGTCTTCTTGGGTACCCAATAGAGGCCTGAGCAGGGTGTTAGTACAACTTAGTAGGCCACCACCAATGGTGTCTACAAAATATCTAGTATAAACAGGTAGTGCATGCAAAAGGAATATGAATGATAAATTCAAAGTAACTAATCAAGGTGACACTAACTAGTTCAAGGCCAATCCATTACCACATTCATTACCATTCGTTTCACACCAATTATAATCACTTACCATATCATCACATTCCATAGGATAATCACATTAATCAAGTTACATGGGTCTAAGGCCAATAATCACATGCAAGAGGGTAAACACATCATTATCCTATCTCACTAGGACTGACCTGTCATAGCAACCATATCCTCACCTCGAAGCCTCAGTCCGGGTGGATGCAACAATTAAGAGAATAGACCCTCAGTACCCTTTCCTATCCCATGCATTTAGGGTGGAGTTTAGAGCCTCAGTCTTGACTCGACTGGTGAGCGTAGATCCTCAAGTCATACCCCACTCTACCAAGCCATGTGCACATGCTTACATATAAGTAACCATCAACATTCCAACCATTGAATAATGGAAAACATCATTCACAACAACCCACATGGGAAACCACATCATGACTTAACCCATTAAGATAGGTTAGAGCAAATTCTTTTAAATATTAAATCAAATTAATCAAATAATAATTCTATGTGTTTGAAAATTAATTTTATCACAAGCGCATGTAGCACGCAAAACCCTATTTTAACCATAACCGTGGTAATTAATTTTTACTATTTTTATTTTTCATTAAAAAAAATTAAGTTGAAATTATAAAATGTTATTAACTATTATGATTCAAAATATTGAATCTATTCTATCAAATTCAAATAAAAAGGGTATAATGTCATTTAAAAACCAAACAACAAAATCGTGCCGAAAACCCGTTTTTCAAGAATAGTATTTTTCAAGCATCAGATGATTTTATATTAACTATTTGACTATTAATCATAATTAGATGGATTTTAATACATAAAATTTGATTTATAATTTATAAATATCATTTAAATAATTAATCATTAAATATTATTTTTAATTAATTAAAAATTATAGGCATTATTCTTTTTTAAACAAAAATAGCTTTATGAAAAAGACCAGTTTTTTGATAAATACCTCCTTTTAAAAATATAATACCTTACCTTTATTTATATAAAATTAATAATTAATAAATTTTTAATTATACATATTATTAAACATTTTTATGAATAAAATTTGGAAAATCAAAATACTACATTTTTTATTATTCATAAAATCTTATTTCTAAGGAAAAAATTCAAATATTAATTCAAGGATTATTTTGATCATGTAAGTTCAAAATCAATATTCAATGTCTAAAATTATAAATTTTGTTCAATGAAATATTAAATTTTAATTGTAATATTGTTTTCTTAAAATATAATTATCATTACTATAATTGAGGATCAAGTGTTAGATTCTTCCAACACACAAAAATTTCATCCATGAAATTTCCCTAAATATTACCTTCTAAACCAATAAGGGAAGTTATTATTCATAAAATTATTTGGTTCCCATTCACATTTTAGTTTTTCTAAAAAATACTTTTACTAGTCATGTTGTCCAATTCATCAACATATTCCCTCTTGTGTCAAGAATCTGGATATTATCTTCAAAGAAAGATAAATCAATCTCCAATTATATTTGTTTAGAGGTGAGAACATGTGTTGGGTTTGGCTTGTACTTCTTTAAAAATTATATATAGAACATACCATATACTTTAGTGAGGCTTGGTAAAATTTATAATTTATAATTGATAGCTCCAATTATTTATATAATTTCAATGGTTCTGATATTCGTGGGGCTTAATTTTCCCTTCATACCGAACCATATGACATCCTTACATGGATTTAATTTTTAGAAAACATGACCTTCCACTTGGACTTCCAAAAAATTACTCTGGTTATCAGAATAAATCATTTTAATACTCAGATTTTTTTTAATATGAGTTTAAATTGTCTGCACATTTTTTTCTCCTCAATATGTTCTAGGCCTACAAGTTTCCTTTCAACAACATCATCCCAACAAGTTGGAGAATGAAATCTATTTCCATATCATGATTCATAAAACACCATTTTAATTCTTTAATGGAAAATATTATTGCATTAAAACTCTTCCAAATTTAAATATTTATCTTTACTTCCCTGAAATTTCTATGAGCATGAACTCAATATTTATTCCAATGTATGAATACTCCTTTTACACTATCCATCCATTTGAGGATGGTTGACAGTGATCAAATGAAATTTAGTATCAATATTATTATGAATACTTTTCTAGAATTTTCATGTAATGTAACAATCATTATTATACAAAATATAACTAGGTTCTCCATGAAGTCTTACCACTTCATTAATATATAGATTTGTGAGTTTCTCAAGAGGTAAATATTTTCATATAATGAGGAAATATGAATATTTGGTAAGATGATCAACAATGATTTATATTGCATCATTAATTCTAGGAGTCTTTGGTAATCTAATGAAAAAGTGCATATTAATTACATGCCATTTCTATATAAGAATAGGAAGTGGTTACATGACTCGTCTAGAATGTTGTCTCCCATTATTTTAATTTTATCAAATCAAACATCTAGAAACACAATCAATAATTTCCCACTTCATGTCGTCCAAAAAAAAATATCCCCTAGAATCCCTATACATATTTGTGCTACTAGGGTGTATAAGGAAATTATATCCATGAGCATCATCTGACAATTACCTTTTCAGATTATGTATAAATTGAACACATAATATCATTCCAAAATTTAGAATTTCATCTTCACAAACAAAGTCTTCCAGTTTCCCAATATTCCAAAATTTCATTTTTTTTCTAAAAATTACAATTATCAAGTTTAAAAGTTTTATCTTTTCTAATAATGATGGTTTCAAAGTAATTTGTATGATATGTGATGTCTCCCCTTCCTTATTAATTCCCAGATATATCTTTACAAGATCCATGAATATAGGATACATCTCAATAATAATTTTGGTCATAACTCTATGATCTTCCCTCTTTAATGAATGTACTACCTTATTGGATTTTACAAGAAGTGTATTGATAAATCATAATCTATTAGTATCTCAATACATTGTCTTTGACTAATATTGATTACTTTATATGAAATTTTTTATTTTAGGACCTTATGGTATATGTATATCTCAGTATTTCACCATAGAGATAATGACTCTATATCATCAATATATAGATTATAGCTTCTAACTTGAGGTCATGAGTCATATAGTTCTATTCAAGAGTCTTTTACTCCATTTATGAGTAAGAAATAACATTATAATTCTATATAAGAAAGCAACCAAGAACCTTGTTTTAGGAATCACTATACAGAACAAACCCATTATTTCTAAATAGGAAAGTCAAAATTAAAGCATTAACCAATTTCCTCTTGAATTGTTCAAAACATTATTCACATTTATTCATACATGTAAACTTATCCCCTTTTAGTATAAGCATAGATAACGAGTTATCCTGTTTGGATTTTTTTTAATGAATCACTGATAGTAACCTGCTAAAACAATGAAAAAATGTACCATAGTTATGTTCATCGGTGTGGGAAATTCTACAATTGCCTTTGATATTACAGGATAAATTATGATTCCATCCTTAGAGATGATATTCCCAATAAAATAATCTTCCTGAAGCTAGAATGTACACTTTATAAATTTCCCATATAACTATTTTCTTACAGGATTCACAAGAATGATCCTCAAGTGATTCTCATGGAACTCATGGATCTTATAATACGTAGAGATATCATCAATTGATACCACAATAAAATCATCAAGAGTTCATTGAATAATCCATTCATTATATCTATAAAAATGGATGGAGAATTAATAAATCCAAATGGAATTACTATAAACTTGTAATGTTCATACCTTGATCAAAATGTTGCCTTAGGAATTTATTTCTTCTTTAATCACAATTTATGATATCTAGAATGAAGGTCAATCATTGAAAAATATTGGGCTCTATGACGTTGTTGAATAAGTCATCAATGAGGGGTATATGATACTTTATCTTTATCATAATAACAATGATTTCCTGATAATCAATATAAGGCCTCATAGATCTATCTTTCTTCATAATGAAGATAAAGGGGGAACCCAATTGAGAAACAACTGAGAGAAAAAATTCCTCATCACACATATCCTCTTGTCTTTTCTTCAACTCCACTATTTACACAACGATCATTCTATAATATGTCTTTGAAATTTTTCTTTTGTCATATTAAATTAATTGAAATCTCAAATTCACACTCTGGTGGATGTGCAGGTAATTCTTCTGAAAATACATCAATGTATTCTTGTACAATAGACAAATCCTCAATTTAAATATTACATTTTCCATTTATAGACTATTTTTGATATTCTTCCCTAGGAATATCATTCAGAAGGGATAATAGGGGTGGATCTAGACAATAATTAGGTGAAAATGTTTCCACACAAATGATAATAAATTGTAGATTTTCATCACAAATCATAATTTCATTCTCCTTGTAATAAATTTTTTGTATCATATTTTGAAAGAAATTTTTTTCCAAAGATTATATTGAAGTCAACAAAATTTATTATAATAAATTTTCAAAATAGTGTTTTTTATGATTAATAATGGTAACTACCTATACATCATTTTAACAATGATATTTTCACTATGATTTCTGACTGAAAAGTATCTTAATAAGGTTATAGGGAAATAACTATTTTTATTCGAAAATATAGATGATATAAAAGAGTTTGATGATCTAGAATCAAATAAATCATTTTTCAAATTCAAGGATATTCTTAAAGTACACAACACCACATCATTAGGAACTTCCACCTAATATGTAGTGACTGCATAAGATTATCCTTATCCCCTAAACCTCTTCTATGGTATGCTCTTTTGAATGTTGGAGAATTTGATTGAATAATTACCTATTTCTTTATAGATAAATCACTAGACATCATTTATATATTTCTATCCCTCACACTCACTATCCACATGACTCTTATCACCATACTTATAAACAACTCCAATTCCCTTTAAGCATTTCCAATGTTGTTTCTCCTCAAAATTTTCATATGATGGAAATTGATTCGATTTCTTATTGTTATTTTATTTATTCCATTTTTCATGGTGTTTAGTGGAACTATTATTCTCTTGATTATCCTTGAATATATAGGATCTTTAAAATTTATTCTATATTTTTTTGGTGCATAAAACTATTTTATAACATGATGAAAATGTATGAGAAACCACTTCTCTTCGGAGAATTGGCTTAATCCCTTCAAATAAATGGCCAGTTTTCCTTCTTTATTTCATATATAATATATAACATAGTTTTACAATCTTTTAAAATTATCCTTAAAGGTTGATAAAATTTCTTCTTCCCATTTCAATATGGTGAGGATCTTTCTCTTCATTTTATGTCATTTCTCACAAGGGAAATATTTATCGAATAATTTTTCGTTAAAATCTCTATATTCCATGTGTTCTATTTCATTTTCATGCCTAGTATTCTTGATCAATGAACACCATTAATCAACATCACCTTTGAGAAAATATAATAAAATTATTACCCTTTCCTTTTATTTTCATCCCAATGCCAAAAATATAATTTTAAATGACTTAATCCATTTATTAGCTACCATATGATTAGTAGTCCCACTGAATTATGAGGGATTCTATCACATGAAGCAATCCAATATAGTAGAATCAGGTTATGGAAAAAATTATCTACTTTATAGAGGTTTTTTATCTTAACCTGAGTATGTTGACCTATCATATCCTTGATTTAGTCAAATCCAATAATAGTTGTATTGGGTTTCTCAGTAGGGAAATTTCTACATTTACCATGAGTGTTGATACCATTCTTTCTTATAAGGGTTATTTCTAAACAATGGAATATAATAAATTAGTTTATAATATAATAATTTCTAAATCATAATTTATAATTCTAAATCTGGTGTAACAACTAAATTTTTTTTTAACATTTATGCACTGTTAATCTTGAAATCATAAGCATGGTTTATTTAGGAATATATTTAAATCATAAAAATATTTTCAAATCCGTCATAATGTTTTGAAAATAAAATGAAAACTATACAATTAATATCACCTTGTATTTTCATACTAGATGTGTATTAATGAAAATTTTCATATATAATGTGATGATCAAATCAATGTACATTTCACCCCTTTCAGAGTTATTACCCCTAGGTACAAATTCTCCAGAACCATCTACACTTTTACTCTCCATAAAGAAATGTATTTCTTGTAAACAACACATAAAAGATACCTTAAATTTCTTTGGTTATTATTACACAATTTACATATCTTCAATGAATACCATATGGTTATTTTACCAAATCTATATTTACCAAAATATTGTTCCTATGGTTTCTACTAAAATTTCTCTGATACCAATTGTATCAACCCTAACACCAATAACTCTGAGCCAGTGTCCACTTTATTACATTATAATTTTAATATGGGTCATAATCCCAAATCACTGATAAATTTAGTCATCTTAGTGAACCAAAAATATACATGATACCCATTTTACATTGGTAATAGAATTTAAAACATAATATAAAAAATGATCAATATCCTTGAACCTCATTTAAAGGATTCATCTTCATATCTAGAGGAAAGGAAACAAAATAAGGGTGAGATAAAATGATCAATAGGGGTTACATATATTTGAAGGTATCATGATTAAATAAGGAATCATCAATATGGAAAAATAAATAACTATAAATACATTCCATTTAATGAATAACTTGAGCACAATGAATAATATGGTAGGAGTAAATAACTATCAAATAATTCCTTTTAAATAATCACAAGTTCTTGAGCACAATACATGGTTAATATCAATGTTTCATCTCATGAACTATAATAAATAAATTCTAAATAAAATAAATGCTTAAATTTGGATTTCGTGAACTCAGACGTCATGATATCTATACTTTCAAGACCTTGTGCCAAGAAGGTTTAAAACTATGGGTAAAAATCCATTTAATTTGTCCAAATTATTTAACTCATGTGTCTATTAGATGCGTCAAAATGCTATATATTTCCAGGCACCACCCATCACTATATTACTAATGAATTCATCATATATGGAATTATTGATTTAATTCCTGATCAATATGACATATCCATAAATCTGCTTAGTGATTAAATAATACAAAATATCAATATTTTACCTGTAAATAAAATAACATTCAATGTAAAACATCGTATGTAGAAATGATATGTGGATTAAGTAATAAGAATATCCATAAAAACAATACGGATATTTAAGTTAAATTTAACGCCCAATGTTCGTAATAAATTTAATGGTTCAAGAGAATATAAAGACCTAAAATTAGTAAGATATAAGAGAAGACCATCCTTTAATATAGGATATATGTTTTGTAATAAAATCATGTCTTTTAGAAGAATAAATGGAATGGAACTGAAATATTAAAATTATCTTTCATAAAACAGTTTTCTTTGTAATAATATTTAATATTTTTTGACTAAGATAAATTCTAAAAAATGGTTATGGCGGTGGTAAAGTCTGTTATTACCATATAAATTTAAAAAACATTCCTTTTCAATTTTTATAAAGAAATATGAAAACATATCTTTCATAACACATTAGAATTATTACTTTAAAATACTTTTTAAAATTAAGGTATAACTGAAAATTTCATTAATAAATCATTTGAGTAAAAAAATGGACTTGTTTAAATAAATTTTCAAAAATATGGACATGGAAGAAAAATATAGAAGATTAAAATAGAAATAAATCTATTTTCCTTTTAAACATTTATTTGTTTGATTCAAGTACCAAAGAGAGAAAAATTAAGAAAAAAATATGGAAAATATTCAGGTATATATTTGATTAAAATTTATTGGAGCTTATGAATGGTAGATTATATGATTTCTTCATTGAAAATAAAATCTATTCCAAAAGATAGTGATATTTCAAAATATATTCTTAAACCTTTGGTGAATTTTAAATTATAACCCCTTGAAATAATATTCTTTAAATGAAACATTAATCATAATTAATAAATATTTATTCATGTTTAATACATAAAATGGTTAGTATATACCTGACATAAATGTGAATAAGTTCATAATAACAAATATGTCTCAATAGAAGGTAAATATAGATGAAATCCATCACCACATGCTTCCATTTAGTTGAAAATGATTTAAACTCATTTAAAATGGTTTTAATAATTTTATTAATTTATACTAGAAACAAATTAGTATTTATAATATCATATATGACGTAGTTATGACATCTTAACACCCATTCTTTAACAATATTTCATTATTACTATTGTTTTGGGTGTTAACTGCTTCATTTTCTCATGCATGTTTTATTACTGAAGCTATGATTCTTGTGAAAAGGATATAGATGAATCATATATATAATTATATTAATTTTATAAATATTATATTTCATAATTTCATTACTTTTTATAACTAATCAGGATTGTTAGACACATAAAATTAATCCCATCACTTCGTGGACACGGTTGGCCGTATGTACACACGAGAAATGATGTCATTCCATTAATGGGTTAAAGGGTAAGCAATTGGATGATATATTAATATGAAATAATTAATAAAATGTCATATTTATCATTTATATTAATTATTATCTTCATTAGGAATATCTGTGTGAGTTAGTTATGGAAAAAAAATTACATTGGTTCGCGAGGTTGTATTTTGTCGTACACCCAATTAATGAATTTGATTACCATTTTATGGAGAAGGATATGGGTAAATATTATTCCAACAATATAATAATATATTATTATATGGTTGATAATTGTGTTATTATATTGAAAATTTTAAAAAATAGAAAAATCAAATAATAAGAATTAAATTGAAAGAGCTTAGTGAAGATAGTTGCCTTTTTTTAAAAGAACCTCCTTTTTATATTTTAATAAGGACCCTAGGGTTGGTATTCAGGGAATAAATACACATATATAAAATGTATAAGTATTTTGAGGAGATATGTTTTCAGTTTTTGGTAGTTCTAAATGGATTTATAGGTGTGATGAAGTGAGGGGATTGAGTGTACTTATATAATTGAAGAGTGAAATTTTTGAAAATACCCAAAACTATTCAATAATGGGAAGTCACCCTCAACCCAAGTGCCTCAATAATTTATAAATAATGGTTTTTAGGGAATATAAGGTCTACCCACACCTCAAAATCTAAAAATATACTGGGTTTTAACATGTTATTTAATTTACTTCCATGTTTATTTACTTTTACCATTTGAGGTTTCACCATGGTAACTAATATTTTTATCCTAGGAAAATTATCATTTAAACATAAAAATAAAAATAAAAATTTTATTTAAATTGGAAAAATAATTATAAACATTAAATACACTTTATCAAATTAAAATTCTATGTGTCTAGAAAATAAATTTTAA
This sequence comes from Viscum album, assembly GCA_963277665.1. NCBI lineage: Eukaryota > Viridiplantae > Streptophyta > Magnoliopsida > Santalales > Viscaceae > Viscum > Viscum album. The sequence continues at coordinate 2,011,762,512 of OY728160.1, forward strand.
CACAAGCACTTGTAACATGTAAACCCCATTTTTTTCCTTAACTATTGTAATTAACTATTACTATTTTTATTATTCATTAGGATCATAAATTATGTACAAAATATTAAATAAAATTAATTGTTATGATTAAAAATATTTTAGCCATTTTATAAAATTCAAATATCAAAATGTCCAGAATTTATTTTATAAAGAAACCTACAAATTGTGTTGTAAAATGATTTTTCAAGAAATGCATTTTTAAAGCATAAAATGATCTTATACTAACTATATTACAAATAATCATAATTATATGGATTTAAATTCATATATCCATATATTTATATAATTTATGAATTTCATTTATATCATTCATCATTAAATATTATTTTAACTTATTAAAACAGATATAAATTATATGTTATTAAACAAAAATATTGTTTTGAAAATACACCCTTTTAAAAATGATCTTACATATATTTTTATCAAATTGAAAGTTTTAAATGTTTATTTGTAAATATAATTACACACTATTATGAATTAAATTGGGAATAGTTAAATAATATATTTTCAATTATTCAAAAAATCTTATTTCTAAGTGAAAATTTTGAAAATTCATTCTTGGATTATTTCAACCATGTGAGTTTAAAATCTATATTCATCCAATCAAATTATAATTTATATTCCATTAAATATTAAGATTTTTATTTTGTTATAAATTTATTAAAAATATATTTTTCACTAGCTATAATTTGTTCTCAGGTGTTACATTTTTTACATTTTAGGATTATGTAAATGTTATATTAACGATATATACAAACATGTACTTACTCATTAAATCATTATAACACACTCTCACTTGGGTTAGTTTTTTCACCTACATGAATGATGTTATAATTTTTATATCAATAATGATTAAGAGATATTATATAACGATAATATCATTTAATAATAATAATTTATTTTATATATTTTAATGATTCCATAAATGTTTTATTAATATATAATATATTTAATAACAAAACACCCTTCAATCATTAAACCAGACAAAAATAGTTCATCATAATTTCACATTCATTGATCATATCCATATATTTCACCTAATAAAATGGGACTTAAAGAATCATTGAATAAAATGATTATTCTCTATTGAATAATCTAGGAATGATGAAATTTTAACCAATAAGTGAGAATTGACCCCTCCACTACAAAACTTTTATGAAATAAATAATCAAAACATATTAAAATAAAATTATGAAGATAATATATAACTAGATAGAATAGTTGTAATATATAGTTATAATATAATGAACTAGTCATTAAATATATTTACATAACATAAATTTTTCGAAATACTTAATACAATATACAAATAAACTCCCAAATACTATACTAGTCTAGCGCATTTGGAAATATAAAAATATAAACACTAGTACATAAATTATCTACATCATCTCCCCCTAGGTTCTTCTCAACTAGAACCCATCATAGACACATAAAAAATAATACATGTCTTCATAAAAAGGAGAGGTAAACATTAAAAGGGGTGAGCTCAAATGCTCAGTAAGGGTAAACAAGGTAGAAATGAAAGAATAAACATGATTATAGGGTATAAGAATGTTATCATGAAAATATAAGATCATACCACGCATATCAAAGATCATAAATAGGAATCATGGAATAAGTATTGGCAGTTCATAAGACATGAATCATATGAAAATAAAGGAAATTATCCATGGAATACTATCATATGAATAAAACATGGAGTTTTGGGAAACCCAGAAGTATATAAAATGATTTCTATAGTAGCCATGAAATAGCTACCAAAACCATCTTGGTAGTATGGGTTCACTAACCATACAGTCTTGGTAGTCATGGTTCACTCTCATGGATATATTAGTAGCATGAGTTAACTCCTCATACCATCATTGTAGTCATGGTTCACTACTGTGGCCATATTAGTAGTCAAGGATCACTCCCAATATCATCTTAGTCCATCTAACGTGATATAAATCATTACCTGATGCATTAGAGGGAGATATATGTCCCGCCCATCTCATAGTGAAATCATACATTAATGTTCCACAATATCATATATAAACATATCATAACCCATGAAATTAAATGGGTATTATAAACATGTATTTATATCATAACCTATGGAAAGAGAGAGGTTTAATAATCATTTCATCATAAACATAACCCTAAAAAAGAAGCAGGTTTCAGAATAATATAAACCAGGAAAGAGAAATGGGTTTCATAAACATCATTCCATCAATACACAATCCATTTATAGAAATAATATAAATGTACACATTGAATATTTTTCCCAAAAGGCATGATAAACACCAACGAATGTTATCTTATATGGGAAATAATTTTAAATAATATTTTAAAATAATTTCTTGAGAAAAATATCCTTTCTGAATTGAAAATTATTTTTAATGAAATAAACCTTTTTGAAAACATTTTTCTTTGAAAATAGCTTTAAAAAATATTAAACGAATCAATGAAAACCATAAAACGTTTTTAAATTCATTTTTCATTAAAAATGGGATTCAAATATCCTTTGAGAACATTTTTGAAAACATTTTTGAAAACATTTTTTTAAGTACAATGGATTTATGACTGAAGAGAGAGATGGTCCAATTTTACTTAATAACATTATATTAAGTACAAAAGAGTGGGAAATAGTACTATTACATGATTATATCTTCAATAAATAGAGGAGAAAAAAATAATGATTTTTCTTGAGATATAGATCATAAGATTTCATCAACGGAAGCATGATCATTAACAACCTCAAAAAGTGATGATATTATTTCAATAAACCCTTACCAATTTGTTACATGGGATCATACTCTCCATTTAAAAAAATTAATTACATGAAGTTTAAAAATATGATGAAATTATTGATATTCCTGATATAACTTTTATAATTTTTGTATATACACCTCAAAAATAATTTAGATGCATTGCAAAAATGAGTCTCAAAGAAAGAAAATTGAGACAAAACTATTTTACCAACTTGGTGTCTTTTTAAACATATACCCAATGAATGAAAGATAAAAAAATGGATATGTGAATGCAAATAAATTCATGTATATGATATGTAGAATACATCCATTGGTATTACTTACACCATATAAAAGGAATGGGTGGTGAATAAGTCACGTATCTCACGGAAATAAAAAGTTACATGAAATCCCCTTACCTTGTGTATTGACTTTTATTGTACTCATTCAAAAATCTTATATAATAAATATAAATTTATTATATGTCTATAAAAACCATATTATTACTTCTAGTACCATATTTTGTTTTATTCTGGCTTTATATTACCCTCTTGTTAACAATTCTCTGTTAAAGTTTCACTTCGGGAAATATCAGCAATATTTTTCTCGTGTATATTGATTTGTTAAATGTTTTTTACTTATACATATATCATGATTTATATAATTTAAAACATGATATAAATATAAATTGTATTCAATATATGTTTTTTATAATAATATAAAGAATATAGATGCATGAAACAGAATACACTATTCATGGAGACGATAAGTCGTACGTACACATAAACACTATTTCTGTTTAATTATCATGTTGAAAGAATGAAAGTAACATGAATATATAGGAATACATGTTTTCATATAAAATTATTAATTTAGATTTATTATATCATTTAAATCATATATATTCTCTAAATCCATCCGTATTACATTCCATGTATTGTATGAATGAATCACATTGCTTTGAGGGGCGGTAGTCCACACTTCCTCCAACAAAATTATAGCATTAACAAAAAATTAAAAATATAAATTCATGTGTTGTAAAATAATTTAATAATCTTAAATATATAATAAAAATTATATAAAAAATATATAAACAAATTTTCCATCATTATGTCCACCATGAGAGGCTATAGAGGAAAAATGAACAATCCTCGTTTAGTGAGGTGGTAGTCCACCATTCACGTAAACAGAATATTCGTTACCCATTAGATAAACGTGTGTGTATGTGTATGTAAAACCCATAGAATAAACACATACTAGTTTATTTAGGATACTATTTTCTATTACAATAATGGAATAAGAATACTTGAGGGAGTGGAGAAAGGAAATAAAATAATAGAGCTTGAGAGAAGGTGTTACCTCTTAATCGGGTATATTCTTTTGATTTAGGATGAAAGGAATCATTGGAAGTCTTTATTACCAAGGTAAGATTCAAGAAGGAATTTAGGGATTCTGGAGATATATTTATAAAATGTTTTTGTCGAGCTAATGTGGCATCCGAGGTGTGAGGATGTGGGAGGTGTGGAGGCCTTTAATAATGGCGGTGGATTGGCACTCTTGTAATATTTTAAAAGAAAGGGACCAAACCACATTATTTTATTGAAAGTGTATCAATAATGGTCCCGTGTATATCCAAGAGATAATATAATATAAATATAGACCTCCAATGGCTTTTGGACCAGTGTATAGGTCATTGTGGTCCTTAAGGATACAGTTTAGTCCATTATTAAGCTTAATTTAACATTAATCATTATAATTAACATTAATTACATCACTAATATTTTTGGTGAAAAACTAACTTGAACTTATTATAAATTATAAATTATTATTATTCAAAATATGGAATTCATTTTTACAAATTCCAAACACATAAGTGGAAGAAATTAATTTAAATTTAATCCCATAGTTGGGTCGACAATGTTGGTTTTTAAAGTAAAAACATTCAAAAGTTCCCTATGTATTTATATTCAATTTAAAAGTAAAGTTGATTATAATTAAATATATTGTATTTAATAATAAAAATATTATATAATAAAATTTTGAAACCAATTTAAAATATAATTTATCCTTATAAATAAATCAGGTGAAAAATCATTTTGAACTAAAATACGGTGTTTTTCAGTATTCATAAATCAATGAAACTTTACAGAAAAATAACCAAAATTCACCCAAACCCAGTTATTATATTCCTCTTTAAAATATAATATTTATTTTTACATATTACATCTATATACTTCCTAAAAATAATATTTAAAATGGATTCCCCATTAAAAGGCTGTAAAACCACCTTTATAAAAAATAAAGGTTTTTATGCCTACAATTTGGATCGTTCTTATATTATGTCAATAAAATATATAGGATTAATACTGAAAATCTTTTATTGAATATAAAACATATATATTATATTAATATCACTAAAAAATTGTAGTTACTTTAATTTTTTTTAGTTAAAACAACTTTGCGAGCATATTAATAGTTTTCTAAAACAATTCTCCCATTATATTCAATTGGTTATTATATTCATTTCAAAATAACTAATAACTAAATAATTCACTTAATATTTTTTGAATATATATATTTTCATAACTTAGTTAATAATATTCATAAAAACTAAATTAAAAGTTAGGATATATATATATATATATATCATTATATTTTTTTTAAAATATATTATTATTCGGTAACACTTGGTCTTGTATGAATGCAAGCCATTGAAGAAAGTCTATATTGCATGTAACATAAGAATAAATCAGAATTATGTACATAAACATATAGCCTTCATATTGTTTTTAGTGCGCGATTATCTTGGAATTTTGTATAATGCAATCCAAACATTGTTCTTTAATATATATATATATAATAACTATATATAGTGTTGGGTGAAATGATAAATATGAAAAATATTAAATTAATTTGATTTTTTTTTCCTAAAATCTATGGGTGTTACATTATACCCCTTGTAAAATGAATTTCTACCTAAAAATTACTTTGGGTAATCAAATGATTAATAATTGAGATTTCCTTTCATAGAAACCCACATTATCAAAATGAATACTGAAAATTCCCTAAAAATGGAATGATGGAACCATAATGGTTACCCAATTTAACTCATAATGAGAATCACACATAGGATAACATATATGGTATATGAAAACAAGGATATTTAATAGATATCTAACTATCATGTTCTGATAGAGGGTGATAGATAACATGGTGATGAGAAAGTTAACAGTCAAAAAACCATATATCTATGATGATATAATGGGAAATTTGATTCATCAAAAATATGTGTACTAGGAAAACTTTTTTGGAATCAATATAATTTTTTCAAATGTTGAATAATTTTCTTGGAAAGATATAATTACCTGATTTCAAGACAACACCACAATTTTTTGTTCATCGATCCACTTCACATATTTCTCTAAAATTGAATGTGACTTTTTCTTTCCTGAAGTACTAAAAAATCATGAGACCCTTGATATTTAATCACCTATGTTATCATAAACACTAATTAGTTTTAATAGGATATCCAATATGAATTAATTCTATTGTGGTGAGATAATATTTTATCTCACAAACTTCATCTAAAGATTAACTTAAATATCTCATAAATTATTAACCTTATAACCCTTTTAAATGATGAAAAAAATTTAAAATAGTAGAATAAAAATCATAAAATCATGTTAACATTTATCCCTCATATATCACAAATAATCTCTTAGTTTTCACAATCCAAACATGTGAAAACCCTCACCATATATTCTCTTGAATCTTGGTAATAACATTAATTACAATAAATACTTCTGGAAAAAATGATATCTTCCTTATTAGATATATTATTCTATATATTCACAAATCCACAGAGTTGTAAACATCATCCATGATGACATATCCCACTTTTACAACAAATTAATAATGCAATCTATGGTAATCAGTTTCATCAAATTCACTTATTTAATCCCAACATGTCTCCTGTCCAGAAACTGTTATCTTAGCTTTTGGAACTCAATAAGTGTTATCTTTCCCATAATATTGTGTTTCCCACGAATATCACCTTGTCATTAAATCACTTTTTTTTCCATTATAAATATTCTCCATATTCTTGAAAATCCTTAGCAAAAACAAAAATTCAATAATCCTTATATATTTAACCATTTATGTAACATAATTCTTCAATCCAAATATAAAAAACAATTTATTATTTCACTTCATCCTTATTACATTAATAAGAATACCTTATCCTTTTAAAAAACAGCCCATTCCTTTTAAATTTCGTCTATAGTATCATCATCATCAAAAATTCAACTATTACTCACACAGCCTTGTTGAGCCTTTTCAGGAGCTTTCCTCTTGGGTCGTTGAGTTTCCTAATGACCATTTATTCCAAATTTAAAACACTTAAACCATTGATGATGAATTAGGGAGGCCAATATTCTCATCCATTTCATTAACCAAACTCATAAATTTTCCTTGATAGTCACTATCTTTGGGTCATTCTTTTACGTAGTCAAAATATATTCTTCTTCATACAAAACATTAACTTAGGGAGTCCAAGAGTTGATTAAGGTACATGTTGTTCATCATGTTCCATGAAAATTGATTAGGAATGATCACAAAATTCTTCACTTAATTGATCTTACCACTTGAATTCTCATAAAAAATAAACCATCACATTCATCATTAATCTAGTTCCTTTCGGTTCCTTCCATTGACTAAAACTAGAAGCATAGTGTGAGCATTAATTATCATAGTAGAATACCACATATTCATGACATGGTTTACTTATAATATGTAAAAATGAGGTCACATTACTTAATCTATGAAACCCTTGGTTCATCCTAGTATTTTCATAGACAACATATATTTAGATCATTAATGATGCTTCATAAAGAGTTTGTGAATTTACAACTCATATCCCCAAGGAGTATCAAACTAGATGTGTAGTAAGGCAAGATGTCATGTACGAGATTACCATGAGTGAAGCTCGAGACATCTTGTCAGAGTTTTTACACCTAGGTGAATCTGTTCCAGTGCCACATCTACTTGTAGTTTCCAGACAGGTATGTAATACTAGGAAACCACTCACTCTATCCTTTACCAAAATCCCATGCAATTTTCCTAAATATTAACTCATCCTTATACATATCCTTAGAGATATCCCTGGACATATCCTTAGATATATACTTATGTGTCTCACTAATTTTATCTCATCTTAGTTTCCAAAAGTTCACTAAACCTTCACTTTGATACCAACATTAATGACCTAGTCTTAAAATATATTAACATAACATAACATTATTGGAATACTTAAAATACTATAAAAATAGACACCCAAAGACCATACTAGTCTAGTTCCTTTGGAAACATGAAAACATAAATAGTGGTACATAACTAATCGAAATCATGTCTGACTAGGTACTTCTTGACTATAACCCTACTTATTCACATAAAAAATAATGCATAACTTCATAACTTGGGGAAGGAATCATAAAAATGTTTGATCCCAGATGCTCAGAATGGGTAAAAAATTAGACATGTAAGAATAAACATGAGCATAGGGTATAAGAATGTGACCTGAAAATAGAAGATCATACCCTATATATCAAGCATCATAAATAGGAATCATGGTATAAATATTGGTAGTTCAGAAGACATTAATCATAAATAAATAATGTACATAATCAATTAAAGAAAAATATAGGAATAAAACATGGACTTTTGGAAAAAAACAAAAGAATATGACATGATTTTCATCGTAGCCAAGGAATAGAAACTAATACTATCTTGGTAGTTTGGGTTCACTCCCAATACAATCCTGGTAGTCATGGTTCCCTCCCATGTCCATATTAGTTTAATGTGTTCACTCCTCATACCACTATGGTTATCATGGTTCACTCCCATAGCCATCTTAGAAGTCAATGTTAACTCCCAAAACCATCGTATTCTATCTCATGAGATATAAATATATACCCAATTCATTGGAGGGAGATATAGGTCCCACCAATCTCATGGTGAAATCATGTATACATATGGAATATGATCATAAATAACCACATCATATATCATGAAATGAAATGGGTATTATAAAGAAGTAATAATATCATCACCTATGGAAAGAGATAGGTTTCATAATCATTTAATCATAAACATAACTTGTGATATGAAGTGGGATTAAAACTAATATAAACCGGGAAAGAGAAATGGGTTTCATAAACATCATTACATTAAAAAATAAACCATTTAAAGAATGAATATGAAAGGATACATTGAATATTTTACACAAAATATAACAAGATACATAAATTTATGTTATGTTATGTGGTAAATAATTTTTAATGATATTTTAAAAACATTTCTTGAGGAAAATATACTTTTTACAATGAAAACTCTTTTTAAAACATAAATTTTTTTGAAAGACTTTTTATATGAAAATATATTTGAAAAATTATAAAGGAAGCATTTTAAAAAATAAAACATTTTAAAATCCTTTCACCTTGTAAATGGGGCTCCATGTTCTATTGAAAACATTTTTGAGATAATTCTTTTTGAATGCAATAGATTTCCGACCGAAGATAGAGACATTCATATTTTATTTAAAAACATTACCATAAGTAATAAAGAGTGGGAAAATGGTACTAATACGTAGATATATCATAAATAACAATTTTATAGGAAATTTCATGGGTTTTCTTGAGAGACGGGTCATAATTTTTCATCAAAGGTAGCATAATCATTAACAATATCAGAATCCAATGAGATTATTTCAGTAAACTCTTACCACTTTGTTTCACGGGATCATCCTCTCCATGTAAAAAAAGGGAATTACATGAAAATTAAAAATATCATTAAATGAACTATATTCAAGATATAACATGTAAAATGGAAGTATGTATGCCTCAAAAATAATTTAGAAGTGTAACAAAACATGAGTCTCAAATATGGAAACTTGAGGCACAACTATTTTTCTAATACAGTAACTTTTGAAATATAAACCCTGTGAATGAGATATCATATAACAGACATGTTAATACCAATAAATTTAATTATAAGAGAAATATAAGACATTCATCAGTAGTATATACAACATATAAACAAAATGGGTGGTGAATAAATATTGTTTCTCACAGAAATAAAATGAGAGATGAAATCCCCTTTCCATGTGACTTGAGTCTCATTATACCCAATAAAAATTCTTGTATAATAAATATAAATTGATTAGATTTCTAAATAGTAACCATATTATAACTTCTAGTACTATATATGGTTTTATTATTGTTTTATATTACCCTCTAGTAATCAATTCTATGTTAAGGTTTCACTTCAGGTAATATCCATTTTCTTTTTTGCATGTGTCTTAAATTGTTATATATTTTATCCTTATAGTTATATATTGATTTACAGAATGTAAAACAGGATATAAATTTAAATTATATTTAGTATAAAATTATTATAATAATCCAAAGAATAAGTAAGTATGAAATGGAATACACCGTTTATAGAGACGACAAGCTATATGTTCTCATGAGCGTTATTTTCTTTTTAATTATCCTGTTGAAAGAATGAAAGTAAAAGAAATATATATGTATATATGTGTAAATATAATATTATAAAATTATCTTTATTAAAACTTATATATCATATATATTCACTAAATCCATCCTTAATACATTCCCTATAGTTTATGAATGAATCACATCGCTTTGAGTGGGCGGTACTATGCACTTTCTCAAACGAAATTATTGTATTAAAACCAAATGGAACATATAAAGTAATGTGTTGTAAAATAATTAAATATTATTAAAGGAAGAATTAATATTATATATAAAATATATAAATAGAGTTTCCATAATAATTTACACCATGATAGGCAGTAAATGAAAAATGAACAATCACCATTTGGTGGGGTGGTAGTCCACCTTATACAAAAACAATATATTTGTTACCCATTAGATAGATGTGGATGTAAGTATATGAAGATACCATATAATAAAAAGATATTAGTATATTTATGATAATTGTTTTGTTATAATTTAGAGGAGTAATAATATTTTAGGTATTTGAGAATGATAATAAAAGAAGGATCTTGAGAGAAGATGTTACCTCTTAATCAGGAAACACCTTTTGGATTGGACCAAAAGGTGTCCTTGGAAGAATTTATTCCTAAGGGATGAATCAATTAGGATGTGGGGGATTATTGGGATATATTTGGAAGATCTTTGGTTGAACAATGTGGCTTGAGAGGTGTGAGGAAGTGGGAGGAGAGGAGGCCTTTAATAATGGGGGAGAGGTGGAACTCTTGTAATATTTTAACAGAAAGGAACCCACCAACAATTGTTTACTGAAAGTGGATAAATAATGGTCCCATGTATACCCAGGAGAGGATATGGTAAAAATATGCCCATTCAATGGATTTTGGACAAGTTTATAGGCTGTTTTGGGACTTAAGGTTATAGTTTAGTCCCTTATTATGCTTAATTTAACCTTAATTGTTGCCATTAATTTTAATTACATCACAAATATATTTCACCAAAAACTAAGTTTATATTATTATAAATTAAAAATTGTTATAATTAAAAATATGGAATAATTTTTTCAAAATTATAAACACAAAAGTTTCCTAATTTTATTTAAATTTAATCCCACATTTGTGTCGATAATGCGGGTTTTGAATCTAAAAATGTTCAAAAGTTTGCTATGTTTTTATATTCAATTTCAATGTTAAACTGATTATAATTTCCTACATTAGATTTATTTATAAAACTATTATCTAATTAATATTATAAATCAATAAAAAATAGAATTTAAACTTACAAATAAATTATATGAAAAAACATTTTTGAACTAAAATACTGTATTTTTCACTATTCATAAAAAATGCAACTTTACAGAAAAATACCAAAAATTTAACCTACCCTAATTATTATACCCCGATTTAAAAAATTAAGTTTATTTTGACAAATTAAATCTCTAAAAGTTCCAAAAATTGGATTTAAAATTGTTTCTCCATTAAAAGGCGGTAAAACTATAATTAAAAAACATAGTATTTATGCATAAAATTGGGATTGTTCTGATCTTATGTCTATAGAATCTATTGTATTAATATAAATAATATTTTATTTAATATATAACATATATATTAAATTAATATCATGAATTAATTTTAGTTAAATTAATTTATTAATGTCAAAACAACTTTGCGAGCATAATAATAGTTTTCTTTAAAAATACTTCATTTATATTCAATTTCATCTTCTATTCCTTTCAAAATAATTTTTCACTGATTAATTAATTTTATATTTTCTAAAAAGAAAATATTTACATAATTTATTTAATAATATTAATAATTTATAATTTAAATTTCAGGTTATATATATTATTATATTTTTTTAATAATATTTTATTGTTCGGTAACACCCAGTCTTGCGTGTTACACAAGAAATCGAGAAAAGTATGTCTTGTAAGAAATTTTATCTCACATCAATGATCTGTATATATAAATATAATCTTTATATATCATTCATTATAAAATTAACTTTTCATAGCATATAACGAAGGGTGAAGATAGTGCTTTAATATATATATATATATATATTATCTATTTTCAGTGTTGCGTGAAATGAAAATTATCAAAAAAATTAAATTATTTCAAAAAAATATTCAACAAAATCTCAGGGTGTTATATGTAAATTATGTGTGTAGTGGTAATATATTTTAATGTTTATCTAAATTTTTTGATTAAGATATTTATGTTCTTTATACATGAAATTCAATAACTATCACAAAAGATATGAATTAAGATAGGGGTTATTTGTCTCTATTATCAATTCCCTAAGAGATGTTTGATATTTCACACTATAAATTTTTTATATGAAGTTTATAATTTACTATTTATTTCATTAATAATGAATATATTTCATTTCATTATATTTTGAGGTCCATTTCATGGTAATCCTATTATGATATTTTTATTCTTACATTGCTACCATAGAAAGAGTTTCTTCCTAAATCAACTTATTTTCCTAAGTCATATTGATTATTTTTTTAATATGGATTCAAATTAATGTTTTATTATATTATATAATGTTATTATATTTTTTAATTATTTTATAAGAAATTACATTAATTTATATCTTTCTTCATAAATTTTCATAATCCTGAGAATAATTCACATCCTCAGCAATGAAGGACTTTTTCTTCCATGTCAACATTTTATTTTCCCACAAATATCAGGGTTTATATTTGGAAACCCTATGATGTGATATCTCATGTGACCATTATATTTTCATTCTCCTCTTTCAAAAAATTATGTTTTGTTACTCTTTTTAAGGTGTATGTTTTCAACAAATGTTTTTAGAAATACTAAAAAGTTTTCCATCCTTTTTTGTAATAATATATTTTATATTAAAAGCCACATTACCTTTATATAAAATTTATATATTTTCATTGATCAATTTTTAGATATTTATTTTAAATAAAATTTCACTCAAATTATTCACTTCACTATTTTGAAAATGAATTTTGACTGTGATCTGTAATCCCTTCTTTGTGATAATGATAAAAACATTTTCGGAAAACTCTTTTATGATTTATCTCACCATATTGGAATTATTATTTATAAATATACCTTTGTATTTTTAAAAAATGTTTTAAAAATTATTTTAACTCATGATAAATTTATAAATAAATTGAAACTCTTCTAATTTTCCAAAATTAAGAGATTGATTTTAAAAAGTATTCATTGATTATTAAATGGATTTTAATGGCTTATAGTTTTAATAAATTATTTTCGATGTTTCTATGTGTTCTCAAGGAATTATTCTGAATGTAACTTTTTATTATTATTTTTTGTTTCAATTTTTTAATGTATATTTTTTATTAAGATAAAATATTTAATTTTAAAGAAAATTATTTTATGGGGTTTTCAAGACTTTCAAAAAATGGGTTTTTCTACAGGATTTACACTTTACATCTAAAGGATATATATACATGTAAGACAATTATCATGAATCACCATATAAATTTTATTATGAAATCTATTCTAGGGTGATTAAATTTTTGGTATCAATCATTTAAATTCCTAAGATCAATTTTTTTGATTCCATTGGTAAATTTTGTGAGGTTTTTTTTTCTTCTCATGAGTCCTTAATGATGTGAAAAATGAATCCCATTTTATTCCAATGGATTTTAATGTTACATTGAGTGATTGATATTTTATGGCACACATGTGCAAGGATAATTTTTGGATGGGGTCCTATTTCTCCCTCCAGTGCATTGGTAATGGTTTTATATATCATGAGATGATGAAGTATGAACATGATTGGATTTATTAATAATATAATCTTATATTTGTTCATAAATTATTAGGAATAAATTATTGTATTTTTTCATCACATAATGCATAGACATGCTTGAATTTTTTCACAACTTAAATTGTATACATTATTGCATTTTTTGACAAAATAATGAGTGGAAATGATGGGATTTTTTCACAACATAAAGATTGTACATTATTGGATTTTTTCACAACAAAATGGTGGACATGATAGGATTTTGTTTACAATATAAATGGTAGAAATACTTAGATTTGATAATAATATGATATTTTACTATTCTTTTATTTTGTCCATAATTCCTTGCTAGTCTATTATCAATTTTCACACCATGTTTCTATGTAATATGCTTATAATTATACATCATAATGCATGTTTATTATATCACACTATTATGACATGAAATATGTTTTTAAATTTGAGATTTCATTTCCTCTTATCATGACTTATGTGGAAATAGTATTGCCCATGCTTTTTTAAATAATTTGTTTATCTCCTAATCATGCTTAATTAAATGATTATGATATAAATCTTGATGGAATGTAGATATAATTTTCATTATTTATCATTATAGATCACCCATTTCTTACGTTTTCTATACCTGGTTTATTAATAATTTTATAAGTATATAAGAGAATCTTGTGTGGTTAAATAATGGAGAAATGTTCACAAGTATCTTAAAATAAGTAAATTGTGTTGATGATCCTCAATGAAATTAAACCCTTTGTTCTTGGTATTTTGGGATTATTTGGGAGATATAATAATTAAATAATTTAAATATAAAAATTTTTAGTTTGGGAAATCTATCTTAGAAACAAAAATAGTTGTAAAATATGTGTTTTTTATACCAAACCAGGGAGTGTGGCTATGGGGTGCCTCTGATACAGTAGTGGAAATGTAAAAAGGAATTTGAAAGAGATAGAAGAATATCCCTTGACACTATTGATCTTATTATCCTAGAGATAAATCTTAGAAATAATCAAACTCTTCAATAATATATATATATATATATATATATATATATATGAGAGAGAGACTCCTTGAGAGATATATGAAGATAGAAATTTGAATTCAGTATGGGTGAAATCAGAAGTGTGGATCGGAATTGATAGGTGTGGTGAATGGGATTTCATAGAATAAAGTATTGAATATTTTATTTTTTTCCATTATCATAAGTGATAAAATTCTTCACATAGTTCCCCATTACCCACCTTAATGATATACTATAATTTTTTGTTCTAAAATTAGGAAAATATAACTAACATCGATGAGTTTAGTCATTCTTACATATATATGATGTTATGTATACAGTATTTTACCTTATTTTACCTTTTTTTCAATATGTCAATATTTTTATGAAAAATTACCAAATTTAATCACATATATAATTTAAGCATCCTAATTCCTAATATTTAATACATTATAACAAATATTTCCTCTAATTATGTGTATTTTAACTTTTATATAAATATTATACATTTGATAAAAATATGTAATCAAAGTAAACCCTACTTAATTTGTAAAAGTGTTTACACTTTAATACTACATAACCCTTAGATACAAAACCCCATATCATAGTAAAATAATTCCTCAGGGTAAGGTGTGAAATAGAGGTACCTTTATGGGTAGCCATTGTTGATGATAGGAAATAATATGAGGCACTTATATCAATCGATGATAATACCATGAATGAAGAAATTAACATTGTACCATAAACTACTATTATCATGACCACTAATTCAAAATATGTCTCATTTTTAGAAAATAATCACTCTTACATAGGTCAACAAAATACTACATTATAGATTGAGAAGAAACATGTATTTAAATCCTCCCTCCAGGTTTTATAGTTAAAATATCTGTTCCTTTAGATGCATCAAACTATAGTTGAGAAGATATTAAATTTATAAAGCCACCCTTACTACCTTTTGAGGGAGGATATTAAAAAAAAAATATAGATGGCCTTAACCTCAATATGAATTACATGACTTTAGGGTCTTATGATAATACTAATATGAATGTCCAAACTTCCCATACTGAAACCATGGTAGTTGTTTTTATTTCAATGAAGCTGAATAAATGGGGTTAGGTGAATACGGAATAAATAAACAAATTCAAATATAAATTCTTAATACTTACCTATTTACCCCAATGAGGTACTATAACTTCCACCCACTATAGTAGAATCACTTCCACATCCAAAAATCCCAGCAATATTTCTCTCAGTCATTATTTCCATATTGACCACTTAAACATATGATGTTTGAAAGAAAAGCATAAAATTAAATCTAATATTTGTTGTAACCCTATCCAAAATTAATGTTCCTTAATATTTCTAATTGAGTTAAACTAAGTGAGAAAAATTACTAATTCAAAAAATTATGCCACATTCTCTATCCCCATATGATTGAATTATTATAGATCTAAAAATTATATATTAATATTCATATTTAGGGTCTCAATATAAAACATATATCTAAAAAAACAAGTCAGACCTTTTCTCATGAGATCCTTATGATTATTATCCTACACTATAGACACCAAAAATCTTCTTCATAAACTATCAAACATATAAGTAGAAACATCTTCCTATATTTTCAGTGTGTCATGAAAATCAAACCCTTTCAAAGTTCTCTCTAAACAATTTTAATTAAAATTTTCCTTTATAAATATGAAATATAAAAAGGTTATACCTATTGAATTTTACGGATCATTCCATAAACTGTGTCCGATCATAATGCACCTTTTATTCTAAAGCCTTGATAGATTGCACAATTAATTATACTTCGTTCAGAAAAATATGAAGATTAAATCATGAAAATTTATTAATATCCTCCACCCATGATTCATCGGTGATCTTTTGGATGCTATATTTCATTAATATATAAAAACTATTTCACTCTATCAAAAAATTCTCAAATATTTTAAAATAAATTAATCCAACCATATCTAAATAAAAAATCCGCATTATATTATAAAAATCATATAAATTTATATTTAATGTGTCAAAAATAAAATAAAAAAGTAATGTTAAACCATTGTGAGAGACACCAACCCCAAAACCTGGGTTTATAAATATGAATAGTTAGTAATTATTAGTCTTAGGACCATATATCATTCTATAAAAAACCCACTGGATGATCCAAAGTGTCATGAATGATTTGACTGCTTAGTTTATATCTCCTTCAATATAACAATGAAACTCCAAATTTTATCCATTTTTTCCATCAAAAACATGAAATTTTCTAAAATAATTAATTTTGATTCAATATAAATAATTATAATAGAAATTTAAATCAAAATTTTGGTGTTACTAGTGATAAAAAAGTATTAAATCAAAATTAACTTTTCCAATATCCCATTGAAACTCAAGGAATATCACTAAAAGTGTTGGTGAAACACTCCATGATATTACCCCTAATATCTGATGATCCCCTACCACATATTCCATGGCTCCCTAGGTAACATATTTTATTCCAGTGGCTTAGATACCATTTTGTAATATTATGACCCAAGTATTCTAGCACAACACTACAGTCGGTTCACCATAAGGATTAATGTACATTCCCAACCATCATGTAACAAAATTTCCATGGTTATCAACCATTTACAATAGGAATTATTTTATAATAAATTTATCAATGAATTTAATGATTAATATTTCTTCATGAAATATAATATTAAGTATCCATATGAAAAAAATTTAAAATAAATGAAGAAACATTTTTTTAATTTTTTTCCAATCATAATATAAAAAATATAAAATATTTGACTAGGTAAAAATAAAGAAAAAATAAATAATATATAGACTAAAACATATCAAATGAAATATAAAATCATAAAAAAGTTTTATATATATGATATCCAAAAAAAATTCAATCATAATCCTGATAGGAAAGGATATAAATGACTATTATGTGCCTATAAAATACCGATAAAAAATATATTTTACTCAAAATGAAAGATCACATCATTTTATAGGTATGTACCTCTTTGAGTATTGTGCTATGAATCATTCATTTGGTTTTCCATTATCTTAAAACCTTTTTTGATGCATCTCACTTGGAGTCAGATATCTTTTTATAGGGGAAAAATCCTAAAGTTTAGGGATTTATATTTGTTTAAATAAATTAAGTATTGGTATAAATGTTTTACATGGGATTATGAGGGTCTTTAATGAGATTATAAGGCTTCACAGGTTGTTGAAGAACTTTTTTAGAGGCTGGGATTTAATCTATATGCAGGTAATTTACTCATTGTGTACATGCATCATATGATATGTAATGACCACAGGAAGAAGCTGTGAAATGAATACAGTCCATAAACTAGTTCAAAATATAAAATAGCTCCATTCCATGAATCTACAATACAAAAAATGTAATGTTTGAGTAGAGTTAAGATCACTCAAGGAATCATATATTTTTATGTACTCTTTAATCAAGAATTTATTGCTATTAAATACATTTAAATTTCATTTATTTCTTCAAAAATGTGGTTATATGTTTTTTACATACTGTTATTTTTTTCACTCTCTCCACATGAAACCCTCCTCTCTAAGACCGTAGGTGATTTATAGGAAACTTTTAGTACCTTCCACCATTACAGATGTCCTATTTAGGAAATCAATATTTGATGGGTTATTTTTTTGTAGGTTTTCCATTATCTTATATTTTATAGGATTTGTTAATGGAAGATTTTGACCATTGTTTTTTTGGCTTGTTCTCTGGATCTTTTTTTCATCTAGGTTCCATCTTACAATCTTTTATGACATCCTTATTTTATGTGTTACCAATTTAAATAATTTCATTGGTTTCTAGTTAATGATATATGGTCTAAAACTTTACCATATAGTGTGTATAATTATCTTGTATGAGATATATTGTGATTTCTACAAAACAATGTGTGTATTAATTAATTTAATGATGAATGATGGTAAATCATGGATTGGATTATTCTTTGTATCCATTTGGGTTAAATTTTATTGTAACCTCTCTTGTGGATACCCCTTAGGTTATTGAATAATTGAATAATAATAGATTGTCTAATGGTTTAAAGTTTATTTTTTTATAACATGATAACTCAGGTGATTTTGCGATATTGAATCACTTTTGTAATGTCTTATTGTTAATCAAAATTACAATCAATAATTTTATATAAAACTGGATATACAAATGAAAATAAAATGGTAATTTAAATAATTTAACTTTGATGGTTATGATATGGTACTGTGATATCCTTTCTATTATGGAATGTGCTGACTTTCATTTTGTAATTATTATATAAGGGGATTGGTCCAATTTTATTCTATAATATTATATAGCAAGATTAGAATATTTTCATGATGTAATGATTATATAGAGGACTTGCCTATGTTTTTAGCTGTAATGCATAATAGTGTTCTTGGCCCAATTTCTTACTATAATTCTTATATAGCTGGATGAAACCATTTTTGTGTAGAAAAGAAAATATATAATTCTTTTCCCAGTTTCATGCTGTAATTTTTATATAGAGGCTTGTTACTGGATGCCAAAATACTTATGTAGAGGGATATTACTAGATTCTAAAATACTTTTATAGTGGGATTGGAATAGATTCTAAAATGATAATACATAGGTATCTACCTGGTTATTTTATTATTCCATAGCTATGTGGTTATGGTTGGTATGGTTGTTCTACATTCTGAGAGATATTTTGTTATTAACGCGAATCTAGTTGATTGTTGTATTATATTAATTGATTAATAAATCACTTGTTAATTACCTAATTATATGAACTTGTTATTAGAATTGTTTTCTTAGACATGGTGGCTTCAACATAATTAGTTTTAATAAAAATCAATTCATTCATCAATTTTCTATCTGAGAAGATTACATGGATGCATATTTGTAAAGGGCTAGGGACCTTGTGGCCAATTGTTTCTTGCTGGATATGATAGATTTTAGGGACATAATTTATAGGGGGTTCAACAATGGGGTCATTTAAGTTTATTTTGTGTGGTCTGGTTCATTTATTGTTATTACTTAATTTTTAAATTTGGATAAATTTCATCCTATCATTACATTTTAAAATGTTATTGGATTTATTATTTCTTCCTTTACCTATGAGTTGTATTTTTCACTATATCCTCTATTTTATTTTACTATGATATTTTTTATTATTGGTTATTTAATTATGTTGTAACTCTGTATCAGGGGATGTAGTCTCTCCACTATATTTATAAGACCCCACTACTAGTCAGTAGCTATTGTCGTATAGGGATGCACATTTGAGGTCCCATAACCAACCAGATTTGGCCATGTGAGAGTCTTTTGGATTGGGGGATATTTCAATGTTGTATAAGTGGCATAGGTTTTTCTTTTCTATTGATTTACTATTTGGGAAAGGTAGAAAAGAGACTAGGTTGTATTATGACATTAAAATGATATTGTGTGTGGGAGAATCTTACCCATGCACATGGGGAAATATAAGTGCACAGTGATGAGAATTCTATTCATGACTTTTTCTTGTTAAAGTTGACTTTATTTCACCTAGGGTAATTCAAATGTCATGTGATGTTATTTTTTCCTAATATTTATACTTGTAAAAAATTATGGCATGAGATGTGTATGAAATAATCATGACCCGTAGATAGGGAGATATCCTGAAATGCATTTTTCCTGATATTGACATATTTTTTCCTGTGATATATTTTCCTATATGAAATGTGATATGAGATAACTATTTTATATAATATATAAAATTAAGAATCTTCTATTTCATTTTAAAACATGTGTAAGATATTTTTAGAGATACCTTGAGCCAATGGTTCTCTGTTTTTATCACATGTGGAGGTTAAACTTGTTTTTATCCATTTTTATAAGGATTTATATTTTCTTATAGAGAAAATCCATCCATGACATCATTAGGCTTGGTGTCTGGAGAATGGAAATCAAAAAATACTTAATATAGCTAAACCTGAGCTTCCTATATATCTTGAGGATTATATGGATGTATATCTTTGAGAAAAAATCTTGAGGATCATCTGATCTATTGAAAGTGAGACTGTCCACACTGTTCCTTCCTTTTTTAAGATGAAGAGAGAATTTTAGCAATAGCATCCACCTATGTTCAATGGTTAAGGAGGCCCCCAGGTAGCCAATTTCTAGATGAAGTTGGTCAATACAATTATTAAAAACCTCAAGAGACACACATATAAGATGGTGTATTTTTCTATATATATGTTTCATGGACCTACTAAGCATCGGTGGGACATTTTGGAGTAAGTAGGGAACCAAGATGGGTAATATTTGAAGGAAATTGAGGAAAAGTTCTTGAACCAATTCTACCCAGAGACAAGGAGGGATGCGATGGATCACATGTTCATGCACATGATGTTGGAGGTAATGTGAGTTCTAGAATATGTTGGACGTTTTACTAAATTGTAGCAATTTTCACTATCTTTAGATTTTTATGAGATATCCTGAGAGATATGTCTTCAGGATGGAATTCATTATGAGATTATGAAAAAGGTGAATATTTTTTCTTGAGTATCATTTCAGATGTGATGAATCATGAACTCATCACAGAATGGAATCTGAGAGAGTTCCTGAAAAAATGATAGGATATTTTAGAATGGAAAACTTGGATATCTTCATCTAGTGGAAATGAGTGCCTCTTAGATAGTTGTTACTAAGGAAACAACGGGTAGAGTACTCTGTGCTATAGAAATTCATCTCTAGACCATGTTCTATTGTAGTTCTATCAGTGTTTAATTTTAGGCCACAATTGGCCTCAATATTCATACCATATATTGGAGTGCCATTCTCGGAGATGACTATTTTTTCTTTATATGTTTTTTAGGAACATCATGCAGCAATGTAGTGGAAGGAGATTAGGATAGGTACCAGATTATGGGAAGGATTTAGTTACTCCTTATTAGAGAGGTTTCTTGAGTTCCAAAGTATGTTACTGACGAGGAATAGGATGCGGTATCCTACTCTTTGAGTTGATGTACGAGAAAGATGGAATGGCCTAGGGTATTCAGACATTATACAAGGGAAGAGGATCTAGTAATCTGCATGCTATGTAGACTACTCAGGCTAGTGTGAATACATGAACTTTCTATTGTCAGTGGTATTATTCTTGTATCATAAACCCTTGCTTTAATTTCTTTACAAATTAGAATTTAATTCCATTTTATCTATTCTTTTTTTAAAACATTTTTGGGTTGGTTTTGGAAATCATGGATGATGTTTTGACCATCAATACACTGTTGGGAGTACAGTCATAGAATATCAAACATTGCATGGTATGTTCCTTGTAAATGCGTGGTTACCATTTTTTTAGGAACCATTTTTCTCAGAAAGGATATGTTTCAATTTCATTCTTATTATGGATAGACTTGTTCTATACTAGGATCATATCAGTTGTTATCGGAAGAGATTTACCATTCGATATCCATAAAGAGGAGTCTATTCTCACCAATGTGAGAGAGGTCTTTTGGATAATCATTTCGTACCAATTCAATGCATATTATTTTGTATCATAGCTTAGATAGAAGGTATTGTTATGGATTATGGTGTAATGTTGGAGGATACTTTTCCCCCAGTGGTAGAAATTTTTAGAATGTATTTCCTGATGATTTTTATAGATTACCGCCTGAGTGAGAGATTGAGTTCATGATCGAGTTGGTTCTCAGAGAAAATAAAATTTAAATTACACCTTATAGGATGAAACCAATATAGCATCAAAAGTTGGATTTATTTTTAGAAGATTTAGAAAAAAGGGTTTCATAAAACTAGTGTGTCTTTATGGGGTTCTCCAATTTATTTCACCGAGAAGGTTTGTGGGACATTGCGATTAAGTATTGATTATGAGGGATTGAACCATGTGATTGTCAAGAAACAGTATCCCCTTTCTTATATCAATGATATCATCAATCATATGATTGTTAAAATGATATTATCTATGTTTTATTTGAGATCAAGATACCACTAGCTGAGGGTGAGACCATTAAAATCCTCAAAATTCATTTTGGATAAGGTATGGATTGTATGAGTTCAAAGTGATGTCGTACGGTCTGACGAATGCACTAGTGATATTCATGGCCATGATGAATAATATTCTCAACCTTTTATAGATCGATTTATGGTGGGTTTTGTCGATGACAACTTTGTGTACTCTCAATTACAGTATGATTATGCCAAACGTCTTGACATTTCCTTGATTGTATTTAGAGAGAATCAACTTTATGCTATGATAACCAAATTCAGTTTTGGATTGACAATATAGACTTATTGGGACATGTCATCTCTGATGGAGTGTTAGTGGACCTATATAATGTTGAAGAAGTGTTATCTTAGGAGAAACCCAAGAATGTATATGATATCCGATGTTTTTTAGGTTTATTAGGCTATTATTATCACTTTATCTCAGACTTATCATTTCTAGCATCAATGATGTTCGGGCTTACCAAGAAGGAGTGAAGTTTGTCTAGTGATATTCTTGCTAGAGGGATTGTTAGGATTTTAAGAACATGATTAACACATAACCTATCCTCACTTAACAGATGTTGGTTGAGGCTTAGGCCATGTACTATAATGCCTCTGGAGTTGGACTCAAATAAGTTCTGATACAAGAGGATTGAGAGGTTTTTTATAGTTGATGACAGCTAAGATCACATGGCAGGAATTACACTACACATGATTTGGAGTATGTTATTGTGGTACATGTGCTGAGATACTAGAGACATAGTCTTTTACTTGAGATATTTGTGGTGTACATGACCACTAGAGCCTCAATTACATCTTTTTATAGTGGTACATAAACCTTTATACGATGAGGTGTTCCAATAATCTATAGTATTTACATATTGATTTGTCTTATACACTGGGAAAGGGAAAAAATTGCTAATTCCTTGAGCTAAATGACATAGACAAAGGTAGTTCGATAATATTACGAAGAGAGGAGGGGGATTAGACTATTTCCATACATGAATCTAGATGTTCAATAGTCTCAGGGTTGAGTATCTATGAATTCAGCATATATTATACACATGCGTCATTATTATATCAGGATAGAGTCGATTTTTGATTCAAAAGGGTTTAGTTATTAGTGAAAACTTATAAGGTGGGGATACTCCATCCAGATAGTCTCTGGGAAGAGAATATTATATTCCATTTCATGGATGAGTATGGGTTTCTATAGTATTTCATGAGGAGATAACCAGAGAGTTTCATACTTCTAGATGAGAGGTATATCCTTGATTAAAAAAATTCATTGTGATCTCCATAAGAAATAATGGTGTCCTAGAACAAAGAAGGATGTAATTGGATTTATAGTGAATTGGTTTATCTATAAATAATTTAATGCATAGAATTTTAAGTCTAATGATATTTTTTTAGTTTTTACCCATTCTGAAGTGGAAATGGAATGATGTCATAATGGATTTTGTGACATTATTATAAAACAAACCTAATAAGAATGATGAATTATGGGCGATATTATATCAACTAATGAAGGTAACCCACATCCTAACTTTAAGGGATACCATCATTATTTGTGAGTTAGGTATCCACTATGTGAGGCAGACAGTTCGACCACACAGTGTTCTAAGAAGTATCATTTCTAATAAGGATCCTCATTAAACATCTCAGTTCTATAAGGGTATTCAAATGGGTCAGGGATCTCCAGTTTTTTGAGTACAACCTATCATCCTCTGACTAATGGTCAATATGAGCTGACAATTTAGGTTTTGGAGGATATGTTATAAGGTCGTGTTTTAGATTTTCATGGTTCATGGGAGAATCATATGATACTCATGGAGTTTTTATATAATAACATTTTCCATGAATCGATCTAGATGGAACCTTTCGAGAGTTTTCATAGAATGACATTCCATTCACATCTTCATTGGTTATAGGTAGGTGCGTCAGTTATTTTTGGACCTAGAATTTTGTAGAATACATATGAGCAAGTTTAGTTGATTAGGAGGTGGTTGGTGTACCGACCTCAAACCCATCAACTTGGATCCAGTTCATGATACCATTACATTGGCATATGATACAAGTATATTTCATCCTAAAGGACCAAATATTTTAGTATTCTTCATAAACTAGAAACATACATGAGTCATTTATTATAAATGAATACATATATTATAACATAATTTTTTCCAAGAATAAAATTATTCCATCTTGCATATCCTTTCATATATTTCTTAGAGCACTTCATGAAATCCCAGGGAAATTAACAAAAATAATGGTGGGATAAAATTATTAATAATGGTTATGTATAGAATATTTGGTAATGAATCACTGAGCATAATCAATATGGAAAGGTAAATAACTAAACTGAAATTCCCTTTATTCAATAAACTCAGAGAGAAGAATATAATAAATATAGAAAGGTAAATAATTGAAAAAACATTATATTTAATCAATAAAGTGACTATGATAACTGAATAATACATAATAGATATATATTGGTAAATAAATAAAAACACATTCAATTTAATCTATAACCTAAGAATGAAATTCATCCATTTATGTTGTAATAGAGAAAATGTAATGGATAGTAATACATGAATACTGAAATAAGGTTATTATTTATTATTGGATTCCATATTTTCTAGGTACATAGTAACATTACCATCAATTCATTTCACAATATTGTTTAAAACTTACTGGGTAAAATCCCACACAACTAATTCTAGCCAACTGATTCATCCCATGAGACTACCGATACATCAAGGGGATGTCTATTACTCGGACCCACCTATATCACACAAATCAAAATCATCCATAATATATTTAATGATTGATTCAATTAATAAATAATGTTCCTTTTTAAATTTCTGTATTGACTGAAGAATTTAGATTTCTCAATAATTCCCCATATATCAAACAACATTCAATCTCATACACCATATAAAGAAATTTTATTCAATTTAAAGAATAAACATATCCACTATAATTAATATGTATATTTATGGTAAATTTAATGTCCAATGGTTAAGGAAACTAAGTAACATAGAGGGGTGTCATTGAGTACAAGAAAAGATTCAAGGAAGTGAATTTCAATAATATACTTGGTTAAAATTATCATAATCCATCTAGAGGATGAATAAGGGTGGTATAAATAAAAAATATACCACTTGTAGTAATGATAAGGGTGGTTTCGAATGATGAAATTAAAATTTAAAGGATGATTCAAGGAAATGACAATAGTAAATTTTGTATATAACGTACAAGGAAAAAGAAAATTCATTTTGTAGGGTGAAATTGTTAGAAAAGTGCCTTGTTCAAAAAGTGAAAAGAATATTACATAGAATATTTTTGTAAAAAAATGGAAATATTTTATTTTAATAAATCAGTATTAAAAGTTTAAAAAATGATTTTTTTTTTATAAAACACAGTTTTGGAAGAAAACAGGTTTTTGACCGAAGTGAGAAATGAATTCGGGTTTCCATAAAAACAATTTCCAAAACATTTTATGTGTTAAAAATTGGAAAATGGGTAACATTATTGAATGTAAATATTAATAAATAGAAGATAATAAATTTAAATGGTTTATAAGGAAACCTTTAAATAATTTCCTTCAATATAAATCCAAGTGTAAACAATATCATTTAAAATGGTATTGTGATGTAAATCGTTGAAAATATCATAATTTTGAGGTGATAATCATCCAGTTAAATGATTATGTGTGTCAACTATAAATCCACATAACATAAGTATAAATTAAAAAATATATTATAAAAAATCACTATAAATTAAAAAATAGTATGTTAATGACAACAAGTATATTATATAACCCAATGAAATGGAATTGAGCAATGATATTATTTACCATTCAGTAACTTTTAATTCGAACCCACAAAGATGAAATAATTCAAATTGAAACATAAAATACCATAAGGATTTATTATTCTTGATATTTCAAATAAATGGTAATTATATACACCATATAATGGATAATTGGTGCATAATAACAAGTAATTCTCAATGGAATGTAAATTGAGATGAAATCCCTTACCTCACCCTTTCCTTTTGGTCATAATTGATTTAACCTCTTGTATAGTGGTATAAAACATGTTATTAACTTATTATAGAACAATATAAATATTTATTATATCATATAGTATTTTCTTATAACATATTTTTACCCATTATTTAATAATATTTCATTATTTTTATCGTTTCAGGTAAAAACTTTCTCTATTTTTCGAGTATGTGTTGACATGTTATTTTTTTTACTATTATATAGATCATGATTTCATCATACCCAAAATTTAAAAAATGATGTAAAAATAATATCTATTCAGTATATATGTATTTATATTAATATATTAATTTTTTGATATGAAATGAAATACAACGTTTATATTGGCAATTAGTCGTATGTATGCATGAACACTATTTCCATTTTATTTTCATAATGAAAGAAAAATAAATAAATGATATATATATTATCATTTATTTATCCTATTTATGTCATATGTATCACATATTTTCATTAAACCCATCCATAATTCATTCCATGTAAAGCATGAATGAATCACATCGCTTTGTGAGGCAGTAGTTCGCTGTACACACGAACTACGTTGTTGTATTCCTAGAAAATGGAATTAGTGAAGGTATATGTTATATAATAAATAAATAATAATAAAAAATAATATATATAATATATTTCACATATAAATAATTTTTACATCATTATTTATAACCATGAAAGGTGTTAATGTAAAAATTAACGACATCTGTTCACGAGGTGGTGGTCGGCCACACACACGAACAATGATTTCGTAACCCATTTTGTGGAAGTGTATAGAGTTTTCAGTTGTAAAAATAACATAAAAACATATAAGTATAGTTATGACTAATAATTTATTATATAATAATTATTTAAATTTTCTAAAGGTGGTGGATAAGGGAATAAAATAAAAAAATCTTGTAGAAAAACATTACCCTATTTTCGGGTATCCTCCTTAGGTTTTAACTAATCCCTTCCATAGTTATATTTATTCACAATATAAGGCTTATAGGATTAAGGTATGGAATTTTGGGAGGTATTTTGGGTGGTATTGGTAGAAAAAAAAGTTGTTTTATATGTGTGATTAAGGGGGGGGGGGGTGAGTTCCCTTTTACAGTGGAGGAGGAGTGATATTCTCACAAATACCAAAAAGTAAACACTAATCAGAGGTAACATTATGTGATGTGCCTCAAATAATGAACCATTATATTTAAAATAGGAAATATGGTCTAAATATTTACATAAAATGGGCTTTAACAAATTTTGGGTCATTTTCCCCATAAGTATAAAGCTTACTCCCTTAATAAACACGTTTTTCTTTTCATCACTGTAATTAATTTTAACTGATTTCACTTATAACTTTGGTAAAAAATTCAGTATTACTTATTGAAAATTATTAATTATTATAATTCTAATTTTTTTTAAATTCAATTCACATATGTTAAAAAATTAGTTTTTAATTAATCCTACAGAAGGAATGAGAAAACCAGGTTTCAAAGGGAAAAAGTTCAAC
Organism: Viscum album; assembly: GCA_963277665.1. Lineage (NCBI taxonomy): Eukaryota > Viridiplantae > Streptophyta > Magnoliopsida > Santalales > Viscaceae > Viscum > Viscum album. The sequence continues at coordinate 2,011,791,137 of OY728160.1, forward strand.
AGTTTACTTAATTTTTATATCTAAATTCAATATAAAAATTATGAAAATCAGAAAATTTTTATTATTATATGTATAATTTAACTATTTTAACTTTTCTATCAATTAAAAATATATTTTAACATTATACATTATAGATATTAAAATTCATATTTAAATTAAAATGTAGTAATATTTACTTTCATCAAAAAATGAAAATTATAAGCAAAAATACCAAAAACCTTCCTTAAGATAATTCTGTAATTAAAATTTCAAAAATGCAGTTTATTTTTTCAAATAATCTTTATAAAAGTTTCAAAAATATATTTTAAAAAGAATTACACTACTAAAAACCAACGAAACAACTTTTCGAAAAATATTGTGTTTAATTCATAAATTTGGATTTGTTCTTATATTATGCCTATAAATATATTAAATGGACAAAAAAATTTCATTTAATGTATAATATTTAAATTTTATTAACATAATACACTAATATAAATTAATTTAATTTGTTAGGATAAAATTCATCTGGGCACATAAAAATTGTTTTTTATAAAAACATTTTCGTTATATTCAATTGATTTTTATTTTCATTTCTAATTAATGGGTAACCAATGAATTAATTTTATATTTTTTAGACCATATTTTTATATTTTTTTAAATCCTATTTATATCCTCAAATTTTAATTTCTATGATACAGTTTTAATTTTAAAAAATTACATTAATAGTATTCTGTAAAACTCAACCTTGTGTGTAATGCAAGTCATCAAAGAAAGTCATTATTGTGTGCAACACAATCTAAATCGACGTTGTGTTCATTAAAATAAATATTTTTTTTGATATATTTTATAAGTAAATATATCCTAAAATTTATGGATGTTATATTCAATTCTATTCTTGGTGTTTGTTTTCATACACACTATCAAATATGATGTTCATATTTTAAAATATTATTGTGTTAAATTCCCCACACATTAAATTAATAGTATCCACATAATTTAAAATTGATCTTGATAATTAACACTTTTATATTTTAATATTATTATTTTGAAAAATATAATTTGTAAAATGGATAGTAAAAGATCCTCATAATAAGAGATAATGGGAAGTATGATGCACTATTGAAATCACATAAAACTAGGTTTCTAAGAAGGAGAACCTTAGTGACAAGTAAAGATACATACCGGGAAGGAAATTGTAAATAAATGTTGGGATTAATTGAGGTCATTAATTATAATGAATTTAATGATCAGTGGAATGTTGAGAGGATCAAAACCACAAGTCTAATAGGTGTGAAATGTTCATAGATATCATCAGAAATAATGTTAATAAGATATAATTTTATTTCATGAACATTTTTATAATGTTGAGGAAATATTTTTCTATCTAAGAATATAAGGAAATGTACTTTCATGATACATTTCTATAAAAAAAATTCAACTGATGGTGGTTATTTGAAATTATTCCAATTAATTACTTATTCTAGGAAATGAATATCTATAAATAATTTTTTGTGCCTGACACACTAAAATTTAAATTTAATGGATCATATGTTCCATAAAATAAGGTGAAATGTTTTTTATCCATCTATAACTATTTTCCAAATCTAAAATGGCTAACCCATTAATCTATAAACCTCAATAATAAAAATTATGGTTCACCATTAATATTTATTCATTATGTTTTTATCTAAAAACTATGAAATATTAACTGGGACATTGCGTAGGTTAGTTGTTGTCATTAAACCCTTATCATTTATCTGTCATGGGATAAAGTCCCACAACCTTTATAGATACAATGGGTTTTCACTTTGATTTTAGGTTGTATATTTTCAAAACTATATTAATATAATTCCTATAAAATCTCCAAAAAGATTGTGGAAATACTTGAAATAAATATAATCATCAAATATCTTTTTTTAATACAGTTTTCTAAAAAACCCTTTTTTCCAATCTCTAATAATGATATTTTACTATTATTATAATTTAATTAATAATAATATCAACCCTATTGTTTATGAAGAACTTTAAACATATGTCTACAAAATGTAAAGGTATTATTCTTCTAAAAATTCTACTAAAACATATTCTTTCCATAAAATTCAAACAAAATTTCCTCACCCTTGGAAACCCTCAATACATAAACCATTTTTTAAGTTGGTGATCATATTTTTAATCTAATAATCATTAACTCATGATGGTATCCATAACTCTTATAGTAATTAATACATAATTTCATGTAAATTTTAACAGAATCCTAGGATGGTTCGTGATTCTTGTAACCAAAATACCATTGGTAAAATACTTCTATAAATTAATTCATGAATACCAATGCATAAATAATTCAACAATTTTATTTCAACATCAATTCTTCTATGGTCTATGGGTTAAACCTTAGTCATTAATTGTTATCATCTATTCAAATACTTCATAATTATTTGTAAATGAAATGTGAATTATCCTAAGAATATGTCGTGGTAATGTCAAACCATGTGCGCAGTAAGTTCCATTTTCATGTACTAGGTTATACAATAGTCCATCCTGAATTTCTGTTTACAAAGTTATTACACAAAGGTACATTTGTTCCAGAATAACATACACATATAGTATATAGATATGGTAGTATTTCTAAGAAAAACCACATAATATCTATAATATTATATATTTAGGATATTCTTCTATACTTATGATCAAAATCTACCTTAGGGTTATGTTCCCTGATATATTTTTTACAACGTCAAGTTACCAAGGATTATATTAAACTTCCTTTGATACCAATGGTAGTGACCCCAACCCCAGAAACCCAGATCCAAATCCCACTACCATTAAATTGACATAAAATACATGTAAATCACATCTCAAAGGACCAATTATTTTCATAGTATTGGTAAACTGGATATATACATGAGTCTGGTATTAAAAATGAATAAAAACATTACAATAAAATGTTTTTAGATAATAATTCCAGTTCATCTATCATATCAGTGTATATATTTTTTAGTACACTTCATGGAATCATGGGGAAAGTAAACTAAATAAGGGTAAGCTCAAATTCGTAGTAACGGTTAAGTATAATGAAATCTATAATGAATTATGGATCATACTCAGCATGGTAATGTAAATAACTAAACAAACATTACATGTAATCAAAAGACATAGAGTGTAGTGCGTAAACAATTTGGAAAGGTAAATAACTGAAACACATGCCATTTAATCAATAACATGGCTATCATAACAGGATAAAGAATAATCGAAATAGAATGTTAAATTACTAAAGTAGTAACACCCCAAGATTTTGTAAATAAATTTAATATTGAATGCATAAAACACTGAGTCACTAAAAACACCACCTTCTTAAAACCTAGCTAGTAAACATAATATTTCCACTTTGGTAATTTTAATTTCGAAAAACTGACATACACGGTTGTGTTTAAGGTGATATTTAGAGCTTTATAGAATCAACATAGTTTTTATGAATAATAAAATACCCTTATGAATAATAATATTCCATTATAAATCGTAATGAATAGTAATGAATCATAAATTTGAAAAAAATAGAAACTTCATCCATTAATGTATAATCACAATTTATACATCTTATTTGTCAAAAAAACAGTCATAGTATAAGTATTGATATTTTTGTACATAATAAATATTTTAACTACATTTTTATGATTAATTTAATAATTTTAAATGAAAATGTATTTTCATAAAATGTAATAATAAATTTTTAATTTATTTTCTTATGGATATAAGGTAATTTTATGGGACCTTGATTAATTTATCAAGGTGTTATAAAATGAGTTATACTTTTAAAGTTGTTTTTTTGGAATAAATTATGATTTTATTTAAAAAAATTAAAAACAAATTATTAAATTATTTTTTAAAAAATGGATTTCATTTTTGAATTCTACACATTAAAAAATGGTTGTGGTGATTTTTTTTGGGATTTTTCTAAAATACTTTAATTTTTCTTGAATAGTAAAATATAGTTTTGAGTTTTCGGCATGTTTGATGACATCAAAATGATGTAATAATTAAAATAAAATTCTGGTCTACTTTTTTACAGTACAATATGGTATGAGGTTTCCCAAGTGGATAATACCATGGTAAAATACCATGGGGAAGCCAATGGTTTTGCAAAAACCACTAATGAGGTGTCCTTTTAAATTAATTAAAAACTCCCTCTCATTTACTATAAATAAAAATTATTTCCTTCATTTTATTTCATTCCAAACATATGATTATATATGATATAGTAGTTTTACCTCTCTATTAGTCCTTCCAAGGTGTCCTCAAGCCCCCAAGTTACCATCCTTCAAGTCTTAGGAGTTACTCGACAAGGTAAGAGAATTCTCAACTTCTCTATTCCATTCAAGTTCTTTTTTATGTAGTATGTATTTAAAGTATTCATACCATGTTATTATTTCAATATAATTAATTAACTATAAAATTTTATGAGTCTTTTATTAATGGGTTACCGTTATCCCATCACTTTTTAATTTTTTCTAAAACCATGTTGCATAGCCATTATGCTGTATAATTTTCGTCTCAAAATGTCTCTCTTTTTCAAGCACACTTATTATGTTATTATCATTTAATTAGAATTGGATTATTATGGTATATTTAATTAAATATCCCCCTTAAATTACTTATTATTTAATAATTATTATATACCCCTTTTCTCCCATCAAAATATTTTATGAAATTTTAAGCGACGTCGTTAGGCTGCAGAATATTTGTAAGGGGTCTCTCAAATTTTCTTTTATTATCAAGTTCATTTCTTTTATTTTTATTTGCTAACATAATTTCATCCAAATATCATCATAAATACAGTACCCTAAATTTAATAGAATATTTTTTCTGATAATGGAATAATTCGTCATCATCTCTCATTTCCCATTCTTTTATACTGAAAATGAAAACACCATCTTAGTTATGTTAATTTATTATATTCAAGGATGACATGTTTTAAATTTCTATCAATGTCTTCAATTAGGGTAATGAAACCATTGTTATGTTTTAACCAAACTATAATTTATATATTATAACTTATTTAAGGTTCTAGAATCTTTTTTACATGTCAAATTAATTTATAAATCAAAATTAGTTCATTGTGATCAAAAACCACAAATTAACCCAAATAATTATCATTAAAGTTTTATATAATTATTCATATTACCTTCCAATAACAATTGAATTTTATCACTATTTAATATAAAATATTTTAAGCAATAAAAAATGACTTCAATTCCAGACAAAAATTCTCATTTTACATTTTTTTTTTCTGTACATGAATATAAGTAATCTGATCATGAAAACCAGTGAAGAAGACACTCCCAAACAATGAAATTGAACATATTAAACCAATCAACAAGGACATGAATGATCTTAATAAGGATATAAAAAATCAATTAAATAAATAATATGTTATATTAATATTAATTAATTAATTTAATTTGGTTATCCAGGAAAATAAGATCAAGTGAATAACGCCACCAGACTAAGGTAAGGGGTTTCTTCATCTCACTCTCATTTTTATGAGATATTCTGTATTCACTACTACTACTTTTGGATGGTGTATTTATAATTACCGTTGATGTTTCATTTCATGAATCTCTTTATCTTCATATTAATAAATTTATCATCGATTATTATTAATTTTGGGGCAGACGATTCAATTGATTACAAAGTTTTAAGTATTTTCTACCCAAACCTCCATTTTCATTCAGGTTGATCCTTTTCTCTACTCATATCAATGATATTATTATTTATTATTACGTATTTCTCATAAATTTTGTGTGAATTATATATATATTAGTACAAACTATAATTCTACTTTCATTAATGGAGAGTTATATTTTTTAAAAGGATGTTTCAAAAATTATTCCCGAAATACAAGCTCGATTCAAGGAAATTCTCAGATTCTTACCTATTTGGAAGTTCACTCTACGAACTGTTTAGAGCCATATTTCTCTTTCTGAAATCACACATTTTAATGTGAAAAATCTATTTTGGTCTTTTTTTTATGAATGCAAACATGCCTTTGAAATTTAAAATATCTTTAATGAATTCCTTAAACCGCACAAAAATGTTTTATTTCTAAAGCTTATTTAAAAACAATTTTTAAATAATTTCACCAAAATAAGACTTTATTTAAGCATAATACATAATTTCATTGACCATATCATTAATTTTATGGGGTATACATGTTTACAATCTGATTTTTTGACAATTACAAACGAATTTCCAAAAGAACTCTTCTTTCCAAAGTAGAAAGGGTTTTTCTCATCTCACATTAACTTTTATGAGATATATTCCCCGTTCACCACTTACTTGTCACTTGTGGTGTATGTACTTACATTTGGTATATAATATCAATAGTCTCCTTATTCTCATGATATTCTATGATATTATTATTTGAATGTTTCATGGTGGTATAGGACACTTTAGAATGTTTAATGATTATTTCAATAATATTTTTTCAATTGTCACATTTAAAAGTTTGTTTATTTATGTGAAAATCCTTTTATGAATCCTGTATTTCATATAGATTTATCTTCTATGATATCATCTACAAAATATATTGTTTAAGGGGTTTTTATTAGTTCGAATGTGCATTTTCTATCTTGATACTATTCACCCTATTACTCTGAATGGTTAGTGTTTATGTTTAATAAAAGGGGAAAGTTATTTAAATTTCATATGTCAGTTTCAATATGAATATATATGTTTTTTATCATTATCTCCATTCATAAGATTAATGCATTGGACTTATTATGTGTTTTGTGGGGCCCACTATAGTCACTCGATGCATCAGTAGGTCTCGTGAGACAAATCGACGTGGACTTGGCCGAGGCCTTTCCCATTTTGAGATATGGTTTTGGCCGGGGCCTTTACCATTTTGAGATATGGTTTTTGATGAGGCCTTAATCAGTTTTAGACATCTTGGACAAGACCATGAAAGGTTTTTTATAATTCCCATCATATTCATTTCCCTCATTATGAATCTCAAAATTCATAGTTCATGTGGTTATTCAACTAGTAGAATACCCAAGATTATGTTTTATTATGAAATTATTTATTCAACTCTTATTCCTTCCATAATGTGTTCAAATTTAATTTTAAAGTCAATTTTGATATTATTACCCATGTCTAATGTTTATGTTTATGAAATCTTCTGCTATATTTCATACTATTACTGAGCATCTAAGCTCACCTCTTTCTTATGTTTCATTTTCACCAGACATGAAGAAGTTTATTATGCATCACCTAAAGGGATAAACAGAGAGTTGTGGATTTTCCCCAAAAAATATATTTTGTCTTTCTTTTCAAGTTGTAATGTTGAACCTATGTGTGTATATAGTTTTCAAAAACTACTAAACTACTTGGACCTTTGAGGTTTTATTCCTTGTAATCATGCGAATTTATTAGAATAATGCACCATCTCCAGGCATCTGTGGTTGGGGCATTACAGTTGGTATCAATTGAATTTTTTTAGAAAACATGGAAACAAGATTTAGAGACCGTATATTAGGGAATAAATCACTAAGATATACTTTGAGGATAAACATACAAGAATGTCCTGGAATTTTCGTAAGGAATAGATTATGTGGATCTTTCCAGAAAATACATCCATGCTTGGATACTATATGTGGACGTGGTTCTGGAGTATATGCACCTACAAGAAACAACTTCAAAAATGACATTCGGGATTGACCCTTGTATTGTGATACATGAAAATGAGACTTACTATGCACCTGGTTTGACACTCATGGTAGATATGCTTAGGATAATTCACAATTTATTTACCCACCATTATAAATGATTTTCCCCTAAATTAAACAATGTATATGGAAATAGGATTAATGATGCATAGATTTATGCTATGTGCTATACCATATTTAGAGTCATAGATATTTCATAATTTTATGAGATAATGTATAATATTTAATTGATTAGAAATGGCACATTAGATAATGAATGAGAACTTCACCAATGCACGTGATGCAGAGAGTAAGAAGGATCATATATCTAGTGGTCTTATGCCATCATTTAAAAGGAAGATTCTCTCCCATGTATTCTCATCATATGAGAAAATATTATCAAGTGTTGATAAGGTATGTGAATACTTCTCTGAGTCCTATGGGTTTTAAGGGAAGAAAAAGAAGAAGGGTATTTAGGGAAAAACATGAATAAAGGGAAGAAGGGGAAGATTTATTTTCCAACATCTGATAGTTGTGGAAGTAAAATCCTTGGTATATGATTGAGAGGAAAATGACCTTGCATAAAGTGTTTAGATAAAGGCCACCATGCTCATAATTTCAAGACAAGGAAAGAATTTTCCGATATTCAATGCTTCAACTACAAGGAGATGGGACCCTTTGTGGATCAATGTCCGAAGCATCAAAGTAATACACCGAAATGATGATTTTGTATAATGATATAGTTATTATTCTACCATAGATGAAGTATAATGATTAATATTCCTAGTCAGGAATCATTTTATTTGAATATTTTGTGAGCAATATACTGGTTATAAGAGTTATGGAATTTATGAGGACTGTACTGTAATACCTTTTCATTAAGGATTTGAAACCATTAGTTGAATGGTACGAAGAAAAGATATTCAATGAAGTAAAACTTTTTAGAAAATTCATGATTTAGGGAAATATAACCCTTAATATATATATGATGTTGAGATAATCATGAAAAAATTATCGTTTTAGATATGTACTAACTACCTTGGAATGGATTAATGACTTATTGAGAAGTGGGATATTTTATAATCGATGGATTTTACAACACTGTTGGATTTAAGGAACATTTCTAATAATATGTATCTTACTTATGGAATATAGCATAATTCATGTTTCCAATATTGATTTTATAGTAATTCAAGTTATTACCTTATTTCAGGATGATACATGATGAAGTTAGTCACATGTTTAGAATGTGAAAATTTAGAGTTTTCTAATGTTTATTAAGGGTTAATGATAATATCATCATATAAATCTAGATAACATCAATCTAATGTGTTGAATAATTATATTTTTTAATTTTTAACCATTTATTAAATGGATTATGTTCATCATTGTATGAGTTTCTAGAGGTAAATGTATTGCTTCACCATATGGAATAACTTGTGCTATTTGATGAGGTATAGATAGTTCAAGGAGCAATCAAGGGATGAATTTGTAAATAGAAAATTATATTTATACTCTTATAGAGTGGAATAATTCCTTGTCTTCCAAAAAATAGTCTTAAATATTTTTTTTCTGTATTTACATTTTTTAATGATATCAATAAAATTATTCATAAATATAGTTTAGGGTTTTATCGTAATAATCTATCATATGAGAATCTTGATTATACTTCCATGACCATGTTGTCCAATTATTATGCATTTTTTTTAATAACCTATGAACTTCCCTTTCCCCTTAATAAGTTGATATTTTAACCATATTCCTTATGTGGGTTTACAACTAGAGGATTTTCAAGTATCAACCATTAAATTTCAAAGTTCAAATTTAAATTTTGAGGATGAAATTTTTTTAAGAAGGGAACAATGTAAAAACCCAAGATTTTGAAAATAAATTTAATATTGAATGAATGAAACACTGAGTCTCTACAAACATCACTTTCTTGTAACTTAAGAAGTAAACATAATATTTCCACTTTAGTAATTTTAGTTTCAAAAAACTGACATACACGATTGCATTCAGGTTGATATTTAGTATCTGATAGAAACCACTTAGTTTTTTATGAATAGTAAAATACCCTTACGAATATTAACATACCCTTATGAATAGTAATGTATAGTAAAACAGAAAAAAAATATAAACATCACCCATTAATGTATAAATACTATTTAGAAATCTTGTAATTAAAAAAATGATCATAATATAAGTATTGGTATTTTTGTGTGCCATAAATATTTTAATTAAAATTTTATGATTAATTTAATAATTTAAAATGAAAATGTATTTTCAAAATATGTAATCATAAAATTATACTTTATTGTCTTATGGTTAAAATATTATTTTATGGGACATTGATTAATTTCTCAATGTGTTATAAAATGAGTTATAGTTTTAAATATGTTTTTGTAGAATAAATTATGATTCTATTTAAAAAAATTAAAAATATTTGAAAAATTAATTTCAAAAAATGGATTTCTTTTTTTTTAATTCTACACATCAAAAAATGGTTTTAAAGAATTTTTGGGATTCTTCTAAAATTCTTGAATGTTTCGTGAATAGTAAAAACCTATTTTTGAGTTTTTTGTATGTCAAATTTCATCATAATGATTTAATAATTATTATAAAATTCTGTTCATCATGGGTACATTAAAATATGATATGGGGTGTCCCATGTGGATAATTCCATAGGAAAATACCATGGGTATGCCCATGATTTTGCAAAAACCACTAATGATGTGTCCTTTTAAAATAATAAAAAACTCTATCTCATTTACTATAAATACCCACTAATTATTTCCTTTTCATTCATTAAAAACTCATAATCCTCATATATATGGTAATTATACCTCCCTATTGGTCCTCCCACGATGTCCTGAATCCTCTATGTTCTCATCCTCCAGTTCTAAGGAGTTACTTTACAAAGTAAGAGAATTCTCAACTTGTCTTTTCCATTCAAATTCTCTTTTATCTGGTATGTTTTTCAAGTTTTCATACCATGTTATTATTTCTATATTATTATGTCCCTTTAATATTTTAGTATTATTTTATAAATGAGTTACCCCATTACCCTCTCTCTTTTTAATGTTTTCTAAATCCCGGTTGCATAGACGTTATGATGTAGAATTTTTTGGTCAAAATCTATCTCTTTTTCAAGAATTCTTATTATGTTATTATCTTTTAACTTAAATTGTCTTATGTTGGGATATTTCATTCAATATCCCTATTAATTTATATATTATTTAATAATTATTATATCCCCTTTTTTCTTATCAAAATATTTTATGAAATTTTAAGCGACACCATAAGGATCCCGAATTTTCGTAAGGGATCTCTCAACTTTTCTTTTATTTTCATGTTCCTTTATTTTATTTTTTATTTACACACCTCCTTTCATAAAAATTTCATGATAACTATAGAAACATTAATGTACTATAATGTTATTTTGATAGTGGAATAATTCACCATCATCTCTCCTTTCCCATTCTTTTGTACAGGAAACGAAAACACCATCCAAGATGTGTTAATTTATCACCTTCAAGGATGACGAGTTTTCAATTTCTATTACCGTATGAAATTTGGTTCATGAAACCATTTTTATGGTTGAACAGTTCTAAAATTTATATATTATAACTTATTTATGGTTATGGAATCTTTTGTACTTGTGAAATTAATTTGTAAATCAATATGAGTTTGTTGTGAACAAAAACCACGAATTAACCCAAACAATTATCATTAATCTTTTATATAATGATTCATATTCACTCCCAATAACAAATGAATTTTATAACTATGTAATATTTTTGATTTTCACTAATAACATATAACTTCATTTCTGGACAACCATTCCCATTCTACACATTTTTCCGTACATGAATATATGTAATCTAATCATCAAAACCAAGGAAGAAAACACTCCCAAAAAATGAAATTGCACCTCTTAAATCCATCAAGAAGGCCATGAATGAAACTAATAATGTTATAATAAATCTATTATATAAATAATAGGTTCTAGAAATATTAATTAATGAATTTATTTGGTTTTCTAGGACACTAAGATCATGTAAAGAACACCATCAGACTTAAAGTAACGGGTTTCCTCATCTCACTCCAATTTTTGTGCGATATTCTGTATTCACTACTACTTGTGTATAGTGTTTGTATACTTCCCATTTATGTTACATATCATGAATATATTTATTTTCCTGATATTAAATTTATCATTGATTGTTATTAATTTTGGGCCATATGATTCAATTGATTACAAAGTTTTATGTATTATCTACCTGAACCTCCATATTCATTTGGGTTGCTCTTATTCTATACTCACCTCAATGATATTTTTATTTATTATTATATATTCCTCATATATTCAGTTTTAATGTTTTATATACGAGTACTAACCACAACCCTACTTTCATTTATGGGGAGTATATGTTTTAAAAAATTCTTTCAAAAATTCTTCCCGAAATAGAAGCTCGATTCAAGGAACTTCTCAGATTCATACCTATTTTGAAGTTCCCCCTATAATAGGTTTTAAGATATATTTATCATTAAAAATTCACACATTTTAAAGTGAAAAATCTATTTTGGTTCATTTATTTTTTATGTAAGCTAACATGCCTCTTTTTCTATAAAATCTCTTTAAAGAATTCCTTAAACCGCACTAAAATGTTTTATTTCTAATGCCTCTTTAAAAAGTCTTTTAATATGATTTCACCTCAATAATACTTTATTTAAGCCTCAAATATAATTTCAATGACCTTCCATTTTATTTTATGGGATATACATGTTTACGATATAATTTGAGGATGATTACAGAGGATTTTCTAAAAGAACTATTCTTTATGAAGTAAAAAAGATTTTTCTCATCACACATTAACTTTTATGAGATATATTCTTTGTTCCCCACTTACTAGTGAATTGTTCTGTCTGTACTTCCCTTTGGTATATAATATCAAAAGTCTCCTTATTCTCATGATATTCTATGAGATTATGATTTGAATGTTTCAAGGTGGTATGAGACACTTTCAAATGTTCAATGATTATTTCATCAATAATTATTCAATGGCTGCATTTAAAATTAGGTTTATTTATTTCAACATCCTTTGATGAATCCTGTATTTCATTAGATTTATCTCCTATGATATTATCTACAAAATATTTTTTTGACGGGTTTCTAATTTGTTTGAATGTGTATTTTCTATCTTGATATTATTCACCTTATTACTCCGAATGGTTAGTGTTTATATTTAATGAATGGGGAAAGTTATTTACATATCATTTGATCATTTCAATATGAATATATATGTTGTTTATCTTTATCCCCATTCATAATAGTAATGCATTGGAATTATTATGTGATGGGTGGGGCCCGCTATAGTCCCTCGATGCATGAGTAGGTCTCATTAGACAAATAGATGTGGACTTGGCCGAGGTCTTTCCCATTTTGAGATATGGTTTTGGCCGAGACCTTAATCAATTTTAGAAATATTGGATGAGGCCTTGATGGTTTGTTTTAGAATTTCCATCATATTCATTTCCCTCATTATTAATATCAAAATTCATAGTTTATGTGGTTATTCAACTAGTATAATACCCAAGAATATGTTTTATTATGAAATTATTTATTCAACTCTTATTCCTTCTATAATGTGTTCAAAAATAAATTTAAAGTCAATTTTTTTTGTTATTCCTCATGTCTAATGTTTATGTTTATGAAATCTTCTGCTATATTTGATACTATTTCTGAGCATCTGAGCTCACCTCTCTCTTATGTTTCATTTTCACCAGACATGAATAAGTTTATTATGAATCACCTAAAGGGATAAACATAGAGTTGGGGATGTTCCCAAAAAACATATATTTTGTATTTATTTTCAAGTTGTAATGTTGAACCTATGTATGTATCTGGTTTTCAAAAACTACCAAACTACTTGGTCCTTCGAGGTTTTATTCCATGAAATCATGCGAATGTATTCGAATAATGAACCGGCTTCGGGATTCTAGGGTTGGGGCATTATAGTTGGTATCAAATGATTTTTTTAGAAAACACGGAAACAAGATTTAGAGATCGTATATTAGGGAATAAGTCACTATGATATACTTTGAGGATAAACATACAAGAATGTCCTGGAATTTTTGTAAGGAATAGATTATGTGTATATTTCAAGAAAATACATCCCAGTTTGGATACTATATGTGGACGTGGTTCTGGAGCATATGTACCTAGGAGAAACAACTTTGAAAATGACTTTCGGGCTTGACCCGTGTATCGTGGTATATGGAAATGAGACTTACTGTGCACCTGGTTTGACACTCATTGTAACACCCCAGGTAAATAAAGAATATGAAATTTTTATATTTATCCATATTTGTGAAAAAAATATTAATATTACTTTAAAGGGAACGCTATGCTCGATGGAGTACCCAATACACAACAATGAGTTCCTTTGAAATCTTATTTTGCACTCTAATAATAAAATAATATTATTTTAAATGGTAGTTAACGCCTAGCCGTTGTAATGGCGAGAATGAAAAGTAATAACTACAAAATGATTATATATGTTTGTAAAATATTTTTACTTTTTACAATAAATGTTAGAGGATTAAAAATGCGAATGAATCCAATTTTAAGCGTAAACATTCTAATATTCTTTAAAAGGTCGATTAACCGCCTTTTGATGGTGAACCTATTTTAAATCCAATTTTTGACCATTTTATGTCTTATATTTGACAAAATAAAATTCTTCTTTAGAATCGGGACATCATAATTTACTTTGTGTAAATTTTTGGTATTTTTCCGATGAAGTTCAATTTTTAATGAATAGTGAAAAATGTTGTATTTTAATTCAAAACCTATTTTTAATATAATTTATTTATATGATTATATTATCTTTTTAATTGGCTTGAAAGTGAAATTAGAATATATTTTTACTATTTATTCCAATAGTGTTTATTGGAATTAATTTCACTTTGAAATCAGACTTAAACAAGCGTCAATCTTTTGATACATTTTGTTTCATAAAAACACGCTATTTGTTTTGACAGAGGGAATTAATTATTAAATTAATTAATATAACTTATATGTTCTGAATTTTTTAAAATAGACATCATTTTTGAATTTGGAATATCAAATATAGCTCAGGGTGAAGTTTTGGTATTTTTCTGAAAAACTTCAATTTTTGATGAATAGTGAAACCACTAAGTGGTACTTATAAAAACTGATTTTCCGTTTAAATGAAATTTTGCCATCATTGTGTGTTGAATTTCAAAAATCCGACATACATGGTTGTCATTAATAAGTAAAATGTGGTTCAATGGGATTAAAATAATTTTTTGGTGAATAGTAACTTATTAAGTTTTTAATCGCGATTAGAGGTAATTAGAGTAGTTTAAGGTAAGAATAATGTTTTAATAAAATGAAATGACCTAGACACATGTCCTAACCTCATTGGATGTGTCATTACCGACCAAGAAAATCCATGGGTCAACTTGGGGACCCCATGGAGCCACTTTGGTTGGAAAATGACATAAATACCTTTTTATTTAATGTTAAAGTAAAAATGACACACATATGAGATGTTTTACTAAAAAAAATTTACATGGGGTTATAAAAGTCATATTTTTCACTATAAATAGTCATTGGAAAGATAAAAAGATTTCTTACACCATAGTATTTGTTTTATAATTTTTAGACATTAAAAAAATTAAATTATTTATGACATCATGATGATGCAACGATGACCTCATTATTTAACGATTTAAATAAAATGGAATGATAATGTAATATATAAGACCTACATATGTACAAAACCTATTGGATGAGTGTATTTAGAACCCTTATCACCTTAGCTTCGAAATAAATCAATATGTGACCTCTAAAATCCGAAACGCTTTTGAAAATAAAGTAACATTTTGTATCTTTACAAGAGTGCCCCTTCTCTCCTCTTATAAAAGGCCGCCACCTCTACCTCCTTACCCACACTCCCAAAGCCTTTGTCTCGGCCAACCCCTGCCCATTTTTTCTCTCCAAATCCCTCTTCAACTCCTTAAGGCCTCACTTTGGGCATAAGTATTCCCAAGGAAGCCTTTTAGCTCAAACCAAGGGGAGTTACCCGATTTTAAGGAAATGTCTTCACTTGAGTCCTTTTGTTTTATTTTGCCTCTCCAACCCCCTAAACTCTTTTTATTCATTTATTTTGTAACAAATACAGTATATTAAATATAATAGTATATTCTTATAAGAAGTATTCGAGCTACACTTACACACACCTACATCTAATGGTTAAAGAACATACTGTTTCCGTGGATGACGAATTTCTGCCTCACGAAACAATGATTGTTCAACACTCATATAACACCTTCAAATGTGTCCATTAAGATGTCACTATATTTATATATGATATATAATATGTTTATGTTTTCCTTAAGCTTCTGTATTATTCATTTTGAGCATACCTTTATGGCTTCCATTATGGGTAAACACGATAATTTCATTTTAGGAAGTGCGGACTACCGCCCCCTCAAAGTGATTTGATTAGTTAATGCCATATGTGGGACGTATAAAGGATGGATTTAAAGTTATTATATATGATTTTATACTGGAATTATAATATACCTATATATCATTATTATTTCTTTCCATTAAAGTATGAGATAGAAATGAAAGTAGCGTTCATGTGTACGTACGACTTACCATCTCCATGAACGGTGCATTTCATTTCTTATCCCCAAATGTAATGTACTATTATAAGTACATGTATATAATGGATATATATGATTAATGATACATATAAATGATTAATATAATTCTGGAATTAAAATATACATACCTCTCATTTAGTTTTAATTCCATTAATATGACAAAGTAATGAAAGTAGCGTTCATGCGTACGTACGGCTAACCGTCTCCATGAACGGTGGATTTCATTTCTTCCCTCTAAATGATTATGTAATATTATAAATACATGTATATTCTGGATATATACGATATATATGATATCCAAATCATGAATATCATTCTGGATATAATGAACCATTGACCACACGAACAACATGTAATTGTAAGAAGTTCACTTTCGACTTAAGAACCAAATATCGACAAAACAAACAATATTAACTTAAATGATTACATAATGTTTATAAAATGTAAATAAGTGATATAAAAGGAATAATTAACTTGAAAAAGGTTCTTAATCAAATAGAAATTAACTCAATTTTATTATTCAGGACATTAAAGAACGATCGAGTCAAGTCGGACCCGAGGTAAGGGATCCTATTCCTCTCTTTCTTTTTAAGTACACTCTTTTATGTCATTCCTTTTAAAGATCATATTTATTGTTATTGGGATGTTATTTTATATTTATATTACTGTAATTTTTATGTTCATGTGATGAGAGACCCTATTCTCTCTCATCAATCCATTTTGGATGTTTTGAGTGGCGCCGTTAGGCTGCCGAATTTTCGTAAGAGATCTAACCTCTCTCTTTCTTTTTAAGTACTCTCCTTTATGTCACATCTTTTAAGCTCCTCTTTGTTATGATGGGGGATGTTATTTTATATTCCTCTTGCTGTACATTTTATTGTAATATGATGAGAGACCCTATTTGATCTCATCAATCCATTTTTGTAAGTTTTAAGTGGCGCCGTTAGGCTGCCGAGTTTTCGTAAGGGATTTTTCATCCGACTTTTATTCCCATGATATTTATGCTACATTTGCCACAATTTCCTTTCAGTGGTGTATTTACTATCCATTATTCTACTCTTTGTGTAATATACTTTCGTTTATGAGTATTTACATCAATGTTGTATTGTCCTTCTTTCACGGGGTGTATGTTTCGAAAGATACCCATGTTGGTAAGGGAACCTTTCACCCTCCTCTTTTTAAAAGACTTCTTTTGTTATATCTTTTAATTCACATACTATTATGTTGGGATATGTTCTTATATATCCTTCTTGATTTAAATTTTATGTCCAAGTTATGAGATACCCTTTTTATCTCTCATCAACTCATTTTCTGAATTTTGAAGTGATGCCGTTAGGCTATCGAATTTTACCAAGGGAACTTTTTAACCCAATTTCGATTTCTTTGGGTTCAGCATGTAGTTATTGAATATGTCCTCATTTTAATATGTGTGAATGACCTAGGAGTGTTTTACACTTAATATCCACTTATATTGGGTGTATTTATATTTTTCACACATAATTATGAGATTGATTTATCCTTAATTTAAGGGTACCTTCTTTACAGGGGATTTCATCTCATTTTACATTTCTATTGAGACTTCATTGTTGTTATGCACCAATTCACACTTATATGGTGTATATACTGGCCTTTGGAATATTATATCATGAATTCCTTTATTCTCATGATATTATAAAGTTCTGATTAAATGTTATTCCTCAATTTTTGTATTCAAGTGTCTCTCATTTTGTTAAAAACTATTTAACAAAAATATCATTTTAAATGTTTTAAAGATTTATTATTCTAAATCTTTATTGTTAATGTCCATGTTTTCAAAATGTATTTAAGTATTTATTTATATGGACATTAATGTTTTAAAATTATAATTCCATTAAAAGCTTCAAAGTGGTATGGGACACTTTGAGTCAAAAATCTCTTTTAAATGGTTTTGGAAAATGGATTGATTAATTCAATATCTGGGAATTACTTATTGTGATTGAAAATGAAATGTTGTTATTGAAATGTTTATATTTTCAATATTTTATGTGTAATGATGGTACTTGGACATTTTATGGGTGGTTACGTGTTAAACCATATGACGGGTGGTGTCGTGAATACCAGGACAGGTGGTTACATTATAACCTCCAATGAATTGGGTATGGAAGTCGGCCGTATGGATATTCCATTAAGTATGTATGGAAGTTGGCCGAATGGATATTCCATTAAGTGATATGTGTGGAAGTCGACCTTATGGTTATTCCACTTAAGTATTTTTATGTCCCAAGTTACCTTTATATGTTATGTGATCTTTATATGGGTTTTATGTTAATCTTTTGGTTACATAAGGGTATGTAATGAACTTTTATTCAGTGAAGAGTTTTTACTACTTCGAAAAGGTGAAAAGTATTACTTTGTTAAAGTATACATGGTTTACTTGTTGTTTTGAAAAAACTAACAGTTTTCATTCTTTGTGTATCCCTTACTCAGCTTTTTATACTCATCCCAAGTTTTTGAAATGTTTTCACTGGACTTAAATTGGAATAGGGTCAAGGATGGGATCAAGGGAAAGTCATGCTACCAAAAACATGGAACTAGACATGTTTCATTTTAAGAGTTTTTATTTTATGGAAACTTAGTAGAATTTTTACATTGTAATCTTTTGAGATTTAATAGTTATGTCCTAATTCTCTAAAACCCTAAACCTGAAAATATCTTCAACGTGTAATCTTGTAATAACTCAAGATTAAGTAAGGTTTAAGGTTGGGGCCTTATAGTTGGTATCAAAGGTCGGTTTAGATAACTTTAGAGGTTAGGGTATTTTTTAGGCATAAGTAACATTACTATAATGGTTAGAATTTCAGGAAGAGTCCTAGTTTTTGGTAAAGTGAATGTGAAAGTATATCTTAGTGTCTATCTTCCTCATTAGTACATGATGGTTTTGTTGATATACTCACACTGACATTTCTATTTTTAGTGAATGGATGGATCTAGCAGGCACCAAAGTGACAATAGGTTTGAAGGAAACTGTGGTGGTTCTCT
The DNA here is from genome assembly GCA_963277665.1 of Viscum album. Classification (NCBI taxonomy): domain Eukaryota; kingdom Viridiplantae; phylum Streptophyta; class Magnoliopsida; order Santalales; family Viscaceae; genus Viscum; species Viscum album. The sequence goes on from OY728160.1 coordinate 2,011,810,540, forward strand.
GATTAAGAGACTGGATGAAATGGGGGATTCAATGAGGAAACTCTTGGTTGTTCTAAACCAACTGTCAAGGAGTCATGATCAACCACCTGTACCTTGGTATGTTCTGTAATGCATCATGTACGAGATGACCAATCGATGTGGATGTTCAGGTAATAATTATAAAGGTAAACATTAGGGTTTATATGATCCTTACTTTTGAGGTAATTATGGGTTGTTATATGTTATGATGGAAAATGAAAGGCATGACATAAACTTGAGGTTAAAATATGTTATGATCATTTTTGAATATTTTATCTCTTTTTGGGGAATGTTTTAAGAATTATATAGTTTTGGAAAAAGGACAACACACAGACCGTGTGACAACCCGTCGTGTCGGACAAAGCTGCGGGAATCGAACCCACAACCAAAGTGCAACTGGTATTTATCGCCTACCACTGGACTACGTGAATTCCCTGGTTAGTTTGAAAAATTATTTTTAGTTAGATGTTTTTTGGAATCAAGAGTAATTTTATTTTTGGTTATCTATGGAAATGATTAACCTATCATGGAGGATATGTGATTAGGTTAATTACTTGTCAATATGAGAATTTAAGAGCAACTGATGTTATTTGGAGATAAAAGTTAATTTGTACCTTGGAAGACTATGTGATTAAATCCTTCAAATATTTGGGTTTCAATCTTAGTTTGGTTTACTTTGATGAATTTTATGGACAATTGTTTATCAAATGGTCCTCGTTGAACTTTGGGTTTTGTTGGACAAATTTTGGAGATTAAGAATAGATTTTCTTTTTATAAAGGGTTATCCTTTTTTGGATTATCTGATCTTGTACTAACATTTTTGGTTTTGGTTTTGGTTTTGGTTAAGGTCTAAAGACTTGGAAAGTATATAGTTCTCTTTTTTGGATTAGGTGATTCTCAAGAAGTTGATTATAATACTCTTAATGCGAACAAGTCTTCCTAAAAACTCATCTTTTGGAGAAAATATGAGTTTGATTAAGGAATCTAGTAAAAGTTGAAAGTCTACGTGACAAGTAAGTATGTTTCATTATGATTTATTTAAGCTCAAAAAAATAAATTCCTAAATGAAGAGTAACTTAAAACAAAAATGTTGTATGTTAACTTTTCCTACTGGAGAATCGAATACCGTTTAACCCATCACAAGTTTGTGATTTTCTTATGGTTAACTTTCTCCTAGACATGTTTACTATCAATCTCCATCAGAACATGGCCCTTTGTTTTCTCCTCTATATCCATATTTTCATACTTGGAATCCTAGTATGGGTTAACTCGGGTGACATTTGTACTTCTCTCCCATTCTTTTAAAGTGATTGTTTTACCGACTCTTGTTCCGATGTGGGACTTTCAAGGATGTTTCCGAGACCAATTTTAAAATTGAGAGGACGCAATTCCCAAAAGGGGGAAGGATGTAACACCCCAGGTAAATAAAGAATATGAAATTTTTATATTTATCCATATTTGTGAAAAAAATATATTAATATTACTTTAAAGGGAACGCTATGCTCGATGACGTACCCGATACACAACAACGAGTTCCTTTGAAATCTTACGTTGCACTCTAATAATAAAATAATATTATTTTAATTGGTAGTTAACGCCTAGCCGTTGTAATGGTGAGAATGAACAGAACTAACTAAAAAATGATTATATATGTTTGTCAAATATTTTTACTTTTTACAATAAATGTTAGAGGATTAAAAATGCGAATGAATCCAATTTTAAGCGTAAACATTCTAATATTCTTTAAAAGGTCGATTAACCGCCTTTTAATGGAGAACTTCTTTTAAATCCACTTTTTGAAAATTTTATGTGTTATATTTGACAAAATAAAATTCTTCTTTAGAATCGGGACATCAAAATTTACTTTGTGTAAATTTTTGGTATTTTTCCGATGAAGTTCAATTTTTAATGAATAGTGAAAAATGTTGTATTTTAATTCAAAACATCTTTTTAATATAATTTATTTATATTATTAGATTATCTTTTTAATTGGTTTTAAGTGAAATTAGAATATATTTTTACTATTTAATCCAATAGTGTTCATTGGAATTAATTTCACTTTGAAATCAGACTTAAACTAGCGTCAATCTTTTGATACATTTTGTTTCATAAAAACACGCTATTTGTTTTGACAGCGGGAATTAATTATTAAATTAATTAATGAAACTTATATGTTTTGAATTTTTTAAAATAGACATCATTTTTGAATTTGGAATATCAAATATAGCTTAGGGTGAAGTTTTGGTATTTTTCTGAAAAACTTCAATTTTTGATGAATAGTGAAACCACTAAGTGATACTTATAAAAACTGATTTTCCGTTTAAATGAAATTTTTCCATCATTGTGTGTTGAATTTCAAAAATACGACATACATGGGTATCATTGAGAAGTAAAATGTGGTTCAATGGGATTAAAATAATTTTTTGGTGAATAGTAACTTATTAAGTTTTTAATCGCGATTAGAGGTAATTAGTGTAGTTTAAGGTAAGAATAAAGTTTTAATAAAATTAAATGACCTAGAAAAATGTCCTACCCTCATTGGATGTGTCATGACTGACCAATAAAATCCATGGGTCAACTTGGGGACCCCATGGAGCCACTTTGGTTGGAAAATGACATAAATACCTTTTTATTTAATGTTAAAGTAAAAATGGCACACACATGAGATGTTTTACTAAAACAATTTTTACATTGGGTTATAAAAGTCAGATGTTTCACTATAAATAGTCATTGGAAATATAACAAGATTTCCTACACCATAGTATTTTTTTATAATTTTTATACATTAAATAAATTAAATTATTCATGACATCATGATGATGCAGCGATGACCTCATTATTTAACGATTTAAATAAAATGGAAAGATAATGTAATATCTAAGACCTAAACATGTCCAAAACCTATGGTATGAGGGGATTTCGAACCCTTATCACCTTATCCTCGAAATAAATCAATGTGGGACCTTTAAAATCGAAAAAGCTTTTGAAAATAAAGTAACATTTTGTAACATTACAAGAGTGCCCCTCTTCTCTTATAAAAGGCCCCCACCTCTACCTCCTTACCCACACTCCCAAAGCATTTGTCTCGGCCAAACCCTGCCCATTTCGTTTCTCCACATCCCTATATAACTCCTTGAGGCCTCACTTTGGGCATAAGTCTTCCCAAGGAAGCCTTTTAGCTCAAACCAAAGGGAGTTACCCGATTTTAATGTAATGTCTTCACTTGAGTCCTTTTGTTTTATTTTGCCTCTCCAACCCACTAAACTCTTTTTATTCATTTATTTTGTAACAACTCCAGTATATTCAATATACTAGGATGTTTTTATAAGAAGGATTCGAGCTAAAATTACACACACCTACATCTAATGGTTAAAGAACATACTGTTTCCGTGGATGGCGAATTTCTGCCTCACGAAACGATGATTGTTCAACACTCATATAACACCTTCAAAGGTGGACATTAAGATGTTACTATATTTATATATGATATATAATATGTTTATGTTTTCCTTAATCTTCTGTATTATTCATTTTGAGCAAACCTTTATGGCTTCCATTATGGGTAAACACGATAATTTCATTTTAGGAAGTGCGGACTACCGCCCCCTCAAAGTGATTTGATTCATTAATGCCATATGTGGGACGTATAAAAGATGGATTTAAAGTTATTATATATGATGTTATACTGGAATTATAATATACCTATATATCATTATTATTTCTTTCCATTAAATTATGAGATAGAAATGAAAGTAGCGTTCATGCGTACGTACGGCTTACCGTCTCCATGAACGGTGCATTTCATTTCGTATCCCCAAATGTATTTTACTATTATAAGTACATGTATATAATGGATATATATGATGAATGATACATTTAAATGATGAATATAATTATGTAATTAAAATATACATACCTCTCATTTATTTTTAATTCCATTAATATGACAAAGAAATGAAAGTAGCGTTCATGCGTACGTACGGCTTACCGTCTCCATGAACGGTGCATTTCATTTCTTACCTCTAAATGATTATGTAATATTATAAATACATGTATATTCTGGATATATATGATATATATGATATCCAAATCATTAATATCATTCTGGATATAATGAACCATGGACCACACGAACAACATGTAATTGTAAGAAGTTCACTTTCGACTTAAGAACCAAATATCGACAAAACAAACATTATTAAATTAAATGATTAAATAATGTTTATAAAATATAAAGAAGTGATATAAAAGGAATAATGAATTTGAAAAATTTTCTTAAGAAAATATAAAATTAACTCAAGTTTATTATCCAGGACGTTAAAGAATGATCGAGTCAAGTCGGACCCGAGGTAAGGGATCCTACTCCTCTCTTTCTTTTTAAGTACACTCTTTTATGTCATTCCTTTTAAAGCTCATCCTTATTGTTATTGAGATGTTATTTTATATTACAATTACTGTAATTTTTATGTTCATGTGATTAGAGACCCTATTCTATCTCATCAATCCATTTTGGATGTTTTGAGTGGCGCCGTTAGGCTGCCGAATTTTCATAAGAGATCTAACCTCTCTCTTTCTTTTTAAGTACTCTCCTTTATGTCACTTCTTTTAATCTCCTATTTGTTATGATGGGGGATGTTCTTTTATATTAATCTTTATGTACATTTTATTGTAATATGATGAGAGACCCTATTTGATCTCATCAATCCATTTTTTGAAGTTTTAAGTGGCGCCGTTAGGCTGCTGAGTTTTCATAAGGGATTTTTCATCTCACTTTTATTCCCGTGAGATTTATGCTAAATTTTCCACAATTTCCTTTGAGTGGTGTATTTACTATCCATTATTCTACTATTTGTGTAATATACTTTAGTTTATTAGTATTTACATCAATGTTGTATTGTCCGTCTTTCACGGGGCGTATGTTTCGAAAGATACCCATGTCGGTAAGAGAACCTTTCACCCTCCTCTTTTTAAAAGACTTATTTTGTTATGTATTTTAATTCACATACTATTATGTTGGGATATGTTCTTCTATATACTTATTGATTTAAATTTTAGGTCCAAGTGATGAGATACCCTTTTTATCTATCATCAACTCATTTTCTGAATTTTGAAGTGATGCCGTTAGGCTGTCGAATTTTACCAAAGGAACTTGTTAACCCAATTTCGATTTCTTTGGGTTCAGCATGTAGTTATTGAATATGTCCTCATTTGAATATGTGTGAATGAAATTTGAGTGTTTTACACTTAATATCCACTTATATTGGGTGTATTTATATTTGTCACACATAATTATGAGATTGATTTATCCTTAATTTAAGGGTACCTTCTTTATAGGGGATTTCATCTCATTTTACATTTCTATTGAGACTTAATTGTTGTTATGCACCAATTAACTATTATATTGTGTTTATACTGTCCTTTGGAATATTATATCATGAATTTTTTTATTCTCATGATATTATAAAGTTCTGATTAAATGTTATTCCTCAATTTTTTATTCAAGTGTCTCTCATTTTGTTAAAAACTATTTAACAAAAATATCATTTTAAATGTTTTAAAGATTTATTATTCTAAATATTTATCGTTAATGTCCATGTTTTCAAAATGGGTTTAAGTATTTATTTATATGGACATTAATGTTTTAAAATTATAATTCCATTAAAAGCTTCAAAGTGGTATGGGACACTTTGATTCAAAAATCTCTTTTAAATGGTTTTTGAAAATGGATTGATTAATTCAATATCTCGTAATTACTTATTGTGATTGCAAATGAAATGTTGTTATTGAAATGTTTATATTTTAAATATTTTATGTGTAATGATGGTACTTGGACATTTTACGGGTGGTTACGTGATAAACCATATGATGGGTGGTGCCGTGAATACCAGGACGGGTGGTTACGTTATAACCTCCAATGCATTGGGTATGGAAGTCGGCCGTATGGCTATTCCATTAAGTATGTATGGAAGTTGGCCAAATGGATATTCCATTAAGTGATATGTGTGGAAGTTGACCTTATGATTATTCCACTTAAGTATGTTTATGTCCCAAGTTACCTTTATATGTTATGTGATCTTTATATGGGTTTTATGGTAATATTTTGGTTACAGAAGGGTAAGTAATGAACTTTTATTCAGTGAAGAGTTTTTACTACTTCAAAAAGGTGAAAAGTATTACTTTATTAAAGTATACATGGTTTACTTGTTTTTTTTGAAAAAACTAACAGTTTTCATTCTTTGTGTATCACTTACTGAGGTTTTTATGCTCATACCATGTTTTTGAAATGTTTTCACAGGACTTAACGTGGAATAGGATCAAGGATGGGATCAAGGGAAAGTCATGCTACCAAAAACATGGAACTAGACATGTTTCGTTTTAAGAGTTTTTATTTTATGGAAACTTAATAGAAGTTTCTACTTTGTAATCTTTTGAGATGTAATAGTTATGTCCTAATTCTCTAAAACCCTAAACCTGAAAAGATCCTCAATGTGTAATCTTGTAATAACTCAAGATTAAGTAAGGTTTAAGGCTGGGGGCTTATACTCATGGTAGATATGCTTAGGATAATTCACATTTTATTTACCCACCTTTATAAATTATTTTCCCCTAAAGTAAAAAAAGTATATGGTTATAGGATTTACGATGCAAAAATTTATGATATGTGCTATACCATATTTAGAGTTGTATATATTTAATAATTTTATGAGATAATATATAATATGGAATTGATTAGAAATGGCACATTAGAGAAGGAGATAGAACTTCACCAATGCACATGATGCAGAGAGAAAGAAGGATCATATATCAAGTGGTCTTATGCCCTAATTTCAAAGGAAGATTCTCTCCCATGTATCCTCATCATATGAGAAAATATTATCATGTGTTGATAAGGTATGTGAATACTTCTCTGAGTCCTATGGGTATGAAGGGAAGAAAAAGAAGAAGGGTATTTTAGGGAAAAACATTGATAAAGGAAAGAAGGGGAAGATTTATTTTCCAACATCTGATAGTTGTGGAAAGAAACACCTTGGTATATGATTGAGATTAAAATGACTTTTCATAAAGTGTTGAGATAAAGGCCACCATGCTCATAATTGAAAGAAAATGATGGAATTTTCCTGTATTCAATGCTTCAACTACAAGGATATGGGACCCTATGCGAATCAATGTCCCAAGCGTCAATGTAATACACCCCAAATGAAGAATTTGGATAATTATCTAGTTATGATTCTACCACAGATGAAGTAGAATGATTAATATTCCTAGTCAAGAATCATTTTATTTTAATATTTTGTGAGTAATATATTGGTTATAAGAGTTATGGAATTTATGAGGACTGTACTGTGATACCTTTTCATTAAGTATTTGAAACCATTAGTTGAATGGTACGAAGAAAAGATATTCATTAAAGTAAAAAGTTTTATAAAATGCATGATTGAGGGAAAGAAAACCCTTAATATATATCTGATGTTGAGATAATGATAAAGAAATGATTGTTTCAGATATGTACTGACTACCTTGGAATGGATTAATGACTTATTGAGAAGTGGGATATTCTATAATCGATGGATTTTACAACACTTTTGGATTTAAGGAACATTTCCAATAACAGGAATCTTACTTATGGAATATGGAATAATGCATGTTTCCAATATTGTTTTTTATAGTAATTCAAGTTATTACCATATTTCAAGAGGATACATGATTAAGTTAGTCACATGTTTAGAATGTGAAAATTTAGAGTTTACTCATGTTTATTAAGGGTTAATGATAATATCATCCTGTAAATTTAGATAACATCAATCTAATGTGTTGAATAATTATATTTTTTAATTTTTAACCATTTATGATATGGTTTATGTTGATCATTGTATGAGTTTTTAGAGGTAAATGTATTGGTTCACCATATAGAATAACTTGTGCCAAGTGATGAGGTATAGAAATTTCAAGGTGAAATCAAAAGATGAGTTTGTAAATTGAAAAGTATATTTATACTCTTATAGAGTGGAATAATTCCTCAACTTCAGGAAAAGATCCTTAAATAATTTTTTTCTCTATTATCATTTTTTAATGATATCAATAAAATTATTCATATCTAAAGTTTAGGGTTTTATTATTAAAATCTATTATCTGAGAATGTTTATTATACGTCCATGACCATGTTTTCTAATTGTAATGCATTGTTTTGTAATAACCTATGCACTTACATTTCCCCTTAATAATAAGATATTTTAACCATATTCCTAATGTGGGTTTCCAACTAGTTAATTTTCAAGTATCAACCATTAAATTTAATAGTTTGAATTCAAATTTTGATGATTAAATTTTTGTAAGGAGGGGACAATGTAAAACCCCACGATTTTGCAAATATATTTAATATTGAATGCATGAAACACTAAGTCTCTATAAACTTCACTTTATTATATCCCAATAAGTAAACATAATATTTCCACTTTAGAAAATTTTATTTCGAAAAACGGATATAAACAATTGCATTTAGGGTGATATTTAGTGTCTGATAGAATCGAATTATTTTTTTATGAATAGTAAAACACCCTTAGTAGTAGTAACATACCCTTATGAATATTAATGAATAGTAAAATAGTCAAAAAAATAGAAACTTCATCCATTATTGGATTTCATTTTTAAATTATACATATCAAAAAATGGATGGGGTGAATTTTTGGGATTTTTCTAAAATTCTTGAATGTTTTGTGAATAGGAAAAAAAATATTTGTGAGTTTTTGGTATGCCTAATTTCATCATAATGATATAATAATCAATAGAAAATTCTGGTTGTATTATGTACTTTAAAATATTATATGAGGTGTCCCATGTGGCTAATTACATAGGATAATACCATGGGTATGCCCATGATTTTCCAAAAACCACTAATGAGGTGTCCTTTTAAAATAATAAAAAACTCCCTCTCATTTACTATAAATACACACTCATTATTTCGTTTTCATTCATTACAAACTCATAATACTAAAAGATCTGGAAATTTTGCCTCCCTATTTGTCTGCCCAAGGTGTCCTCAATCCCCCATGTTCTCAACCTCTAAGTCAGAGGAGTTACTCTACAAGCTATGAGAATTCTCAACTTCTCTTTTGCATTCAAGTTATCTTTTATCTGGTATGTATTTAAAGTTTTCATACAATGTTCTTATTTCCATATTATTATGTCCAAATAATATTTTATGAATATTTTATTAATTAGTGAACCCTTTACCCTCTCTTTTTAATGTTTTCTAAAACCTGGTTGCATAGCTGTTATGCTGTAGAATTTTTGACTCAAAATCAATCTCTTTTTCAAGAACACTTATTATGTTATTATATTTTAATTTAAATTGTCTTATGTTGGGATATGTCATTAAAAATCCCCATTACTCTACATGTTATTTAATAATTATTATATACCATTTTCTCTTTTCAAAAGATTTTATGAAATTTTAAGCGACGCCATTAGGATCTCGAATTTTCGTAGGGGATCTCTCAACTTTTCTTTTATTTTCTAGTTTATTTCTTTTCTTTTTATCTACTCACCTCATTTCATAAAAATTTCAGAATAACTAAAATACCTTTCATGTACTATAATGTTGTTTTGATAATGGAATAATTCACAATCATCTCTCCTTTCCAAATCTTTTGTACAGGAAATGAAAACACCATCCTAGATGTGTAAATTTATCACAATCAAGGATGATGAGTTTTCAATTTCTATTAACATATTAAATTTGGGTCAGTAATCCATTTTTATGGTTTAATAGGTCTATAATATATATATTATGACTTATGTATGTTTCGGGAAACTTTTGTTCATGGGAAATTAATTTATAAATCAAAATGAGTCTGTTGTGAACAAAAACCACCAATTAACAAAAACAATTATCATTAATGTTTTATATAATGATTCACCTTTACTTCCAATAACCAATGAATTTTAAAACTATGTAACCTTTTTGATGTTCACTAATAACATATAACTTCATTTCTTGACAACCATTCCCATTCTACATATTTTTCTGTACATGAATATATGTAATCTAATCATGAAAACCATGGAAGAAAACACTCCCAAAAAATGAAATTGAACATATTAAACCCATCAAGGAGACCATGAATGAACATAATAAGGTTATAATAAATCAATTATATAAATAATAGGTTCTATAAATATTAATTATTGAATTTATTTTGTTTTCCCGGACACTAATATCAAGTGAAGAACACTATCAGACTTAAAGTAAGGGGTTTCTTCATCTGACTCCAATTTTTGTGAGATATTCTATTTTCACTACCACATGTGTATTGTGTTTGTATACTTCCCATTTATTTTTCATATCATGAATATATTTATTTTCATAATAATAAATTTATCATTGATGTTTATTAATTTCGGGCCATACAATTCAATTGATTACAATGTTTTATGAATTATCTACCTGAACCACTATTTTCCTTTGGGTTTCTCTTATTCTATACTCACCTCAATGATACTTTTATTTATTCTTATATATTCCTCATATATTCGGTTTTAATGTTCTATATATGAGTACCAACCAGAATCCTACTTTCATTTATGGGGAGTATATGTTTTAAAAATATCTTTTAAATATTCTTCCTGAAATTAAAGCTCGATTCAAGGATCTTCTCAGATTCATACCTATTTTGATGTTCATCCTATAATCTATTTTCATAAATATTTATCGTTCAAATTTCACACATTTTAAATTGAAAAATATATTTTGGTTCATTTCTTGTTTTTTGAAAGCTAACATGCCTTTTTTTCTTTAAAATCTCTTTAAATAACTCCTTAAACTGCTCTAAATTGTTTTATTTTTAATTCCTCTTTAAAAAATATTTTTAAATTATTTCACCTAAATAAGACATTATTTTTGCCTCAAATATAATTTCAATGACCTTCCATTTTATTTTATGGGATATACATGTTTACAATATAATTTCATGACAATTACAGAGGATTTTCCAAAAGAACTCTTCTTTATAAAATAAGAAGGATTTTTCTCATCTCACATTAACATTTATGAGATATATTCCCTGTTCACCACATACTTCTTACATGTGGTTTCAGTACATCCCTTTGTTATATCATATCAAGAGTCTCTTTATTCTCATGATATTTCAAGGGATTATGATTTTAATGTTTTAAGGTGGTATGGGACAGTTTGGAATGTTTAAGAATTATTTTATCAATAGTTTTTTAATGGTTGCATTTAAATGTATGATTATTTATGTCAATAACTGTTGATGAATATTGTATTTCATATATATTTATATACTATGAAATCATCTACCAAATACATTTTTGAAGGGTTTCTAATTAGTTTGAATGTGATTTTTCTATCTTGATACCATTCAACCTATAACTCCGAATGGTTAGTGTTTATGTTTAATAACTAGGGAAAGTTATTTAAATTTCAAATTTTAGTTTAAAAATAAATTTTTATATTGTTTATTTTTATCCCCATTCTTAATATAATTGCATTAGATTTATTATGTGATGAGTGTGGCCTGATATAGCCCGTCGATTCATCGGTAGGTCTCATGAGACAAATAGACGTAGACTAGGTGGGGGCCTTACACATTTTGATATTTGGTTTTGGCTGAGGCCTTAATCATTTTTAGACATCTTGGATGAGGCCTTAATCCTTTTTAGGCTTCTTGGACGAGGCCTTGAAAATATGTGTCAGAATGTAAAACAGATTCAATTCAATCATTATGAATCTATAAATTCATAGTCTGTGTGGTTATTCTACTAGTACAATACCCATGATTATGTATTTTTATATTATTATTTATTAAGCTATTATTCCTTCCATAATGTGTTAGAAATTAATTTTTAATGGAATTTTATTTTAGTAATTACCCATGCCTAATGTTTATATTTGTGATATCTTCTGCTGTATTTTTTACCCTTACTGAGTATTTAAGCTCACCCCTTTCTTATGTATCATTTTATCAGGACATGAATAAGTTTATTATGAATGACCTACAGGGATAAACATAAGGATGTGGATGTTCCCAATAAAACATATATGTTGTATTTCATTTTAAGTTTTAATGTTGAACCTTTTTATGTTTCTCGACTTCCAATACTATGAAACTACTTGGTCTTTTGGAATTGGATTCCTTGTAATCAAGCCAATGTATTAGAATGATGCACCGACTCTAGGATTTTGGGATTGGGATGTCACAAAAACACATTCCATTTAATCATAAAATTGAGAATTAAATTCATCCATAGATATTCTCATATTTAATATATCATGGATAATAATAGATGAATACTAAATGATGGAAATTCTTAATCATAGGACACCATATTTTCAAGGTACATGGTACCTTTACCATTTAGACCTTTCACAGCATGGTTTAAAACATACTGGGTAAAGACCAACTTTAAAAAGGATAGTAAACTGATTCATTCCATTAGACCATCGATGCAATAAAGGGAATCTATTATCAGGCTCCACCCTTGTCGTAATATTTGAAAGAATTTATCATATATCGAAAATCAATTTTATTCATAAAAAATGTTCCATTTAAAATATCTTAATTGAGTAAAGAATAAAAATTTATCAATATTTCCACAGATATCAAATAAATTAGAATCCATTACATCGTATGTATAAATGAAAAAAAATTTAATCAATACACATATCCAAGATAACTAATATGGATATTTTGAGGAACTATAATGTCTAATGATCCTAGAAAGTGAATTAATCATTGGGAAGTTAATGACAAAAGGAATATTGAAGGAAGTTAATTTTAATGCTATCCTTTGAAAAGATAATCAGAATATGTCAAGGGGAATAATAATTATGGTAATAATACAATATATACCAATTGGAGTAAGAATAAATGTTTTTTTTATTGATGAAATAAATATATCTTTAATAACATTCTTGAGGAAAATATCCTTTCATTTTGATTTTTTTTTAAAAATTCATTGAAAATAATATATAAAAACATTTTATATAAAACAATCCTTGAAAACATGTAATTTAAGATTCAAGGAAATTATATTGGGTTATTCCATACATGACGTATAATGTAAAATAATATTTCTTTTGTTGGGTAAAAAGATAAGAAAGGTTCCTTTTTTCAGAAAGAGAACTAAAGATTTATTTGAAAATATTTTTTGAAAAGGAAAATAATTAAATAATTATCTAAATAAATCACTTTTAATAGTTTAAAAATAATTTTTAAAACATTTTTGGAAATAATGTTTTTGGAAGAAAACAAGTTTCTGATCGAAGAGAGAAATAGAGTCTTGTTTTATTAAAAACATTTTATAGAAACATTTATGTACTAAAGAGTGGGAAAATAGTAATATTACATGAAATTAATCCTGAATAAACATGTGAGAATAAACTTAAAGGGATTATTAAATAATTTGAAAATTATTTACTTCAATGGAAATCTAAGTGTAAATAATTTTGAATAAAATGAGATTGTGTAGTAAACCCTTGAAAAGATCATTATTTTGAAGTGATAATTATACAATGATATAATTAAGTGTATCAACTATAAATAAACATAAATTAAGTCTAATTTAAAAATATATATTGGACAAAATCATTATAAACATAATCATAAAATATTAATGATAACATGGTAGTAATATAACCCAATGAAAAGGAATTGAGTTATGAAATTCTTTACCACCGAGCAGCATTTAATTAAAATAACCATAAATGAATTAATTAAAATTTAGAATTAATGTAATTATAATAATTAATTATTGATGATATTACATGTCAGTTGGAAATATATACAACATATAAATTTGAATTGGTACATAATATCAAGTAAGTCTCAATAGAATATAAATTGAGACGAAATCCCTTACCTACGCTTTATTTTTTTCATAACTATTGTATAGTTGTTTTAAACATATTATTAACTTATTAAAGAACCATATCAGTATTTATTATATCATATATTATCCTTTTGTTACATATTATTACCCATTCCTTAATAGCATTTCATTGTTTTTATCATTTCAAGTAATAACTTGCATTGTTTTTCCAGTATGTTTTGAATTTTTATTTTTTTATTAGTGTTACTCAGACCATGATTTAATCATCTCTAGAATGATAAAATGATATAAATATCATATATATTTAGTATATTTGTTTTTATAGTATTCTATAAAATTTGGTGATAGGAAATTAAATACATTTTTCAGGGAGATTGTTGGTCGTATGTATATATGAATGCTGTTTCCATTTTCTTAGCGGATTGAAAGAAGGAAAATAAAATAAATATATATATATATATATATTATAATTAAATTATAATATATTTTTTTCATATATATAATATATGTTTATTAAAATAATTCTTAATATATTAATTGTAAATCATGAATGAACCACATCTATTCGCGAGGTGGTAGTCAGTCATACACATGAATGACATTAATGTATTCCCAAAAAATAGAAAGCCTGATGGTATATGATATATAAAAATTAAAGGATCATAAAGATATAATATATATTATATATATAATATATAAAAATTATTTCTATCATTATTACAAACCTTGAATGGTGGTAATGGTAAAGAGAACTACATCGGTTCGTAAGGCGACAGTCCGCTGTGCACATGAACGACGATTTAACAACACATTTGATCGAATTGTGTAATGTTTTAGGTTATAATATTAACAATAAAAGTCTAATTATATTTAATTTACTTAATTTATTATATAATCATGATATAAAAACCATTTAAGTAGGTGTATAATGAAATAAAATAAAAACCCTTTTATAAAAACATTACCTCTAATTCGGGAATCCTCCTTAGGCTTACACTAATTACATCCTACGTTGTATTTATAACCTAGTATAAGTATTCTAGGATGATTATATTAGATTTGGAGAGTTATTTAGGTAGGTATTGGGCAATGAAAATTTGTTTGAGAAGCATGAAGAAGGGGGACAATGAGTTTCATTTTATAGTGGAGGAGGAGTGACATTCTTGTAAATACCAAAAAGTGAACAATATTTGAAGTCTCCATTTCCTCATGTGACTAAAATAATGAAACATTTTCAATAAAATAGTTATATAGTCTTAATATATCCGTCAAATGTTTTTTACATTTGTTGGGACATTTTCCCCCTTACGACTAATGTTTCATCTCTTAGTAAGCTTGTTTTTCTCTTCACCGTTGTTATTAATTTAACTACATTCAATAGTCTCTATGTCAAAAAAATTAATTTTAAGTTATTAAAATTTGTAAATTATTTTTATTAAAAATAATTAATCCATTTTTTAATATTCAATTCAAATATATGTACAAAAACAATTTAAAATTAATCTCATTGACTGAACGAGAAATCATGTTTTTAAACTGAAAATGTTCAAAAGTTTATTATGTTTTTTATTTCTAAATTTAATATAAAAATAATTAAAATGACCTAAATTGTATTAATAAATGTATAATTTTACTATTTATACTTTAAACCAAATTAAAAATATAATTTTCCACTATAAATTATTTATATCAAATGTCAGTTTTTTTTAAAATCCAGTATTGTTCACTTTCATCAAAATAATGAAACTTCTCATAGAAATAAAAAAAATTACTCGATGATAATTTTGGAATTAAAAATGAAAAAATATAACTTATTTTGTAAAATAAAATTTATAAAAGTGTTACAATTTTGTTTTAGAACAAATATCACCATTAAATGACACCAATACCCCTTTAGAAAAATACATCTTTTTTACGTAAAATTAGATTTGTTATTAACTTATACCTATCAAATATATTAGATTATTATAAAAAATATTATTGAATATATAGAATATAAATTTCATTTATATCATTCACTAATATTAATTAAGATATTTTATTAGCATAATGATCCTTTGTATGTATAAAAATAGTTATTTATAAGAACATTTTCATTATACTTTTTTATTTTCATTTATAATTATTTGCAACCAATGAATTAATTTTATATTTGTGTAATCCATATTTCCATAATATTTTTAATTAGATTAATAACTATGAATTTAATTTCAAGGATTTGGTTTTCATTTTAAATAATAAAATTAATGGTATTTGGTAAAACTCAGTCTTGTGTGTAATGTAAGTCATTGTAAAAAGTCATTGGAGTGTGTAATGCATGATAACTTAGTGTTTCATGCACTAAACGATATAAAATGTAATAAATTTAATTAAAACAACATATTGGTCATAAATTATTGGTATTTTTAATCCTCTATATGCTTGGTGTTTTTTGTAATATGTGATTTCTAATATGACGTTCATATTTTAAAATATCACGGTGTTATAGTTTGTGACCACACAAAGCAGTAATAAATCTTATGCTGAACATCAGAGATGAACTCTAGAGTTCATGGTTGGTCATATGGTTTTTCTTCCAATGTCACCTATTTTGGGGTAACACCATATCAGGAAATAGGGAATGCAAGCACCTCAGTTGGTCGAGTTGTTTGAGATAGTGGAAAGGGTTGGTCTGGTAGTATACCGATTAACCCTTCAACAATTCTATAGTGCCATATATGACGTATTTGACATTTCACAGCTTTGAATATATAATCCTGGCCCTTATTATGTTATATATGTTTAGGATATCAATATTAGTGTATATTCATCCTTTTTGGAGAATTCGATAAGTATTGTGGACCATTGTGAGATGTATCTTCGAGGGAGGACCATACCGCTAGTTTGAGTGTATTTAAACAAATGGTGTTTTGAAGAGAAGAACATGGAAAGGGAGTTCGATATGTGAGCACAATGTATATACTTTTTTGATGAGACACCATAGTGATGTTATAGAAGCTCATAGATGAGCTATTATATGGTGGGGAGGTTGTATGATCCCATCTTTTTTCTGGTACATCACTCTTTGAGTTTTGTGCTAAGAATATTTTTTTGGATTTACTTCATCGTAAAACATTGTTCGTCATGTCTCATTCAGATATGGAGATATTTTATTGGGTAAGTGACAACAATATCAAGGATTTATGATTTTTAACTAATGAAGTCTGGGTGTAAACGTCTAAAATAGTCTTAAGAGGGTTTCCCATGAGATTGGGAAGCTTCAGAGGTGGTTTGTGTGCTTTTATAGAAGCTTGGAATAAATCCATCCACAAGGAATTTACATTCCATGTAAACGAATTACCTAAAATGTAACTGACACCCAAAATATGGAATAAAATTAATACATTCCAGAACTGGTTTGTGATGTGGACTGGTTACACATAGTGAATCAATAATAAATGACGTTTAATGTTCGAGTATGGTTAATATCACATGAGGTAATATGGATTTCAAAATCCTCTTAAATAAAGAATTTCAAGTCATGTAATACATTTACATGTCATATATTTCACAGTATCATTGCTTGTATGTTGTGTCTTATGATTATGTTTTTACTCTTTCGACATGAAACCATCCACTCTATGACCATATGCAATTTCCATGTGATTTTGGAGTGACTTCCTCCATTATAGACATCTCGTTCAAGTGATAAATCTCTTTTGAGTTTTTATTAGGTTTTCATTTCTCTTCCATTGTTCATTAGTTGTGGTAGTGGAATATTTTGATTCTAGTTTTTGGGTTTTTATCTAGATCTATTTGTGATCCATGTTCCTTCTTCCGATCTTCGGTGTCATCCTTCTTGTTGGTGTTACCTATTGAATGCATTACATTGATCTCTAGTTTATGTTTGGTGTCCAAAAACATTACCCAATGGTAGGTTTGATTGTCAAGAATAAAAAATATTGACATTAACACAACAAAACTTGTGCATTTTTTAATTGAATGTTGAATTAGGATAAATCATGGATGGGATTATTCTTTTTATCCATTTGGATTAAATTGTGTAGTGGCTTTTCTTGTAGCTATGCATTGGGTGTGAGAACCCTTAAATAGTAATGAATTAGATAATGGTTTAAAATATGTTTAGAATGACATTATAACTCAAGATATTTATTCATATGGAATCAGTTTGGAAATGGATTATTGTTTATTGAAATGATTGGCAATAATTTTATATAAAAATGAATGTTAAATTGAAAGATAAATGGATGTTTTCCGAATTAAACATTGATTCTTATTATATGATAATGTGATATATTTTCTATTATGAAATGTGTTGAGTTTCATGCTGTAATTCTTATATATAGGGCCTAACAGAGTTCCTTGTTGTAATTATTATATTGTGGGATTGAACCAGTATTAAAGTGTAAAGCTTACATTGGGAGTTTGGATGGGTTTTATGATAGAATTAATATATAGAAGGCTTCTCCTAGTTTGATTCTATAATTAAAATATAGTAGTCTAGGACTAGTTTTATATCGTAATAATTCTATATTGTGCTTAGCCCAGTTTCATGATGTAATGATTATATAGAGGGCTTTGATGAATTTCATGATTTAATGCTTGTATAGAGTGTTATGCACATATGCTGAAATTTTTATATAGAGGGATTTGCCGGAATTCTTAAATTCATATATATAGGGATTATCCTAGATGCTAAAATTATCAAAAAATGTTTTTTCCTAGTTATTTGATTTTTAAATTGGTATGTGGTTATGGTTGGAATGGTTTTTCTACATTCTCAGATATATTATGACATGGTGACAAAGTATGTGGATTACTGTATTAGATTAATTTATTAACTATTACACTCATTTATCACCTTATTGCATGCACTTATTATCAGATTGGTTTTGTTTAGACGTGATGGTGTCAACATACTATGTCTTACTCACACCGTATTCTGGCTACCGTTTGGTACTCGAGCAGATTACAAGGATGCAGGTTTGGATATGGACAAGAAACCTTATAGTTTATTATTACATTATAGATGGGGTGGAGTTTTTCGATGAAATTGACATGGGGTTTAGGACTGAAGGAATTTGAGTTTATTTTATTTGAACTATTTATTTTATTTGTTTTAATCCATTTTGGTATTTAGATATGTTTCAGTAAATCAGTTCATGGTTCACTATTATTTTACTTTTTGTTCCTCCTTTACGTAGTATGTGTATGATTGAATATTTCAACAATTTTTTGTTACACTAATATTTATTATTAATGGTTAATAAATTTTTTTATAACCATGTACTAGTTTATATAGTTTCCCCACTATATTCATCACACCCTGATACTCATTAGTAGCTTATGGAATATGAATATGAATACTTAAGGTCTAGTATCCACCTAATTTGGCCACAAGAGAGTGTTTCAAATTAGGGGACATTAGAAAAAACATAAAAAAAGAAACACCATATGTATATTACAAATAACAAATCATCACATATCACCACCTATATATCTCCAATCACTTATATGTTATCACTAGAAAAAGAACACGTCTATTTACCTTTAACTATGTTATATGAAATCAAATATATTTATAGAAAATGTGTGTGTATCAAGAGTTCATATAAAGCTAGTAGGATACTATTCATGATTATATTAATTTTATTTTTTAATATAAACTATACAAATATGTTTGAAAATAAAAAATAGAAAATTATTAAGAGATAATAATGTTATAAAATGAACGTGTGGTTTTTAGAAAATAGTGAAATTTATATGAAAGTAGTTAAAACAAAAAACATGGACACAAAAACATAAAAAATTTTGAAAATCATGGAATAAACCGATAGGTTTAATGAGATAATCTAGGACTTTCACTTATTTGAACCATCCCACAAACATTTTATGAGATCCTATCTATACATAACCATCTTTCTCTAACTTTTCCTCATGAAGTGGAATCTCACTAGAATGTGAATGATCAAAAAAATTATCCTCATAAAATCATATTCGTAACTAAAATAGTTCTCATCACTAGAACTCCCCACTGAGGTGAGCAAGATTTATATAATTGTTTTTTAAAATTTCAAATAAGTTAATAATTGTTTTAACAAAATGTTTTAAATAATATCTCATAGAAAATATTATAGAAACAAATCCTTTAATATTTATATCAAAACATTCCATTACATTAAATCTATGAATAACTTTCATATCAATTAGGGACATCATAAAAAGGAATGATATTTTTTTTCAATATTGTTACATTAAAAATGAGAAGTAGAATTATAAAATATTTTTTTAAAACCTAGATTAAAACTTTTCAAGTACTCAATAAATTTTAAATCATTATATGAGTTCTAATCATGGAATAAAAATTCTAAAAACCTTTATTAAAATAATTATAATTTAAAACTAATCATTATAGAATATATTTATATAAATTAAATGGGATAATATGATGAAACATATATTAATCATATCAAGATGGAAAATTTTAAATAATTACATATTAAAAAAATAAATGGTTTCCATCCAAATAAAACTGAATTAAAAAAGTAAAAAATAGAGGTAACATTAAATAAGGAGAAAAATGTAGAATCACCTATAAAATACCAAAGAAATGAAATGATTTCACAAAAAAGATATAAATATTGGATCAATAAGGGATCCTGACAACCTAAAGACAAAAATACTAAAATTTAGATAATCATAATATAAGAAATAATCCCAAAATAGCCATATAGGGTAAAGAGATGTGAGAGATAGATATATATAGAGGGAGATAGTGAGACAGTGGGATGAAATGAAGGGAAAAGGATCCATCGTCATATTATCTCACCGAGTAATCAACTCCAATCAAGAAAAGAATAATGTAAGATGAATGGATCCATCATGAGAACTTTCTATGTCTATAGAAAAATTCCATGGAAGAAACATAGAGAAAAAAACACTAGATAGGATCAATAATTTCAAAATAATAAATGTTTTTAAAATATTGATAACCTGATTGAATGGACAACCAAATTATTCATGGGACTGTGCACGAACCACTATATCCCTACTCTAACCCTATATGGATTGAGATGTAGAATCTCCAAACAAAAAATTATGATCATTAATTATGAGAAAAATTAAAAATTTATCACATAAACATCATGAAACTCAATGACATAAATAATGAATGTAATAAATAAATAATCTTTAAATGAAAAGTGTAATAATTTTTATTAATATATAAGAAAAGATCAAATGAATGTTCACTAACCAAATACATTTCGAATTAGATGATTAATTATATTAAAAAAAACATCATGTATTTCATTCTTTGTTCGACTATATATTATTTTTTCAAGATAGACCAAATTTGAATGTTTATAGTCAAAGAAAAAATTTATATAAAGATTCTGATAAACTCTTACTCCTTTGAATCCCATTATTTGAATATATGTTTTCATGAATACTATAATATTTCCATTTCATTAAATATATATATTTACCTTACCAATTCCAATAATATTTTTCATCACTAATAAGAACAATCCATTTGGTTTCTAAGAATATAACTCCTCTTCTGACACCCCATTAAGAAAATTATAAGTTACATCCATTTTGAAGTTTTTTACCTTAGAAAATAATGGCTTTAAACACCCCATTTACATACAATAATTTTAAGTTGGAAATATTTCATCAAAATAGGATTATCAAATTTTAGAATAAAACTTATTTTTAAGATCAAATATTTTCAATTTTATTTTTCCATATTTATTTAAATATTTTATGAAAAACGATTTAGTTTTGATAATACTTTTATTTACTTTCCATGGATTTTTTTCCCAATTTGGATAAACACATCTTTCATCACATCGAACGAACCCACTTGATTTACTATAACTTAAAAATTCCTTGGTTTAAGAAAATGTATTAATGATGTTTATTGAATAATATTTATTATTCTTATTTAAAACAGATGTACTTTTTTCTAAAAATATATTTCTTATTTCCTTTTTTATAATAATTTTATACAATTTAACTTCCTAAAACCTATAATTATTTTCAAAATGAATCTATAAATCATCTCCCTTATCTCTTAAAATTTATTAATTATATATTTCCTTATCATATCAATTGTGAATTTCTACACTATTCAAATGAGTTCAGAATTTATATTCAAAAACACTGAAATTCAAGATATAAATAATTTTATGAATTATCAATTTGAGACATAAATTGTATTATCCTTGGAATGAATAATGAAGAAATAACTCTTTATAACCTGTAATTCCGCACTTACCTTTTTTACCTTAATTATTTAATTCATAGCATTTAATTGAAAAAATGAAAAATTACTTCAAGTTATGATTTTTTTTGAACAAAATATCATATGGTATATTTTATTTAATGGGTATCATAAATTATTGATTATATTTATAAAAAAATACCAATTAATATCCCTCTTAAATTACCATGTGAGTCCCTTTGTAATCAAAATTGTTTTCTCTATATGTTATTTTCGTTTGTTTTCTCATTAGGGAACCCATTTGTTGTGGATTCCATCTCAACTGAGTATTATTGAAATATCCTATGCTTTTTATATCATAGTTCATAGTTTTATTTTAAAATTAATATATATTTTCCTAACATAAATAAAATATAATTTTGTTACATATAATTTCAATAGTTTTTTTAATTTCACTTTAGAAAACCTAATACTTGTAGTTTATAACATATTTTAGATACCCCTTTCAAGTACCTACCTTACAGTGAATCCTCTTAAGCCATAATAGATATTGAGAGTGGCCACTAAATACTTTTGTAAAATAAATTTGTGTGGTAACTAGAGTGAGGGGCATAAAATTTCATTTATGGAGTATATTACCCTCCAATTTATAGAGCTAAAACCCATATAAACTTCAAAAAAATAAATATATCCAAAATTAATGAATGATCATATGAATCAGTGGGTTAGAAACATAACTAATAGAAAATAAATTTCTCTAATGAAAACATCAACACACAACTACTCCAACCCCAAGCTATATTACCTGGTACTAAAATAATACCTCCTCACACCACCATCGAATCGATCATGTAATTTGTTTTCAAAAAAAACATGGTTTATATATAAATAGATCCAGTTTGGTCCTATCACTCATAGAGAAAGTGAATTCATATAATAAATCCGTATTGAAGGAAATATATTAAATTATAATATATATTCACCACAATAATGGAGAGAAAATAAAGATAAAAAAAAATACTCTACTCCAAATTCACCACCACATCACCCAAATCACCTCGACCAATTAAACACATTCACCTCTAAAATATATATCTCCAAATCTGTATCACCACATAAACCACATATCATCCACTACATCTCACTATCCACACCTCTAATGTCAGAATAAATAAAACCTAAACAACTATACACCATTGCAGCTATATGAAAAACAACAACAACATATAAGGAATATAAATATAATTCTTCAAGAACAATAATATAGAGTACCTATACCAATTTCATCATCCATAAGTATATCATAAAATACAATATCCTTTCAACCACATCATAATAAGGGGAATCCATATCCATCCATACCATATTACCATCATGGAATACACCATTCCTTTGAACCAATTAATCAAAATGTCAATAAAATTTGTATAATTCCGATAATAAATATTAATATCACATCAATAAATACACATATCATAAGACAGCACAATGAAAACATGTTACTATAAGCACAAAACATAAATATTTACCACCTATCAACCAAATCAACCTCCTTGATTTTTTTCATCTCATCCCATCATCAACACTAGTGTCCATTGGCCCATGGGATACGAACCAAATCTTCCTATAGTCTAATCAAGATTTTCCATTTAACTTCCCGAAACCACAAAATATTATAAAATCATCCACATTACATTTTTCATCATATCAATATTAAATAATTAAATGGTTTCAAACATCAATAAATATGACTTCATATATTACACAACCTCACGTCATGAATAATCATATAAATTAGTACAACTCAAATCTTAATACCATTTATATCATTAAACCATATTGTTTTATTCTCATTAATATAATTAATTCATGAAGATTAATATAACTACATAACACTCGATTATACCATTATTCAATGAAGATTTATTTTTGATATCCCACATATAATCCTTACAATTATATAATGAAATTATTTATTTTATAAGAATAAAACTATATAAATAGAATTATATCATAAAAATTATATGAATTAACTATTCACACCAAAAGGATGTTATTATTATCACATAAAACATAAAATTAGGAATCCTCTAGCATCAATTGTACTCAAAATATATAAATTTATTCTCATGATAATTATTCTCATGATAATTATTCTCATGATTCATATATTTAAACTTATAATTATAAAAATAAATAATGGTTAAAATTTTATTTTAAATAATGTGATCCAAAAATAATCTAATCGAATATCCACATATTTTTTCCAATCATTAACATAGAAGTTTTGAGCTCTAAGATATAATTTGTTGGTGTTTTTTGACGAAAAGTTTCAAGAACCATAGTTTTCTATATCCAACACATATTTTATCTCCATCATGAAATGTTAAAATTAACATTACCCCATTTCTTAAATTATATCATAACCATGAAATGTCACCTTACTCATGTTTCCCTAGACGAAGTCCCAACATCTCAATTTAATCAATTTATGAAATATTTTATATAAAATAGGTATTGTTTCTTTTATAAATTATTATAGCTTCCCCAAAATCACCTCACAACCACAGTAAAAAAACTAAACATTTTTTTATTGAAACCATTAAATGTTAACATAAAAATTGGACTATTTTGAATGATTTGTTATCCAATAAACAAGTAAATATCAATATCATATAAAACATTAAATCTTTTCTTTAACCTTTCACTCCCATAACTAACCATGATGAGTTTTTGAACATGGTGTGGTATTCATTACCAGTTAAAATTTTGTCAAAACAAATTTTTTAACTCCTCTATTATTAATGAAACATATATAAATCAAAATATAAATGGGAATAACTATAATACCATTATATTCAATACCCTTCAAAACATTTTATTCTTATAAAATTGTAGACAATGTTAAAATGGAATAAAAAATTCGTCGAAAAACCAATACCATTAAATTAGATTATGCTTAAATGATTTTCCTCAATTAAAAGGATAACTATATCACAAAAATAGAAAATTTTGAAGTCTCCATATTCATATTCAAACATCCTCTACACATTACATGAAATAGGGATTAAAATAATTTTGGATATCAAACTCTAATCTATAACTACAATTCTCTAGTATAGTCATTCAATCCACTATAATTTCACCAAGATACTACTAGTGATATAAACCATCATCACAAAACCTTCATTTTTTGATATTGAATTTACAAAAAATCTCAATTAACTCCATATCTCACTTAATATCACTCTCACCCCCACCCAATCATATGACAATCACCATAAAGTTCTTTATGAAGATACAATATAAGGAAAAATCCTATAATTATTCCAAACTGGGTAGAAGTGCTAACAAATACACCACATTTTTAATATGATCCCACAGATCAATAGTTCTACCAAATATTTTCAAAAAATATTACTACCATTAAAAACCCATGATTCTAATGGAGAGGTGAAATTTTCAAAAAACCATGACCAAGAATATGAAATTCGAATGCACGGTAATAATCGGTATAAGATTTCTGATTACTCTATGCCAAATTAATTTTTATTAAAATCATTTTATCATTATATAACATATTATATTTCAAAATGTTTCTACTAATTTGTATTTAACATATATATACCAAACACATAGATGATATTTACTTTTTTCTGTGAAATGATTCTTAATGTTTTAATTTAATTTATATTTTATTGTTATTATTATAAGAAAAATTAAAAAGTCTAAAAATAATTTTTTTAAATAGATTCTCTAAAAATATATTAAAATATATAAATAATTTTTTAGTTTGGATATAACATTGTGGGTATAAATAATTTTTAAGGAGTAAGATGGTACTCAATTGATATTGCAATCTCCTACAAACTTCTTAGGTAAATCAAGGTTCATTTATTGATTTTTTTTCAAAAAGACACCAAAACATAGGATTGTCTCTATCACTAAAATTATTTCATTTATATACATAAAACATGAATAATTGATCAATATGAAATGATCCACTTTTCAGAATCTATCATCCATTGTAAAAATCATATAATTCACTCAAAATACTAGAGGGAAGCGAGCTATAAAATTGATGAAAATTTTGACTTAGATTCTCTAAGAAATCTTTTTTTCTATAATAATACTTTAGTAAAATAATTTTTAGATGTAATTTTTTAACATGTTGGACATTTGGATACAAACTATCCCATAACCTTAATTCTTCAAGGTAAACCATAGTTATTATTCATGGTGTGTTTCATATTTACAGTGATTGAATGTACTATTGATAGTATTATTTGGAAATAATATGAAACTAATTCTTAAATATTAAAATAAATATAAATCTTTCCATGTAACTACATCATATGTTTATTATACTCCTTAAAATTATTAAGATAATCTATATTATGTAGTCATTCTCTCTACACCTCCACCTCAGGTTCTCCCTACATAGACTCTTCAACCTCTCAAAATAAAAGAGTGTGAACCATTATCTAATATAAATAACCACTTACACTAACCCCATGAATATTTTTAAACAAATCCATAAGTTTCACCTACATTTTCAATTTTTTTACTTTCTCCCCAAGAAACAATACTATAGTTATTTCTATATATTGTATCAACCATAACATTCCCATTTCCTAGAGTACAAGATATCTTTAAATAATTATCTAGGAGTAACTCTACCCATATAAAAGGGTGAAGATTAAAAAATTTCACAAGACTATCAATATAAAATATTTTGTCCCCTAAAGATGTTAAATCATTCTCTAAGAGGGGTATATCACTAGGAAAGTAAGGAAAATAAAATAGATTCCAAGTTAGGATCACGGGTTTAATAGATACATTCATGAGGCCAAAATTTCTTAGAATGGTAATATTTTACCAACCTCTGAAAAATAAACACACAACCATATTTATGATGTGAAAAATCATATTAAACCCTAAACATAATTCATTAATTAAAAAAAAAGAGAATAAAATTTCTGTTAATCTACTCCTTCAAGCATTAAAATACTAGTTGATGTTGTATTGTCTAAATCAGGGTACAAACATTCTTCTTTAAAATTGTTAAGGGTGATAAAATATGAGATAAATTGGTTTAAAACATTCAATAATACCTTTACTATAAAGGAATATATTTTCTTATACCCTTCCTTTATCATTTTAGGTGCTAAGGCAGTCAGAGGATGTTTGGTGATTAATTTAGAGATTTGGGGATAAAAGGTATTAAAAAATATGAGATTTCCATTGGAAGGGATTAGTTATTTCCTGATGGTATGTATTTCATTGTGATTTTTAAGGGGAATATGTATTGCAGTGTGAGGATATGTCGGGTATCGAGGGTGTAATCCATGATTATTAGGTTCCATGCTATTTTATGATAGAGGCATGGTCTCATCTTGATTGTATTTTGTCACAATGTGAATAGTTTTTATAGGAAAATAGTTAATGTTAAAAACCTTATATTTCTAGGGGAAACATTAGGTGTGGACTACTACTCCTATGATTATCCTTTTCCACTTTTCTGATTAGGGTGTTCGGTATGTATGTCACAAAGTGAAGGTCTATAGGTTGAGTTCCTTGGTTCTACCTCTATATAAGGCATCATATCATGGTAGAGGGGCCACACCTTGAGATTAGTGTAACTTTTTTCGAGATGAGGATGAAGGTAGAGATTTATGCCACAATTTTTGAGTGTTTTAATACAGCATGAAACCCTTAACTACACCATGAACCTCATTTTTCTCATTAAAGAAACAATCTTTGATCACGAGATTAAGGGAGGGCCTCATGAGCAGATCATGTTGTGACACTTAGATCATGGCCATCATAGAATTATTAATCCTTTTAATTCCGTGAAATAAGGTTTACAATATTTTCTATAAATTTAATGTTCCTGTCAAAATTATTCTTTTACCTTCACCTCCTCATACACCCTAGGTGGATGTGGAAGGATTTTGGATAAACCTATTCCTCTGTGATTAATCCTTCATCCCTTTCTTTGTGAATCGACTACCTTGGATCTAATTTATCGATCTCTACCTATTTTCACTTCTTTAATCCGCCCTTTTTTACTTCATTCCATGCCATGGAATTTTTAAAATCTCAACTTTGTGGGTTCTTTACTGATGATTGATAGGGGAGTCATGATGATATGATGTATTTTGAATTACTACGTTCATCCGTAGGATTAGTGTGGGTATTCATCATATAGAATCCCATTCTATTATGGTTATAATTTAAGATTCATATATATATATATAGATGAATTGTGGTTTATCCTATTTAGTTATCTATAAATTTAGGATTACCATGGTTTGGATTCTAATCAGTAAACAAATGAGATTGACAAAACAAATATAATAAATTAGAATTGAATAAGGGGTATTTGTGTAGCTTGTATGTGATTATGTAATTATTTATGTTATTTCTTCAAGACGTTTTGTATATGGCGTGGTAGTCTATTCATGTGATTATTAAATATTACGTTCATTTTTGACATGGATAAAACTAATTAAACAACATAGTTATGGTAAGATACAAAGGATAATGAATAAACAATCATTGAAGTTGGAATTATTTCTTATAAATTTTTAATATGATTTGGTGTTTCTTTTTGGAATATTATTTGGATGATTATTTATGATATAGTTATTATAATATTGTTCATTAATTACTGAACCCTGTTCATAATGAATTGACTTAGTTAATAGGATGGAGAACAATGATGATAGTCATAATCAATTTTAGAGTACAATTATGGTTAACTCTTAGTTTCTATGATATTTCACGCATTTTTAAATGACTATTTGTTAGAAATCATTAATATTTGGAGTTATGAATTTATTATATATATATATCTTGAAATATGAATCATTTTGTATTTTTAAAAAGAAAATTAATTTTGGGATTGTTAGAAGGTGAGGTTTGAGCTATTTTGACATTCTAATGGGGGACGATTGATGTTGTTTATGGATTTATAGTATGAATGTTTTGGAAATGTGTTGGGAATTATTTTACTATAGTTGGATAAAGTTTATATCCCAACATGGTTTTGATTTTCTTGGAAATTGTAAGTTTATTTTTTAGTTACTATTTTCTTATTCCATCTTGGTATATCTTTAATTTGAGTAGGTATAGGTGTATCATAGGTCCCTAGAATTATGGAATGGTTAATAATTAATGAATTATTTAAATATGGATGGTGCTTTGGGGATAATGATTATAATAAAATGGTTATGAAGTCTGAAACTATAATATTTTTTAAAAACACCCTGGATTTGGATGATTAATAGAAATATAAAAATAGAATTGATGATGAAATATTTTTATTGAATTTACTTTGATTGTCACGACTAAACCCACTGGGGACTACCTGGCTAGAGATAAGCTGAGTATGAATACTCCAAGCCTACCTCTAATAGGTTAGGGGATAACGACCAATGTTGTGTAGGCATTACACTAACATAGGATTCCTTATCCTAAGGTACATGTATGCACACAATCATCACATTTCTTATAAAATACTGAAATTTAATATAAAATAGATAGAAAATTCATATGTATATCTAAATCTCAAAATAAAAGTATTAAAAAATACTAGGAAGTAATAAGGTCCAAATACAAAACCTACCAAAAACATAAAAGAAGTCCAACCTAATTGAAATAGGGGACTACAAGCCAATGTGACACTTGGTATGAACCATGGTCTATTGAGCCCAAATTTAATCTATGTCTTCTCCTAGTCCACTTAAAACCCCAACGAATATATTTTCATCTACATATGACATGACACACGCTTGAAGAACTCATGTAGGGGTGAGTATAACAATACCGAGTAGGTCACCTTTAAATCCCTATGCATAAAGCACAAAGAGTAGTAAAATCCTCATACGATATTTAAATCATAATATGAGACATGTAATAAAAATCTAGATATACTCATAGTATAAACTCGGTATCAAGGTAAGCTCAAAACAACAATTCCAACCTAATATTTTTCTCAAGATTCCATAACAACACTCATCTAAGAGAACTTGCTCAATGAGTCTAAGAGTAATGATGACTTCCATATTATATGACATGCTTGTCGAGTCTCTCCATAAGGAAGTACTTGTTAAAAGTATAAAGAGAACGATTCATATATGGGGATCATAGATAGGGCCAGGGGTACCAATAACTAACCCAATATAGATTAATTTATTAATTATGGGATTGATTCACATGTAAAGTCAGTGATATCAATTCCAAGAACCCCACCATGGGGAAAAGATAATATTGGATCTTATCTGTGAATATGGGAGTGATTCATACAACTATATCCAAATTTAATCTTTCAGAGAGGATAACAATCATTTTTTATGATGTAATTCCATACTATATCCTCCTAGGGATGGAACGAGTGAATGAAACCTTAAATAAACTAGTCCAAATTGATGGGACACAGTTTCCATGTCATATTTGTAGTAACTGAAAATACTATTAGAGCACAATGTTTACCTTGGTCACCAGATCTACCTATGTATTACGGACTATGACTGTGTCGATGCCCTTGTACACCTGGCGCTATTCAAGTACCTCGCAGTATATGTGTACTAGGTTGTACCTTAGTACACTACCCCAACAATGTACTCTAGTTGTGTCAAGTACCGAGTCATGTCTATGTCCATGTACGTCCCCATGTACACATAGAGCTTCTAGGTTATGTCACATGGCATGTGATGCATTCTTATTTTTGGACACCCTAGCATTTTAACCAGGTTCCCACACAACATGTATACATGGATTAATCCTCATGTATAAATGTATTTTTAATAGTCCACATATATACGTAATACATCTCCAACCACACCTTTAGCCTCTGATTTATCCATGACCCTCACAGGAAATCATGGATTGGGTCTAGCCGAGCATTTCCATCATCGTTCACTTGAATCCAGCCACCCAATTCACACTGGAAACCCATATTTCCTGAAATCCTATCATTTCATGTCAAATCCCATACAATAAACTTTGATATAGTCGTGATCCATATCCAATATCATTATAGATCAATCCCAACATTCCCATGAACCAGGATTTATGGTATTAATTAATTTTGTACAGAATAATTTGTTCACAATGATTGATTACAAGGTATTTATTGAACCTATGGAAAAAAAGAACTTTATATATGAATGAATGAATGAATAATGTTAAAAAAATAAAAAAAATAAAAACATGAGGAATAGACCATGCACAATGTTTGTATTATCCTCGATTCATTCCTATTATAATGTCAACTGAAGAGATGTAAATTTAGTAGCAATAGAAATCCTAAAATTCTCATCAAATAATCCCATACCCACAATACGGCCAGTTTTCAAATCAATATTTATTTGACTAATTTTAATTCATAATAGGGTAATATATCAGGAAAACATAAACATAAAATAAAGGTTCTACATCGAAATGGATCGATTATTGATGAAGAACGAATGTGTGTTGTTGTCATTGGAATGATCCTCAATTTCTAATTGTGTGAATGATTTTCGATCCATTAATGTTTTTCCATTGAATATCCTCCACCAAATCCTCTATCAAATTCCATGTTTATGAGGAAAATACATAAATATAGTAATAACAAGGTTTATATAGAAGTTCATTTGGCCACTGGATCATCTAAAATACAAATAAATAAATAAATAATTTATTTATTATTTATACACATAACAACTTTTTCAAAAAACTCCCCCCACAGACAAATATTATATCTCCCCTTGTGTAAATACCACATTATGATCTCAAAAGTTATCTCTAATTTCTAATTTGAGATTCCATTTTGGAGTTATTCAACTTTTTTGGGAAAATTGATCATGCGTGATATTAATATATTTAATATTTGTCAAATATCAATTTCGTGTTCACCAAGCCTCAGAATCTCACCCAATATTAGAACTTAGATCCAATATATATATATATATATATATATATATATATATTAGTGTGTTAATTTTTTTTATAAAAGGACATTGAATTCTCCCCACCTTATGTACTTTCACCCCAGAAATAAAAAGGGACTGCTAGAAATTACGTGGGTACTAATCCAAAATCTAGGTCTCCTGTTCATAGGTTCTTTCATGAAGATTCCCGTTATTCCAAATAATACACACCAATGTAATTTATTTCCCATGAATGATGTTCTCCGGATGATCTTAAATATCCACTGGGTAATCTATAAAGGTAGCTCTATCCTAAATTTTCAACTCTCCCTAGTCAATAAAATGAGTTGTGTTGTGCACATATCACATTATCCATGACACATGGCAGACATCATACAACTTTTCTAACTATAATAGTCGATCCTTGTATTATTCCACCTCACCGACGCTATGCAATATCAGGATAGGGGGAAAAATCTCATAGATAGCTTCCCACCCAAAACACATCATTATAATCGACATCAAGGTGAGACCCTTAGGAACACATGTTCTCTATAATCGAACTCTAAATTCCTACTTTTTCGGTCTTCATATGACATGTTATGGATTTGAGTAGTCCTCTTCCACTCCTAGATGATATGTACCTTCTTTTTCATAGCTCGTGCCAACTCTCAGACCATGAGTGGTGATTCACAAGGATCATCCCAAAAATTTATTAACCTGTAGGGTCACCCATAAAAGGAATCAATTTTTCCCAAATGATGGTAGAATGATATTTTTTATATTTTTAAAACTCCAAAAATGGTTGATGAATTTACAAAATAGATCAAATTGTGACATGTAGGTTTTTGACACATCCTTAAGAACCTGAATGGTCTACATAGTTTAACCATCAGTCTAGCGGTGAAAATCAATGAAAAAATGAAACTGAGTCCCAAAGGATTCCTGTAATCTTCTCTACAATCATTATGTGATTTGGGAATCATGATCTAAAATTATCATTGATGGAATTCCATGTAGAAGGATTATCTTCTTTATATAAAGTCTTCCCAAGATCCATACTGAACTCTACTCTCAAATAGCGAGGAAGATGGATGACATGTTGAGTTGGTAAATGATCACCAATATGGCATCATGTCATCTAGACATACATGGTATCCCCATCATGAAGTCCATTTATATTCCATCCCACTTATACTCTAGAACCTCAAGGGGATGAGCTAAACCCATTGGAACCTGGTTGTCAACTTTCACCTTCTGACAAGTGAGGCATCAAGAGACAGACTATGCTAAACCCTTATTAATGTTTCGCCTCTAAAACTGATGTCATAGGTACTAGTATATTATTTCCACACATGTAATTACCCCCAAAGTTTATATATGAAACTCCTCCATCACCCTATCTCAGAACATCATTGGTACCATTTTCTATCCTCTGAAAGGATAATTTTTTCCCACCTTTAGAAAATCTATTAGGAGCATCTCTAGTGGATATATGAGTATGTAAGGTCTTATAGTTGGTATCCCCATGATGATCTTACCTAACATTCTATAAATAGGATTGGGTAACAACCATCTACTAAATATTTTAAGCACTATCCTTTTCCACTAAATAAAATTCCAATGAGGCTAACTAATCTGACACCTTAACCAATAATAAATAAAAATATTCCCTATTGAGAGAATCACAGACCACTTTAAAATTATCTAGAGTATATAATAACTCCAATTAATATTCATAGAGAACATTTATCCCTAAAATTTGTCTCATGATAAGATTATTTTCAAATAATATATCACTATGTCTCTTGTGTTTAGAGTAAATGATAAATTTATCACCTATATTGTATTTTCCCACATCTTTAGGGAGAAAACTAACACTAATAACTCAAGATTATGGTTAATTTAGTTAATCTCAAGTGGTATCAACTACCATGACCCATAGTAAATCAAAAACTATATCTATATCAGTACACAATCATGTCTGATCCCCGATGCATCGAATAACACAATTTACGCAACTCCATCCTCTAGAAATATCAAGATTGAGTTTCTTACCATACTCTGACTCAACTCCTAAAAATCATGTTGTAACCATTCTATCCACAAAAATGATTCCCCTTTAATGTTTAAGTATTCAATATATAAAATATTCTAGAGAAATGAATAAAAAAATTACAAGTAGTATCTATCGAACCCAAGAATGATCTGCAACTCCATAACACACTTAGGAGGCTCTTCGAATAACATTACATTTAACTTTGATGGGTCCACTACTACCCCATATTCCCAGATAACATGTCTTAAATAGTGTACATATTGAATACATTAATAACACAATGAGAGCTTCCCATAAAGTTGGTATTCTCATATTGTGTCTACACCCTTCCTCAAGTGTCTTTTGTAATATTCCCCAGATTCCAAGTACACTTGGATATTGTACATGAAGACCACCAAGTACTGATCTAAGAAAGGTTGAATGATTTTGTTCATGAGTCCCATGAACATATCTAGGGATTTCTTCTTTCTGAATGGAATCACCACATAATAATAGTGATCATATTGATATCTTAATGTTGACTTCAGTATATCCTCAACCTATACTCACAACTAGTGATAGACTGACCCATGTTCAATCATTGAGAACCATCATGAACCTCTCAATAGATTTAAGAGGTAATAAATCCAAAATCATGGATAATTATTTTTCACAATTACATCATTCATGCATGGATAATACATACATAACCTCAAGATACCATCCATGTTCTCAATGAATAATACTGGGGCTTCCTAGGGGGAAACATTGGGTCTCATTAATCACTTCCTATGAAAAATATTCTAACTGCACCCTTAACCCATGATGCTCTTTGGAAGTCACCTCATATGATGACATATGTATCAGGTCCATCCTAAGGTGTAATTAAATTCATAATTCCAACTCTCGATGGGGAGGTAACATTGGAATGTCCTCAGGAAAGACGTCCTCAAAATCATCCCCCACAATAGGAAATTGATAGATGATAGCATCCACTAGACCAAGAGTCATGATATCCAACTTGTGAGTAATTGACCAAACCCTCCTATGTACGATATGGACCATATTTTAATGGGTTTACTTATCTTTTTTTGAAGGAAATCCGCATCCCATAAATGTGGACACACCGCATCCTCCACCTAAATTAGTCGATCTGTGCATGAATGTTGTATAACCAGTCCATACATAAGATGATGTTGTAAGTCCTCAATGCTTACACAAGGATATACCATGATAAAATTTATCCAAGATTCATATCACATTGTTATAAAAAGTGTTTGATCCCTGATCCATCTCTTGTATGAGTTTTTAAGCATAAGGGTCAAGCCATGGGCTCAACCAAAACCAATAGGTCTCGAACTAGGGATGTAGCAAGAAAAGACTGGGTTACACATATGTATATAAAAATTGTTGATAAGGTATAGAAAACAAGAATCATACCTATAATACTACCTAGATACTCCTGATTATAATCCTCTATAGCTAGCAGCTATCCTCACCCTCTGTCCACTGGCTCCCTCAGCCTAGCAGGGACTACTTGGGGGTGGTGGTGGTAACAAGTCAAACTATCTTCCACCTCTTACTTCTCACCCTGCTCCTCTTCCATGTACATCATACTATAGACCTCCCTTATAATACTATTTCCTTTTCCTAGGAGTCCCATCCACTGTCTCTCTATCAGTCATATGACTGGTCAGACAATCCCATGTCAGATATCCTGTTCCATCATAAGAGTTTCACCACATATTATAAGGATGACTTGTCGCATCCTGAGATCCCTATGCCACAGAACCTCAGCCCATATAATGCCTAATGAAATTTCATTCATGTCCAAATCCCTTTTTTTCCATTGACTACCTATTATTGAGGTCTCATACCCTGTTTTCACATCGTTAACACCTACTACCGATGTCTGCTCTTACTAAAAGCTCTCTATCACCAAGGTATGGCCTAGAACCCCATGATATGTATGAATTCATATAGGTATCACACTTTCTAAGAAATATCTATTTAGACCTCACTCAAAGGTCCACATGAAAAATGGGTCTTAGACCGCATCCATTGACTATCATTAGAGTTTTCTAAACCTCGACGAATAATCAATTACAATCATGACACACTATTATATCTTTAAAAGCTCCTAGATGCACACTCCTCCCATCGTATCTAGAGTGTAATTCTCCCAAAATATATGCAAACACTTTTTCCATTCAGGAGTTCACTAATCATATAAAAAACCACTATGATCCACCAACATCCAGTAGATCCATGAAGAAGGCTTGCCTCTAGGACCACCATCTATTTTATAGGTTTCCTGATGAGATGAATGACTTGGAAATCCACCCTGATCCAATCCTTAGATTCCTTTGGGTCTAGATTCCCCTTAAACCTGGCGTTTTACAATCACTAAAAGTCATTAAACATGCTAACCCTATGCACCACATTTACTCATACTGCAGATACCACATACTGCTTAACTGGTAGAGGAGTGACTGGGAAACCACCTGGAGGTACTACCACCCTAACAGGTCAATGTATCAAATATTTATCACTAAGGGGATCATACTCATAATATTTTTGCTGAATACCAGTTAGAAATCATTGTGGATGCATCCTAAAATAGGAAAGATGTACCATATTTAATGATTATATCTTGGGGGTTGAATCAAAAATGTAATAGAAACCCAACACATTCTTATAAGATTCATGTACCACTATATTCATTCCAACCAATGTATACATACCCTAAATCTAAATTAATGTGATTAGAGTCATTGTGTATGGATATGTTGGCCACCACACCAAAATTGGAGTCCTTGGCCTGAATGATGTACTCAAATCACATAACACTTCTTATATAAAACCCAAAAGAATATTACAGATACAAAAATGTACAAACCCTGGTTATACGATGAATACTCATATAATACATTTAGGTCATGACATGACACACTAGGGCTCACATGACTAGTGATAAGATGAGTGTGACTACCCCAAGCCCATATCCAATTGGCCCGAGGTTGGAGACCAGCCCTGAGTTGGGATAACACTCACTTGGGTGTCCTTAGACCAAGGTAACTAAACACACACAAACATCTACAAGCCCATATAATTATGAAAATGAAAAATAAAACTGATATAAAATGTACGCATATTTATAAATCCCAAAATCAAATTACAATAAAATATTAAGTAGAAATATGGTCCAAATACAATCCCCAACAAAAACTATAATGAAGTAAAACATAATATAAAGAGGTAACTACCTTCAAATGTGACTATTAGTACAAAAAATATTATGTTTATCCCTAATCTAACTCCATATTCTATTAGTCCACAAAAACCCATTGAAATGGTTGGAAGTTCCTATAATACACGTCATGTGTGGTCAGCTCCCATACATATATTAGTATAAAATTACCCAGCAGACACCCTGCAATTACCATGCATAATGCATCAAGAGTTTTTAGATCATTATAGGATATAATAGTCATAATAATAGATATACAATAAAACATATAGATAATCTCATTGTAGACACTTAGTCTCGTAGTAAGTTGACAACTACATTGCAAGCCTAAGATTCCTCCCAGGAGTCTGTGACCACACTAAGCTTGGAGAAGTCACTCTAAGAATATGATGGTTTGTATGGTGTTCATATGAGGTTTCATTATCATTGGGTCTCATCATAAATAATTTCATACTAGAAGTCTTAAGATATTGATACATAAATAGGAATCAAACACATGGCTATGGGGTAATACCAACTAACCCAATATGGATTAACCTTCTATGTATTGATAGATGAAAGTGTATAGTTGTTCAAACTAATTCTAAGAAACCCACCTAGGATAAACGATGACATAATATCCCATAACATCCTCTTGTATAGATTCATACAACTCTATCTGCAACTAATCTCTTATATAGGATCACAATACCTTTCTAAGGATTTAATTCCATATTATAACCTCACAAGGATGAATCAAGGGACCCCGCCCTCAAGGAATAAAGTCCATGCTGATGGGAAAGAGGTGTCTAAGTCACATTTGAAGAAGTACATGGAATGTATTTTCTGCATTGGGTAAACCTGTGCATCATAGTTCATGCCCTTGTTTATTCCTATGTACACCAAGATGTGTTTGTGTACCTGGATGTGTCTGTGTACTAGACTATGTTTAGGTACACATATCAGTATGCATTATCATGATGGGTCATGTATCTAGCTATTTCCTTGTCTATGGACCTCCCTATGTATATTTTGAGCTTCAAGGTCCTATCACATGGTGTGGAACCCTTGCCCCAAAGCGTGTGATAGATTTTTCTTTACGGAAACCCAAGTGCTGCAGCCAGGACCCCACATGATGTGTATCTTCTTATTATAATCTGTGTATATTAACACTTAAAAAATCCATGGATCTTATTACATAATCTTTTACTGCACCTTCGACCTCTGATCCAACCATGGCCCCCATGAAGAATCATTAATCTGGTCCGACTAAGCCTTGTCGTCACCACTCACTTGGATCTGGCCGCCAGATTATCATGGGAAAACACTTGGTCATGTCATCCTCTCATTGTACATAAATGTCCACATGATGTAATACAATAAGTTCATGATATTTAGAAACTATCATAAAAAATATATCCCATCATCATCATGAACCTAGATCTATGGAATCAATATGTTGGACCAAAAAATGGGTGCAGAATGATTACTGGGAATTTTTCGAACCACCTTCCCAAAATAACGATGTGGATGATTGAATGAAGAATAGGGGAATAAATGAAAAAATGAGGAAGGAAATTATTTTATGTTTCATATATTGATAAATTATTTTTTATAGAATAGAGAGCATAAAGGTATAAATTAAATACTAATATAAATCCCCATATTCTCATCAAATAATCCCATACTAACAATATGATTGATTCGGGAATCAATCAGTTAGTTGATTAATTAACATTCAGAATATGATAATAAAACATGTATAAATCCAAATAAAATAATTATCCTACCATGATATGTAATTATTCTTGAAAAAGAAATAATCCACATCCTTTTCTTCATAGATATCCTCAATTTATGTTGGCATGGATAATTCTCAATCTATCGATGTTCATCCAAGAAAGATCCTCCACCAGATCCTTTATAAAATTACATTGTTTTGAGGTTAGCCCTGACATTTTCTTATAACTAGATACACATATATGTTCATTAGGATGCTTCATAATCTCAAATTTATATAAATAAATAAATAATTTATTTACTATTTAAGGCTCAAATGACTTTTTTCACAAAAACCTGACATCAACAAATATTATGTCGCTCATAGGGTAAAGAACACATTCTAACCTAAACGACTGTATTATATTTTATATTCCAAGACTCTGTTTAGGTGTTATGAAAACTTTTTTATGAAAACTAGTTTTGTGTGATATTAATATATTTAATCATTATAAAATATAAATTACCAGATCACTAGGATTTGGAATCTTTCGCCATCTCACCCCCCGAATCTGAATATATTACTAGAAATATTTCAAAGATTTACATGGTAATAATCTAGAGATTAGAAATAATAAATTATTATAGATAATATCAATCTATGATGTCACGAACCCTCCCACCAAAGATGCCCCTCCTAAGCTGGCAATGGTGAGAGGGAGATAATGACCCCGAAGTCCCACCTCTAGTAGGCCCAAGAGTGGCGACTAGCACCTAGGGAATGAGTTTTCACAGATATGGGTGTCATTACCCTTTTATTATTTTAAGATCAAGAAATAGGACAAGTGAACCACCAAAAAGGAAAAGAACAAGTGTATATAAATAAACCCAAACCAATCCCACATGCATGTTTAAATAGTTCTGAAACAAGGTACAAGTAAAAGAATGATCAAAAGTACAATACCAAAAGAAAACAAGAGTACAACAACTGCAACAACTCCAACTGTCCGACTAGTAGGGTCCTGCACGGCCCTGGTAGTCCTCTTGGAAACCTGAAAGTAAACGTAGGGTGAGCATACAATTATACACAGTAGGGAAACCTAAAGCTCTCGTGCACAAGTGGGGAGACATCCTAATGTCCCGTGAGAACAACAGAAGAAACCTATCAAGGAATTCTATCCACCCAAACTCACCAGCCACACTCACCAAAAACACAATCACAACAGGTAGTAGTACATAAGAAGAAAGAGTATTGGGTACCCCGCACCATTTCCCACTAGTTAGCTACTCTTCATAAAGGCGAATGTCCTGACGCTACCACACTCTTCTCGCCCGCACACACCTGGGCCTCCGGAACCACACATCCCGCCCAAACACACCTGGGCCTCAAAACCATGTATCCCTCCTATACAAACCTGGGCCTCACAACCACGTATCCTGCCCGCACACAACTGGGCCTCATCCCGAAGGTTCTTGGGAAATAGTAAAACCTTCCCGAAGAGACTTGGGCTAAAACCACCCCAATCAAAACCTACTCAAAGAGTCTTGGGTGTAAGGTCGCCTCAATCCATCACAACCTCTGGAAGAAGGAGCAGGAAGAAGCTATTAACTATGGTAAAACACCCTCTCCCATTAAATGAGAGTGTTCGACACTAAGTGCTCAACATGGGTGGGGTACGACAAAACACAAAGATACAGATATATATATATATATATACCAAACACTCAGCCCAACCTATGGCTTCTAAACAGAGAACTGAGCATGTGCCTCGGCACAGATACTACGAAGCATGCATACAACAAAAAACCCAACCCCATTTAGGTTTTCATGTTTCAACAGAATTAGATTATTTGTTCCTTAACTACTGGGCAACTATCCATAACCATCCACATTGATCGTTCGTAAAACATATCCCCGCCATCAACAAATGAAGTTAGGAAAACTCAAGCAACACAACCTAGTCCTTCATATTAACCAAACAACCCCATTGATTATTATTCCCGTTCCATTACCATGCCCCACCATTCATTGACTCCCCCACTTCTATTTAGTATTCACAACCCATAGTTTGTTCACATTCCAACACATAACTGTTCACATTCAAGACCATCCCTGCAGCCCCACTGCCAACCACCATACCCACAACCACACCGCACATCATCATCCCTTGATACGACTTATCACAGCCCTACTGCTCAACCGATCCCCAAAAACCTACAAAACACCCCCCCCCCCCTTCACACACCACGTAACCAAGACAAAACCCACATGTACATTATTCCATTTTGTTCAACCGGGGTGATCACACAAGGGTTCCGGATTTTAAATCATCCAAATTTATGCGATTAACCAAATTTCCACATTCAACTAAGTTTCCATCCACAAAAACAGTATAGAAAGATAGGGAAAAATTTAATTGTGCAAGCAAAGGCCACCAACGACCGTGATTTTCAGTAGGCATATGATTATTCAATTCAAAACATAATATCACAGGATATAAAGATAAACATAAAAACTTTCCCATCCCCATTCTTTAACCAGTTATTATCTTCGTTTATTGGTTCAACCATTTCTTATGAAAACAAGAGGATACCCACCCCACATGATGCACTTATTAGAGAGACGATGGTAAGATCCCTACCTCAACAGGTTCTTATCACAACGCTCCCCTGGATCTACTTTAGAAGACGTTCGTCGGCGTCTGTCACTTCTGTCGAGTCCCGGAAAAACCTCCTCGAGTAGAAGTTTGGAAGGAAAGGCCAAAGGAAAGACAACAGATCCAAGCTCATAAGTTCCGCCTCGTCGTTACGATTCTGTGGCCACTGACAGATCATAAATCGGAGCTCGAATGAAGAAGTTATGGAAGAAAACGATCCTTCGAGTATCTTGGGAGAGCTCTGCTCAGAGGAATGGGGAGGAGAGGGGTGATTTGAAAAGGAGCAGGGGACCCCTCCTTTTATAGGCGAGAAAAACAAAAGTACACGGCGTGTACTTTATGGTACATGACGTGTACTCGGCCATTTCACACGGTCACCACGCGGCTTCCAACACGACCTTTAACGCGGCACACGACCATTGACCGGTCAACACACGGTTTGAGGGTAACGCGTACGCGGGGAGGGACTACACGGCGTGTAGTATGGGGTACACGACATGTACCTATTTATTTCACATGGCAAGGACACGGCTCCAACACAGCACATATCTGTTGACTGGTCAACACACGGTTTGAGGGTAACGCGTACGCGGGGAGGGAATACACGGCATGTAGTATGGGGTACATGGCATGTACCCATTTATTTCACATGGAAAGGATATGACCTTCAACACGGGGTATACCCGGAAATATGGTACACGACGTGTACTCACACTACACGGCGTGTACTTAGAAAATTCTCGAAAGTGTGGGAAAAGTCCATTTTACCCCCGAAACACTTCATGACCTTATTTTTGACAAAGGAATGGGCCGGAGAGGTTCGGGCCATTACATCAGATACCTCTTAAAACATTATTGTCCTCGAGAGGTCAAAAACCAACCCGGAGGAACCCAACAAGATACCTCTTAGGGTTCTCATTATAACAGGAACCCAACCAACAACCCTAATCATAGGTGTTAGGAATTCCTTCTCCTATGTCAACATATTATCCGCTATAGGCGGCACTGACTTGCCTGCACGGATTTAAATCACATCCTCATTAATGAATCTCTATTAAGGATTGGGCCTTCCCACTTCCATATATTAGGATTTTCCAACTTGCACTACCCCCAACACCACACAACCAACACATTTCCTGAACATGTGGTTCGGGGAAAATTCCTTCTCCTATGTCGGGATATTATCCACTTTAGGCGGAACTGACATGCCTGCATGGGTTCAATAGTATCCTCATTAATGCGTCTCGATTAAGAGTTAGGTTTTTCCCTTTCCCCACACATCCGGACATGCTACACACTTCCAGAGAACAAGGAAATC
The DNA here is from genome assembly GCA_963277665.1 of Viscum album. Taxonomy (NCBI): domain Eukaryota; kingdom Viridiplantae; phylum Streptophyta; class Magnoliopsida; order Santalales; family Viscaceae; genus Viscum; species Viscum album. The sequence goes on from OY728160.1 coordinate 2,011,853,511, forward strand.
AAAAGTCTCACAACCGACAAGCCAAGCATTCCATATATCAAAGGTACAGAGTATAACATCAAAACAAAGCTCAGAAGAACAAGGGAAAACACAAGTCAAAACAACTCTGGGTACTGAGCGTGCATGTGGGCCTCCCGCTCCTAAGTTCTCTCCTCAAGGCCGCCATGCCTCCACAATACACGAACCAAGGGAATGGTTCGTCCACGGAGCACCTTCTCTTTACGATCCTTGATTCTGATTGGTCATTCCTCAAAGGTCCCATCATCTCCCATATCTAAATCTCACCAGTCGATAACGTGAGAGTCGTCATGTAAGTATCAACGTAGCTGGGAGACGTGGAAGACATCATGAACCTTCTCCAACTGAGGTGGCAGGGCTAGCTGATATGCCACCTTGCCGACTCGCCTCAGCACCTCAAAAGGTCCGATGAACCTAGGTGAGAGCTTGCTCCCTTTCCCAAACCTCCACTACCCCCTTAGAGGGGAACCCTTCAAGAACACGTGATCTCCCACCTCGAACTCCAAGGGCCTCATCTGAAGATCAGCATAAGACTTCTGTCGGTCCTGAGCCGCATTCATCCTCTCACGTACAAGATGGAATTTCTCTGTGGTGCTCTACAATACCTCTGGCCCAAGAGCACCTGTCTCACCAAACTCTTCCCAGCAAATGGGTGAACGACATGGTATCACATACAAAGCCTCAAATGGTTTCATGCCAATATTATATTGGAAGATGTTGTTGTAGGAAAACTCTACTAAAGGCAAGTATCGTACCCATGATCCTCCTAAATCCAGAACGCATGCTCGCAACATGTCCTCCAACGTCTAGATAGTCCGCTCTGTCTGTCCATCGGTCTGGGGGTGGAAAGCAGTGCTAAGGCGTATCTGGGTGCCAAAATAATTTTGTAACCACCTCCAGACATGTGAGGTAAACCGAGTATCCCTATCTGAGATGATAGTCTTCGGAACTCCATGTAAACGCACCACCTCGTCTACATACCTCTGTGCTAATGTACTCACAAGGACCGAATCCTTAATTGCTAAGAAGTGAGCTGATTTCGTCAGTCGATCCACCACTACCCAAATAGAATCATAACATCCCTGAGCTCTGTGTATTCTTTGTGACGAAGTCCATCAGGATGTCATCCCACTTCCACTCAGGGACATCTAAAGGATGCAACTAACCACAGGGAACATGGTGTTCAACCTTCACTTGCTGACACACTAGGCATTTAGCCACAAACTGAACCACCGCCCGTTTCACCCCGGGCCACCAAAACTATTCCCTTAGGCCTCGATACATTTTTGGAACTCCTGGATGTACTGGAAAGTCTGATCTATGGAACTCATGGAGAACTCCCTCATGCATCGCCTCCGGAACAAACATCCTTACATGAAAAAGAATCCGATGTAGGCTGTCCTCTAACCATCCTTCTGGAGAATTTCCCTAATCGATACGACCCCACATCACTTCAGCCATAGAGTCCCCCCACTAAGACTCTTCCACTTGCTGCAACAAGGAAGACTGCACTGTCATCTGAAACAAACAGCCTCTAACACCGTCTACCCTGGCATCGAAGTGCAAGGCAGCCAACTCTCCCATCGCTTTCCAAGCATCAGCGGATTCCCGAACCACTTCCTTATGTGACTTTCTGCTCAGGGAATCAGCTAAAACGTTTCCCTTACCTTCAGTGTAAGAGATCCCGAAGTCATAGTCTTGGAGAAACTCGACCCATCTCTGCTGCCGTAAGTTCAGGTCACGCTGAGAGAAGATATAACGCCGGCTCTTGTGATCTGAGAAGACCACAAAGTGCTCCCCAAAGAGGTAATGTCACCAAAACATCAGTGACAACACTACTGTTGCAAGATCTAGGTCATGGGTGGCATAGTTACGCTCATGAGGGCGTAACTGCCTAGACCCATAACAGATCACTCCCTTCTTCTGCATAAGCACACACCCCAGACCAAGGCCAGAAGAATCACAAAACACCTCATACAACAACCCTTCCTTTGGAAACCTGAGTAGGAGAGAAATTACAAACATCTCCTTCATGTAGTCGAAAGCCTTCTGGCACTGCTCGCTCTATAGGAAGACCTGGTTCTTCCTAGTCAAAGCTGTTAATGGATCAGCAACTCGAGAGAAGTCCGAAACGAACCTCCGATAGTAACCTACTAACCCAGAGAAATTACGAACTTCTTCCACGCTCTTGGGTACAGCCCAAGAAACAACTGCCTTCACCTTCGACTGGTCCACTGACACTCCATGCTGAGATACTACGTGCCCAAGGAAGTGTACTTATTGTGTCAAGAACTTACACTTCAACAATTTCCCATAAATATGGTGGTGTCGAAGGACTTCCAAGACTAACTTGAGATGCTCAATGTGCTCCTCCTCTAATCTTGAGTAGATTAGGATTTCATCGATAAACACAACGACGAACCAGTCCAGAAACTCTCGAAAGACAAAGTTCATAAGTCCCATGAACACAACTGGTGCATTCGTAACTCCAAACGACATCACTACAAACTTGAAGTGCCCATACCTGCACCTAAAAGCCGTCTTCGAGATGTCACTGTCCTTTACCCTCAGCTGATGATATCCAGATCGTAGATCAATCTTAGAAAACCAACCTCCTCCCCTCAGTTGGTGGAAGAGATCATCTATCCTTGGAAGGGGGTAACAGTTCTTGACTGTTACCTGGTTCAACCTTCGGTAGTCTATGCATAGCTTGAGACCACCATCTTCCTTCTTCATGAACAAAACTGGAGCACCCCATGGCGATACACTGGGTCGAACAAAACCCTTCTCCATCAGATCGTCAATCTGAATTCGCAACTCCCGCAACTCCGAAGGTTCTATGTGATAAGGGACCATCGAAATCAGGCGGGCACCAGGCTGTAAGTCTATCCCAAACTCAACGTCACGTCTGGGGGGGGGGTAGAGTCACAACATCCATGGGGAAAACATCGAGGAATTCCCCAACAACCTCCGAGAAATCCATCATCTCTGTATCAGATGGAACCACTGATAACCCTCCTAACATGGAAAGAAGAGGATCCACACACCGGCTTCCCACCTGATAGCTCCTCCGGCCAACAAAAGCTACACGTTTCCCATCCACGTCGGAGCACATGACCCTTATTCGGAAGCAGTAGATAATGGAACTAACAGAAAACAACCAATCAATGCCTAGGATGAAATCATATGGCAACATCTGTAATAGAAAAAGGTCCCCACTAGATCGATGTGGTCCCAACGTTAGCCCACATCCCCGGAAAACACAAGATACGCTGGTCTGGCCTCCAACTGGTGTACTCAGCACCAATGGTTCAGAAAGTCTCTCTTTGTCTCGTCCCAAAGCATGGGCTAGACCAGGTGCAACAAAGGAGTGAAAATCTCCCGAATCAATCAAGGAAGAAATGAGAGTGTTGAACAAACAAATCGTACCTCGCACCACCTATGGTCCTGACGGAGCTGCCAACTCTTTTGCGTGCAACTGTCCACACCCAACTCCTCTGCCTCTCTGATGTCGACCACCTCCCCGACCAAGCCCTGGCCAAGGTCCCTAGGGAGCACCCTGAGGTCGGCCTCCGCCTGCAAAGTCTGCCCTCGGAGGAGCACGGTCCTGCTGCTGGAAGGGCCTCGCCGGCAACTAGTGCTGCTGAGACGGGCGCTGAACCTGCCCACCTCCACCGTACTGAGCTCGGGTTAGGCACCGAATCTAAACGTGCCCGAAACCTCCACAAGAAAAACACTTCGGTCCTAGGCTCGTGGAAAAGGGACGAGGACCCGAAGATCTGAACTAGAACTACTGGGGCCTACTCCCCACTGGCCTGAACCTGGAAGGTCTCATCACAGGAGACCTGCTGTTGACTGCCTTCCCCTTCGACGAACCTGGCTGGATCCCCTCACGTGGTGCACCTCCCTACGAGTGAATCCTCTCTAAAACCTCTGCCTTCTTCTGTATTTCCAAGTACGTCGGAAGGGTGAAGGGATTGCCAACATACTGGAACGAAGGACAAAGCGCCTCCTCCAAACGTCTCTCCCGAGACTCCTAATCCGAAAAGAGATCCAGAGCTAATCGCATGAGATCTATGAACTTGATCCCCAACTCTCATACAGACATACTCCCCTGCTGAAGGGAGAGTAACTCCTGCCGCTTCTACACCTTGATCATGGAAGAAAGGAATTCCTATCGGAATTCCTTCCTAAAGTAAGCCCACAAAACCTCTGCCTCTATCCCTTCTCCGAGGTAGAGCATCAACCACTGTCGCACCGCACCTCTCAGCTGACTGGCTTCTAGGGGAACCCAGTACTCCCTCAGAACACAAATCAAGGTAAAAGTGATCCATGTCTCCTCAAGCCACCCCTCCGTCTCCATATCTGAAGTAATACCCTCATAGTTCTTGAGGGTTTTCCAATGGAAAGAATGAATAGTCTTCTGCCACTGGTTATCTTGCTCCTCTCAGTAAATCCTCAACAGATCGACCGCCTGAATCTGCTGGGCCTTGGCTGTCTGAGCCACCAGGGGACAACGTCCAGGTTCCATAACTGTATGGTAAACAAAGATCTTATAAGGCCATGTAGTAAGGAAATTTCTCAAGGTTTTATTTTATCATTTTTATTTCAATTTCCTTCCCAAAACACCCAAATCAAGTAAAAAACAATCATTATGATGCATGTACCTTTCCTAGGGTCTCTACCTTGCAATCAATGTAGTCTCACTTGGTTGTTTGGTAGGCTCAGAGTCCTTGCATCGGATCACGGGGGCCCCTAAAATCCTGTGTCCTAGCTGGTCTTCCCTATCCTATGTCACGCAACATGATTAACCAACACTATTTCCCTACCATCCCATGCAATCCTCAATGTTCCTAACTCCAGACTCCATCCTATCTCTCAACATCTCTCTGATACCATTCTGTCACGACCCCATCCCACCAAAGGTGCCCCTCCTGAGCTGGCAATGGTGGAAGGGAGATAATGAACCCCGAGTCCCGCCTCCAGTAGGCCCCGGAGTGGCGACTAACACCAAGGGAATGAGTTTTCACAAATATGGGAGGCATTACCCTTTTATTATTTTAAGATCAGAAAATAGGACAAGTCAACAACCAAAAAGGAATAGAACATGTGTATAGAAATAAACCCAAACCAATCCCACATGCATGTTTAAATATTTCTAAAACAAGGTATAAGTAAAAGAAATCTCAAAAGTACAATAAAAAAAGAAAACAAGATTACAAAAACTACAAAAACTCCAACTGTTCAACTGGTAGGGTCCTGCACGGACCTGGTAGTCCTCCTGGAAACCTGAAAGTAAACGTAGGGTGAGCATACAAATATACTCAGTAGGGAAACCTAATGCTCTCGTGCACAAGTGGGGAGACATCCTAATGTCCCTTGAGAACAACAGAAGAAACCTATCAAGGAATTCTATCCACCCAACCTCACCATCCACACTCACCAAAAACACAATCACAACAGGTATTAGTATATAAGAAGCAAGAGTATTGGGTACCCCACACCATTTCCCACTAGTTAGCTACTCTTCCTAACGGTGAACGTCCTGACGCTACCACACTCTTCCCGCCCGCACACACCCAGGCCTCAAGAACAACACATCCCGCCCGTACACACTTGGGCCTTACAACCACGTATCCCATCCGCAAACACCTGGGTCTCACAACCACTTATCCCGCCCGCACACACCCTGGCCTCATCCCGAAGGTTCCTGGGAAATAGTAAAACCTGTCCGAATAGTCTTGGGCTAAAACCACCCCAATATAAACCTACCCGAAGAGTCATGGGTGTAAGGTCGCCTGAAGCCATCACAGCCTATGGAAGAAGGAGTAGGAAAGAGCTAGTAACTATGGGAAAACACCCTCTCCCATGAAATGGGAGTGTTCGACACTATGTTCTCAACATGGGTGGGGTGCGACAAAACCCAAAGATACAGATATATAGATGTAACAAACACTCATCCCATCCTATGGATTCTAAAAAGAGAACTGGGAATGTGCCTCAGCACTGCTACTAAAAAGCATGAATACAACAAACAACCCAACCCCATTTAGGTTTTCATGTTTCAACAGAATTATTTTATTAGTTCCTTAGCTACTGGGAAGATATCCACAACCAACCACATCGATCTTTCGTAAAACATATCCCTTCCATCCACAAATAATGTTAGGAAAACACAAGCAACACAACCAAGTCCTTATTATTAACCAACCAACCCCATTGATTATTATTCCCGTTCCATTACCATGCCCCACCATTCATTGACTCCCCCACTTTTATTTATTATTCACAACCCATAGTCCATTCACATTCCAACCCATAGTCCGTTCACATTCAAGCCCATCCCTGCAGCCCCACTGCCAACCACCATAACCATAACCACAACCACACTTCACATCATCATCACTTGATACGACTTATCACGGACCCGCTGCTCACCCGATCCACAAAAACCTACAAAACACCCCCCTTTCACACACCACGTAACCAAGACAAAACCCACATGTTCATTATTCCATTTTGTTCAACCGGGGTGATCACAGAAGGGTTCCAGATTTTAAATCAGCCAACTTTACATGATTAACCAAATTTCCACATTGAATGAAGTTTCCATCCACAAAAAGGTCTATAAAGATAGGGAAACATTTAATTTTGCAATAAAAGGCCCCCATCGACCATGATTTTCAGTAGGCATATGCCTATTCAGTTCAGAACATAATATCACAAGATATAAAGATAAACATAAAAACTTTCCCATCCCCGTTCTTTAACCAGTTATTATATTCGTTTATTGGTTCAACCGTTTCTTATGAAAACAAGAGGATACCCACCCCACATGACACACTTATTAGAGAGACGAAGGTAAGATCCCTACCTCAACAGGTACTGATCACAATGCTCCCCCGGATCAACATTAGAAGAAGTCTGTCGGCGTCTGTCACTTCTGTCGAGTCCCGACAAAACCACCTCAGGTGGAAGTTGGAAAGGAAAGGATGAAGGAAAGACAAGGGATCCAATCACAGAAGTTCCACCTCGTCGTTATAATCCAGTGGACACTGACGGATCATAAATAAGAGCTCAGACGAAGAAGTTATGGAAGAAAAGGAGCCTTCGAGTCTCTTGGGATAGCTCTACTCAAAGGAATGGGGAGGAGAGGGGTGATTTGAAAATGAGGAGGGGACCCCTCCTTTTATAGGCGAGAAAAACAAAAGTACACGGTGTGTACTTTATGGTACATGACGTGTACTTGGCTATTTCACACGGTCACCACGCGGCTTCCTACACGGACTTTAACGCGACACACGACCATTGACTGGTCAACACACAGTTTGAGGGTAACGCATACACGGGGAGGGACTACATGGTGTGTAGTATGGGGTACATGGCGTGTACCCATTTATTTCACACGGCAAGGACACGGCTCCAACACGGCACATGGCCGTTGACTGGTCAACACATGGTTTGAGGGTAACGCGTACGCGGGGAGAGAATACACGGTGTGTAGTATGGGGTACATGGTGTGTACCAATTTATTTCACATGGCAAGGACATGGTCTTCAACATGGGGTATACCCGGTAAGATGGTACATGACGTGTACTTACAAAATTATGGAAAAGTGTGGGAAAAGTCCATTTTACCCTCCAGAACACTTCGTGACCTCTTTTTGACAAAGGAATGAGCCGAAGAGGTCCGAGCCATTACACATGATTACTATGTGATTAGAATGGTAATTGATTCCTAGTTTGTAGTGATGAAATTTGGGTTGTTGGTCAAGACAATAGTTATCATTAATGTATTTGGAAGGATAGATTTTATTTTAATGGTATTGTGATGTAATAATAATTATGTTTTATCATTTATTATTATCCACCACCTGAGTTAGATAACGTGTATGACACCCTTATTTGGCCTTTATTTCTAGGTGTTTTTCCATCATCTGAGATGTTGTTGATACATATGTCTTATTACTCCCCTACCCCACTCATTCTTGTATAGGTAGTACAATATGTAGAGATATTTGGGCTATTGTGGACTATAGTTATTGGATATATAGTCATACTAGTTTTAGAGGATCATGGTCATGAAATAAATTTCTATGAAGGCTATGGAGGTATAAGGATATAGTGTATACAAGTATCTAGGATATAATGGATTGCAGTATTTACATTTGTATTTCTATATGTGTTTTAATGGATTACGGTACATTTCATGTATTCATGAACTCTAATATCTATTGATATACTCTGTAATTATGTGGATGGGGTTGGGAGATATTCACACATATGTTCATTATGACTTATGGAGGGGATAAGAGTACTAGGATATAAGACATCAATGTTTTGGGCCATTGGTTCAAAGGGGAATGTGGAACTAGTATACTAGTCTTCCATATATGCATTTTGATATTATGTTACCCACTATTGTGAATTACCCAGTGAGAGTTACTTGGTGAGGATGAGAACATATTTTTCCAAAATTTTTTAATTAGTTGGTTTCACTTTTTATTCACTGATGATTTTGTATGCTTCTTTAACATTTTTATGATAGATTTTGAGGAGGATCATACTAATTATAATTTCATAGTCACTTATATATATATATATATATTAGATCTATAGGTGGAATTTGGTAATTGATTTGGGCCTTTCTATATAATAGAGTTCATATGAGTGTCTTGGAGTATTTCTCATTTTTTATAGTTTGTATGAAGTTACTTATATTCTGATTGGTTATTTATTAACATGGATTTTATTAGAGAATTTCTTATCATTTCATGGGAATATTGAAGGTAATATGTACTATATATGTTTTTAGTACCATTTGTGGTAGTCTCCAACCCGTAGCGTATTTGAGGTGCGATTTGGGGGTTACTCCCTTCTTTACTACTAACCCAAAGGGGTAATAGTGGGGGAAGATCATTAGAAAGTGGTATCGAATCTTTTATTTGTGAGATCAGATAGATTTTAGGGATATTCATTGGAGATAATTCAATGGTTTGGTAGGGAAAATATATTAGTTAAACTTATTACGTGATATAAGTAATAGAGTCCGACTAAGAAATAGGTGATTAGGCCCTCCTATGATTCAATGTAAGCCCCATATGATATCTGAATCTTTAAAGAAAGGTTATACATCTTGTATGGTAAAGGCCTATGTAAGGATTGTGTATCATGATTTTCTATGATTATGATTGAATTTGGTAGATGTGGGGAAGTAATATGAATCTTAATTAATCAATTTCCCATACTCTATATTTGAAATTGAGGATTTACATAATGTTTTGATATTTTATAGGGATGAATCCTTGTTGGAATCCTCATTGGGATCATGCCAGTGATGTTCTGTAGAATAAACCAAAAAATATATGAAGAGATGAATTAGATGAAGATTATGATTGGATGAACATGATTGATGATTTATAGAAATAATAGATTATATAATAATGATATAATTGTTTCTAATTAGATGATCCATGCATGTTTGGATGTGGTAGTGATTTCTTTCAGTCTAATATATGTTAGGAAGGAGTACTGTATTTTTCGTGATTTTATTATATTTTTGGGAGCTAATATTTATTGGTGGGTTTTATTCCATTATAATAATGAGGTGTTAGAATTTATGTGATAAAAATTCTATAATAAATTCTTTTATGATTTCCCTAATTTAACTATGAATGTGACACATTTATGGGAGACAATTTCACTTTTCTAGTAGAGTTCCAATGCATGAGAGTTTGGGATTCAGTTCAATAACCTCCTAGAAAATTCTCTAGACCCCCTTATTGATAAAGAAACTAGAGTGACACATTTTGAGAAGGTGTTTAATTCAGAGTTCCAGTGGCAGGTCATGACATTCACATTACTTATGTTCTTTTGGGGGTTGTGGCCTTCAAAATATTGATTATCTGAACTTCTTTAGTAGTTAGTGTGGAGCTGGTGTCCAATATTAGGTTCAACTATTTCAATATTATTCTTTAATTTAGAAGTACAAAAAGGGATCTCTAGGTATTTTTCATTAGTAATGATACAGAGTGAGTAGATTTCTGATCTATGATTCCCCTTATCCTTATGAAAATAGGGCATAACATGGTAGTGGAGGTGGTTCAAATTAGGACTAGTGATTTCATATAGTATGATGTGGTTAGATTCAAACTATATAATAGCTAATGATAGGAATTAAATTTGTCTTTTAGGGTACCATAGTTCAGTTTTCTACATGGGCGTATGCTTTGTTTGATCTAGAAGCTATAGAATCACTCATTGTATCCACTCCAGTCGAGGATTATAGAATTGAGGTAGATAGGACACTGGTTCTCTTCGTGGTAACTATACCAGTCAGAGATTTAGTTATATTCTATGATGGAAATAGTTTTTTTTATTTTAGGGTAGCATAGGCCTTTGGGAAAATTCCTATATTTGATAATATAAGAATATGATTTCATCCCTAATATGTTTTTGAAATGATTGATACCAGATATCATTTATTGTTTCATAAGGAGATCCATATTCATTGATAAATATATGTTGTGTGTTTAAATTTTATAATGATAAATACAATATTGAGTTAAATGTAGGTTTATCCCATATTTTTTTAGGTCATTGGAGGGAACTTGAATGCCTTTTTGGAAGTAGTTGTAACATTACTCATTGATGACTAATCATGTTTCAGATAGAATTAGAGTGGCATGTCACAAAAATCTCAATGTCTATATATTGGATTATCCCTTTTGATATGTGTAAGTTATAAATTCATATTAATTATTTTCTATCGATAGGCTTTATTTAACCTAGTGAATCACCTTAGGGAACATTTGTCTTGTCCACAAAGAAGGTGGATAATAGTATGTGGTTGTGTACTAATTATCATCACTTGAATCAGGTGATAATGAAGATCCTCTATCCCCTCACAGAGATTGATGACATATTGAATCATATGAAAGGATATTACAGGTTCTAAAATATCTATTCATAGCTAGGTTATCATCATATGTGGGTAAAAGATGAAGCTATTACAAAGAATTAATTCAGGTGTTTTTATGGGAACTATGAGTTTTTTTAATTCCCATTAATTTTAGGAATGTTATATCCATATTTGAAACACCCCATAATGTTAATGGGTTAATGGACTAAATGTTACTACCCATTTTTAAAAGGTGTGCCATTATTTTTGGGAGCCAGCCAGATTATAAGTCCATAGAAAAGTGAGACTTGACCTAGAGTAGTTTCTATATGGTAAATCTTCTTGGAAGATTCCTAATGTGTGTATGAGTGAGGTCAAAGTACATTTAAAGAACATGTGTTGTCTTGTGGGTACAATATTTATTATAATGATCCCTTTAGGAATGTATGCAGGGGTAATATCCTATGGTGTTCTAGAAAAGAAACTAAGGAATTATAGGAGACCCATGGGGTTAGAGGTCTTGTTTCATGGCCTGGGGAGGTAGGATTTTAAAAAAAGGTATCAGAGAGGGTACATTGATTTAAGTTTAGTGGAACTTCCTAGGTTTAAATGTATGGTCCACAATGTGATCATTTTTATCTAAATGGGAGGATAATGTAAATACCCATAAGTTTAAAGGTCTGAAGGAATCAAAGTTAATTCCTATGGTAATTACATGCACCTTTCTTTTTTAGATCATTCCAAATTATAACTTCATAGTAAAGAAGCCTCAGATTGGATTAGTTTTAAGATGGGTCACCTCTAATATTGTTTCCTAGAGTGTGTGTGAGTGAAGAAAATATCACACTTAAAGAATATTTTTTGGCCTTGGGGGATAGTCTTTAGTCTAATGATCTATTCAAGTGCGTCTAATGTGGTAATAGCCTATAGTGTACTGGGAAGGAAATGAATGTATTATAGTAAACTCGTGGTGTCGAATAACCAGGTTCCTGGCCTGAGGAGGCTAGGTCATGAAGAAAATTCATGGGACTAATGAACTCTATGTTTGGTAAGATTCTTGATTTATTTTTTTGGTATAAATTTATATCAACCTTGTGTATTTTGATTCTAAGGAAGATCATATAGATAATATTCTGGCCATTTTAGAGGTTTTTGGAATTATTTTCTATTTGAGAAGCTACTAATTATAATTTCATTCCCATGATGTGAATTTATTAAGATATTTTATCTCTTAGTAGTGATTACTTTTATATATTTTGAATATTGTGGTGGTTATTTCTTGGGTATCCCCCCGATAATGTTATAGATTTTTGGAGTTTCCATAGTATTATAGACAATTATGGGTGGATTATTCTGAATTTTTATCGAACTATGTATCATATTATGTCCTTGAATAAGTCTTTTGTGTGGAATGGATAATGGATGACATGTTTTTCGTATACGATAGAGTGGATTGTTATTACACCTAATCTCTACTTTCCAGAGAATGGAGTTATGTTTGAGATTTTTTAATGATTAAAGGCATGGATTTGGTTTTTTTGATGTATTAAAAAGAAATAATATTATATGGGTATTGAATTTTATAACCCCATGAACATAATTTCACTTCCCATGATCTCAACACTACTGGAAATTTAAACTATAGCCACAGACCTATATCCATGGTTTTATAAGTCTGTGGCTATAGCTTGGTTATACCCACGGTTCAATTTTCATCCGTGAATACATTTTCGTTTTGATTTTTATTTCCAGATTCCTATTGGGTTCCTCCTTCCCCAATATGAAACCCTCATTGCGACACCCTTCTCCCCCCGACGACCTCTCCTCCTCCCGACAAACTCTCCTCCTCTCGAGGACCTCTCTCACCACCCCTCCTCTCTTCCCTCACGACTGTCATCTCTTGCACTCGCTATTGTCGTCTCCCGTTGTCCTTGCTAGCTTCGGTTCCTCCATCCCTGATCACGGTTCCTTCATCCACATCGCAGATTCTCTAATCGCAGCTCGGCTTCTCCATTCAGGGTTTCTCCATCCCTCACGCGGTACTCCCCTCCTCCATACCCTTATTTGGGTGTTCCTCATCCATTCGGTGCATCGGCCGAAGGGTTCCTCCCCTCCTGCACACCCTTTCAGTGCGTTTTCTATTTTTTTCTCCTATTTTGTTGGTTCTTTGAATATTTCTTGCAGTATTTATTATGTTTTGGAAGTTTTTAGTTTGCAGGAGGAGTTCGAGGTTGGGTTTGTGTTTATTTCCAACTTTTTTGTGGCTCTTGTGTGTTGACTGGTATTCTGTGTTCTTCATTGATATTTCATGGTTTATATTTCATTCTAATTCTCATAATTAATCTAGTATTATGGTATTCATGGTTTAATCTATTTACTATCCTATCATTTATTTACTACTCTAGAATTATTATGTTTCTATTTACTATTATGTAATTATTAATATGTTTCTAAGTGTTTTGTGTAATAGACTTTGTATTTCTGAAATTTTCAGAATTCAGAAGTTGGATATTTTAGTCATAAATTCCAAAAGATAGGATTTTCACTATGTAATGAACCTTAAATATCCAATTTTTACCTTTTTATATCAACCATATTCATAGAATACCCTTTTATATGAATATGATAATTCTATAAAGGGTATGTTTATATTTTTCCTTTTTATTATATATTGTTAATCATGTTTTCTGTCTATTTATGTACATGTAAATTACATGGGATATGATTTTGAGTTATAAATTAGTATACCCATTTAATTATTCCATGGGATGGGATGAGGCCTCCACTTTGTATAATCCTTCCCCATTCCATGGGATGGGCTTAGGACCTGACTCCAGAAGTGCACCTGGGTGGGATGGCCTATAAGATTTCCCTACACCTATCCTAGACAATATGTCTTACAATATTTCTATATCTCTAGATTGACATTGATAATGATCCCCATTAAATAATATAAACTTAGGTATGTTGTAATATACATTTTTCTAGTATAGAGAGTTACTTTATATAACTTGTATTTGACTTTCAACTACCTATATACAATTATTTTAATATTATTTTGGTTATTTTTCTAAAAATGTTTTTTTATTTAAACATGCTAATTGGTATACATGTTCACACTTACATTTGGCTATTCACTTGTGATTTGAGGTATTCCATTGGTTCCCTATTGAGTATATAAATTCTTATACCCTACATTAACACTTTACTAGGCATGAAACTTTATGCATTATACTTTAAGTGCCTTTTTAATAATGGATGTTTTGGGAATTGACTAGTCTTTGGTTGATTGAAAGCTATACCCTCTTAGAGATTAGATATTTGGAGGAGCATTCTTTTAATTACTAACAAAAATACAAAAATAGGATTTCATATTGGCATTTAGAAGATAGTTATTTTATAATTGACATAAAAGAAAATTAATGACAGTTATTTAGATAATCAATGTTAAATGAATTTTACCAATGGGTTTTAATGCTTCTTATCTACACATTTCTCTTGAAAGAATGCCCAAGCTAAATTTTTCTATATCTACTGTGTGAAGGTTCAAATCCAATTATTCTACACTAGTAATAATTCTGAACAACTTTGATTGGTTTAATTATTCTATATTCATTATAATGAATTTACTTTGTGGTGTAATGTTTTATCGAGTTGTAATCACACAACTCACACATGGTTGTGCCTCCATCAAAAGGTAGTGTATTGGTTATGCTAACCTAGGAAAAAATTAGTTCATAGTTTCTACTTTATCCCTACAAAAATGCAGGTTTTTGGGTTGTGCCTTCAAGTGTGAAAAAGGTATGTTGGTTTGTTTTGGTTGTTGGGTATGATAACAGAAGATTATAAAGATTTTTCAATCTCCTTCACCATTATGCGGTGTTATACTCCATGATTGAAAGTCAATAATGGAATGACGTCACATCCTTACACTATGATATATGATATGGTTTATATTTTCCATCATCTACCACTAATCAATGGGGTGAGGGGTAAGGAATAAAAGAAAACTGAGAAAAATCACTAAACAACTCAACCACACTAGAAATTCCCAAGGATTTTAGTAGAATGACAACAATGTAGAGTAGGGTAGGATGAAAGTTAGAGTGGGGGACTATTGCGGTATACCGGTACTCATAACATTGATACCACTTCACCACCCATCCATACAATAATTAAAATGGACCACTGAGGTGATGTGGGAATCTTCATTCCTGTATTTGACCCAACAGTTCATAGATATGAGCACGGGTGGGAACAACCAAGTTGATGAGATATCCCTTTTCTAAGGTGACCACCATCATTAAAGTATAGATTCAGACACTAGTTATTATTCTCATCTTCTTACCATTGTAATTGTAAGCCAATTCTCTAATATTAATGCTTGGTATATGATATGGTTTATATTTTCAAAATGTCTCTAAATTTCAATAAATCTTTGTAGATTTAATATAAAACATCACAACTCGTTATGAATTAACCCAAACACTTTTGGGAATTAATTATTATTATCTCTTATATTTCATATAAACTCTTTTTACTATAATCAGTCCTCATTCTTGGAACTTATGTATGAATATTCATGAATTTTTAAAATTTAAAACATTTATGAATTCCCTAAACCATAATTTTAATATATTTGTTATGATTTTTTTATTAACTTGTTATTGATGATTACTTAATATATTATGATACAATACATATAATGTTAAGTCATTTTCTAGATTATTTATTTAGCGTATGTTTACCTTCCTCAGAATGGATAGATACTGGATGTACAACATTGATCGGATCACTGATGAATTTTAGAAGGAGTTACAATATTTTTTGGACTTTGCATTCACTAATGATTCAGATGGCGGATCGATTCGATTCCCATGTTTTTATTGTGTTGGAAGACCATGGTTAACTCGTGAGGAAGTGAGTTACCATATAACTAAAAGTGGTTTCCAAAAAAAATTTCATGTCTGGTATCACAGTGGAGAAAAATCTCAAGTGTTGAATGACATTGATTCAGCGGAAAAGATTGGTATTAAAAATATGATTTCTAATCAGTTTCCTTTTGTTTCTGAAGCTAGATCCTCATGTAGACCAGTGCAAGAGGAAATGAATACTGGAACACAGTTCTCATCTATTAATCAGGATGATGACGTTGAGAGTGTTATAAAGCTGATGGAAGATGCAAATACCCCAGTATATCAAGCATGTGGAAAAATGAGCAAACCTGAGTTTTTAATGTGATTATATCATGGGAAAACAATGTATGGATTTAGTTATACTGTGTTCGACTATCCCCTTACATTTATTAAGGATTTACTGCCTGATGATGCATGTATTCCAGAAAATGATTACATGGCATCAAAGTAGGTTGAAAAATTTGGATTTTCATCTAGTAAGATTCATTCTTGTCTCAAAGACTGTTGTTTGTTCTGGAAGGAGAATGCAGACTTGAGTTTGTGCAAAAAGTGTGACGCATCAAGGTGGAAGACTAATAAAGATGGATCTCAATCTTTCATACCACAGAAAGTGATGTGTCACTTCCCTTTAATTCCCAGGGTTCAAAAAAATTTTATGTCAGAACAAATGGCAAAGAATATGAGATGGAATGCAGATGAAAGAAATAAGGATAATGATGATATAGTGCATCCTGTAGATGGGTTGGCATAGAAGAAATTTGATAGGTTACATCCGGATTTTTTAGCCGACCCATGAAATGTTAGATTGGGATTATCCTGTGATGGTTTCAACCCATTTCTCCAAATTCATACTGCACATAGTACTTGGCCTGTTTTCATTCACATTTATAACTTTCCATCATGGATGTGTATGAAGAAGCTATCCACTTTCATGAGTATATTGATACCTGGACCCAGTGATCCTTGAAATGATATTGATATATACTTTCAGCCATTAATAGAGGAGTTAAATGAGTTTTAGATTATTGGTGCACAAGTGTATGATGTATTCAAAAAGGAGTACATTATGTTTCTTGCAGCTTTATTATGGACGATAAATTATTTCCATGCCTACGGAATGATGTATGGTTGGAGTACTAAAGGGAAATTATCCTGTTCTATTTTAATAAAAAATACACGTTTCCGAAGATTAAAGTTTTGACAAACTTTCAGCTTCATAGGGCATCGACGTTTTCTACCAATGGATCATCCATACAAGAAAAATCGGAGACAATTCGATAATGCCATTGAGATAGATGAGACACCTCAACGAATGTCAGGGACTGATATTGTTAAAGAAATTGATGATTTGAATTATTTTCTTGGAAAAATTCAATCAAATATCAGAAAGCAAAAGCATGCTAATTCGAATTCCAATAGAAATTGGAGAAATAAAATCATATTCTTTGAGTTGCCGTATTGGTCATCGAATTTATTACGTCATTGTTTGGATGTAATGCATATCCAGAAAAACATTTGTGATATGTTAGTTTCTACTATTTTAAATGTCAAAGGAAAAACAAAAGATGATTTGCGGTGTCGTTGTGATTTGATTGATTGGGTTATAATAGAAAGACTTCATCCTAAGTTAATTGATCAAAATAAGTGGAAAGCCCCTATTGATTTTTATTCGATGAAAAATGTGGAGAAAAAAAAATTTCTTCAGGTCTTGGAAAGTTTGAAGGTTCCAGATGGTTATTCATGTAATATTTTGAAAAGGGTGAATACACAAGATGTGAAACTCAAATCTCATAAAACCCATGTTTACCATGTCTTGTTAGATGGGTTTATTCACATTTCCTTTCTCCATTTACTTTCACATAATGTTAGAGTTGCGGTGATTAAGTTAGGTCAATTTTATCGAGAACTTTGTGCCCAAATATTGAGCAGAAGTGTTGTTCAGAAATTGCAGAGAGATGCACCGATTATTCTTTGCGACTTGAAGAAAATTTTCCCACCGTATTTTTTTCACATGTATGTTTCATTTTAATGTGAATATTCCCACTAAAGTTCTCTTTGGTGGTCCTGTTTCGAGTCAGTGTATGTATCCTACCGATAGAATGATTTTTACATTGAAATCTTATGTGAGAAATAAATATCATCCTAAAGGCTCTATTGTGAAATGCTATTTAGCACAATAATGCATGGATTTCTGTTCATCAAACTTGGCTAACGTCACTAAAAGGTCGAATCGACTAATGATAACTGAAGATGAGCAATATGATCCCATTGAGCCTGCATTTCCTTAACTTCCCCAAACACAGGGAATATCTGGATCATACTCGTTGTGTACTTTAAGTAGGGAAGAGTGGGAAATGGAACATCGCACAGTATTATTCAACTGTGGTGTGCTTGATGATTATATGAAGCAAGTAAACTAATAAATATGTATTTTTTTCATTGTGTGATTTCTTTATATCTTCTGACATTTTAATGCTTTCATATCTATAGAGAACATTTAGAAATTATAAAAAAGAGACATCACTCTCTATCTACTAAGAAGAAGGAACTTTTTCACAGCAAAGAATTTTCTGCCTAGTTATAGTCAAAGGTAATAGATTTCTTTTGATTCTTCTCATAACATAATCACATGTCTCTATTTAATATTCTATGTTGGTATCTTTTAGGTTTTAACTCTACCAACGATTGATGTATCAGATGAAATAAAAGCATCGTCCTTTGGTCCAAATGATGTGGTACGTGATTGTAAGTCAATGGTTGTCAATGGATTTAAATTTTTTATAAATAGTTGTGAAAAAAATGGCAACACAGCATGACGGTGTCACGATAAGCACCATAACATATTTTTATGCGAGTGCATCAGACAGGCAGCCTCGATTAGAAAATATATCATATTACGGTGTTATTGAAAGAATCATTTTATAAGATTACTATGCACATGGTCGTGTCTCAATGATGAGATGCATGTGGTTTGATTAAATGACACGACAAGGAATACATATTGATAACTATGGATTTAGAGTGATTTATATGAACCACTAGCTTCGTACCGATGAACCTTATATTATTGCGTCACAAGCTAAACAGGGGTTTTATATAAGTTACCCGTCACAACCACAAGTTGGTGTTATTGTTGATGTTATTCCGAGACATATTTTTGAAGAAGGCATGGATTCCAATGATGTTGTGGATGAACCTGTCGGTATTTATTCGAATGTTTCATTTGATTATACTGATGATGCAATTGTTAGAACAGATTGTGAACCAGAAATTGTCACAGACCTCACATAGCGTTGACACATTTGTAAGTATTTACATGATATTATTGCAACATTGTATGTGTTTTTTTAACTTCCATACATGATATCAAAATAACTAGTATATTTTATACCATTATCGAATATAAAACTATTAAGATCCTGACCAATTTATGTTTAACCACTTCTATAGTAAATCTTGAACATTGAAAAGTCTTGATATTTTATCAATATAAATATCACACATGAAAATTTATCTCATTGTTTTATGATACAATTGTGTTATTTAACATTTTTCATTATTTCTATTTATTTGAGAATATTATTCTAAATATCTAGGTCAAAATGTCTGATTATGATGATACTAGAAGGAGTAAAAGACTACCGAGAAATGAACAACGTAGGTATCCTCATGGAAACAATGTAAGTACAAATTATGTTTTAATGTTTTGGTCTTTAATATTATTTATCTTGTTATCGTTCATTTTATTTTATCATCTATGTTATTTTAGGCTGCATCATCGAGGAGACGCTTGGATTATGCCACTGAGGATGATATTATGGTGGGAGTACTGATTCTACAGGTTAGCCTACTACTACGCCGCTTGAGACACCAGGAGCCCATCCTCCCATTATGCCACCTCCATATTATCCATACCCACCTTTTCCATATCCATTTTTCCCGCACCCACATCGGATGGTAGTTCTCAGACTCCCATCCCTCATTTTCAATTCCCACCATCCACTGTACAGGGTACTGTACCCCCATATATCCCACCTCCATATCCATATTCATATCCACCCTCATCTGTATAGGGTTATCCATTGGTTTTTCTGCCCCCATCAGTACAGTTTTCATCTACTATACATAGTACTTTTGTAGATATCTCACCTACCATGGAGGATGCCACCCTCCAGACGCCGCACTTCAGGGGTCAGCAGATCCCCCATCTACTGGTATTTGTTTAAACATTACTGTTACTGATTAATTATAAATTCATATATATTATTTTCTTTTTTTTGGTTTCATGATTAGATCCAGCCTCTACCAGATGACGAGGCTGCACAAAAATGCGCGAGGTTTGGAATGGCACATGAAAATCATAGTTTATTACAATGAGGAAAATACTATAATTTAAAAAATGGCATGGAATGTAAAAGTTTTATGGGAACACTTTCTAGACACTGCAATATCATTCCAGTTCAACCGATAAGTTGGAAGGCAGTTGGAAAAAAAATAAAGGACAAATCCTGGGTAGAGATTTGGGTAAGTAATGTTAATCACCTTATATATATATATATATATATATATATAAATTTATAATATTTTCTTAACAAATATTATGTCCATTGCAGCTTCAATATAATCTTCCTGATGGACAAAATTCAAAGGCTGCATGGATAATGGATTTAGGAGAAATGTGGAGAGCCTAAAAGTATGATTTATATCATGGTTGGAAAAAGAGAGTTGGTATAGAGCTTGAAGAAGTACTGGTGATTCAAGATTTCCCAATATCACAATATAAAGAGATGGTCAGCTATTGGGAGAGTCCAGCGTTTAAGGTGTTTGTTAAATTTTTATATATATATTCATTTATTTATTTGAAATGATTTTAAATTACTTGTTTTATTTATGTTAATGAATTTATATAATTATTTTTTTATAGGAGAAATCAAACAAAAATAAAACAAACAAGAGTGCATTGAAACACATTTATACTCGCGGACACACTTCATTACCAGATCATGAGAAGACGCAGGTAATTTAACAGTTAAAATATTTAGCTTTGTTTAGTGTAATTTTTTTAACTTCCAATTTTGATTTATTTCTTTGTTTTTTTTTCAGAAAAAGGCATCGAATATCGAGGGCCGCATTCCTCGCTCAACTTTGTTTTGTACAAGCCATAAAAAGAATGCTTGTACTATGCCAAATACTGACACCAAGAAGGTGATTGTAAGTATATTTCAATTTCTCTGATTTTTACTGAATTTAATTCCTTATATTATTTTATCATTTTAATTTATGTTATATATCAATCAACAGAATGCTTTAGAGGCATTGGCAGAAAAAGAACCTGACAATTTGGGCCCAAACGATCATCTACATCAGGTATTAGGAGATGAGCATCAGAGTAGAGTGCATTCTCGACCTGGGAAGAAGATTGTACCATCTCGATACTGGTCTACTAACGTTTCATCGAGTACTAGTTCTGGTTTATTCACAATGGAACAAATGAATGCTGCAATCAAAGAAGCAAGTCAAAAATTAGAACAGGCGATAACTGCAAATATGATGAAATTTATGTCTGCCATTTCTTCTACACTTCCACCAGAATCAGCTGCAACGATTGATTCATTTTTGATGTCGATGTGTTCTGCTAATGTAGATTCTTCTGTTAGAGCCGGAGCCAGACCTAGTGCTAGAACCAGTGCTGGTGCCGGTTCGGATGTAGATGCCAATGATGATGTTGGTGGTGTGGGAGGTGGTGATGGTGTTTCTATAGTCAGTGTGGATGAGGGTTATCATGATTCTGATATTGAGACTCACTTTTGATGTAAATTGTATTTTTTGGATTGGTAATGTATGAAGAGTTCCTTAATACATAGGATGGTGTGTTTCATGGCCATGTTCTTGAATGGGTTTCTTTTCCTGGTAAGGGATTCATGCTTGAGAATACAAATTATCATGTTGGTGATGGAAGATTGATTACATATTTCAATTCGTGGAAATGAAACCTCCAAATTCAGTAAACAAATTAATAGTTAAGGATTTACAATTGTCAACATTAACATTATAGCTAGCATCAACCAAACCACAAATAATTTAAGTAGTATCCACATTTGTACCACCGAATAATGAAATATTATAAGTAAAATAAAGATACCTCAAGATCCACTTAAGGGAATACCATTATAGCTTCCTTGGAGTGCCCATGAACCATCATAAAGTGCAGATAGAAACTGAAAAATCAGTTCTATAGAAAATCATAGAATACGCTTTGCAACAAAAAATGTTAGAATAAATAATTCTAGACATAAATTCAACATCAACTTCAGCAGTAGGTGATTGATTCAAGGACAATTTAAAATGTTGTTAATGTAAGAAATTAACAGGAATGAGAGATTACAACATTTACCTATTTATAAATTTTGAAATATAAGCATGCTAAGATAGATAAAGTAATTTAGTCATTCTATCCCTAATGATTTAAACACCTAGGAGTTTCTTATCTACACCGAAGTCATTCATTTAAAACTTAATTTTCAATTGGGATTTAACAATAGAGATCATTTTATGTATTTTAAAATTATGAGCATGTCGTCTATATACAATAGTATATAAATGATGTAGGTTTTAGTTGAGTTAAAATAAAATAAGGCATTATAATGAATGCTAATGAACTTGTTACCTTGAAAAAAATGAATCAAAATTGAAACACCACTTCCATGAGGATTGTTTCAGGCCAGACTAAGATTTATTTAAATGGAAGACTTTCTTTGGTTTGAACTCGGCAGGATAATCATCAAGAGGTATCATATAAATATTTTCATTCAAATCACCAAGCTGGAAATCAGTTTTAACAACTAACTACTCTATATGAAAGTCGCTATATGTTGCAAAATCTATCAAAATATGAATGAAACAATGCTTAAGAAAAATGATATGAGGGCTCATGTTCCACATCCTTATCATGGACTAGATCATTATTTCCAGGGGTATATGTTTTGGTCTTAGGAAAAGGTTATTCATAAAATACCACATATCTACTTATGAATCATTTCTCATATCCTGGATTATGTACTCGGAGTTTTTATCCCTTAACTCCATCAAGATAACCAATGAATATGTATTTGAGTGAACTTGATTCTAATTTTCCAGTTTGGACATGAGAATATGGGACACATATTGATAAGGTAAATAGAAGTGTTGGTTTCACTGGCCCCAAAATATTTGTAGAGTCTTAAGAATTCATGAATGCTTCTAAATCTTTCTAGAATAGTGCTATTCAACCTCTCTGATAGGCTATTCTATTGGGGAGTGGGGTTCCATAATAGTTATGTCCCTCATAATCCCATCAGACTCACAAAATTGAATGAACTGTATAGAAAGATATTCAAGACCATTATATATTCTTCGGTCTTAATAATCTTTACAATGTGATTTTACATTGAATATTTTTAGGTTTAAATGGTTTGGAATGCATCATATTCTTTTTATTATCTAAATCAAAACATTCTTAGAGATTTTAGTTATGAAGATAATGAAATTGGATCCTCCAACACAAGAACTAGTCCTAGATATCCCACAAAAATCTAAGTGTATGTATTCAAGTGGGCTGGAAGCATTGAAATAAGACCTATTGAAACTCACCCTCTTGGATTTTCCCATCACACAATCTCTAGAAAATGAAAGATTTATAGTTGTGATGTTACTCAATAGGGGGTGTGCTGAGGCAGGGGAGGGGTGTGCAGGTGGGGTGGTAGGGGAGGGGGCATGGGGGTGTGCAGGTGGAGGGAAGGGGGTAGGGAGAGGGGGAAGGGGGGTGTGCAGGTGGGGGGGGGGCAGGGGGAAGGTGGGGGAGGGGCAGGGGGTGTGCTGGTTAGTGGGGGTGTGCAGGTGGGGGAGTAGGGGGTGTGATGGGGCAGAGGGAGGGGTGTGTGTAGGTGGGGGGATGGCAGGTGGGGGTAAGGGAGAGGGGGTGTAGGTGGGGTGGCAGGGGAGGGGGGCAGGGGGTGTGCAGGTGGGGGGGGGGGCAGGGGAAGGTGGGGGGAGGGGGCAGGGGGGGTGCGCGGGTGAGTGTATGAGTCTTATGATCTTATTGAATTTCTAAATCAGAGCCATCTAACCCAAATGATATTAATAATGTAAAATAAATTCTATGTATTAAATTATTTTATGAATCCTTTACCATATTATATTTATATGATTTAACTTGGACTAATTAGAGTGGAGTTGGCTATGATTATTAACATTTTCCACTTACTTCCATTACAACTAGGATTAAAGAATCATTGTTTTTAGCTATATCAAAACTAAGGAAAATTTAACTCTTATATAGATCTATTTTGGGGTTTCCATGAAAAAATAGTATTTTAAAATCCACTTCGAAGCCTAATCCCTAGGATTATTCCATGTTAGGACCAATGTTATCCTTTTTACCTCAATCCCGAAATAAACCGTGATCCCTATTTCTTACAAAATTTTAAACAAAACTAAATAGCATCAATCATATCCCAAAACCAGTACAAATTTTGAGGACTCCTAAAAAATGTTTAGAGTCCAATTTTCTATTCTACCAAACATTCTCCATGGGTTCGACCCCACATTATCAATATACTACAAAATTATAGCATGTGTAGTTTGGGATAAAAGAATTATAATTTGAATGCAGCCCATGTAAAGTAAATAATAAATACGGGATCTTCAAATTTTGATGACGATTATAGGAAATATGTTTACTATCCTTATGTATAGGGACCTTTAGCACAAACCTAGGATAACCTCACCCACCCTTTATTCTATTTTCAATCATTCCTTTTTATTTTGGAAGCCACTATGTCATTATTTTTAAAGGCTAGTTCATGTGTCATGACCCTCTAACATATTCAAATGGTCATGAAACCCATTAAATGCTTACCATCATGCCTAAAATTGCATGTTACCTTTCCAATTTATTCCATTTATGTACGGAATACCACAAAAAAACTAGCCAGTCCCAACCAACCCAACATTCGATATGTTCCAACAATACATCAAGGAGATCATCCTAATATGCAAATGGAGTGAACCATTCTGGATTATTTCTATCCATGAATAAACATTATCACACCCAGTATTGTGTTCCCTCCTCTCCAGGATGATTCATTTGAAATAAAAAATGGTATCATCAGAATAAACTATAAAATAGTTCATCTTAGCAAACAACATACTGAGAATCCTAATGAACACATATCTAACTACATTGAGGTCTAAAATACCTTTTTCAACCTAGATGTATCCTCTGATGTAATATAATTATCTGTATTCCCATTTTCTGTGCATGATTAATCAAAGGATTGGTTTAAAATTTGACCCCCTGAATCGACTGGGGGGGGGGGGGGGCTGGTGTCCAGCAGGGTGGCTGTCCAGGGGGCCCCAGAAGGGGGTGGCTGCTGTCCAGTAGGGGGGTCCAGCAGGGGGGGATGTCTAGGGAGCTCCAACAGGGGTGGTCTGTCCCGGGGGGGGGGGGGGCTGCTGTCCAGGGGGGTCCAGCAGGGGGGGTGGGGGCTGCTATCCAGGGGGTCCAACAGGGGGGGCTGTCCAGGGGGGTCCAGCAGGGGCGGTGGGGGTGGGGGGGCTACTGTCCAGGGGATTCTAGTAAGGGGGGCTTCTATCCAGGGGGGTGGGGGGGGGGTTCTGTAAATAATCCTTTTAGAGTTCTTTCTTATTTTTATTTTCATTTATTGAGTCCACTTCTGTCTTTTCTTAATCTTTTATGTTAGAAGGTTCTTATTCAATTGAATATTATTTTATAATGATTTGTTTCAGATACATGGATCTCTTAGAGGCCTTTTGGTGGAAATTGAGGGTGTTTGCATCAATATCCTTCATATGAGCATCCCTCGCTCTCGAAGACCAGAATATTTCCATTCTTTTGAGGGTAACATCGAGTTCTGCTTCCATTTTATAAATACAGGAAACTCCAGCATCCATGGGGGCTTGTGAAATAATAGAATTTATTCTTTTATAAATCTAATCACATTGAATATCTAGATGGAGATATTTTGTGTAACTACAATGTTTATGTTTAGCAGCCCCCTGATAAATATTATTTTTAACATCATTGTCTTTTCTTGACCACCCCAAGTAGAACACATCTACACAGTCATCCTCCCTCACTAAAGAAGACATCAAATTTGAAGGATCATTCAAATATGGGTCCCCCATCCCCGTGTGAGAAATCAATGAGGATTGGGGTATGGTCAAAAGTAGTATAAGGGAGATGAGAAACCTGAACGGATTTAAAGATTTTGATCCAATCATATGATCCCAGAAATGTTTCATGGTGTTCTTTAATGTGGGTCACCACATATAATCCCCTAAATTAGATAAAGGGGTAGCATGAGTATCCCATGTCCCTTAGATCTACATTATGAGTTTCTTTAATGAAATCCAACACCACCAGCGATTGTCGGTGAGCACCTCATTTTTTCGATGAGTTGTACATAATTTCATTGAATTATCCACCAATGAGGAGGGGTCTCTATGACTCATTACAAAGTCTATTAATAGGGTTCCACTACCTTTATTTTTTCCTCAGGGTTGGCCATTTGTAGAATCCCATGAACACCCATGAGGGGGAATCATGTTAGTGGATTGCAGAAACAATATGGTTGGGAGAAAAGTTTTTGATTTTGATATATGTATTATCCATTAATAGATGGTAGAGAACCCATACATGGCTTTACCAAGCCAATGGGAGGAACCCTTGAATGTTGAAATTGATTGCCCCATTTTTTATGTCCTTGCATTCCAACATGGTTTCAGATAGGAGACCCCTATTAGGGTGTCTTTTTTCCCACCTACACATGAGAATTCAAACATTTTGCGGGTTTCCATACCCATGAATGTTCTAACTCAATATTTTAATAGCACTATGTGGTTATAGTTCATTCAAGCCTCTACCTATGATCATTCAACAGTAGAGAAATTTTCTATGATCCTCGGTATTTTTGGAAGACGTTCATCTGGAATTGAAATCGAGGCCTCATAATGTTCTTTTGAGTAGGATTGAACTGTGTTAGGGATTTTAGTACTAGGGACTCATTTGTGATACTACTACATGATTTCTGTTTTTGATCCCTTGGCCTCATCCCATTAATCTTATTGTGGTCATCCACTTAGAATGAAGTGTAAGAGTTTGTGAGAGGGGGGGGGCTCCTGGTCTAGGGGGTCACAACAGGTTTGTTTTGTTTTCTATAGGTTGTGGGCGTACCCATAGGATCACGTTGGGTATTTTTCTGATGCTATCTTGTTTTAATGGGGGTGATGTTCATTAGTTAAATAATCCTAGGAGGGCTGGAGAAGGGTTGGGGGCCTGGTTTCAAAGTATATTCCATATGGCGTATAGTCATGGATGACATTGTTGATGGAGGATATTTTTCCCCATCAAGGTGGGAAGACCTCTATAAAGGAATTTCTGGTCTGCCACCTCTATTAATATGAAAATGGGAACTCCCCTACCTCTTGAGGTAGCCTACAAAGAGATGGGGTATCCTGTGATGCCTCCATCCCAATCTGAGGAACTAGTGGAATCTGGTGATATGGTTGATCGACAACCTCATAATCTAGCTATATTGACATGGAGCTAGTATTGTTGCATATATACATATCCCCATCATCACCAAATACATCTCAGTTACTTCCTATCGCGAGGGGGAATGATAGTAGTACTAGATAAATTATCACAGCCTTGGTTGGAGCGGTGTTGTTGATAATACATTTGCTCAGCATTTCCCTCACCCAATGCTTTTAAACCTCTTGTGTGGGGTCTCTACCATATGGTTTAGCATGAAACCGCAGATTGTATTGCATCATTAGTGCAGGGGGAAGGGTTTGTGCTGGGGGTAGGGTGTGTGTTAAGGGAGGGGGTGTAGTTGGCTGGGGGGAGGTGCAGTGGGCTGGGGGCAGGGGTGTGTGCAGTGGGTTATGGGAGACGTGCAGTGGGCAGGGGGCAGTGCTGGGGAAGGGGGCAGGGGGGGCTGTTTTTTTGGAATGGGGGGACATATATCCATGGTTTTAAACCATGGCTATATATATTTCCAGATTTAGGATTCTGCCACGGTTTGAAAACCGTGGCTATAGGCTGTTTCCACGGTTCAAACCGTGGATATAGGGATATAGCCATGGTTCAAACCGTGGCTATAGGGCTTTGGCCACGGTTTTAAACCGTTGCTATAGGTTTCAGCCTATATCCATGCCAATACCATCCATGGTTTATGAAACCATGGTTATAACCTATAACCACAGTTTTTGGGCCTATAGCCACGGTTCCAAACCGTGGCTATAGCTTTATTTTGTAGTAGTGTGATCTTGTCGTAGTTGTGTTTTTCTTTAAAGTTGTTGAGACACTATCTCATATATGATCCCCTTTTGGTCTTCACAGCAAAGAAAAGTTTGATATATATATATATATATATATATATATATATTCTCCAAGCCTCATTTGAAATTAAGATAGTGGTGGTGGATGGAATTCTTATAGTATTGAGAATTTTAAATATTCCATACACTGGGGAAAGAGAATGTGGCTACTGAAGAAGTGATAATGAAGTTTCATGATGATGTTGTTCATGAGTTTAGGGATTATTGATGATTGATGATGGAGCATGAGGAAACACATCTTGATATGGAGTAATTCAACGGTATAGGGTGTCACTACAGGATTGATTCTTCATTTATCCTTGGTGAAATTGTTTAAATAATCTCAATTTAATGTTTTTTGGGGGAATGTTTATGAGTATCATTTTATTTATCATGATTCTTTCGAGTGATTGTGTGAGGATTTTCAATATCGAGTGTTGTTGGGGGGGGGGCTCTTAATCCCCTTGCTGATGCAGGAGGTTGTTCTTTTCAAGTTTCATTGCTTAGCCCTAGAAGTGTATCATAATGTGGGTAGGATATATCCTTCCTTGAGGGGTGAAATCTTGATGTTAGGGATAATGAAATTAGTTCCATGGTTTTTATGCTATTGTTTGATCTAAAAAATGGTAAAACCCAAAGGTCATCTTCCAAATGGGTTAATTCAGCCACTAGTTTTCTCAAATTGGAAGTGAGAGGTCATTTTGATGGATTTTGGGACTAGTTTACTTTGAGATCAATGTGAAAATAATTTAATATGGGTGATTGTTGATCATTTAAATAATTTGAAACAATTTTATGTGAATGAGTATTTGAGCATAGTGGGAATCCTGTTAAGTTATTTTTTTGTGTATACTACGAGTCTCTCTAGGGTTCTAATGATGTTCATCTCGGACTATGATTCCAATT
The DNA here is from genome assembly GCA_963277665.1 of Viscum album. Classification (NCBI taxonomy): domain Eukaryota; kingdom Viridiplantae; phylum Streptophyta; class Magnoliopsida; order Santalales; family Viscaceae; genus Viscum; species Viscum album. The sequence goes on from OY728160.1 coordinate 2,011,882,632, forward strand.
TTCCACTCATGTATGGAAAGGTCTCCCATGTAATTTTCCTCTTAGTTTTTACTTGAAACATATTTTTTTTCAATATATACTTCAGGATATGTAGTGTAATATCCTGACATTAGAATACATTCTACACACATTTTTTTATATTTGAAAGGTTTGTGGGTTATACACAAACCCTTGGTGGATTTTTCCGATAATAATTACTATCACTCCACCATCACTATGAATTAAATTATTGTATTCTATTAAAATACCTGAAAATATCTATTATGTTCGATAGAGGTTAAAAATTCAGTAATTTCTTAGACTATAATTATTATAGAGCATGATAGAAAATGTATATGTTATTCGAAAGTAAATAAAGGTTGTTCAATAATATAGGATTTTAAATTCTAATCATTTGATGAGGCTTCTTGAGCATGAAATTAGAGATATTACATTCTTAAAGGTATCTCATCATCATGGTGAGTGAATATTTGGTCAATTTATTAAGATCTCTCCCTAATTTTTTAGTACTTTCATGGTGTTGAATCCTATTAGTGAAGTTTCATATGAATTTATGCTTCTTTTATAGATGAATTAGTACCATGATATTTTCCACATCTCACAGATTTATCCGTATTTTTATGATGAATACATGAAATTTACTAGGGTGATTTGGATGTTAAAGACATGGGAAATTCAAGGAATGAATTATTGGGATTTAGGAAAATCATAGGAACATGATTGCAGGTGTTTTTTCCGCTAAATTTTTATTTTTTGCAACATGGTATCTTAGAAGAGTGTACTTGGGAACTTATGTTTTAGATGCACAAACAATATCCTGATTTTTTTGTTACGTATTATGTTGGGATTATATATATAACATTGGATTTATATATGAGATGATTGATGGTGTTTTGTGATTCTATGACCATTATTTATGATGAGTTGGTCATGCTATTACTACAGCGATATCCCTAAGATGAATCTAGTGGAGTATTGTTTATAACACCTTTTATATTCCCTTCCATGTTTTGATTTTGATTCTTTATAATCGGATTTTTTTGAAGTATCTTATAAGAGGATATGAATTCTATAGAAACCATAATTTTACAATTTTTAGGTGCTGAGGGAGATTGGGAAATGATTTGGAGTTTTTTTAGAGATTAGGGGAAGGGAGTTGTTGATAATGTTGAGACATTATCTGGAAGACGTGAGCCATGATGTGATGGCATGTTTTTTGTTTTCAATTTCCAATTGGAAGAAGTTTTGTAGTGTGAGGAAATTTCGTGGATTTGTATTTTAATTTTTGATAGTTATGTTCCATTCCAGGTTGGGATATAATTTTGGTTATATTATGGCTAGATTAGATCATGGAGTGAAGAGTTCTGAGGTGAAATTTGGTAAGATTAAAATGCTTAAATTTTTAGGGGAAACCCTACATATGGTTTAGTAATATTATATACTACATTTTCCATATTATGGGTCATGAAATTAGGAATTCCCATCACACCATTATGTCATAGAGGTTTAACTATTTGGGTTTTCTTCTCTTGGAGTCATTTTCTTGTGGTAGAAAGACCACATCCTATTCTTTGTCTAGGGTTGGTTGATATAAATAACAATGTTAGGAGTTTTACCCTTATTTTTTGGGTGTTTAAACATTAGGGATTATAATTTTTAACCAAACCAAGAACCTTGTTATTTTTATAAATGCAATGGTCACTGATCATAAAAGAAATGCGGATCTGTATAGGGATATCATGTTAGGATGTGTTCATCTTGTCCACCACGGAAGGATTATTCCATATAATGATGTCATGTAGTATTTTCTAATTTAATCTATAAATTTAAGGTTTATCTTAAACATATTATATTCCCTTATCTTCCTATCAAGCCCTAGGTGTATATGGGATCATTTTGTACAAACCTAGGCCTATGTGATTGATCCTTTGTACTTTTCTTTGTGCAATGACTACCTTTGATCCAAGGTTTCTATATCTACCTCTTTTCACATTATTGATCATCTATCATTTTTCATACCAAGATATTAACGTAATTTCCTCTCAATTATATGTGTTCTATATCGATTATAGATTGAGTATTCATTATGGTATCATATATATAAGATTCATGGGTTCATTGTGAGGCCTTGTGTTAGTGTTCTTTATAAATCATCCCATTTTAGATTAATTATCATTGTAGATTAATATTTAAGTAGAGGATTTGAGACCTCAATTATTTTATTATGTGTAAATATAGGATTAAAATGATTTAATTTTTAATGGGTAAATAGATGATATTGAACTAATGAAGATAATAATGAATAACTGAATAATTGGAAGAAGCAAATGTGCAGATTTTTTGTGATTATTCTATTATTCTTGATATTTTGTTATGATATTTTATAGGGTGATAGTTTATTATGTGTATTATCAATGCTTCCTTCCATTATTTATATTCCAAAACAAATTAAACAAAATAAAGAAAATAATAATAGGAAATTAATGAATAATATAGTCATCAAAGTTGTCATATATTCTTAGAAATGATTAATATAATAAAAACAATTTTGGGAATATTATTTGAATGATTATTTAATCTATATTTGGTTTCATTATTTTATAAAAACTATTCATAATGAACAAATTTAATCAATATGGTAAAAAGATGATTATTCGTTTAACTGGAATTAGGTAATGAATATAATTGGACCACCATTTATATATGATTGAACACATTTTTGAGGCTGTATTAACAATTTCTTGGAATTTTTTTCTATTGTGAATTTTGATTAATTTCCATATGCATATATTATATAATAATCTATTTATATGTTTAAACTGAAACCAAATTTTTAGTTTGATATAAAGAATGGTTGATCCGTTTTTAAATTACTATGGCGGTATCTTGATGCGGCTATTGGTGGGATAGTATGAATGGTGTCAAAATGTGTTGTAGATTATGTTTGGATAGTAATTTTTTGTTGGGTTCCATTATTGGTTTTGGTCTTTATAGTTACTAGTTTTTTTTCTTAGATATTGTCTGAATATTCCATTCAGCTATATCCTTACTTATAGTAGGTATAGTTATTTATTATTACCCCAAGGAATATAGAATGTAAATAGAATAATGAATTTATTAAATGAGTATGGTTCTTGATGATTTAATGATAAAAATAGATTGGGTATTCAGACTAAAATTATAATATTAAATAAAATCACATTTTTTTGTGGAATATTAATATATATATATATATTATAACCCTAATTGAATATGGTATATTATAAACGACTAGTATTTGATTATTAATAACTGATTAGTGATAATTTTTTACCTTGATACTAGTGTGCTTAGAAATTTTTTAGCTTCTTAGTTTATAAGGATGAAAAATGGGTTGTCATGTGAGACACTGGTTATCATTCAATTCTTAAACAGGATAATTTCCTTGAAAATGGTATTTTCCTATAATATTCATTGTGTAATATTATTTTTTATTCTCCTATACCTATATTTCATAACATGGCTGATTCCTATATTTGGCCTTGAGTTTCAGGTATTTCCCCAACATCTTGGATGCTATGGATAAGGATGGATGGCTACTCCCACTACCCCAATCTCTATTCTAGAAGTTGTATAGTATGTAGGAATGTATGGGATTTGGCGGATTATAGTTATAAGATATGTACTCATAAAGGATGTATTGGCTAATAGTTATGACATAAATGTATATGCGGAGTATAACGACTTAAGTATATTATGTATACATGCATCGAAGATGTAATGCTTATTGTTAATACATGTTCATTTATACATAGAATATAGCCAGTCAATTTGTAGTGTATATATATAATATTTTTAATTGATCTTATCCTACTATGTGATTGAGTGGATGTAGTTGAGTTTTCTTCATATAAATGTACAATATGATTTATGGAGATAATGAGAGAATTGAGATATAAAATGTTGCTCTATATGGTGACTGGTTTAGTGGGAATGTGAAAGGGGTGTACCTTTATTATATATATTACTTTGGATATTATGTTATCCACTTTTATGAATTACTCGATGGGAAAGCCTCAGTAAGGATGAGAACACAGTTGGCCTGATTTCTTTAATGAGATAGTTTCACTGTTTATTCACTAGAGATTTTTTATGATTATTACACATTTTAATGAGAGGTTTTGGGGAGTATTATATTGAGGATACCTATATTCTCAACCATATATATATATATATACATTCATGTGTGATGGTGGTAGATGGAGTATTACATTATAGATACAATCACCATGTAACTCTACATGAAACCCGAGTTCAAATCCAAGTGGGAGAGAATTATCTTGGTATTGAAGAATAAATGTAGTAGTGTGGGTACTGAATTAGTGTTACTATTCACTACATTTGGGCTTCTAGAACATGTATTGGGAATTCAAGACTCATTTCCATCAATACTTTATACTGGAGCTACAAACAGATTGAGTGAAACACAGTGTAATGGTGGTCATTGATAATACCAGGATGGATGAGGGGAGGAACATCTATGTAGTGGAAAAAATACCCCAAGATGTTGGCATTACAAACCCTAAAAATAGGTATTGATTGTGGGCCTCAAACATGATGTTAGATTTATGAGATGGATTGGATGAATGACAAGAAAGTTGGGGGTTCTATTCGATTATAGAGCTATTAGAAATTTTTTTCCAAGATTGTGTGCCTCTAGGTCTTCAGACCATGTACCCCGGGCCATCAATCCCTGAAAGGTACCCCATAAAACTAGTTAAAACAAAGGTTTTATCCAAAAACATGAATTTATGGTCTATAGGTGGGAGTTAGTGACTAAGTAGGGGCTTACTAGATTATGGAATTTTTTCGAGGGTGTAACTTATGATCATGATAACTTATGTTGGAGTTTCTTATGGTATTTCTCATATTGGTGTTTGTTATATGAAATTACATGTATTGAGACTTTTAATTTATTCCTATGGAGTTAATAAGTGGGTTCCTTATCATTTTCTTTTTATTTTGATTCTAATTCCTCTTATAAATGTGTGTTCAATACCATCAATGCTAGTCAAAACCCATTGCCTATTAGAGGAAGGATTTAGGGGTCACTCTCATATTAATTTCTTGATTAGGAGGGTTACCAGTGGGGAGAGGTTGTGAAAAATATAATCTAATTACACCATGGAACTCAATTAAGTTTTATGGTACTTTCAATAAAATAACCATTTTAATGTATGATTGATCACCACATTCTCCTTCTTAATGAAAAAATATCCTTGAAAATGAATGTACTATGATTGAAAGATACACATATTAATATTCCCATATAATTTATGTTAATTAAGTGGCTCTAAAAATATATGTAGATAGGTAAAATGATTCTTCTTCATCCTTGTGAAAAATAAAATTTCATAAAAAATTCCTCTAAAAATATATAACGATAAGATCTACCAACTAATGCATCAATAATTAAAATAGTTCTAGTGTGTTAGTAAGTATTAATGGAAAAAATAATTATTAAAAATATATATAGTAGCACTTAAATGGTGTTTTCATGAAAATCCTATTCCATCACTCTTATTTGATGGTATTCCAGCCGTAGCTCTATATTCAAGAATCATCTCACTTCCATAAAATTAAAAAATAGGTCATCAACCCTTTCCAATTTTTGTTAATTGTAAAACATCATATGAGTTTACCATAAGTTTTCAAAAAAAAAATCTAAACATCAACATTCTTGGAGAATAAAATCTGGAACCCTAAAAGTATACAAGAGTGAATAACCCCCTTATATAACTTATCATCAATATGAATCACTAATCTAAAATCTCATCATGTATCTCATCTAATAAGAATCCTTAAATATAAGATATATACCCAAGTTATAAATTTAATCTAATATCTATACAACACCTCTATGATAAAATTATAAACTCCTCATGGAATTCATACACAAAATACCTTACCACCCTCTTTAATTCCCTCTCCTCTACATTAGATGTAGAGAATATCAAACTCTCTTATTGAGATGTATTAATTTAATGTATAGTACTCTAGAATCCATTATTTAAATATCACTCTCATGTAATTTATATTTTATTACCATCCAAAATATAAAATATTAACCTCATCATGTTGAAATCAAAATAGGATTTCCCCAAATACAACCATTCTATTCAAAGTATTGAATAAAAATGTTTTATATAAAAAATACCAAACTCTACTTCATAAATTCCCCCAATCACAAAATAAAACTTATTAATCACCCTATATAAAATCAATTTATTCCCAATATTACTATATAGCATGAGGCATTGATAAATCCTATTTGTGGGAATATTCAATCCTTAGGTTGGAAGAAGATTAATAATTAAATGCAATGATATATAATAAAAAAAGAGATATGACATTCTAAGAGATGCATATCGTACCTTGCACCATGGTAGGTATTTACATCTCAAAAACATTCACCACATGTATTTATCCATGAAAAACCACCCTACCATGTTGTCTGGTGTTTTCACCCTCCACCCTTGAAAATTCACATGTCTCTAGGATGAGAATTATTTTGGGATTTCCTCTACCAAAACCACCCAAAATAAGTTTTCCATAAAGTTATTTATACTACTATAATGAAAAAAATTAGGGTTATTATTTTATTAAATATAGTGGACCTTACATCATTACACTGTAATTTTTCCCCTAGTATACACTCTAATATGTAGGAAATATAAATTATTATTACACTCAACCTCTATATGACTGAATGGCCTGAAGGTGTAAATATTTATTTAATTTTTGGATAACCCCCCCTTTGAAGGGTAAAGGGGGAAACCTCACCTGAATTCAAAGAAGTAGAGACATAAACATAACCCATAGGTCATACGGTCCATCATCCCTGAAAAAAAATATAGAAATACCCCTCCCTTGCATCAACATCATTAGGGAAAGCCTCCACCATGCATGACTGCTCAGCAAGCTGTCCCGTGTAAAAATGCATTGTCCTGGTACTGATGGTTGTGCCATACCCTACCAGTCCTCCAAATACGAATATCCACAAACAAAAAATTCTACCTGGTCTAAATTCACATCTTATGAAATTTCTTTTATAATATATGGAACAAGCCCACAACCAAATTAAAAAATAAACAAACTAACCAATTCACGCTCCATACAACATTTCTTCCTAGGAAAAACAGCTCCTCCGTCACTAAGATAGAGAATCAATCTACCCTCTTACTTTAGCTCCCAAACTAAACCTTAAACATCAGAAATGAAAAGAATAGAATACCGTCCTCAATGTACAGAATCAAATCCAACAATGTCTGAATCACAAATCCCCCATAACAAAATCAACATCACCGCTGAAATGGACCACGTCCCTACCAGAATTTTGGAGTTGACCAACTGCAAACTAGGAACCCAGATCCAAATCACGAACTATAGTCTCATCCAAAGTGCCCATAAAAAATAAAAAAACAAAAAATAGAGAAAAAAATAAAAAAATCACTAAAATTGATCACTTGAATGCTAGAAAAATTCATAAGAAGACCTCATACAACTCTGAACCACAAATCTCGTCGCTGCCATCATGACTATCCATGGAGACCAGATCCACCCTACACACCCACAGTGGACTCAGAAACATTGTGGCAACCTTCAACATATTAGGCTGAAAATTAAATTTTGGACCCTCATTGTGCCGCCATGTGAATCCATATCCACATTTGAAGGGTAGTGTGTCAAAAATTCCTACAAATGGAAAGATTTCCTCAGATGTTCGAGCCCATGGAGTCACATGACACTGCCATAGGAAGAGACACTGCATTCCATGAGATCTATGTTCCAAAGAGTTAAGGGGAGGAAGAAAATAAATTTTCAATAGAGGAGGAAGGTGGTGGTGGGTGGGGGGTGGGGGATAATGCAGAGCCCCTTACGAGCACAATTGTCCACTCTCTATTTTCACTACCAGTTTTGACCTAAATATAAATATAATTTTTCATCACTATATGTAGTAAATAATTATAAACCACCAGATCTTGAGAAAAATTTCAAAACGAGATTAAACCAGTTACCCAAATAACATAAGAATAAATTTATCCTCTAACAACTCTAGATTTCATTTAGAATTATCATCTTCATTCACATACAACACTAATCCTCTCTTAAGTATACTGAATAATGAAATTCTTTTTCAATACCTAAGTATACCTTTCTAAGGTAAATATATTGACATACTAATAATTTTTCTATTATAGTACCCTGTCAATATGGAGATCCCACTACTGCTCTTCTACTAGTATATTTGGGTGTTATTTTCATAGGCTCATAGACATAACTCTATATATCCAAAAATAAAAATTCTTATGATGAATTTATTATATCTCTTACCTTTTTTATTTTTAATGATATTTAGTTTTGAAATCTTCTTTAAAATAATCTCAATACTATATTTACTTTTCTATAGAAATATTAGAATTCCTATGAAAAAACTCTCACCATTATCATGATTCCTTATCCGATAAACTCACATCCAAGGGAATTTAGAACTACTTAACTATTAAGATAAACTATAGTTGTATCTATACATCCTCTAAACACTATTCCATTTACTTTTATAAAATGGATGCCCCATACTTTTTATATTTTTCTACTAAAACTCCCATAAGGGATCTCAGCACTCTTCTATAGATGATAGGTCTAATCTTTGTCAAAAGAAAAATGATTCCATTGATATCCACTCATGTACTACCTCATGATTCAGACATACTAGTTATATAAACATAAATAAATAAACATCTAAGGTTTTATTTAATATATATATATATATAATCTACCTTGTGATTAATTACAAAAAAATCAATTCATATCACATATAATTATTAGGACATGTTACTATATGATGCAAGAATGAATACCCGTATAACTTCCCAAAAAAAGTGAGACATTCATTTAGAAATAATAAATTAAAAACCAATATTAGAATGTAGAATCATAGTGTACTATAGTTTCCTATGCTGACTTACCTATTTCACATCACATACAATGTTCATGTTACACAACATCATTAAACTACTACCATATTGGGTTTATCTAGTGCTAGGGCTTTAACAACGCTAGCTTGAAACACTGTTAAAGGCCCCCCTTTTTAAGTAATAAAAGAATCTTTGTTAAAGGGGGTCTTTAATAATGATTTTTTCACTGCTAAAGGCATTCTTTAACAGTGTAAAAAAAGAATTGTTAAAGGGGGACCTTTATTAGTTCCTTTTTACAAGTGCTAATAAATGGGGTCTTTCATCAACCCTTGTAAAAAAGTGGTGACTAAAGAAAACTTCAAAAGAAAATAAATTTCATTAAAAATAATATATTTATATTTATATAAATATAATATAAATTTCTTGAAATATGATTTAGATAAGCTAAATATGCATTTACACTTAATATAAAAGATATTTAAAAAAATGGATTATAAAATAACTAAAAAATATTTTTAACTAATAATTGTCTTATTATTACCATGTAATTTTAATTTAATATCAATTTGAAGATAAAAACATCCGAAAAATGATAAAAGATCTAAAATAAGTTGAAAACGTAACTCAGACTTCAGATGACCATAACTTTTGATCTGGGTGTTTGTTTGGGCTCTACTACATATCAAATCAAATCATGTGATGAGATCTATGCCCTCGGTGAAAAAGTGAAACCACTATCACATTTCTAGAGTCCAAATGACCCATAATTCCTCCACAACTGATTTTTTAATCGGGGTACCCCAATTTTTTATGTTTCAGTTGATATTAAACCTCATTTATGGGGGGATTTTTTATCTATTTTAGTGGGGACTGAATTTATTCACCATGGATTAAATTCATATTGATATTCGGGATTTTATATTTTACCATTTTTTATAACAGAATTTTATTTATAGTAAAATATATTACCACATATACATACTTTTTATATATTTAGATATTTTTTTTAAAAAATTAAATAAACATATGTACATATAAAATATTTTTATTAATATAAAAACATATATATAAATATATGGACAAAAAATATGATGAAATATATATAAATATATAGATATATCATAAAATGTAAAACAAAACAGTATAACGGAGTGGCAAAGGTGCTGGTCTATAAACCGAAGGTCTCAGATTTGAAACTCACTAGAGGTAGGGATGTGCACAAGAGATTGATAATCTATAGAATTGATAAAGGGGTGGGGGAGTGATCATAAAGGGGTGGGGTAGGATGTGCTAATAGTGGGTGCATGGATATAAAATTACACACCCTTTAGCTACGATGCCTTTAACAACGCTAAAAATTACTGTTAACTCCACTTTTAACAGCGCTTTTATAGAACGGTTAAAAGTTCTGATCTTTTAACAAAACATAGATTATCAAAACTTTGTTAGCACTGATATAGACCTTTTCTAGCGCTGATAATGGTCGATTTTGTAGTACCATTTTGAGTACATGAAATTAGTACCAATGCCATCTCAAATATATATCCTTAAACACTCAATTTTATAAGATTTGTTTTATACTTCCATTCCACCAGAGCCCCCCCTAAGTTGAAAATAAGATAAAGGGTGTCCATCCATGCTCAATTCCTATAGATCATAGGGTGGTGAATAATAGTAATGATATAAAATTACATTTATGAGAGGAATTAATATTATTTATATACAACAAATAACTATATCCACATCAAATAAATAAGACTATCTTAAATAACCATAAATGGTCAAATAGCTGAGTATGTTACAAAAACAATTGATGATATATTCATTAAACCAATGAAAATATCGACACTTAAATCATCATAATCCTAACTAGATCATCTCATAATAGTATATTACCACTCAACAGTACAATAAAATCAACCATAGAAATTTAAAAAATTGAAAATAATAATTAGGTGTGTATAAAAGTATATCCTAAAATTTTATCCTCCAAACCATCTCATTTAAAGTTAATAGGTACAATAAATCATCCATAAAAAACATATATGAGGTTTTATTAGTTTATGTAGAATAAAGTACAATAGGTTATTAGGACAATGAAAACCTCCACCACATTTCACCTATAACATCACCCACATCAAAACATTTTCACCACCAACTATCCATCATTGTATCAGTGATATATCACTATAGAGAAAATATTATTTAGTAGAATTATAAAACTCTACTAAATAATGGTGTTTAAGGAACTTAGGGTTAACTAATGGTGGTTATGAAGGATTATGTATTTGAGATTGAGAAATTCCTTGTTTTAAGATACAATTTTGCTTAAAGGGTTAAGGATTGTGATGAACCTGATATAACACATCAAATTAAAATTTTGAATAAAGGTAAAAACCTAACTCACAGAATTTTTTCTACACTACATAGTTCTAAAACTGGTATATTCATTAAAAAGGGTATTGTTTCTTGAATTTTAGCATGAAATGATGTGTCTTTGGATTTCCACATGTTCTTTAGGCATTTCATTTTAGAAAAAAATACTCTAAAGTGATGATCATGTTTCGAAAACCCCATATATGATTTGTTGGATTTCATCGATATGGGGTTTCTCCGATTATAGATTTATTACATTGGGAATGGGATACTATCATAAAACTTTCTTGAATTATGAATAGAAAAGTAGGACATGAGTCTTCCGAATGGTGTCAGTAAAACCTACCTCCATAATCTGTAAGGACCCAAACATCTTTAAATAAAATTTCATTTGTGGTTTATTTAGATGAATTATTATATATTATTGATTTAGAAAAAAATGATTTACATTTTTTATTAGATCCAATCAGATTTACAATACCATTAAGTATCAATAACCTTGAAAATATAGCCATTGAATTTTGATCATATGAAATTTATAAATATACGGTTTTAACAAATCCAATTGACATAGAAAAAGTTATGGCCTCAACCAACATGAACATACCATATGAAGCCAATTTATCAGATATTCATAGGTTGATTGAATCACTAGGATTTTATATTGACCAATCCCAAGCTAATATCCAACAAATTATGTAGGAGTGAAACTGTTTATATTAGAAGAAAGTCTTAACAAGATCACTTCCCAAACCATGTACGCTGAACCACCCCATGAAAGTCACATCATCAAACACCTTTCTCTTAGAGAATTTTCTAGTGTATAAATGATAAATATATTAGGATCCTACTAATATGAATATATATATATATATTATAGAATAATGAATATATTTTCATCTTGTTATTGTTACTTTATAAATGATTCTGATTTTGATACAAAAAAAACCCAAATTTTATTTTTAGGAAATATTCAAATTCAATTAAGTAATTTATTTTCACAAATTAAATAAATTTTGAAATAAATCAACTTTTAATACAGTACTATTATTAAATAATTATTATTAAATAACTATTAACATATAATTTTTACAAATTCAAATTTTAATTTTAAAAGGGTTCGAAATCTTTAATTGTAAAAAACCCCATCATTTCTCAAAAAATGTTGATTCTTAGTTTAAAATTAAAAATTCACATATCTATAAAATTATTTAGATAAAATGAATATTATTTTTGGAAAAATAATTTTTAAATTATCCAACTGTTAATTTTTCACAATTTACTCTAATGGTCAAATTTTCCGGTAAAGATTAAATACAATATAATTATACTATGTGTATACTGACATCATAATGACCCTAAATGATGCAATAACTACATTAAATGGTATCCAGAACAAAATATATGTTTTCAATTTTATATAATATGATTTTGAGTTTATTTAAATAATTTTATTAATCTATTAGGAATCTATCAAAACATATAATATATATTAATGATTTAAAATCATATCTTTAAGGACATGACTCAATTAGACTTCAGAAAGGGTTTTGTTTAATAAGTTCAGACCTTGGTCTAATAGAATAATTTTAAACACTATCATTTAGAATAAATCATGGGAAAAACCCCATTGTAAGGTTTCTGGTTTTGGTTATTTTATTACACAGAGTCAAAAACCTATGTTTGAGAAATAATAAAGAATTCTACAACTGAATTATTACATAAACCCACACATTCTCCCATTTATCCTCACAAAAAAAACTTAGATAAATTATCTACTCTTCCCTCCAATATCTATATTCCTAATAAGGTTCCCACAATCTCTCAAAAGCTCCCCCAGATCATTTGAAATCACACTCTCATGGTAGGGGACCTCTCTCTCCTCTTTACAATTCCAGTATGTTCTTCATTTTCATAATTTTTTTCAATTCCTATTGTTATTAAATATCCCACTTAATTAACATGTGATATATGGATGATGATATACCCATTTCACTCTCATAAAGACCATCCATGAAACTTTATTTACACCCATTACATTGCCAAAATTTAGTAAGGGATCCACTCCTACTCTTTGTTCAAGTATCTTTATTATCTTATTCATTTTTTCTCTAACTAAAAATATTGGGAAATGTTCTTCCCTACCCCCATCACATATGTACCCATTTAACTATCATTGAAACCTTCCATGAACATTTATACTACCACATTAGGCATAAAAAATCTTACCTCGATTTTCCATGAAAATTAATTTTGTAGTGAATATACATACCAATTTCATATCAACGGTGTTCACCTTTATACATGTAAAATTCTTTGATTGGTTACATAAATTTATTTTTTCCACATTATTTTATCATGGAAAAAATGTGATCATAAATTATTAAATTTTTTATGATCTATGAGGAGAAATTATGCATGAGAAGAAAATGAAAGTGGTGGGTACGCCCAGAATTATATAGTGATCCAAAGAATTGGGTAATATTTTAGCCACAGCAGAAGTGATGAATGGGATTAAGGAGTGAACATAATACATAATATATGACTTTTTTTACATCATGATTTCTTCACAGTTTTCATTGATCTATGTTTGTGATGTAGTGCTTTAATTTGTTTCTATATTTCCTTTCTACCTTTATGATTATCATGTTATATCATGCCTCATTGTTCATGTTTATAATTCTCACTAATTTTATAACCCATTTAAAATCCCATTGTCTAACATGTATTTCTTTTTTCATGTTATTCCATGTTTATTCTCTTACTAGGATTTATAGATCAGCCATTTATTATATATGTCCCCAGGTTATCTAGTGTAGTTTTAAAAGCTATGTAATTTTAGAAGCATGTTAAGTATGTTTTCAATAGTATTTTTCTATCCCATGTATAAGGTGTTAATATATATATATATATAATTCCCATGGACATAATAATTATTAATATTATATTTTTATGAATAATATTATGTAATAAATCATGAATTAATGTGTAATTAAGAGAATGTTTGTCATATTTGTATCAATGGAAAATGGTAGTTATTTTTTGGGGTTAAGATAAGAAAACTTTAGATAAATCCATAGGTATAAATCTAAATATAATTAAACATCCCTAAATCTTGATAATGTATTTATGAAGTGGTATATAAATAAAGTACATACATATCTTTGTAATACAAGTATATGTGGCTCTCACAAAGATGTACATAAGGGTAAAACCCAAAAACAATGCGTTGATCCAAACTTGACAGGGAACTGGTGGATGAAAACGAACATTTTGGCACACCTAGTTTAACACTCATGGGGGATATTCTTTGGTAAATTTAGAAGCTCATTATAAAAAAATATTAAGGGAAAAAAATTCCTATTAGAGTTTATGTCATGGAATATATCATAGAATAAATCAAATCCTATAAATTCCCAATTTAATAAAGTAATATCTTTATATGTTATCCATTTAATTTTCTTGAATTACTGTTTATGTGTTTAGTATTTTAAAAATACTCATGCCCAATTTTCCCTTTATTATAGCCAATGGATGAAAATAGGAGGAACCAGGTAAATAACCAATGGGATGGGCAATGTGATGAACGTAAAAACGATATGTCCAACCCGATGGGTGAAGGAATAAGGAAAACAATGATGATACTCTCTTAGATGAATTTGGGTCTGAATATAATTATGGGTCAAGAGGATCAACCAAATAACCCTAAGAAATAAAAGGATTCAGTTGATACCTTTATGTGAAAATGGACTCTAAATTTCAATGGATCATCTAATCGCTTAATCACTGAACAATGGATCAACTCCATTGAGAATATATTCTATATCCTTCAATGTTTTGATCAAGAGAATGTTCTAATGGATATTTATCATAAAGAGGGAGAAGATAATCATTATTTTACTTTGATTAAGAATAACAATCATGAGGAAGATGTCAATGTGATTAGGTGGAAGGAATTATTAAAATGTTTTTCAATAAATATTTTCCTTGAACTCTCCGATATAAAATGGAAAGTGATTTCCTTAACCTTAAGAAAAAAGATAATGAATTTTTTCAGGGAGTGTAGGGAAGAATCAAAAGACATCATGATATTCCTCTGTCTATGTCATTACAATTGAATAAAAATTAGATAGCTCAAATGGTGGTCTAAAACCTAGTCGATGAAATCCCTAGCGATCCAAGAATTTGATGGCTATGAGGAAATTTTCTTATGTGGACTCAAAATAAAAAAAGGAGATCAGTGAATCTCAAGGCCATCATGGGGATAAGAAATGGAAATTGAGTATAATTATTTGGGTTTAAAGGAGTAATCTAATGGTTCAATGAAATTTCAACATCCCACTTATCAAAGGTTTAGAGAGAATCACCCCAAAATTTCCCTATAAGGGACAATGAGTTACATTAGGTGATGGAATGATGGATATGTAGATAAATATTGAAAATAGGAAAAACCAACTAATGAGAAAGAGGAATGGAATTGTATGGTCATCCCTTGACTAATTTTTCATTATTTTAACTACAAGGAGCCAAGAAACATTTCAGACTAATGCACTAATCAAAGGGTTTTTTTGACATAACCAACAACCACCAAAGTAGCTAGGGTGGGATTTTATCATCCCAATAGATGAGGTGGATCCTAAAAACCATGTGGTGAAAGGTACTCTAGTTATTCATGAAATAATAATGAATGTACTTGATGATTCTTTTTTTATACATTCATTCATATCATTCATTTTTCATTAAACTATTAAAAAACCACCACAATGCATGGATGTAGAGATGTTGGTGAAAAAAATGGGGAAATTATTGCATCTTAGGTATATAAATCATCCCATATCAATATTTTGTGGTTAAGCTTCACAAAAATCCTTTTGATACTCCTTTTAATTAAATTTTATGCAATTTTTGGGAATGGATTGTATTTCCCTATATAGATCCAAAAACAATTACCGCAAGAAAAAAATCACTATTTGTGTCATGGATCGACCCCCAATTCAATTCTAGTGAAAGGTGTAGGATGAATATTATTTAGCATAAAAATATAAATAATGGATATTATTTTCCAATGATAAACTATATCTAGATCAAATAATCTAGTCTCATGAAAGGATCATCCTTGGAGACATGCCCATTTTGAAGGAATACATTGATGTGTTTCCCAAAAAGTTGTTTTGTCTTCCTCTCAGTATATAGGTTGAATTTTCAATCGATATTATACGAGGGGAATTTAAATTATCCAAGAATCTGAATAGAATGGTTATTGTGGAGCATAAAGAGATGAAGAAACAACTATAGAAGATTCTGGATAAAGCATTCATATGCCCATGTGCAATACCTTGGGGTGCACTGGTCCTCTTCAACAAGAAGACGGATGGGTCAATTCTTCTTTTTATTGATTATTGTGAGCTCAAAAAGATCACAATAAAGAACAAGTATACTTTTCCACATATTTATGACTTGTTTGAACAACTATGTGAATCAAAATACTTTTCCAAGGTGGATAGTCAATCGTGGTATTACCATGTTTGATTGAAGAAGGTGGATATCCCTAATAATGATTTCTGAACAGGGTATGGAATGTATGATTTCATATTAATTCCATTCAAACTCATTAATGCTCAAAATGTTTTCATCAACTTTCTGAATAACGTCTTTAGAGATTACCTCAACAAATTTTTGGTAGTCTTTATAGATGATATTCTAATATACTCTAGATGAAAGTAGGATCTTGAGAAGAATCTAAGAACTGTGAAAAAAATATTATGAAATGAGAAGATTTACGAAGATTACAAAAAATGTGGGTTCTGATTGAAAAAAAGTATTTGTAATGCCCCTGACCTGGCTCACCTCTAAGATGGTGGCCAGAACGGTGGTCACTTAACCTCAAGAGCATATCCTCGAACATCAGAGGGTGCCGACTAGTAGCGAGGGACCTTTTTGTGCCTGTCGGGGAGACTATGCCCTCACAGGTAACAGATAATATCACAACAGCAGTAAACAACAAAAAATAGAAAGTAGTAGAAGCATGTAAATAAACAAACTGCATCAGAAGAGATGAAAATAATCCAACTGAATGATAATAAACAAATGAAAAATCTCATGGAAAGATGACATGTCGTGATGTAAGTCTAAACTGAATGTATGGAAAAGAGAACTCAAACACATAGTCAACTAAAAGAAAAGACACAAGCATCAACTGCATCGCGAGAAAGGCCCAATCCTCTGCCCCAGTCTCCATCCTCAGAAGTAATGAACAATCATGCATCATATGCAGCACACTTCCCCTTGTTAATACCTGCGAGCATGTAATCTACTCGGGTGTCAATGACACCAGAGCACGATGTGAGATAAAATCCTAGTAGGCCGAAACCCATAGTGTCTAGAACATTCCATTTCATTAAAAAATAAAAATGCAGTGTTCCATTAGATAAAAGTTTCAAATAAATTAATTGCAGTGCAATGAAATAAGTAAGTCGGTGCGGGTCCCAAACGACACTCGTGCCTAGTCACCTACTTCAGCCTAAGATGGTAGTCTGAAAGGGTACCTGTCAGTAGAAATGCATGAAAACAGACATATATATATATATATAAACCCATAAATCTAGGTAAAACAAGGAAAAATTATACCCCATGCTTGTGCTTTAACTTGAGGTTCAAGTCCAGTGTCAACCAGGCACAATTCCACATATCAGGGAAAACATCTCAATTCTCAAGAGACTCAATTAGCAATAACATAAACCTTAAGTGCATACTTATTTAAGGTTCAAGTTGAGAGTTTGATACTGAGCCCATCCCGAATGTATCTCTATAGAACATCCATCAATTTATCCAATTCCACCGAGCCCGTCCTAGGAAATCTTTCGAACCACAAAGAATCTCCTGAGGCATGGATTTACCCTAAGTTAGTCCCGATCTCCCAAAAAGGGGTCGAGTGTCATCTGAGGTTGGATTAGACACATTGCCAACAGATCTGTCCTCATGGGCTCTTTTGGAATTGGTATCAATCAAAAGTATTAGAAAGTCTGAGAAAGTCTCGGCTTGGAAAAGGCAACGACACCGTACCCCGTCACATAGAGGTAACCCGTCAGGAACAGAGGATTTATGCGTCACCCTTAATACGGGACCCTCCACTTTCCCTGCCTTGAATTTAATTAAAGTTTTCCTAGCAGCAGATATGACATAATCAACATATAAGGTTGCAGTTTGAAAACTAACCAGATACACCCACATCACAAGGCATAAATCTAATAGTATATCATAAAAACTTGCAAGGCAATATACATATCATATCAACCTCAGTGGATAATGCACATTTAAATGAAAATCAGTTCAACATAACCATTTTCAAGACAATATACATATCATATAAATCTCAGTGGATAATTCATATCAAAATAATAATTAGTTCATCATAACAACATGCAAGACAATGTACATATCATATCAATCATAGTGGATAATGCACATTTAAATAATAAGCAGTTTAGCATAATAAGTGCCAATGATCCAACAATTCAAGTTTGTGTTCAAAGAAACTATTTATTAAATTTAATTACAATAAAAAGGGGCTTCACAACACATGAAATTAATTAAAAAATAAAACCAGCTAACAAAATATTACACCGAGTATATCAGCACGCCCAAAGGGATGTCCGGTATTGTTGCGACAATTCAAACAACTGTTTATTTAATTTTAATACAATAAAAAGGGGTTTCACAATACATGTAGTTATTTAAATACAAACCCGACTAACCAAAAAAGATACAATGACCTTGTTGGAACACCCAAAGGGGTGTCCGAACTTGTTTCAACCATTCAAACAAATTAATTTAAGATGATTAAGGCTGAAACAATTAAGCAAAACCATTAAAGTAATTAAAATGGGTAAAATTGCACAAAGCCTGTAGACACCGACTAACGGCACAATGATGCATTATTATAAATCACATAAAATGGAGGGACAATGAGTAGGAACCCTACCTTGTAGTCGTAGATGACTCTAAGATCCTCAGTGGGATTTGATTTGGCCTAAAACGGATGAAAATGAAGGATTTTAGAAAAACCCCAAAATAGGTTAAAAATATTCTGTGACGAACTACGCGTAGATTACTCAACAAAAACAAATGATTCCAATTGCACAACATTATCCTTTCCCTAGGGTTTATTTCACACTAGACGCCAAAGGAATTATACATCGGACAGGGGAGCAGTGGCCTTCCGAAGGGGCTGCTGGTTAGTGTGACGAGATTGAGAGGTGCGACGTGATGAGTTGGAGAGGGAGAAAGGAGAGGAAAAAAAGAGGGAAAAGAATGAAAAGAAAGGAAAAGAAAAATAAGATAAAAATAAAAGATAAAGAAAAAATAAATAAAATAAAAATATAAAATAAAAGAAAATAATTGAAAGGAAAATAATAAAAATAATTAAAATGGGAATCCCCCATTTCAATTATTTTCATTCTTCCCGTAACCCCCTCTTTATTTTATTTCAGAATTTCGTTTTATCTTTTCTTGATTTCTTTTAAATTTTCTTTAAATCTCTTATTACTCTTTTCCAATACTTAATTAATTATTTAAAACCAGAACACTACGCCAAAGCATGAAGTGACATTTTTCATGAAACGTGTGTAAAAATATAAATTAAATAAAAAGCTCCCTGAGACCCGCAGTGAGGTGCGCAAGCGCACGCCCCGGGTCACTTAATTAATTAGACTGTAAATATGTAAAAACGGTCTATACCTAATTAATGTTGGGTTGATACAACCTCCCATCCTTAAGAAAACTCATCCCTGAGTTTCCCTTCCAAGAGTAGTGGAACGTTTCCAGAAAAGAGTTCAAGCCATTGTGCACGTACATCCATCTATCGCTCACAGGACTCGTCCTGAACCCGTCCATGTTGCCACAACACCCAGACCAGTGGGACTGAGTTTCCTTAGAGGAATTTCATGCTACGGTCGACGATATAGATTGGATGCTCCGCAAAGGATGTATTAGTGTCAAGCTCAATGTCGTCATGGTCAAAATAATGAGATGGGTCTGGATGATATTGTCGAAGATGAGATACAAGGAAACCATCGTCCATGGCATGGTACCTATGAGGTAGCAGAAAATAATAGGTTATCGGCCCAACTCTATCCACTACCTCGAATGGCCTGACGTATCTCGGTGATAACTTCCCCTTCCTCCTAAACCGTCTATGACCCAACCTCAGAGAAACACGCAAAAAGACATGATGTCCCACCTCAAACACTAGAGGTCTTCGGTGACAATCAGTACAAGACTTTTTCCTGGATAGAGCTATAGTAAAATTCATCTGAATCAGCTAAACTTGATCTCAAGTCTCCTGAATGAGATGAGGACCCAACAGAGCTGCCTCACCTCTTTCGAGTCAGCATAAAGGAGAACGATACAATCTACCATAGAGATCCTCGTACAGAGCCTTTTGAATTGTCTCCTGAAAGATTTTATTAAAGGAAAACTCTATAAGAGATAAATCCTTCTCCCAAGAACCTCCAAAATCAAGGATACATTCCCATAACATATCCTCTAACACTCATATAGTTCTCTCAGACCACCCACCGGTCTGACGGTGAAATGTAGTACTCAGAAGTACCTATGAGCCCAATGCATTTTTCAACCCTTGCCAGAACCGTGAAGTAAAGTGAGAATCCCTATCCGAGAAAATAGAATGAGGTACACCAAGAAGTCACACAATTTCTCATATATACATACTTCCCAGCTCATCAATCGTAATGGTCTCTTGGATAGGCAAGAAGTCCACAACCTTGGTCAACCTATCGACAACCACCCATACTGCATCACTACTTAGAAGAGATCTTGGCAATCCTGTAATGAAATACATGGTGATGTCATTCTATTTCTATTCAGGAATGGACAGAGGTTATAGGATTCCAGAAGGTCATTGGTGCTCTGCCTTCACCTATTGGCAGGTGGAGCACCATGTGATGAAACCAGCTATCTACTTTTTCATACCAGGCCACCAATAATATCGACACATGTCTCTGTACATCTTGGTTATCCCCAGGTGAACTGCCCAAACAGAGGTGGGAAAATCCTTCATCAGCTCTTCCTGCATACCTGAAGGTACACATACATGGCCATGGTAAATGAGAGTTTCACTACAATCAATAACCCAACCAGGAGGTGGGTTCCTTCCTGTAACCCCTTCCCTCAAAACAAGTCCCTCAAGATCAGTCAACTGTTGCCTGTGGACTTCCTCCAAAAGAGAGTACGTCACTGTAAGAGCTATTAGAACCAGTTTTCCACTCTTCTCCTGAACCTCCAGATACATCTCTGAAAAAAATTCCATCATCGGCCACTCACTACTGGCTACCTGCACGACCTGTGTCTATGTCTTGCATCTTAATGTGTCTGCCATAGCATTACCCTTACTAGGGTTATAAGCAAGCTCAAAGTTGAATGATTTCAAGTATTCAACCCACCTTCGTTTCCTTAAGTTCATGTCTCGTTTAGTGGAGATATATTTAAAGCATTAATGATCCGTGTAAACAACGAATATCTCACCCAAAAAATAGTGTCTCCAACAACATAGAGCATGAACCACAACTGCAAACTCAAGTTTGTGGGTAGGATAGTTCTGCTCGTGAGGTCTTAGCTGGCGAGATCCATAAACCAGGACTCAATCACCCTACATCAAAACTACACTGAGTTCAATTTCTAAAGCATCACAATAAACTGTATTGCTCTGACCAGGTTCATGTAGAATCAAGATTGGGGATGAGGTTAGTCTTCTTTCTAATTACTGAAAGGATATTTCACAATTTTTTGACTAGATGAACAACACACCTTTATTATTCAGGGTGGTAAGTGGCACTTCTAAGCGAGATAAATCCTGAATGAATTGCCCGTAATATCCAGCATGACCCAAAAAACTGTGGATGTCGAAGAAAATTTTGGTATGCTCCCACGAAACCACGATGCTCACTTTTTCTAGGTCAACTGATACCCCTTCTTTTGATATAATATGACCCAAGAAGTGTACCTTATCAATCCAAATGTGACGTTTATTTATCTAAGCGTATAGCAGGTGCTCTCTTAGTGTACTCAGCACAATCGCAAGATGGGTTGCATGGTCATGTCTGGAATGTGAATACACTAAGATGTCGTCCACGAAGACTACCATAAAGGAATCAAGATAAAGATGAAAAACTCAGTTCATCAGAGCAATGAATATAGCTGGAACATTCTTGAGGCCAAATGGCATAACCAGATACTCATACAAGCCATACCTGCATCAGAATGTTGTACGTGGTATGTCAGATGGTCACACATGCACCTGGGGATATCCCAAACTCAGATCAATCTTGGAGGAAAAAGTTTCTCCCCAGAGTTGATCAAAGAGATCATCTATACATGGAAATGGATATCAGTTTATTACCATGAATGGTTGAGTCGATGATAATCCACACATAACCTTAGGGTACCATATGGCTTCTTGGCCAAAAGGACATGCGAACCCCACAATGATGTCCTAGGTATGATGAAACACTAAACCCTGACCTGGCTCACCTCTAAGATGGTGGCCGTATCGGTGGTAAAATAACCTCAATTGCATCTCTTCGAACTCTAGATAAATCATCAGGGAAGACATTCCTAAAAAGATCCACCATTAGAAGGAAATCAACTAGTTGTGTTCCTGGATCACTCCAAAAGAGACTTTCTAACTGAGAGGTCACTCTAACCAACCCTATATATTTAGGCTTAGCTTAGTCTGCCTGTAGATCCCAATCTCCTTTGTGAAGATATGTGTCACCTTCAGGGGATGTGAAGAACACAAGGTGACGATAAAAATCCACTTGGGCATGATAAGTTGAAATCCAGTTCAGACCGAGGATGACTTCGATGCTAGACATATTGAGGATATAGAAATTCCAAACAAAACGGTACCCGTCTATCATGAGGGGGAACTCTTGGAACTGGCATATGCACTCTCTCATGACCCCAAGCGTAGTGTCGAGATACATGATGCCACAGTTATACTCAATTGGGAATCCATGACTCTCAACAACAATAGAAGATATAATGGAGTGTGATGCACTTGTATAAAAAAGAGCAGAAACTAAAGTATAGGATACTAGGATAGTACCTCTCACTGTATATGGTCTTTCACTCTGCTCCTCTGGTGCTGAATGCACTGTGTACATGGGACCTGAGCCACAACCCTGATACGCTACCTGGATGTCTAGAGTAGTTCCACTCTGCTGACGCTGCTAGTCTTGAACATGATTTACTCGATCATGACCCCCCATTACCTCGTCCTGATCAACCGGTGGAAAAATAACTTCCAGCATGCTGTGGAGTCATAGATCCCATACATGAAAGAGGTGTAGGTGTAGATCCTCGACCACTGGAAGCTGAAGTGAAGGAATGGAATAAATGCTGAAGGAGACCTATCCTACCATAGTCTCGACACTCCTTTGGATCCATCGTTCACTACATCTTCTTATAACCATCCCTACTGCACTGATAACATGTGACAGAGCTATCAAGATGTGCTGTTTGGCTAGGATTTCCCCCATGTACAATTTCAAAACATTGTTTCCTACTGCCAGAAGATCCATCACCCTGTCTCGAAACTCAACCGCCCTGGCTCACTAGTTTAGCTTCCCAGACATTTCGATCTGAGATTAGAGACCGGTTCATGATCTTTGTAATAGTGGTCAAATGGAAGACGTTCACCAGTGAGTGGATAGTATACTCAAGTCTGACCTCAAAACTTATGGCTATAGTCTTTACGTCATGAGTCAGAGATGGAGAAAAATGCTGATGTTCTGTGAAACAAGTAGAATACTCTATCACAGTCATGGAGCCCTGCTGAATATGTAAGAACTCTCGTGCACTATCATCTCTCAGATTCTGTGTAAAAAAGTGATTGTAGAAGGCTTCTTGAAAATCAGTGCAATACATGCCACTGGTTTACTCATCCTGAGAAACAATGTCCCACCAGAACATGGCTGATTCATAGAGTATATAGACTACAAGCTTGACCCTTTACTTTGGAAGCATCTCAAGGTGGTCGAAGATAGAGCTTATAGCTTCTATCCAAGACTCTGCATCATGAGGGCCGCCACTCCCTGAGAAGGTGGGAGGGTGTTACTGCATAAAGTCCCGTGTAAGGTTTTCCATAGACGGGGTAGGTCTGGGAATATTCTTACCTGACTGCATAAACCTGAGGAGATTATCCCTAAACTGAGCATCAGGGTCCCTCGGAAGATCGACAGGATGTAGTTCCACTAGAGGCTCTACCAAAGGAACCACTGGTGGTTCAAGATCCACCATCTATGGAATGCGCTTATTGACATTCTCACGAGGCACAGAATGAAGATGTCGTGGGAGAATTTTTCTACAACATCCAACACACACCTTAGATAAGGAATAAAGAACTTGAGAAAACAAGTAAGGCACAAAAGAGGTTAGGTATATAGCCTACCTCTAAGAACGAGACAACAGACAACCCGCCTCTAAGGCTGGGTTTCAGGATGGAAGATACAACTAAAAGGATTACTAAACAAGTTATACAGTCCACTCCTTGGTTAAGTCAGGCTAACATATAACAGGCTATCACAACATTATATTCAACAAACCAGTATTTCAAAATTTCACCACTAGGCACAACAACACTCACATGAAAATAGGAAAATGCGCGCTGAGAGTAGATATGCATGCAAATGTGCATGGTATTTAAATCCTATAGTTCATATTATAAGGCATGGAATGTATTTCCCTCGTATCATCGAGCTGCAATGGTAAACCCATTATCTAAACAATAATAACACAATAACAATGCAATACAAGTGAGCCACCTAACATTGAAATCATATCAACAACAACTAGCATAATCAACAACTAAAATCCCATCCCAGGTATTTGTGTTTTCCCCTATACACGAGTTAGCTATGTCCATGCACAGAGTACATTCCAAACCCCTGTATCCTAGTCTCCTGTCTAACCTAAAAAGTAAGACTAAAAGAAAAAAACCGACTCTGATTCCACTTTGTAATGCCCTGACCCAGCTCACCTCTAAGACGGTGGCTGGACCGGTGGTCACATAACCTCATGTGCATCTCCCCGAATGCCAGAGGCTTCCGACTAGAAGCGAGGGCCCTTTTTTCTGTGGGAGAGACTATGACCTCATAAGTAGTAGATAATATTACAGTGGAAGTAAAAAACAACAAATAAGTAGTAGCAGAAGCATGTAAATAAACAAACTGCATCAGATGTAATGTAAATAATCCAACTGAATGATAATAACCAAATGCGAAAGCTCATGGAAGGATGCCATGCCATGATGTAAGTCTAAACTGAATGTACAAAAAAAACTCAAAAACACAGTCAACTAAAAGAGAAGACACAAGAAGAAACTGCATCGTAAGAAAGGCCCGGTCCTCTGCCCCAGTCTCCATCCTAAGTAGTAATGAACAGTCAAGGATCGGAAGAAGCACACTTCCCCTTGTCAATAACTGCGATCATGTAATCTACTCGGGTGTCGATGATGATCGAGCAGGATGTGAGATAAAATCCTAGTAGACCAGCACCCACGGTGTCTAAACCTTTCCATTTTGTTCAAAAATAAAAATGCAGTGTGCCATTACATAACCATTTCAATTAAATTAATTACAGTGAAATGAAATAAATAAGTCAGCCCACGTCTCAAATGGCACTTGTTCCTGGTCACCTGCTTCAGCCTAAGAGGGTAGTCTGAAAGGTTACCTATCATAAGAAATACACGAACATGCATATATAAATATATATAAAAACCCAGAAAGCAATGTAAAAGTGGGAAAAATTATACCCCAAGCA
Source organism: Viscum album (assembly GCA_963277665.1). NCBI lineage: Eukaryota > Viridiplantae > Streptophyta > Magnoliopsida > Santalales > Viscaceae > Viscum > Viscum album. The sequence goes on from OY728160.1 coordinate 2,011,908,803, forward strand.
TGTGCTTAAACATGGGGTTCAATCCAGTGTCAACCAGACACACTTCCATACATCAGGGAAAAATCTAAATTCTCTAGAGACTCAAGTAGAAATAACATAAACCTTATGTTCCTCATTATTTAAGGTTAATGTTCAGAGTTAGAGTCTGATCCCATCCCGAAGGTATCACTACAGAACTTCTGTCAATTTATCCAATGCCACCGAGCCCATCCAATGCAATCTTTCGAAAGTCCAGGTATCACCCAAGGTATGGATTTACCCTGAGTCCATCCCGATCTCCCAAAAAGGGGTCGAGTGTCATCCATGGCTGGCTTAGCCACATTGCCAAAATATCCATCCCAATGGGCCTTTTTGGAACCAGTATCACTCAAAAGTATTAGAAACTCTGGGGAAGTCTTGATCCAGAAAAGCCAATGACACCCTCGACATATAGAGGTAACCCGTCAGGAACATAGGATCTAAGCATGGCCCTTAATATGGGACCTTCCCCCTTTCTCCACCCTGAATTTAATTATAGTTTTCATAGAAGCAGATATGGCATAATCAGCATATAAGGTCGCAGCTTGAAAACTAACAAGATACACCCGCATCAAAAGGAATAAATCTAACAGTATAGCATAAAAACTTGCAAGGCAATATATATATCATATCAACCTCAGCGGATAATGCACATTTAAATAATAAGTAATTCATCATAACAACTTGCAAGACAATATACATATCATAGCAATCTCAGTGGATAATGCATATCTAAATAATAAGGAGTTCAACATAACAACTTGAAAGACAATATACATATCATATCAATCTCAGTGGATAAAACACATTTAAAAAATAATTTTTTCAGCATAATAAGTTCCAATGATCCAACAATTCAATTTCATGTTCAAAGAAACAATTTATTAAATTTTATTACAATAAAAAGGGGCTTCACAGCACAAGTAATTAATTAAAAAATAAAACCAGCTACTGGAAGATTACACCGACCATGTCGGCATGCCCAAAGGGGTGTCCGACATTGTTTCAACAATTCAATAAACTATTTATTTAATTTTAAAATAATAAAAATGGGATGTACAATACATGAAGTTAATTAAATATAAACCGAGCTAACAGAAAAAGATACACCAACCTCATCGGCACACCCAAATAGGTTTCCGAACTTGTTTCAACCATTCAAACAAATTAATTTATGATGATTAATGCTATAAAAATTATGCAAAACCATTAAAGTAATTAAAATGGGTAAAATTTCACAATGTTGGTACGCACTGACTAACTGTAGAACAACGCGATTTTATAAATCACTAAAAAATGGAGGGAAAGCGATTAGGCACCCTAAAGTATAGTCTTAGATGACTCTAAGATCTGTAATGGTCTTTGATTTGACCTAAAATTGATGAAAATGAAGTATTTTAGAAAAATACCAAAATAGGGTAAAAATATTCCACAACAAACTGCATGTAGATTACTCAATGTAATTGTACAATTCCAATTGCACAACGTTATCCTTTCCCTAAGGTTTTCTTCGCACTTGACGGTAAAGGAATCAGACGTTAGATAGAGGAGCAACGACCTTCCAAAAGGGCTTTTGGTTGGTGTGATGAGATTGGGGGGTGCGACGTGATGAGTTGGAGGGGGAGAGAGGAGAGGGAAAAAAAGAAAATAAAGAAAATAAAGAAAAATAAAGGAGAAGAAAAATAAGTGAAAAATAAAAGATAAGGAAAAAAAGAAATAAAATAAAAAGGTAAAATAAAACAATAGAATGGAAAGGAAAATAATAAAAATAATTAAAAATGGGAATCCCACATTTCAATTATTTTCAATTTTCCCATGACCCCCTCTTTATTTTATTTTAGAATTTCTTTTTATCTTTTCTTGATTTCATATAAATTTTTTTTAAATCTTTTATTACTCTTTTCCAATATTTAATTAATTTTTTGAAACCCGAACACTGTGCCAAAGAACGATGTGACATTTTTCATGAAATGTCTGTAAAAAGTTAGATTAAATAAAAACCTGCCTGAGACTAGCAGCGAGATGAACAGGCATGCACCCCAGGTCACTTAATTAATTATATTGCCAATAATTAAAAATCGTCCATACCTGATTAAGGCTGGGATGTTACAGTCTCATTCATGGGTTATTCTATCACAAGAAATGAGATATCTGTGGATCCTTAAAATATAGAATAAATTGAAGGATGGTTGGGGTTAACATCTATGACATATATCTGTAGTATCCTTAAATTTTTTGGGTACTATCATCAATTTGTGTGAAATTTATCATGATTTTAAAACCCTCTAACAAAGATAACTCAAAATGGAGTCAAGTTTTCATTGAATGATGAATGTGAAGAGAGCTAAAAGGAGTTGAAAAAGAGGCTGCTCACTGCACCTATAGTCACACTACCCATAAAAGGAAAACTTTTTATAGTAGTAAAAATTCTTCAAGGAATAAATTGAGATTTTCATTATTGTGAAATGATAATGTGATAGCCTATGATTCAATTAAATCAAAGGTTCATGAATAGAACTAACCAATGAATGATATGTAGTTATCTATAGTGATTGTTTCATTAAATATCTACTTCAATTATCACTTTGGGGATATGTGTGAAATATATATAGATCACAAAAGGATAAATTACATATTCTGATAGAAAGCGATTAATATGCACTAATGAAGAAGTTAAGAGATAATCAATGACTGTGAATTCCCAATCAAAAACCATCGTGGGAATAAAAATAAATTGGATGATGGTCTAGGCAGAAAAGTTCCAAAAAATTTATCATTTATGAGAATTGAGAAGGATATGATATTCTTAGATTTGGAAATGATGAATATCATAATCATAATGGAATAAAAATCATCAATTGTTTCCCAAATGATTTCTCAACCATCCCTTCCAGAAAGGATACATGATTCTCAAAGATATTATTTCATAATTCATAATAAGGTGGATGCAATAATAGAATGGAAATATATTGAGCTAAATGTTAAATAAGAAGGACTTGTGAGATTTGGGTCATGACTATGTATACTATAAAACACAATGTTAATAAAGGAGTTGTTGGATGATACACATAGTTTGACGTTCTCTATCCATCTAGGAAGCACAAATATGTATTAAGATCTTTGAGAGATCTATTTTTTGGAAAATATGAAGAAGTAGATAGTGGAATATACATCAAGATGTCATGTATGTCCATAAGTGAATTCAGAAAGGAAAAAAATCCAAGGGGATGATGTAACCATTACCCATACCTACATGGTAATGGTAAAAAATCACCATGGAATTTTTCATTGGTGTTCTAAATATATGAGGTGGAAATAATTCTATACTGGTTGTCGTGGATTTCCTTAAAAGACGACTCAACTTATTTTAATTTGATATGACTTCTCACTTGATCAACTTTCAAGGGTATACTCCAGAGAAATGTCTAGGCTACATGGAACGCCACTATTGATTATATCTGATCGAGACCCAAAATTTGCCTCAATGTTCAAGAAGAGCCTCCAACACACTCTAAATAATAAGATGAAATTACGAATGAATTTCCACCCTCAAACAGATAGACAAAATGAGTGGACTATCTAGACACTCAATGATGTATTGAGATCTTGCTCAATTGATATCAAAGGAGGATGAGATCAACATATGCCTCTGGTCAAATTCTCATAAATCAACACTTTCCACTCGATCATCCAAATGGATCCCTATGAAGCACTTTTTAGAAAGAGGTGAAGAAAACATGCATGTTGGGATGATGGAAGGGAACACAAACTTTTAGGTCCTGAAATGGTGAAATAATTCAAGACCATCTAGCTACACATCAAGGCTACCAAAAGTCTGAAAAAGATCTAAACTGAAGTACTCAATGAGACCTAATGTTTGAGGTCAGGGATAAGTTTCTCCTATACATGTATCCATGGAAAAATTTATGATATTTAGAAATAAGGGAAATATTATTCCAAGATACATCGGTCCCCTTCAGATCGTTGACTGCATTAGAGTAGTGGCTTATAACTAGAACATACACCTAACCTATCTCAAGTACAAGATGTGGTCCACAAATCAATATTGAGGAAGTACATACTAGAACCCTAACATTTACTCCATCCATATGTGGTACCATTGTAAAATTATATTTTTTTTATGAAGAGCAATAGGTGTGGATATTGGATCCAAGAGACAAAGTTATAAAGAATAAGACAATTCACCAGGTCAAAGTGTTGGGGAGAAACAACAAGTTTGAAGAAGAGACATGGGAACCATAGGATGGGATGTAACTGAATTACCCACAACTGTTTTATTGTGTGAAAAGAAAATTCTTAGGGATAAATTGATCAAGTGGGAATATTGTTACAACCCAAACATTTATAATGAAAATTCCCATAGTGGTTTAATTAAATATATTATTATATATCATGGATATTGAAAACATATGTACTTATTTGGTATTATTATATACTATTATATTTAAAATACCTTTATGGATCATTAATATTGATAATATATCCATTCATCAATGAAAATATGATGATGTTAAATATAGGATTTTTACAAATCCTATTGACACATACAAAGAAAGTGATTGACTCAACCAGTAAGATTATACCCTACGAAGATAATTTATCAGAGCTTCTAAGGGAGATATCATCACTAGGATTTTCCCATGACCTAGACCAAGATGAGATCCCACTACTTAAGCCTGAGTGATGTAGTTTTTGGGAGAAGTTCAAGCCCCTCAAGATCATAGGCCAAACCATGTACGCCGTACCACCACAGGAAAGTCCCACCATCGTTCAACTTACTCTTAGGGATATTTTTTATGTATTAATGGAAAATGTATCGATACACAAGCAATTTGAATATGAATATTTTATATAATAATGAATATATTTACATCTAATTATTATTAATTCATATGTGTTTTTTATTTTGGTACAATAAGACTCAAATTGAATTATTGGATAATATGGAAATTCAAATAAGGAATTTATATTGATTAAATAATGGATTTTTTAAATAAATAATATTTTAATAAAAATACTATTATTAAATAATTTTTATTTAATATACATAACTATATAATTTTTAAGAAGAAAAATGTAATTTTTATTAGGGTTTAAAACTATTATTATAAAGAAAAACCCAGTATTTCATAATAAATGTTGATTCTTATTTTAAAAGTAATAATTCACATATTAAGATAACTGTTTAGATAAAATGGATATTATTTTTTGAACCATAATGTTGAAATTTTCCAATTTTGATTTTTTAATAATTTACTAAGACAAATGATTTTTTTGGGTAAAAATAAAAAACGGTATAAATATACAATGTGTATCATGACATGATAATGACCCAAATGATGTAATAAACACTGTAAATGGTATCAAAGAAAAAATCTATGTTTTAAATTTAAATTATTATTATTTTTTCTTTATTTGATTAATTTTATAATTCCGTTATGAATCATCCAAATCATATGATACATTTTTTGGTTTTAAAACCATTTCTTTAAAGAAATGACTCACTTCCTCATGAGTAAGGGATTAATTTTTATATTTTTTGACCTTGGAATTTTAAAATAAAAAAAAAAATTCCTTTTTTGGAAGCCATGGGAAATAACCAAGGGTAAGGATTTTTTTGGTTATTTTGTTATATAAATGCCAAATCCTATGTTTGAGAAATAATAAAGAATCCCCACTCATTTCCTATATAAACCCACCGAAGATCCCATTTATATTCACTAATAATACATTGAGAACCTCCATAATCTACCTTTACCCCTCCATAATCCTCTCAAGGTCCCCCCAATATCTCATGAAGCTCCTCCCAATAATTTTATATCACACTCTTAGGGTAAGGGACCTCTCTCTCTTATTTTCAATTGAAGCATCTTCTTCGTTTTATGCCGTTTATTTGAAATTTATAATGTTTTTATATGTTATTCCATATCCCATTTCATCCCATGTGAATTATTAATAATTAAATACCCCTATAAATTTCATTATTACCATCCATGAACCTTTATGTACATCTATTTCCATGTCGAAATGTTGTAATAGATCATCTCCTTCTCACATTTAGTCAAGTATCATTATTATATTTTCTCTTTTATCACCAATTAATAATGTTGGGATATGTTCATACATATCCCCCATACTTTCCATTTTAATCATAAATGATTGTATACCTTTCTCACTCTCATTAATTCTTTAAAAGAACATTTATATGCCTCCGTGATGCTACCCAAATTTCACAACAATTTTCCATGCAAAACAATTGTGTAGTGAATAACCTTACCCATTTACTATCAAGGGTTTTCACCTTTATGAGAAGATAATTTTTTATTTTCGAATTAAATTTATTCATTCCACACTATTTTATATTGTAATGAAATATGATGAAATATGATTCCATGTTTTATGATCTAAGTGGCATACTTATGAATGAGAATGAAATGAAAGTGATGGGTGCACCCAAAATTATATTGAGCTAAAATAAATTGGGTAATGTTTATGTCTCATGAGACATAATGAAAGGGATTGGGGATTGAAAATAATCCATCAAGATACTTTTTGAATCATGATGTCACATTATTTATCCTTGACCCATGTTTATGATGTAGTGGTTTATGTTGTTCCAACATTTCCCCATTTCCTTTATGATTGTATTGCTATATCATGACTCAATATTAATGTTTATGAGTACCACTCCTTTTATGACCTATTGAGATTCATATTTTCTAAATCTTATTACCTTATTAATTTCATTCCATGTTTATTCCCTTACTAGGATTTATATCTCATCTCTTCTTATGTATATCTCTAGGTTATCCCGTGCAGTTCTAAAATCTATGGAATTTTTGAATCTTGTTATGTATGTTTTCAATAATGTTGTTGTATACCATGTTCAAGAGGTTATTATTTGTACCTAATTACATGAAAAACTATACTTCTTGATCTTAAAAGTTGTTTTATGTGTAGTATTCTGTGTTAAATCATGAATTATTTTATTATAAATTCAATGGTATTCATATGACATTTCAGGAATAGAATTTTAATTTTAATCTCTTTGAAGATATTTTTTTTTCATATGAATGGGTCAAGATATTTGAACTTAGTTTTATTATTTGGATTCCCTATATCCTATTTTATATTTCTTATTAAATTTTTGTTCCTATAAAAATTGATAAAGAGACTGAGAGATCTAGATTTTTTTTCTAGAGTTCTTATTGCAGTTGACCTCAACATGACTCGTACTGATAAAGAGGTCATTTTAACTGAACTAGATAAGATGAACATAAAAAATTTTCTTGAGAATTCCCTAGAATTATTTTTTTAGTTAAATAATATTGGTCATTCATTGGAATTTTTTATAAGGACCATTTTTCACCTTATTCCCTAAAAATTGTCACAATTCTGCTATTTTCTAAAATAAGCAAAATGAAATTAATGATGTATTGGGGTTAGATGATCGAAACATCCTTTTCATGGCTCATGAGGACACTGGTGTTGGAACTAGTTATCATGGAGTCTCCCATGGGCATATTCATGTTGATAATTCACCTTCATGTGAAAATGGAATCATTGAACTAGGAATTAATCCTAGAATCTCTAAGGAAGTATTTGGTCTTTTTGATGTAGATGCAGTTAATCGTACAAACAGGGAATCATTTGTAGTGATAATGGAGGAATGATTAGTTTTTATTGGAATTAGAGACATATTAAAAGAATCTGTTGGTGTGAAAAAAACACTGAATATGGTTTTTATTTAAATGATTATTTGTCCAAAAACTGAATATGAGGGGGAATGGGTAGTGAAACTCTAGTAGACCACTATGTTATTAATGATGGTCGAGGTGAGTTATCCTTGAATAATAAATCCATCAGTGAAGACCAAACTCAAGATTTGAATTATCAGAAATTAATGAAACAAAAAATGATTATTTCTTGGGATCACAAGTGCAAGACTAAAATGGATGCTGGTGCTCCATCTGAAATGAATACGTCCACACATGGGCCTCACATTGGGAATCCTGGACAGGTTTCTCGAAGTCCTGAGGTAAATTTTCCTCCTATTTGAATTGATGTTGGTATAGAAGCTACTATATTTGGAATTAATACCTATATGGTGAAACGACCTTAGACTCTTCTAATGAAGATGTTTGAGGATGGAACTACTACTACTTCCACAAATGAGTTGAAAATATATAAAGAGGATGATATTAATTGAATATCATCCCCAATGACATGCTCTCAGGATGCTTCCTCAATGGCCAAATAAGCTCATTTGGTGAATTTGGAAGTTGATGGTGTTTTAGAAAATGAGGTGATAGACCCTTATACTGAGGAGGCTAAAAATCCTATTATAAATATATCACAATGATCGAAGGATCATAATTTCACTTTTTATACTTTTGTATTTCCCGACTAATTTAAGGAGGTCCCCTTGGTGGATGTGAAATGGGATGAAAGTGGGGAAATTAGGACTATTCTTTAGGGAAGGGAATAAGATTTCCCTTCTAAAGTTCACATGGATGACCCTCTTCCTCTGAGATATATTCAAGAAATGGTCATCTCTATAGTTAAGGGTTGTAATGTGGGAAATAAAGACCAGTTAACGGAGAATAAGGGTTTATTTTATAAATCTAATGATGGTATATGTGATGAAACTGCCAAAGAGTTTGTTTCAAAAAATAGTGAACATAGTGAAGGTTATGGTTCTTAGGAAGATTCATCAAATACAAGGGCAACTATATTGAGAGGTTTTATGTGGTCTAGTTTCTACAGACACCACTTTACCATCTTCAGATGAAGACCACGATCCTTGATTGGGAGACAAAACTTGGTAGTCTGGCTGAAATCTGTGTGGTAGAGCCCCTCATGGTAGGGGGTGGCGAGGTTTGAATCTAACCTATATTGTTGATTTTGACTTGTACTACATCATTCGGTATTTTGATATTTAGGTATTTTGACTCTTCTAGGTTTTATTGATGATGAATGATTTTTCATACCTGACCCCTTCTCAGTTATTGTACCTTTTTATTTTTAATAAATACGATAAAGCTTAGTACCTTATCTGATACATTCTCAAAATATATTTTTAAGAATAATAACAGTAATAAATAATAATTGAAAATATAATACAAAAGAGATAAATATATAAAAATTGATAATTAAGAATTAATAAATAAAAAAATTATTAATAAATATTAAATATTAAATATTAAATTATAAATTATAAATAATCCACAATAGAGAATAAACATAAAATAATAAACACAAAACAAAAAATGATAAATTTTAATTAATTAATTATAAATTATAATAATTAAATAAATAATAAATAACAAGCTTATAATAAATTAATAATAAATAATAAACTAATAATAAATAATAAATTTTAATTTATATGTAGTAATATTACATAAATATTAAATAAATATTAAATAAGTAAATAAAAAAATAATAAAAATAAAAATAAAAATAAATTAATAATATATTATAAACTAATATATTATGAATAAGTTATTAATTATGAATTATATAATAATAAATAATAAATCAATATATAATAAATAAGAAATAAGAAATAATAATTAATAAATAATAAATAATAAATAATAAATAAATAATTATAATTACATATAAATTTAGTCAAATACATTTATATATGTCTTATAAATATATATAAATATAGATAAATGAACATAAATCAATATAAATAGAAGCACATAGACACACACAGACCAACTAATTTATATAAATATACAAAAATGAATATACATATAAATATATATACCAACATCATATTTATAAATATACATTAATGTATATAAATATACATAAATTTAAATAAATATCTATAAATATATATACACATATAAAAATTTACATAGATAAATATCAAGTCACATTTATATTGAATAAATATACATAAACGTGTATATAGATAATTGTATATTATTATATACATATACATAAAGAGAACTATATATATCCCCAATATATATATATAAACATAAATATGTATAAATATTTAAAAACGTAAATAAATATAAACTAACATGTATAGAAACATATAAATATCTATTCATAGATGGAATTATATATAATTATCAAATAAACATTTATATATAAACATAATCTATAAATAAATATACTTAAATTTATTAAAACACACACACCCATATAATAGATAATAAATCCACAAAAGAGTGAAAACCATAACTATTACAACACTATAAAATCGATAAAAATGTAAATCTATGGAATAAAATCATTGACGACCCAATAAGCTTATGAATACACTCTTATAAGAACTTGAAATCACATTGAAAGTCCAAGAATATTGATATCTGGAAAAAAAAATTGGAGGCCATTCAGGACTTTTTGAAGTAAAAGAAATGTGACTATCCCCCTAAATTAATGTGACAAGGCTTTGATTTGATATGTGGTAGAGACCAAATGGACACCCAGATCAAAATTTATGATCATTTGAAGTGGAAGTTCCATTTCAAACTTCTATTTATATATTAATAAATTTTAATCAATTACTAATTACGAAATTGGTATCTAATTTCATTATAGTTCATTTAATAATATTTTATTTTATTGGTTATTCAGCTAAAATGGACACCGAGATCAAAATTTATAGTCATTTGATGCTGGAATCTGATTTTAAAATTACCCTTGAATTAATTTAAGCCTTAAATAATCATTAAATAATAATTAGTAAAAATTAATAATTAACGCATAATAATTACCTAAAATAATAAATAATAAATTATAAGTGATTATAAATAATACTTTATAATTATTTTTAATAACTAATAATTAATTATTTAATATTTTTTCCAATCTTTTTGGCAGCACTTTCTTAAATATATTACCTAAATTAATTGTTGTTTTCCAAAACCACCACTAAAAAACATTGAAAAATTGTAAAAAATAAAATAATTATAATTAACATCATCTTTTGAAAACACACTGCTAAAAAATGTTGATGAAATATTTAGTGGTGGTTTTAAAAACCACAACAAAAAAATTATGTGAATTTCAATTTTTCATGTAATGTATCAAACAACACATCTCACTATCTACAAATCTAATGGTTATATAGATACAAATATATCAACTATTCAACATTGTAGCTATAACAAAAATAACTGCATATAAGGACCATATGAATATACCAAAAATTATTGTATCATGGTATGTAAAAAACAAAATACCCATAACATTTTGTGGAATACAACATCCCTAAAACCAAATCATTATCAAGAAATGAAATATCCCTTCGTACTATATCATCATTAGGGAATAGAAAGCCCCAATTAATCATATTATCAATAATTCAGATAGTGTTAACATGATTCTCATTATAAAAATCAGTATCACATTAAATAACCTACAAATAAAATCACAATATAATTTATAACATGTTACCACAACTGAAATCAAAATAATATTCAACACATGTTAAATAAATGTGAATATTTTTATTCCATTAAACTAATAAAATCATCTAATTTATTGTCAAAATGTCCTTGGGATAACATCCATAACCTTCTATTACTCAAACCAAAATTTCTACAATAATATCTCATTGCCACATATCATTATTTCCCCTTCCATTTTTACACATCCACCATATCATTATTCAAAAACTAATACATTTTAAAAAATAGAAAAATTATAATTAGTATATTTCTGAAGATAAAATTATGAATAATTACTTCAATCCATATATCTCAAATATTTTCTTATATTTTTTCAATTAACCACATTCATATCTTTTCATTCATAGGTAAATTTTTTACTAATTTATTTAATATAGATTAGTATTATTACCCAAAATTCCATTATCCCTTTATTCTAGGATTATTTACATTTTCATTCCTTGTGATTTGAATAATTTACCCAACATAAAATTTGTAAGATTATATGAATTCATTAAATACAATAAGACAGATTGATTAGAATCTCCTATCACATTAATTTATGAATCATCTAATTAATATTCAACAATTACATACTCATAAAAATAAAATTCCTATTCAGGATAAACATGATTATGATTCATCAATAAACACATATAGTCTAAAAAAGAAATATATATAAATAATGGTTAATCAACCTTTTGAAGGAAATAAAGCCAAAATTTCAAATATGATTGATCTTATATTTGATCCTCTAAATTCCTCTTTAAATCCATCCAATGATTTAAAAAATAATAAAAAATACTCCCCAAGTCCCTAAAAGTCAATCCCATGATTTTAGATGAAGTTATGAGATCCAAAATTCAATCATTTAGTGGTTTTAAATATTTTAATCCTAATTTTTCATAATGCATGTCATGTATATATCTGACATGAAACATTTTCATTGGTCAACACTAAAAAAATATTTTGTGGCTTGTTTTTTATTCCCTATAAATGTTTTTTTATTAATAAATTTTAATATGTCTTATATCGTTTGATATGTTTTGAAATAAACTATAACATATTTCCAAAATACCTCCAAAACAATAAAATGAATCCATATCATGTCCCAATCATCATGTTTCATAGATAAAGCCCCAAACATCTTAATATATCAAACAATAAAGTGTTTCAATCCAAATAAATTTTGTTTATCTTCCTAAAATTTTTCATATATTAACTAAAAAATCCTTGAATTCGTGTTTAAGAACCTCAATGTCTCTAATCAAACCATAACACTATATGTTTAAAAAGAAATATAAACTAATAACTACATCAATACCTATCACTTATAATCCCAACACTATTTTTTATATCCACCCACTCTTATAACTAATCATGAATTATTTCATATACAACCAGATATTGTTTTCTGGATAATTGATTTTTAAACAATAATGCAATCCTTTAATTTATTTTCCAAACCCATAAAACTAACAACGTAAATTAGTGGAATTATAACAACCCAGATACTAAAACCATTATACTATAATAAATATTTAATAAAACTAAATACCTATGAAATCTATTTTTTACAATCATTACACCACATATATCAATATATACAATAAAAAAAATTACACCAAACCACTTCTTCTAGAATTGAAAATAATTACTATGATTTCTATTTCATTAAAAGATCAAAAATTATAATATTAATCTTACTATATTATGTGAAAATCCATTATAACACTATAATTTGAAAATTCATCCATGGAATATTTTTCAATGTGACAAATTTATTTCACTTGTATTATATTTTTCTATTTTAAGAGAGAGAATGAATTTTATACACCATTAAATTGATAAATTTTTCATCTCACTGTTATAACCTTAAAAAAACTATATATATTCCCCCTTTTAGGAAAATCTTATAGGTTATGTGAATTGTATTCCAAGAGTCACATATTTGACACACATTTTAGAGGTTTTGACTCAATCCTTCAACAAACATCACTCATGATTTACATATGACATTTTAAAATATTTTTACTTTCAAAATCCCTTTATTATTAGTGATTTATAAATTAAAAATCATATAGTAAAATCATATTTATGATTGAGGTGATTAAATAAATTTATTATTTATTATCATGTGGTAAGAATATTTAGTGTTATATTTACTCGAGTTATCTGCATCACTATCAATGAGTGGTAGTTTTACCACTTTCACATTCTCAAGATTACTCCTACATAACCATATGTTTTTATTTGTTATTAGATTACAATTCTCTATAATTTTGTCTGCCATTGAGAAAATATTTTATTCCTCTAATAAAAGAAAATTATCTTACAATCAAGTATTATTAAAAAGATATTATTGATAAATTTTTAAAAGAGAAGGATATGAGGTAGATCTTACCCTCATGGGTAATACTATAGGACTACATTTTTAAAAATATAAATCATTTTTAGTTACCCAATATAATAAAAATATATATATTGAAAACAAAATTCCATCACAATGGAACAGAATCAAATCTTGTTAAAATGATTTGTTTAAATTTAGCTGATTTCATTTTTTTGTAATGGATCATAAATCAGTTATTAATCATCAGATTCTTAAGGAACATAACAGTTTTTTATATATGAGACTTTATCTGTAGTAGCATCACATTTTTCTGTTAAAAAATTTTATATTCTTATTTGTTTTAACTGTGTTTATATGATAATGTTCAATCATATTTATTGTTCAATCATAATCCAAACCTTATTTCCCTTCATGATGTCATTATTATTGATTAAATAAATCAACTAGAATCCTTGGGTATTTAAAATATTATATATTTCATTACGTTTGAATAGACTACAAAATTATATAATTCTTCTTCAATTAATACAAGTTTCGTATAAATTTTCTATCATCTTGTGTTATTATTTCCATAGTAAACTTATCCTCCATATTTATAATTATATTTCTTAGGACCATTTCTATTGAGTTAAATAAATTAATAATAATTTATTATACCACTACTTTGAGTTTGAATTCAATAATTTTCCCAAGATATTTATATTTATTTCATTACATATTTTAGTCTTTGAATCTCTTATTATTATTATATCATATATATGTTTCTATATTTTTCAATTATTTGGTTTTTTATGATTCCTTTTTTGTATTAATATTACAAAATAATTACTCAATTTTTTAGATTTTCCATTTTATTTAGCCTAAGTTGAAACAAAGTGAATGAAAGGACATAACTATATTTTATTTGTTTCATGGACAATGAAGGAACTATAATATGTTTGGGAGGGGGTTTTATTGTATGGTAATTTTAAATTCATTCCCTTATTTGGGATATTATTCTTCCTATTATTTATATCACATGATTCTATAAATATGCCCTGTAATATATAATTTATAAAGAAACACATCGTATATGTGAAGTTACTTGTTTTACTCCAAATAGGTATACTATGTCAAACAAACACGTTTTTTCTTTTTACCAAAATCACTATGATCATGTCTTAGTATAGTGGGTGTGAACTCCCTAAGATTTTCTCAACTAGGAAAACAGTAATCAATTAGTGCTAAGGAATCCATATGATCATGTGTGTTATTAATAGTAAATTAAAATTACCTCCTAAAAAAATACATAACTATCCTTTGTGACCTGTATTAAATATATAACTGATTCTTTTTAACACTTTCATATATAATAGGAACTCTATAAAAAATTAAATGATAAAATTGGATCACTAGATCAAATAACACAAAATGGACATTTGTGGGCTTAAACATTTGATTACTTGAGGATAGTTATCTTAATGTGATCTACACTCCACCAGCTACCCATACCATTTATCCATATTTAGGATCCATGACAATGAATCATTCATATCTTCTAAATTTCATAGACAAAAGGACAATAATGTGGAAGTAAATGAAACTCGATTTAGTCATTATAAACAAATAATAATGTTTGTTTAGGAAAGAATAAGAATCCAATGTCACACCCCTTTATAGATATTTTACACAATAATTCAACTTAGATTCCCCAATAATGATATAATAGAAGAAATACATGTATTCACAGATCTCTAATGTTATAGAGGCAACAAAAACCTCTAAATTGAGAAATTTTATACATATCATAATGTTGGTGGAAATGCACAACACAAGGGATATAGCTATATGTCAGGGTACTATAGGAGATTCCCATCTCTAGCCCAGAGATGGGGGAGAGGAAGAGTGTCACCACTCAGGTAAATTGTCGTCTATTATGTTTTATTATTATGGGTATTAGAGAAATGACCCATCTTTATCTATACCATATTAGAGATACAAGAGGAATTAATCATTCTAATAAATCACATAGTTTATATATTGTATGATTCAATGTAACACCCGAATATTTTAAGTGAAAAAAAGTTCAATAGTTTATACAATAATCAATACCGACTTTAAACGAACCAAAAAATATTATTTTTTATATAGAACTATAATTACGTAGCCGTTAAGTTGGTGTTTATGAATATGATTAAACATGTTATTAAATAAATAATAATTTAATACTTTATAAAAATTAATTTATTAATTCTAATAAAATAAATCTTCAATTTTTATTAAATCCATTTTGTTCTTCAGAAACATATTTTCTAAAAAAGGAATTTTGATTACTTTAAAAGAGAAAATAATACAATTAATTTCTAACACATTCAGAAAATTTATTTTTTAAAATTAAAATAGTTTTTTTATAATATTATCTAAAAATTATCTTAGGGTGAACTTTTGGATTTTTTCTGAAAAGTTTTATTTTTCAATGAATAGTGAAAATACTAATTTTTATTGAATACTGTATTTTTATTTCAATAATTTACAAAGATGCATTTTTTTTAAATAATTTAAAACCCAAATTAGATTTATATAATTTTTAATAATTTAATTACATTAATTGGAATAAATTTTGTGATTTATTTTGGTATAAAAACATATTTAACCATAAAATGATTTTTTCTAAAAAAATCTCATTACGTTTAGCATTTTTACGTTAAATTAATTAATTCCACTTATAAAAATTAAATCATGAAAAATGGAATAAATATTTGGAATAAATATGACCAAATTTTTTAAATAGGTTCCTTTTATATATTTTTATTATGAATTGTAACCCCATTAAATTATTTATATTATGGTAAGGTACAATCAGGTAATTAAGGGTAAAAAGTATATGAAAAGACTATAAAATGACCGAAAGATTTAATCAATTTTATTTGATGCACCTATTTGGTCCATACTAGTCCAATATTCTAATATATGAGATTTTGTTTCCGTTTGACTGTCATTTTGACCTTTATAATATTTTATTTAAACAAAATTAAAAAATATCATTCTATTTGTTTTATTAACTTAAAACTCTTGACATAAGAAAAAATAGATGCTATGTTCAATTATAAATGGATATTTGAAATATTCATAATTTTTTATCAAATTATTCTTAATCTAATATTTAGTGATGAAATAATTTCCTTAAACTCTAATGCAACATTGATACAATATTAATTTATTTAATATATAAATAAAATATATTATTTTAAAAATAGTAAAAGTTATATAATTTGAATGGATTAATTTATAATAAGAATTTTTTATATATATATAACATTTTAGGTAAGTTTGAAATAATTTTATTTGAATTCCACATTTTTCTTAATGTAGTTAAATTCAAATTAAATATATAGCTTAGAAAAGGAAATTAATGAGATTTTATAATAAATAAAATTCTATTAAATTATTTAAAGTACCTAAAAATATTATATTAAAACATATTAATGGTATATGATTTAAAAAAATTAAAAAATTGATCCATTTAGGGTTAGTATTTCAGTTTATTTGAACAATATTGTATCTTAAAGGTTAGTAAAATTTAATATTGAGGTAATTGTGAAAAGGGTTAACGGGGGAGGGGGGGGGTTAAAACTAAAATATAGGTGTAAAAAAAATAATTCTTGTCCATATGTTAATGTATTTTGGGATTTATATCCAAACTCATTATATTTTATAAATATATCAGTTTGGATCCATTTTAATTTTAGAAGTATTTTATATTATTTTAATACCTTAAGATGTTTTAAAAGTTCCCCTCCCGATAAATTATTAAATGGATCCTCCTGTCCACTTTTATTAAAGCCTACAAAACTTATTGGTTCATAAAATCACAAAATAAATCATTTAATTATATCCCTTACCAAATCCTATAGACCTTAGTTTGATCATAAATCCAACTAGGATGGATTTAGGTTTAATCCTAAAGAGGTTTTCTGAAAAATACATATTGTTCCAAACCTAGTGTTTTTGTTTTATTTATTATTTTACATATTTGAGTATTATTAAAAAATTAAATTATAATTAACTAAAAATAAACCATAATATAAGATGTTATTTTTTAATGTAATAACCTATATCCATCTACTCTCCCATCAATTGGGAAATTGAAACAACATTCATGTGTACGGAAGAATACCTTTTCATGAACAAATATAATTAATTTTACATCACATTCTATCATGTACGGTTATAATGATAGATTTAAGACACACACACACAGAAACCTATATATATATATATTATAATGAAATATTTATCATTTTGAAAATTAATATATCAAATATTTTCTTACATTTCCAGTCATTAAAAATGATAACGTCGTTCATGAATACGTGTGTACTATGTCCTTCTCGAACTGTTGTGATTCATTTTTCAAAAAGACATAACATGGATAGTATATATAATTTTAAGTAGAAAAATAATATGGTATTGATGATATAATTATCATCCTGGATAGATACAATAATACTTACCTACTTTTCACCATTATCATCGAAAAAGTTGAATGTTACTCATTCATATGTTCGACCTAATGCCTATTTAATTGTAACATAATGTCTTTTTCATGACCATATTTACTAAATATTTTTAAAATTAAAACTGATTTATAAAAATTATAATTATTTCATAATTTTCATTATGGTGATATTGGAATAATGACCTCATTGACAACAGTCTACCTACCAAAGTCATTTTGGATATATGAGCCGATTATCGTCAAAACGTCTGACATAAACTTAATAGGGTATGTAAATGAATATAGAATAGTAATAGATAAAATTAAATTAATAATAAAATTGAAAAAGTTTTTTAAGAAATTAAATAAATTAAATAATTTTATTATTCAGGATGATAAAGAATGTACACGACAATTTAGAACTGGGGTCAGGGGTTTCGTAACATAATTTCCATTCCATTAGGTTTCACTTCAACTTAATTAGATATCATAAGAAAAAATTATTTGGGAAAATTATTTTGGTTTTACTATGTTATATATCCAATTTTTTTTGTGTGTACTTACATTTGATACACATAATCACTTAATTGATTAGATCTCACATAACATCATGACCATTGTAAGGGATTTCATCTTAATTTCGACTCAATTAAGAGATATTTGGAAATATAGACCTATTTAATTTTATATGGTGTATATATTTCCCCACTGAGTTATTTAAAATAAATTTATATATATTCATTATGATTAATTAATAAATTAATTCCATTATTTCTAGAGTTAGGTTTAAAATAAAATACAATATTATTTCTCTTACTGATTGAGTATATTGTTCTATAATATCCATATTGTTTCAATATTATTTTATAAAAATCATTTTTATTGACATAAATTATTTAAAATGAATTTTAATGTTATATTTTTATTTTTCGATGATATTAAAATAATCATTCTAATGTTTTACCTTACGTTAAATTTTCAACTTTCATTTTAAAAAGTCAAAATGAATATTTTAATTTAACATGTATGGCACTAGAAGAATTTCCCACTAGCATAACCAATGTATAGTCTTTATATCATCTTTTAAGTTTCCATAGGTTTAAAAAGAAAATTCATTAATGAAATATTAATATAAATGTTTCTTTTCAATTTTCATCTACTTGTTATAAGAATAAATTTTCATAAAAACATTTCGAAGTCATCTCTCATCTTTTAACTAATCTCATGAACAATAATTTTCTATTGAACCATATACACTATTGTGATCATTAGACATTACATTTACCATAAATAAATATATTATTTATATCATGGATATGATTTTTTTATTAAACTGTATATCCTTTTTTCATACATTGTTTTACTTTGAGTGTTTTATGATAGACTGATGAAATATTGAAATCTTGTATTCTTGACAAAATACAGATATTGATCGATAAATAATATTATTCATGAATTAAATTTATCATTTGATATATGATGAATGAATTGGATATAAAACAATGGGTGGGGCCTAGAATTATATATCCCATCTATGGATCGACGGGTCTCATGAGAAAAAAGAGTAATCTAGAATTTAATGGGTTTCTAGTTCATGCCTGACCACCAATTAAATTATATTATCATAAGGATTTGACATTATTGATATCATAAAGGCTGAAAAAATGTAATCTGATATTAAGAATTTACATTACTAAGAATTCAGTTATTATTATCCATGAAATTTTTTCATTGATAATATCTGTGGATGAATTTTGTACATATGGTATTGATTAAATGACATGTGTTTTCAATTATTTACCTTTCCACATTAATTAACACTTATTGATTCATGATATTTTATAATATACATAAATATTATTGACCATATAAAAAACCCTTTATTTGTATTCTTTTCCCCAAGATATGAATAATTATATTATAAATAATATCTAAGATGAATGAATTTTTTCATGATAACTATTTTATTTTTCAAATGTAATATGTGAATCATGTATGTATTCAGTTTTAAATGAATGTTAAATATATGAATCCTACCAGATAATATCCCCTATATTTATGATAATGTAATAAAGTAAGCAACATCTCTGGGTTACTAGAGTTAGGGTTGTAATAGTTGGTATCAGAGCAAGTTCAGTAGAAACCTTGGGAACTAAATTTAGGAAAACATATATTAAAGAACATAATCCTTTTATAGAAAATGGTAAAATTCCCCAAATACAATTTTTTTATTTAGAATAGGACAATTTACAATTTTAGTTACTATTTTCGGTTAATGAGTCTAAGGTTGAATATAATTTTAATTCACAGATACCCCTTTAAATGTTTTATGTGATGGAATAAACTCATATATATTAACTAAGTATTAAATTTTTTTGAGATATATGCCACATTTTTGTATAACGTATGTTTCATTGAGAGGTTTAATTGAGTAATAGTATTTCTATGTTTTTTGGAAATAAGTTTCATATTATTGATATCCTTTAGAGTTAATACTTTTAATGATGTTACAAATTTCTGAAAAAATTATGTTTTATAAAAAACCTTAGTGGTCAAAATTTGATTTAATGATTAATTTTATTTTTGGGGATTTTCATCATGTTTTTTGATAACATTATCGGAAATATATTGTTTTGAAAAAAGAAAAACCCAAAGGATGAGTGATAATCCATCACATTTGGCAAGGCTATGGGGATTAAACCCATTAAATATGGGAGAAAAGGGTCCAACACCAACCACTAGACAACATGATTTCCTCGTTAGTATAATTTTTTTACATAAACTATTTTATAGAGAAATAATAATTTGATTATGGGGAAAATGTTTTATCTTATAGATAACCATGGTATTGAAAATTTATTTGGTGGTTATGTGATTAATGTCATTTCAAAATAATATCACCATAATTTTGGGGAACAATATAAATCATTATGGGAATTTATTTGAGAAATCAAGGTTGAATAATATTTTGGAATCATAAATTTTGTGGATTTATTTTTATTCAATTTATTTATAGAAAATTATTATTATATATTGAAGACTACATGATGAGGGAATACACATTTTTGGGTATATGGATTTTTGAGTAAATAATGTTTGTTGTAGATATATGGTAAATTTATCTTGGATGAATTTTAGATTAAATCATTCTAATCTTTGGGTCTCACTTTTAGATATAAATTTTTTAAATATTTTTAATGATAGTCACTTATAGAATGATTTAGTTGGAACTTTGGGTAATACTGGTGAATTTCAAAGATTAATGTATTATTTCTTCTTATGAATTTTGATTCAATATGAGAATTATATAAACCTATTCGAAAAAATTTGTTTTGGTTAATGTATAAAGGTAATAGTAATATATTATCAACCTTTTGTGAATTATGTGATCCATTAGAAGTTTATTTCAGTTCTTTAGGAATAAAAAATAATCTTGAATACTCATAATAAAGATAAAGGAAGAGATTTTGAAGGAAATTGATTAAAGGATGAGATTATAATTTTGAATCAAGTATAATTTTTATGTTATTAGTATAGATGGTAAATAAATTCCTAAAATTTTGAAAAGGATCTCAGAAAAAATTATTTTTCTTTTATGATTAATTTTTTAAAATTTATTGTCTTCTTAGGTATTTTATATTTAAGGTTTTATGTTCATTAATTTTATACTAACCATGTTCTCTATTACTCTATATTAGTCCTTGGGTGTTAGTTTTCTCTTCCATATCTATATTTTCACTTCCTACTAATGTTATCATACGTGTAAACCTAGTTTTTTATTATTATCGATGACATTAGTATTTACCTTTCCCTCTATTTATGGGGATTATTTATTGTGGTTTTTAAAATATGGGTTTTCTATAATGGAATTTTAGAATATCCAATCCTTTATTACTAAGAACATGTTCAAATTATTAGGACATAATTTATGAAAGTGTGGGAGAGGGAGAATAAAAATGTGACATAATACCTGGGAGTATTTAATACCCTATCTCTCAACTCTCTCCCTCCTTCACACTATATTAGGGTTCCTTCTCCCTCTCTATTTTCCCCCAAAATTCTCTTCTTGCATCAGCATGGTTCTTCTAGGGTATCTTCCCTCAGTTCTCTCTCATGGTTTGTATGCTCTGGTCAACCCTTGGGTCATGGTTTTTTTTGGATTCATTGATGACACATTGGGTCTTCCTCAGGTTCCTCTTCAATGCTTTGAAATCACGTTCAACCACTACTTTCCAGGTTGGATTGGGAGCATCATATTCAACATGTTTTTGGGCTGCACAGTCTCGAATCATGGATCTCCAATCATCTATTTCCTATTTAAGGGTTTCTATCCACTTTTTACTCTTCACATTCTTCTTGTATACATTTTATCTAAGGATTTATCCCTAGTTCTATTTCTATATTTGGTTCCTTCTTCGATGCAGTGTTCAATAATTTTTTGGATTTATTGTGAATTTTTTAATGGGGTTGGTCTAATGTTATTTTACTGCTAGTGTTTCACTTTGGGTGTTGTTCATCTACGTGAAGACATAAATGGTGAGTTTATCAGGCTCCTCACTAGTTCTAGTATATTTTTCATCTCTATATGCAGTGGAGGGAAGTTTCTGCTGTGGGGTGGGTTCTAGTGGTCATCCCAGACATCCGCAGGGGTGTTGTTGGTTAGGGATGATGTGAATGGAATGTTATGGTGTGCATCTCATGTGGCTCCCATTTTTATGTCCTATGGTTTTTGACAACAGTGGTGTGGTGACCTCTACAATGCAGTTTTCTATAGGTTGAATGTGACAACAAAGATAGTGTTGGATTTATTTTGAATTGGTAGTTCCTAGAGATTCCTTCTGCTGTTTCAATCATCAATTAACCTATTCTTTCCTGATCTTGATCCAGGAATCCCACATTCTCTCCAAGGTGGTGTTACATGGTGTACTTCAAGGCTCTTTTAGATGTGAGTTTGATTGGGAAACTTCGGGAGGAAGACGGTGATGTTGGATTGATCCTTTATGGAGATGATGTGTTTAGTTCTGGGGAAATGATTGTGGTGGATGGAAGTAATGTGACATATGGTGGAAGTGTGTCGTGTAATTTCTCGTGGTCCAAGTATGGTGGTGTTGATCAATTTTAAATCTGATTTTTTGAAAATTTAGAGCGATCTATTAAAATTTTAGTTTGTAGTTGGTGTGATCTTATAATGGTTGAATTTGTATATATTTAGAGTTGTTTCAGATCACACTTATTAGAAAATAAAAATATGGACTGCAGTGGGGGATGGAGAATGTAAAATCCCTGAGATTTTAAAATAACACTATTTTGATAACATATACAACATGCAACATTGAATTTTAATGAACTGTGAACTATTATTATTTATATATGAACATTATAAAATTTTTATTAAATTAGAGTGTATGAAAATGAATAAACACAATAATAAATAAACATTAAGTTCATACTTAATAAAATTTATATATTAATTCTTCAAAAATAAACACTCAATTTTCAGTAAAGACATTTTATTCATAGAAATTATTTGTTTTTTTATTTTTTCAATAATTTTTTTGAGAAAATAATATAATTATTTTTTTAAATTTTTTTAAATTTATTTTATGAAATTTCAATAATTTTTTAAATAATAAAATGAAAATTATATTAGGTAGATGTTTAGGGATTATTCTGAAAAGTGTTATTTCTTAAATGAATTGTGAAAATTTCTACTTTTTAATGAAAAATATATTTTTGTTCCATGAATTTACAATGTATAGTTTTATTTTAAAATTATTTAAATTTAATATTAGTTCTCTTATATTATTATTAATAAAATCATTTTTATTGTAATAAATTTTATTATTGAATTTTTTATAAGAAAAGTTTTTGACATAAAAGTCACTGTTCTGAAAAAATGTTTCTTGTTGCATTTGTGCTTCCATTTTATATTAATTACTTAAACATATAGAAATTGAATCATGAAAAATCTATTTTATATTTTTAATCCAGGTTTCCAATTATGTTAAATAAGTCCATTTTATTTTTGGTCATTATGAATATTAACCTTAGTAAACAATTTTCACTATGGTATGGGTAAATTCGGTAATAAAGGTTAAAAATAATATGACAGGGACTAGAAAATGATCATAAAACTTGAAATAATATATTTTCATGAACTCATTTGTTCTGAAATAATAAAATAATATGATATATAATCTTTTTTCCACATTTATTTTTTCGACCATTATATTATTTTTTTGAAGAAAATTCAAAAAATTCATTCTTTTTGTTTTATTATCTATAAAATTTTTACAATGGAAAAAATAGAAGATATTTATTCTTATTTATTGTAATTTTAAATATGAAAAAATTGTTTTATCATGCTAATTGATTTATAAATTTTAGTGATGAAATAATTACCATTAATTCTTATGCAACACGAACACAATATTTATTCAATTAATAAAAATTAAAAGAATTTCTTTAAATATAATAAAAGTGATATAATGTGAATGTATTAATGTATTCAAAGATTTTTATAAATATATAAAAATTATTATATAAATTTTAAAGGATAATATTAGAATTACTCCTTTTCCTTGGTGTATTTAAATCCAAATTAAATGAATTGTGTCAAAAAATGACATTAATGAAATTCTAGAATAATTAATATTTTATTAAAAGAATTAAATGTCATAAGAAATATTATATTTCGAAAAATTAATTTTATATGGTTCAAAATAACAACCATGATCCATTTATGGGAATTTTTTTAATTTTATAGTAACATTTTTTATCATTAAAGGGTACAAAACATTAATACTACGGTAATTTTCAAAAGGGTTAATAGGGGTTTAATACTAAAAATAATGTTTAAAACACAACCAAAAACAAGTAGAAAATTTATTTTATTATTTTATTTAGATACATAATAATTATATCTATGAATTATATAATTTTTTCCTTTTTAATGTTGAAGTTATTTTATTTTAATTTAATAATTTAGTAAATTCCAAAAGTACCCCTCCCCGCACTTGTAAAAACGAACCACCTATCCTATTTTCATAACACATAAAATCCGTTTTATTATGTAAATAAATGTAAAAATACATTCATTACATCCCAAACCACATCTTATAGGCCTTGGTTTGATCAAATATCCAATATATGAAGGCATTTGTATAATCATAAAGAGGTTTCCTGAAGAAGAGGCTGTGTTCATAACCAAGAGTTTTTATTTTATTTATCCTTCCACCTCATTCAATTATTATTCAACCATTACAATATAATAATATCTGTATCTAAAATATATTTATATGATATTATGTTAATGGTATAACCTACATCCATATCTTATTCCACCAAATTGGAAACAAAACCATTTTTCATGTGTACAATGGACTACCACCTCACGAACTGAAGTCCTTATTTTTCCTTCATTGCCTCTAATGAATGTTTATAATGATGGATTTAATTTATATATATGATATTATTAAAATATTTATCATTATTTAAAATAAATATAGAATATAATTTTTCATCTTTCCATTCATTAAAAAATGATAACATCGTTTCTGTGTACGTATAGACTACCTCCTATACAAAAGGATGTGATTAATTTCTCACAATTGCATAATATAGATTACATATATATATGTTTAAATAATTATATAATATTTTATTTATGATTTATTTATCATCCAATAAAATTAAAACAAATCTTACCTTCTTTTCATCATGATCACTGAAAAATAGAAAATGTTACTCATGTGTACATACGACCTACAGTCTCCATGATTTTAACACATTTCATTTTTCTAAACGATATTTATTGATTTGTTTTAAATGTATAATTTATATCTTAAAATCATAACTCTATAATTATTATTATAAAAT
Organism: Viscum album; assembly: GCA_963277665.1. Lineage (NCBI taxonomy): Eukaryota > Viridiplantae > Streptophyta > Magnoliopsida > Santalales > Viscaceae > Viscum > Viscum album. The sequence continues at coordinate 2,011,934,967 of OY728160.1, forward strand.
ATATGATTAAATGGTGACTAATTTTACCATATTCAACCAACAAGTGTCATTTTGGATATATGATACGAATGTAGTCAAAACATATAATACGAGCTTAATTGGGTTAAAAAATGAGTATGGAAAAGTAATAAGTAAAATAAAAGGAATAATAAAATTAAAAAGGTTCTTAGGAAAGTAAATAATCAATATATTTTGATTATTTATGAAGATAAAGAAAATAGGTGACACATCGTACCTAAGGTAAGGGGTTTCTAATCTCAATTTTCAATTCATTGGGTTATAGTTCATTAACAATACCAATCCATAATTATGTTTGAAATTATTTCTTATTGTATTATATTTTATTTAAAATTTTATTTTTGTATATTTACATTTGATACATATAATAAATTCATTTATTAATTATCACTTTAACTTTATGATCATTATAAGAAGTCTCGTCTCAATTTCCACTCCATATAGTCATATTTGGGAATATGAACCTATTTACTTTTCTGTGTTTTATATATTACCCCATTGAGTTATTTAACATGATTATATATTTATTAATTATTTTTAATGATGCAATTCATGTTACTCTTTAAATAGTAATGTTTAAAAGGAATGTTGATCTTATTTCCCTTCTTGATCAAGTATGTTTTTCTTCTATATTAATATTTTTCTAGAATTGTTTTAGGAAAATACTTTTCATCTACACAAATAAATTTTAAAGGATATTTTAATTTATCCTTGACTTCTAACACTCTATGAAAGTAATATTTATAATTTTTTATGGATGGTTCATTTTCAACTTTGATTATAGAAAGGAAAAAATGAATGTTTTCTTTTAACATATATGATGTTAGTGGGATTTACTTCTGCCATAAATGATTTATTCCCTTTACCTTCTACTATAAGTTTTAAATGTTTTTAAAAAGTAAAATATTTAATGAAAAAATATTTTAAATTTTTCATTTCCATTTTCATATACTCTTTTAGAGAATCATTTTTTGTATAAAATATACCTTTTTAGTGGTCATCTTATATCTTTTTATTAATCATATAGAAGTTTACTTTCTCTTGAAACATAAAATTTCTTTTTTTAATTGGAAATTACATGTCCCATCAATATACATATTCTTTTTATCATGGATATTAGTATAACATAAACTTTATACCGTTTCTATATTCATTATTTTACTTTTAATGTTTTTTGATTGACTGGGGATGTTTTATTATTACATATTTTTTTTCTCAATACACATAATTGTTAATAAGTCATGATGTTAATGAATTAAATTAATCATTCAATATATAAGGAATTAATAGGACATGAAATGATGGGTGCGCCCATAAATTTATTGCTCTTAGATGCATTTATAGGTCTCATGATACAAATTAGAAAGCTATAACTAACTTGGTTTCTAGTATATACCTACCGATAAATTAAAATATATTTTCAGAAGGATTTAATGGTATATATATCATGATATCTAAAATTATAACAAAAGATACTAATAATTTTCTTGTTTGAGAATTTTGTTATTATTATCTATGATATTTCTACATTGATATGATATATGGAATAATCTTATATTTATGTTATTAATTAATTGGATTTTGTTTTATGTTATTTTACTTGACATATTAATTATGCATTATCAATTCATGATAGATTCGGTTGTGTGTAACTTTTATTAAGAATATAAGCTCACACTTTATTTGTTTTTATTTCCCCAGGATATAAAGAAAGTTATTATTAAAAATATAAATGACGCAATACTTTTTTATGCTATGGATTTGATATTTCCAAAGTAATATGGGAACCATGTGTGTATCAGTTTTTCAAAGACTAATCCACTGATCCAAGGTGAATGGTGATATCCCTTGTATCTATGATAGAGTAATAATGTAGACACTATCACTATGTTACTAGATTTAGGGTTATAACATTCAACCTAGAGCTATGGGCGTGTAGAAGTAATATATGTATAAGTAAACATTAGCCTCTACCTAGATAAGTGGGTGAGAACGGTATGTTCATTGCAGTCTCACTCTATCCTTAGTTATACCATGGGTGTAAATGAAACTAATATAACACCACATACTTAATGATATCCATACATCATAGGTTTCATCATATAGAACTATTGTCAAGTTAACACAATAATCCCCTTGGTCATAATCAATTATATCTCAATATGTATAGTATTCCTCAGTTGCTAAATAATCCTCGACCTATCCCTACAATCCATGCCCATATAAATTTATTAACAATTCAATTATGATAAATTATGTTATTTAATTGTCTATCTAGGCACTTTAGGAAATGGTTGTTTTCATATCCCACACTGCATGTTACATAAACATTACCTTATGAGTCCAAAATTACTCCTCTATATTTATGAGTTCTTCATATGGATTACAAAAATATTTAATAGATAAATTCCAAAAATTTAGTCTTTAAGGTTCTTTAAATGATTCCCAATTATCCTTCTATTAACTATAGAAAATTTATTGGAAAATTGTGTTTCCTTCATGAGTGTGTCCTACTATTGGGGAGAAAAACCTAAATCAGTGGTAAACCATCATTTTATTCCCATTAATGGCTTATAATATTATTCTTCATTAACAAACCTTTAAATTAAACCCATTTATCCACATTTATTATTTTTAATAAATTTTAATACATGATAGGATATATATGAATACATTTATATTATCCAGTAAACTCTACTGAGTCTCATTCTTAAATAGAAAATTAATGAAGTCCCTAATTATCTGAAGCACTAATATTTGATTTATGTATTTATCTTTCAAAATTCACATTTTATTTAGCATGATGATAATATATGTCATATCTAAATTTTTTTATATTATTTATAATTTTAGTTTATTATTTTCATCATAACTGTATTAAAAAACATCATCTAAAATTCATTTACTGAAACATTATTTTATAATTTATTTTAGTTAATTTCTGAACAACTAGAATACAGAAGTTGTATATTCTTTAGGATTTGTTCCCTCAATATTATTAATATTCAACCATTTGAAACACATGTATTAACAATCATTGATTACATTCATTAACCCTTCACTTGGTGCCTTTGTATATTGATTAACCTAAAATCCTCTTTAATTTCAAAAAATGTCTAACTCTATATATTAATAATATAATATTTTTCTTATTTACAAAAATTGAAATCCAGAATACTCTTTTTAAATTCACATACTTTTGTGTTCAATTACCTTATTAATTTAATTTTCAGTGACCAGTTACATTCTTTTCCCAATCACATATTATAACCCACCCAAATTATGAGTACTTGTTAATAATATTTTTTTACATTTAATTGATTTAAATTTTCTTTATTAATCAACAAAATATTTTAAAAATAACCCAAAATATGTTTTATTGGGTTTGGGATGTTGAGTTGACCCCATTAAAATTTTCAATACATATAAATAACCCTAGAGGCACCGCCATTTCCTATTTTATTCTATTAGATATATGACTGTTATAAGGACCCAGCCTTAAAACATTACATAATCTTGAATTAAATGAATAATTCACATTGAGGATATTTTCAGGTTTAGAGTTTTAGAGAATTAGGACATAACTATTACATATCAAAAGATTAAAAAGTAGAAACTCCTACTCAGTTTCCATTTTCTTCCCAAAATAAAAACTCTTAAAAAGAAACATGTATATTTCCGTCTTTTAGATAACAGGTCTTTCCATGATCCCATCATTGACCCTATTTATCTTTAAGTCCTCTAGAAAACATTTCAAAAACATGGGATGAGCATAAAAAGCTCATTATGGGTTGTTAAAAAATGGAAAGAAAAACATTAGTCCATATATACATAAAAATCAATGAAATCATAATTTTCACATAAAACATAAGCACTTTAACATACCTCATGAAATCATACAATTTATTAATAACTCAAGGAAATAATAAGACATGAAGGTAACTTGAGGCATTAATAACATTCTTACATAGGGAGTAACCCTCATGGTTATGATTAGAATACCCACCACAATACATTCCCTAAATATCTTCAGAGAAACCTTAGCGTTTAACTCATTTTTGTTACCCAATGCATTGGAGAGCTATCTCGGGCTCACCCGCCCTTAGTTTATCACGGAACCACCCGTATTCATAAACAATGCCCAAGAATCATAACAAAATCGTATTACATAAAACATGCATAAAGGAAACATAACATTTCCACATTTCAATTAGAAGAGATCACGTCATGATATTAACATAAATAAAAACATCTAATAAAATCATTAAAACTCTATGAGTGAAATTTCCCTTTATACTTTGAAAATATTAGAAGAAGACATTTTAAAGAGATTTTAGAATCAAAGTGTCCCATACCACTTCGAATATTTTGAAAGGGTTTTAAAAAATTCATGTCCATATAAATAAATCCTTAAAACCATTTTAAAGCATCGAAATGGATGATAAATATTTAAAATATTAAACCTTTAAAACCATTTAAAATAATGTTTTAATAAAAGATTCCTTTTCAATTTTGAACATTTAAACTATAAGCCACATGAAAGTAAGTTATTTTCAAAACATTTAAATGAGTTGAGTATTGACATAATATCGATATGGAATGTCAAAGGGGATGTATATACACTTTATAAATGAATAAAAGTGCATATCATCAAGAAATGTATCAATGAGAAGAAATTGAGATGTAATCCCAATCAAAGGTCATGCCATTAGAGAAAGGATAAAGAAATGACATAATTATGTGTGAAAAATATAAATACACCCAATATAAGTGGATATTAAGCATAAAAAAAATATAGGTCATTCACAAATATTCATAGCATGACATAATCAAGAAGTAGAGGTTTAACCCAAAGAATTGAAATTGGGTTAAGAAGTTCCCTTACAAAAATTCGACAGCCTAACGACGTCACATTAAAATTCAGAAAATGAGATGATGAGAGGTAAAAAGGGTATCTCATCACTTGGAAATAACATTTATAGCAATATGGATATATAATAACATATCCCAACATAAGAATATGTAAATTAAAAGACCTAACAAAATAAGTCTTTTAAAAAGAGGTGGCTGAAAGGTTCCCTTACCGATTTGGGTAACATTCGAAATGTACACCCCATGAAAGAAGGGTAATACAATGAAGATGTAAATACCCATAAATTAAAGTATATTACACAAAGAATACAATCATGGGAAGTACATACAACGGAGAAAAGGAAATAGTGGAAAATGTAGCATGAATCACACAGGAATAAAAGGTGAGACAAAACCCCTTACCTCGTTATAATCATTCGAGTCATATGAAAAAAAAGATATTAAAAAAAAATTAATCACATAATACCATGAATATAAATAGAATCATGATAATATATATGAAATGTAAGTACACAATATACTACATGAAACAAATAAGTGTCGAATAATGGAAATCTCACGGAATTAAAAGTGAGATAACAAATCCCTTATGAAAATTCGGCAGCCTAACAACGCCACTTAAAACTTTGAAAAATTGATTTATGAGATCAAATAGGGTATATCATCATATGAAAATAAAAATTACAGTAATATTAATATAATAGAACATCCCCCAACATAATAAATAGGAGCTTAAAAGAACAGACATAAACGAGAGTACTTAAAAAAGAAAGAGAGAGGTAAGATCTCTCACCTCAAGTCCGACTTGTCTTATTCATTTCATTATATTCCTAAATAATAAACTTTTTTCAATTTATAATTGTTTATGCACATAATTTAATTTTTATTATTCAAATCATATTACATATTATAATGTTATAATAATTAGTTAATTATGTGAGTTTATATCTGATGTTTTTGTCGATGTTTGGTACATGAGTCAAAAATTAACTTGTTTGAAAAGAATTGTCCATGTAGTTATAAGTACATCATCTCTAGAATAGTATTAATTATTTGAATATCTTATATATCCAGTATATACTCATTTTATACTATTCCATTACATTTTGAGATAAAAAGAAATGAAATTCACCGTTCATGGAGACGTTAGGCCGTACGTACGCATGAACACTACCTTCATTTCTTTGTCATATTAATGGAATTAAAAATAAATGAGAGATATATATATTATAATTCCAGTATAATATGTATTTTATATATGTCACATAAGTACATTAATTTCATTCTTTATACATTCCACGTATTTCATGAACGAGTCACATCACTTGAGGGGGCGATAGTCCACACTTCCCCATATGAAATTATCGTATTTGCACAACATGAAAAGCATAAAGGTAAGTTTTAAAAATAAAATAAATAATCATAGATGGGATATAAGATAATATATATCATATATAAATATATTTCCATCATATTGGCCACCATGAGAGGTGTTAAACGAAGATTGAACAATCATCGTTTCGTGAGTCAGTAATTCGCCACCCACAAAAACAGTATGTTCTTTAACCATTAGACAGAGGTGTGTGTAAGTTTAAATAAAATCCTTCTCATAAAAAAATCCTAGTATATTGAGGATACTGGTGTTGTTATGGAATCAATGAATAATAATTTCAGGGGGAGTGAAGAAGGAAAATAAATGAAATAAACTCGAGAGAAGACATTACCTCAAAATCGGGTAACTCTTTTTGATTTGAGCCAAAGGCTTATTTAGGAAGACTTCTACCAAAAGTGAGGCTTCTAGGAGTACGAGAGGGATTATTGGAGACAATATGAGAATATGTTTGATGAACCAAGGGCTTGATAGGTGTGTGTAAGGGGGTAGACGTGTGGGCCTTTTATAAGAGGGAGGAGGGGTACTCTTGGAAAGTCTTGAAACGTTACTTTATTATAAAATGATTTTCGGATTTTAAAGGCCTAAAAATTATATATTTATAGTATAAGGTGATAAGGGTTCTAAATCAACCCACCCAATAGGTTTTTGACAAGTGTAAGTCTTATATTTTACATTATCTTTTCATTTTTTTTAAATCGTTCATTAATGAGGTAATCAATGCATCATCACGGTGTCATAAATAAATTTATCTATTTAATTTCTAAAAATTATAAAACAATTACCATCAGGTAGAAAATCTTTTTATCTTTGCAATGACTATTTATAGTCAAATAGATCATTTATTTAAACTAAATTAAAATTGTTTTACTTAGGATATACAAACATTTGTTATATTTCCTTTCTTTAAAAAAAATATGATAAAAAGTCACTATCACACTAAAGTGATTCCATGGGATCCCAAGGTTAGCACAAGGAATCCCATGGTAGTCCATGACACCACTAATTGCATTAGGACACATTTTGGGGTTATTTTATATTTTAATGATATTATTTTATTACCCTTAACTACCCGATTACGAATTAAACCTGATAATTAAAGACAATTATCGTCGTTAATATTCATAAGGCCCAAAAACAAAAGAGTCTTAATTAAAAAATTTGGACCTTTTGATTCCAAATATGGAATAAATTTTACCAAATTCCAAACACAGAAATTTCAGTAATTAATTTAAAAATAATTCCCGTTGTCAAAACAAATAGCGTGTTTTTATGAAACAATATCTATCAAAAGATTGACAATTTTTTATGTCAAATTTAAATGGGAAATTAATTACAATGACCACAATTGGATTAAATGGTAGAAATATATTCTAATTACACTTTAAAACCAATTAAAAATATAATCTTACCATATAATTAAATTAGACGACAAAGCAGTTTTGAAGTAAAATGAAGTATTTTTCACTATTCATTAAAAAATGAACATTGTCAGAAAAATATCAAAAATTTATCAAAAGTAAATTTCAATGTACCAAATCTAAAGAATAAGTTTGTTTTTGACAAATAGAGCATATAAAATTGTCAAAAGTTTGATTTAAAAAAGGCTCGCCATCAAAAGGCGGTAAAACAATATTTTAAAAATATTATAGTATTTACTCTTAAAAATTGATTCATTGGAATTTTAAGCCTCTAACATTTATTGGATAAATGTTAAAATATTTAACAAACATATGTAATCATTTTGTAGTAATTTCTGTTCATTCCCTCTATTACATCGGCTAGGCATTAACTACTAATAATAGTATTATATTGTTAGTGTGCAACATAAGATTTCAAAGGAACCTGCTGTTGCGTATCAGGTACGCTATCAAACATAGCGTCCCCTTTAAAGTAAAATTAATATTTAATTCTCAAATATTATTAAATACGAAAATGTCATATTCATTATTTACCTGGGATGTTACATCCTTCCCCCCTTTTGAGAATTGCGTCCTCGCAATTTTAAAATTGGGCTTAGAAACTTCATTGAAAGCCCAACATCGGAAAAGGAGTAAATAAAACTATCACTTTAAAAGAAAGAAAGAGAAGTACAATGGTCACACGAGTTAACTAATACTAGGATTCCATGTAGGAAAATATGGATATGGAAGAGAAAACAAATGGTCAAGTTCTAATAGAGAGTGATAGAAAACATGACCAGGAGAAAGTAAACAATCTGAAATCCAAAAACTTGTGACGAGTTAAATGGTATTTGATTCCCCAGTAGGAAAAGTTAACAGCCAGAGTTTTTGTTTTAAGTACTTTTAATTGAGGAATTTATTTATGGGATTAACCAAAACACAAAGAAACATACCTACTTGTCATGTAAACTTTCAACTTTTACTAGATTTCTAACACAAACTTATATTTTCTCCAAATGATGAGTATTCAGGATGACATGTTCACATTAAGAGCGCTATAAACAACTTCGAGATAATTACCTAACTCAAAAAAGAGAACTATATATTTCCTATGTATTCAGACATTAACCAAAACCAAAAATGTGAATACAAGATCAGATAATCCCCAAAAATGATAACCTTTTACAAAAAGAAAAACTACTCTTAATCTCCAAAATTTGTCCAACAAAACCAAAAGTTCATCAAAGACCATTCAATAAACAGTTATCCCTAAAATTATGTAATGTAATCCAAAATAATATTGAATCCCAAATCTCTAAAGTATTTAATCACATAGTCTTCCAAGGTAAATCTTAACATTTATCTCCAAATAACATAAGTTGCTCTTAAAGTCTCATATTGAAAAGTAATTAACCAAATCATATATCCTCCAAGATAGGTCAATCATTTCAATAGATAACCCAAAATAAACTTATTCATGATTCATAAAATCATTTAACTAAAAAGAATAATTCATATTAACCAGGGACTTCAGGTTGTCCAGTGGTAGGTGATAAATACCAGTCGCACTTTGGTTGTGGGTTCGATTCCCGCAACTTTGTCCGACACGACGGGTTGTCACACGATCTGTGTGTTTTCCTTTTTCCAAAACTGTATAATTCATAAAACATTCCCCAAAATAGATAAAATCTTCAAAAATAACCATAACATAATTTAACCTCATGTTTACCTCATGCCTTTCATTTTCCATCATAAAATATAGTAACCCATAATTACCTCAAAAGTAAGGATCATATAAACCCTAATGGTTAACTTAATAATTATTACCCGAACATCCACATAGAGATGATTCTCTCGTACATGATGCATTAGATAACTCACAAAGGTTCAAGTGGTTAATCACGACTCATGATAGTTGGTTTAGAATAACCACGAGATTTCTCATTAAATCCACCATTTCATCCAGTCTCTTAATCAGAGAACCATCACCGTTTCCTTCAAAACTGGTGTCACCATGGTGCCTGCTATATCCATCCATTTAGTAAACCAAAAATATCAGTGTGAGTATATCAACAAAATCATCATGTACTAATGAGGAACATAAACACTAAGATATACTTACTCATTCACTTTATCTAAAAACTATGACTCTTTCTGAAATCCTAACCATTATAGTAATGTCACTTATGCTTAAAAAATACCCTAACCTCTAAAGTTTTCTAAACCAACCCTTGATACCAACTATATGGACCCGAACATAAAACATTACATAATCTTGAATTAAATGAATAATTCATATTGAGGATCTTTTCAGGTTCAGAGTTTTAGAGATTTAGGACATAACTATTTCATCTCAAAAGATTTCAAAGTAGACACACCTACTCAATTTCCATTTTTTCACAAAATAAAAACTCTTAAAAAGAAACATGTATAGTTCCATGTTTTATATAGAATGTATTTCCATGATCCCATCCTTGACCCTATTCATATTTAAGTCATGTAGAAAACATTTCAAAAACTTGGGATGAGCATAAAAAGCTCAGTAAGGGATGTAAAAATACAGAAAGAAAAACATTAGTCCATGTATACATAAAAATCAATGAAATCATACTTTTCACATAAAACATATGAAATTTAACATACCTCATGAAATCATAAGATTTATGAATAACTCATAGAAATAATAAGACATAAAGGTAACTTGAGGCATTCATAACATTCTTACATTGGGAGTAACTTTCATGGTTATGTTTGGAATACCCATCACAGTATATTCCCTAAATCTCATCAGAGAAACCATAGATTTTAACTCCTTTGTGTTACCCAATGAATTAGAGAGCTATCTTGGGATCACCCTCCCTTAGTTTATCACGGAACCACCTGTCTTCATAAATAATTCCCAAGAACCATAACATAATCGTATCACATAAAACATGCCTAAAGGAAAAATAACAGTTCCACATTTCAATCACAAGAGATCACTTCATGATATTAAAATGAATAAAAACATCTAAAAAACCATTAAAACTCTATGAGAGAAATATCCCTTTATACTTTGAAAATATTAGAAGAATACATTTAAAAGAGATTTTAGAATCAAAGTTCCCCATACCACTTCGAATCTTTTGAATGGGTTTTAAAACCTTCATGTAAATATAAATAAATCCTTAATACCATTTTTAAATCATGTAAATGGATGATAAATGTTTAAAAGAATAAATATTTAAAACCATTTAAAACAATGTTTTAATAAAAGAGTCCTTTTCCATTTTGAACATTTAAATTATAAGCCACATGAAAGTAGAACATTTTCAAAACATTTAAATGACTTGATTATTAACTTAATATGGAATGGAATGTCAAAGGGGCTGTATATACACTTTATAAAAGAATAAAAGTGCATATCATCAAGAAATGTCTCAATGAGAAGAAATTGAGATGTAATCCCAATCAAAGATCATGCCATTAGAGCAAGGATAAAGAAATGAAAAAATTATGTGTGAAAAATATAAATACACCCAATATAAGTGGATATTAAGAATAAAACAAAAATAGTTCATTCACACACATTCATAGCATGACATAATCAAGAAGTAGAGGTTTAACCCAAAGAATTGAAATTGGGTTAAGAAGTTCCCTTAGAGAAATTCGACAGCCTAACGACGTCACTTTAAAATTAAGAAAATGAGATGATGAGAGATAAAAAGGGTATCTCATCACTTGTACATAACATTTATAGAAATATGGATATATAATTACATATCCCAACATAATAATATGTTAATTAAAAGACCTAATAAAATAAGTCTTTTAAAAAGAGGAGGGTGAATAGTTTCCTTACCGATTTGGGTAACTTTCAAAACGTACACCCCAGGAAATAAGGATCAAACAATGAAGATGTAAATACCCATAAATTAAAGTATATTATACAAATAATACAATCATGGGAAGTACATAAAACACACAAAATAAAATATTGGAAAATGTATCATGAATCTCACGGGAATAAAAAGTGAGATAACAACCCCTTACCTCGTTGTAATCAATCGAGTTGTATGACCAAAAGATAATAAAAACCCAATGAATCACATAATAACATGAATATAAATAGAATCATGATAATATATATGAAATTTAAGTACAAAATACACCGCATGAAACAAATAAGTGGCGAACAATGCAAATCTCACGGAATTAAAAGTGACATAAGAAATCCCTTACGAAAATTCAGCAGCCAAATGACGCCACTTAAAACTTCCAAAAATGGATTGATGAGATCAAATAGGGTCTCCCATCATATGAAAATAAAAAGTGAAGTAACAGGAATATAAAATTACATACCCCAACAAAATAAATAGGATCTTAAAAGAAGTGATATAAAAGAGAGTACTTAAAAAGAAAGAGAAAGGTAGGATCCCTTACCTCAAGTCCGACTTGACTTGTTCGTTTCATTATATTACGGAATAATAAATTTTTTTCAATTTATAATTTCATAAGGACCTCTTTTAAAGTTTATTATTCAATTCATATCACATATTATAATTTTATAATAATTAGTTAATTATGTGATTTCATATCAGATGTTTTGGTCGATTTTTGGTACATGCGTAAAAAATGAACTTGTTTGAAATGAATTGTCCGTGTAGTTATAAGTACATAATCTAAAGAATAGTATTAATGATTTAAATATCATATATATCCAGTATATATTCATTTTATACTATTCCATAACATTTGGAGATAAAAAAGAAAAGAAATGCACCGTTCATGTAGACGGTAGGTCGTACGTACGCATGAACGCTACATTCATTTCTTTGTCAAATTAATGGAATTAAAAATAAATGAGAGATATATATATTATAATTAAAGTATAATATATATTTTATATAGGTCACATAAGTACATTAATTTTATTCTTTGTACATTCCATGTATTGCATGAATGAGTCACATCACTTGAGGGGGCGGTAGTCCACACTTCCTCATATGAAATTATCGAATTTTCACAACATGAAAAGCATAAAGGTATCTTTTAAATATAAATTACAGAATCATATATGGTAAATAATATAATATTTATAATTTATAAATATAGTTCCATCATAATGGCCACCATGATAGGTATTAAAAGAAGATTGAACACTCATCGTTTAGCGAGGCTGTAATTCGCCACCCACAGAAACAATATCTTCTTTAACCATTAGACGGAGGTGTGTGTAAGTGTAAATCAAATAAATATCATAAATACATCTGAGTATATTTAGTATACTTGTTTTGTTATGGAATCAAAGAATAATAATGTTAGGGGGAGTGAAGAAGGAAAATAAAAGAAATAAACTCGAGAGAAGACATTACCTCCAAATCATGTAACTATTTTTTATTTGAGCCAAAGGCTTCCTTGGAAAGACTTCTGCCAAAAGTGAGGCTTCTAGGAGCACTAGAGGGATGTGGGTAGACAATATGAGCTGACGGTGGACGAACCAATGGCTTGAGAGGTGTGTTTAAGGTGGTAGAGGTGGGGGCCTTTTATAAGAGGGAGGAGGGGCACTCTTGGAAAGCCTTGAAAAGTTACTTTATAATAAAATGATTTTCTGATTTAAAGGTCTCACAATTATATATTTATAGGATAAGGTGATAAGGGTTCTAAATACACCCATACAATAGGTTTTTGAAAAGTGAATGTCTTAGAATTTACCTTCTCTTTTCATTTTATTTAAATCGTTCATTAATGAGGTAATCACTGCATCATCACGGTTTCATAAATAAATTTATTTATTTAATGTCTAAAAATTATAAAAAAATTACAATCACGTAGGAAATATTTTTATATTTACAATTAATATTTATAGTCAAATAGATAATTTATTTAAACTAAATTAATATTGTTTTACTTTGGATATACAAACCTTTGTTATATTTCCTTTCATTGAAAAAAATAATATGATAAAAAGTCACTAACACACTAAAGTGATTCCATGGGGTCCCAAGGATGGAACAAGGCATCCCATGGTCGGCCATGACACCAAAAATATAATTAGGACACATCTTGGTGTCATTTTATATTTTTATGATATTATTTTGTTACCCTTAACTACCAGATTACTAATTAAACCAGATAATTAAAGATAATTATCATTGTTACTATTCATAAGGTCCAAAAACAAAAGAGTCTTAATTAAATAATTTGGACCTTATAATTACAAATATTTACTCTATTTTACTAAATTTCAAACACATAAATTCCAGCAATTAATTTAAAAATAATTCCCATTGTCAAAATAAGTAGCGTGTTTTTAAGAAACAATATCTATCAAAAGATTGACAATTGTTAATGTCCAATTTCAAAGTTAAATTAAATCCAATGACCAAAATTAGATTAAATGGTAAAAATATATTCTAATTTCACTTTAAACCCAATTTAAAATATAATCTATCAATATAATTAAATTAGATGAAAAAGCAGTTTTGAAGTAAAATGCAGTATTTTTCACTATTCATTAAAAAATGAACATTGTCAGAAAAATACCAAAAATTTATCCAAAGTAAATTTCAATGTAAAAATTCTGAAGAATAAGTTTATTTTGACAAATAGAGCTTATAAAATTGTCAAAAGTTATATTTAAAAATGGTTCTTCATCAAAAGGCGGTAAAACAATCTTCTAAATATATTAGAGTATTTATTCTTATAATTGGATTCATTTGCATTTTAAGATTCTAACATTTATTGGATAAATGTAAAAATATTTAAAAAACATATGTAATAATTTTTTAGTAAGTTCTTTTCATTCCCTCCATTACAAAGGCTAGGCGTTAACTACTACAAATAGTATTATATTGTTAGTGTGCAACATAAGATTTCAAAGGAACCTGTTATTGCGTGTTAGGTACGCTATCAAACATAGCATCCACTTTAAAGTAAAATTCATATTTAATTATCAAATATTATTAAATACGAAAATTTCATATTCATTATTTACCTGGGATGTTACATCCTTCCCCCCTTTTGGGAATTGCGTCCTCACAATTTTAAAATTGGGCTCAAAAACTTCATTAAAATCCCCACATCGGAAAAAGAGTAAATTAAACTATCACTTTAAAAGAAAGAAAGATAAGTACAATGGTCACCGAAGTTAACTCATACTAGGATTCCATGTAGGAAAATATAGATATGGAAGAGAAAAAAATGTTCATGTTCTGATAGAGAGTGACAGAAAAGATGACCAGGAGAAAGTAAACAATCTGAAATCCACAAAATTGTGACGGGTTAAACGGTATTAGATTCCCTACTAGAAAAAGATAAGAGACAAAAGTTGGTTTTAAGTTATTTTTCATTGAGGAATTTATTTTTGGGAATAACCAAAACAAAAGGAATCATACTTACTTTTCATGTAAACTTTCAACTTTTACTCGATTTCTAACACAAACTCATATTTTCTAGGATGACTTGTTAACATTAAGAGCGCTATAAAAAAGTTCGAGGGAATCACCTAACTCACAAAAGAGAACTATATATTTCCCATGTCTTTAGACCTTAACCAAAACCAAAAAGGACAGTACAAGATTAGATAATCACCAGAAAGGTTAATCTTTTACAAAAAGAAAAACTACTCTTAATCTCCAAAATTTGTCCAACAAAACCAAAAGTTCATCAAAGACCATTCAATAAATAGCTATCCATAAAATTCTTCAAATTAATCCAAACTAATATTGAAACCTAAGTCTCTTAAATATTTAATCACATAGTCTTCCAAGGTAAATCTTAACATTTATCTCCAAATAACATCAATTTCTCTTAAAGGCTCGTATTGAAAAGTAATTAACCTAATCACATATCCTCCATGATGGGTCAATAATTTCCATAGATAACCCAAAATCAACTTATTTTTGATTCACAAAAATATGTAACTAAAAATAATAAGTCATACTAACCAG
Organism: Viscum album; assembly: GCA_963277665.1. Lineage (NCBI taxonomy): Eukaryota > Viridiplantae > Streptophyta > Magnoliopsida > Santalales > Viscaceae > Viscum > Viscum album. The sequence continues at coordinate 2,011,950,581 of OY728160.1, forward strand.
GGACTTCACATAGTCTAGTGGTAGGCGACAAATACCAGTCACACTTTTATTGTGGGTTTGATTCCTGCAAATTTGTCCGACGTGATGGGTTGTCACACGGTCTGCGTGTTGTCCTTTTTCCAAAACTATATAATTCTTAAAACATTCCCCAAAAGATTTAAAATCTTCAAAAATAACCATAACATAATTTAACCTCATGTTTACCTCATGCCTTTCATTTTCCATCATAACATATAGTAACCCATAATTACCTCAAAAGTAAGGATCATATAAACCCTATTGGTTACCTTTATAATTATTACCTAAACTTCCACATATAGCTGGTTCTCTCGTACATGATGCATTATAGAACTCACAAAGGTTCAAGTGGTTAATCATGACTCCTGATAGTTGGTTTAGAATAACCAAGAGATTTCTCATTGAATCCCCTATTTCATCCAGTTTCTTAATCAAAGAACCTCCATAGTTTCCTTCCAACCCGTTGTCAATTTGGTGCCTGCTAGATCCATCAATTTACTAAACCAAAAATATCCTTGTGAGTATATCAAAAAAAAATCATGTACTAATGGGGAAGATAAACACTAAGATTTACTTACTCATTCACTTTATCTAAAAACTATGACTCTTTCTGAAATCCTAACAATTATGGTAATGTCACTTATACTTAAAGAATACCCTAACCTCTAAAGTTATCTAAACCAAACTCTGATACCAACTATAAGTACCCGACCTTAAAACATTACATAATCTTGAATGAAATGAATAATTCACATTGAGGATCTTTTCAGGTTTAGATTTTCAGAGAATTAGGACATAACTATTACATCTCAAAAGATTACAAAGTAAACACTCCTAATCAGTTTCCATTTTTTTCAAAAAATAAAAACTCTTAAAAAGAAACATTACTAGTTCCATGATTTAGAGAGAATGTATTTACATGATCCCATCCAATACCCTATTCATCTATAAGTCATGTAGAAAGCATTTCAAAAACATGGGATGAGCATAAAAGTCTCAGTAAGGGATGTAAAAATACGGAAAGAAAAACACTACTCCATGTATACATAAAAATCAATGAAATCTTAATTTTCACATAAAACATAAGCACTTTAACATACCTCATGAAATCATAATATTTATGAATAACTCATAGAAATCATAAGACATAAAGGTAACTTGAGGCATTCCTAACATTCTTATGTAGAGAGTAAGCCTCATGGTTATGTTTGGAATACCCATCACAGTATATTCCCTAAATCTCTTTGGAGAAACCTTAGAGTTTAACTCATTCAAGTTACCCAATATATTGGAGAGATATCTCGGGCTCACCTGCCCTTAGTTTATCACAGAACCACCCGTCTTTATAAACAATTCCCAAGAACCATTACATAATCGTATCACATAAAACATGCATATAGGAAACATAAAATTTACACATTTCAATCACAAGAGATCACATCATGATATTATCATAAATAAAAACATCTAATAAAATCATTAAAACTCTAAGAGAGAAATATCCCTTTATACTTTGAAATTATTAGAAGAAGACATTTAAAAGAGATTTTATAATGAAAGTGTCCCATACCACTTCGAATCTTTTGAATGGGTTTTAAAACATTCATGTCCATATAAATAAATCCTTAAAACCAATTTTAAAGCATGGAAATGGATGATAAATGTTTAAAATAATAAATCTTTAAAACCATTTAAAAAAATGTTTTAATAAAAGAGTCATTTTCCATTTTGAACATTTAAATTATAAGCCACATGAAAGTAGACCATTTTAAAAACATTTAAATTACTTGAGTATTGACATAATATGGATATGGAATGTCAGAGGGGATGTATATACACTTTCTAAAAGAATAAAAGTTCATATAATCAAGAAATGTCTCAATGAGACGAAATTGAGATGTAATCCCAATCAAAGATCATGCCATTAGAGAAAGGATAAAGAAATGACATAATTATGTGTGAAAAATATAAATACACCCAATATAACTGGATATTAAGCATAAAACAAACATAGTTCATTCACAAATATTCATAGCACGACATAATCAAGAAGTAGAGGTTTAAACCAAATAATTGAAATTGGTTTAAGAAGTTCCCTTACAGAAATTCGACAGCCTAACAACATCACTTTAAAATTCAGAAAATGAGATGATGAGAGATAAAAATGGTGTCTCATCACTTTTACATAACATTTATAGCAATATGGATATATAATAACATATCCCAACATAATAATATGTAAATTAAAATACCTAACCAAAGTTGTCTTTTAAAAAGAGGAGGGTGGAAGGTTCCCTTACCGATTTGGGTAACTTTCGAAACGTACACCCCATGAAAGAAGGGTCATAAAATGAAGATTTAAATACCCATAAATTAAATTATATTACACAAATAATACAATAATGGTCAGTACATACAACATAAAAAATGAAATTGTGGAAAATGTTGCATGAATCTCACAGGAATAAAAAGTGAGATAATAACCCCTTACCTCGTTGTAATCAATCGAGTAGTATGACCAAAAGATAATAAACACCAAACGAATCAAATAATACCATGAATATAAATATAATCATGATAATATATATGAAATTTCAGTACAAAATACACCACATGCAATAAATAAGTGGCAAACAATGGAAATGTCGTGGAATTAAAAGTGAGATAAGAAATCCCTTACGAAAATTCTGCAGCCTAACAGCGCCACTTAAAACTTCCAAAAATGGATTGATGAGATCAAATAGGGTCTCTCATCATATTAAAATAAAAATTAAAGTAAGTGGAATATAAAAGAACATCCCCCAACATAAGAAATAGGATCTTAAAAGAAGTTACATAAAAGAGAGTACTTAAAAGGAAAGAGAGAGGTAGGATCCCTTACCTCAAGTCCGACTGTTCTTCTTCATTTCATTATATTCCTGAGTAATAAACTTTTGTCAATTTATAGTGGCTTAAAAAATCCTTTAAAGTAAATTATTCAATTAATATCACATATTATAATGATATAATAATTTGTTAATTATGTGAGTTCATATCAGATGTTTTTGTCGATGTTTGGTACATGAGTAAAAAATAAACTTGTTTGAAATGAATTGTCCATGTAGTTATATGTAAATCATCTAAAGAATAGTATTAATGATTTAAATATCTTATATATCCATTATATATTCATTTTATACTATTCCATAACCTTTGGATATAAAAAGAAATGAAATGCACCGTTCATGGAGACAATAGGTTGTACATACACATGAACGCTACTTTCATTTCTTTGTCATATTAATGGAATTAAAAATAAATGAGAGATATATATATTATAATTAAAGTATAATATATATTTTATATAGGTCAAATAAGTACATTAATTTCATTCTTTATACATTCCATGTATTGCATGAACGAGTCACGTCACTTGAGGGGGCGGTAGTCCACACTTCCTCATATGAAATTTTCGCATTTGCACAACATGAAAAGCATAGAGATACGTTTTAAATATAAAATACAGAATCATAGAGGGGACAAAATATAATATATATCAAATATAAATACAGTTCCATCATAATTTCCACTATGAGAGGTGTGAAAAGAAGATTGAAAAGTATGATGTTTATGACTAGTGTTGACATTCTATGTTCTTCATGAAATATTAGGGGGATTTATTAAACGGACTAAGACTTAAACATTATACAATATTATCTATTAATTTAATAATTTATTCCCTTAAATTTTAGGATATTTTTAATTTTATAGTTTTAGAGAATTATAAAATAAATAATTAAAAAAATGTAAAATACTAACTCGACACATTTTATTAGCATCTATTTTTCCCATAATGTAATTTTTTAAAAATAAATCGTCATTTATTTTTATGGAAATTATACATGAATTTGAATTTGACATCTTCCTTTCCACTAACCATCCCTAAACCTAGTGAAAAAAATTTTAAAATAGGGAATGAGAACAAAAATCCAGAGAAGAGATATAATATAATAAATATGTTATTCTAGTAAAAACATGAAAACTCATATAATGCTAAGATTTATCTCCAATGTTCATTAAGAGTATGAAATGAATCATTTTTACATGAAAAAAACAAATTTTTTTCATTTGAATCTATAAAAAACAAAGCATGATGTTCAAAACCCCTTCCAGTGACATAGATCACCACATTTATAACCAATTTTAAACCCATATAAGAAGTAATTTTCCCAGTTAAATCCATAAGAGAAACCCTTTGGCAACTTCCTCATTATTTCTTATTAAGACAAGGAACATTACCCAATACATTGGATCACTATCTAGGTACACCCATCATTTAATATATAATGGGCTCACTTGGTGCTATCTAGGATGCCCCATCGTATAAGATGTAATTGGATCACCTAAAGCTATCTAGGTTATTCCATTGTATATGCTGTAACAGGACGACTTGAGTCTATCTGGGATGCCCAACCATATAATCTATAATGGTATCACCCAACCTTTATTATATCACACATTTCTCATATATAATTCTCAAGTACCATATCATGAAAAAAAGATTTTATGATTGCACTTTTATATAGTAAAACAAAAATATTTCTAGAATCGTAAAACAATATCTTTTGGATACAAATATATCTTTTTATTTTAAAAACCCATTTTCAATATAAAAATACCATTTTCTTCTGAAAAACCATTTTCAAAACCAAAATAACGAAAAAATTTGAAAAGGGTTTTTTATTTTAAGAATACATGGTATATTGAAATGGAATCTAGAAATAAAATAATAGTCATGGTAGAAGAAAAGGATTTTTTGTCATGCACATTAACAGCAGAACATTCCTTTTTTCATTTTTCAGCATTTTCTGTATAGAACTTGCAAAAACCTTACTTTTGAAAACAATGTTAAAAATAATCTAAATAGTGACATAAAATGTACAATATAAATCTTTTATTTACATAAATCTTTTTTCATGAAATCATTTAAAAAACATATAAAGGGAAAGGAAAAATTTGAAAGAAAAAATTAACAGAGGATTCGTTTTGAAGAAATGTACCTTATAACCTTAAATGTATTGGAATCATGAGCCCCATGAAATAATAACATTAAACCTGACTTTAAATAACATTATAATATTGAAAATAATGATATATCTTGTAAAAATTGTTGTACATACATATCATATAAGAGTATAGATGTATAATATAAAAATATGCTTCAATGAAAGAAAATTGGGAAAAATTACCTTACCTTGATCATGAGTTATCACATATGTCTTCATATTAATACATAATAAATTCAGGTTAATTAATTACATTATTAAAAATAATTTTAAATTTTATTTCTATTTTTATTTTACTTTTTTCAATGTTTTATACAACTACGTCTTCAATTAAGTTTATATGAGATGTTTTTGACAATATTCGGATTATGTGTCAAAAATGACATTGTAGTTTAACAAAGGTCAAAAAAATTGTTATATAAAAGTCACCAAAATAATAATCATTAAATGATTATCATATATATACATCAATTATACTTTTAATTCCAATCATGAAAGGTTCACTAGCACAAAGATTATTTATCACGCCTATTTTTTCACATATCTTATTTGTAACTGACAAAACAAATCCATGTTTATTACTTTATAATGTCAATTATCAGATGAATAACGTGATGAAACAACTATCTCTATTAATCACTTCATTTATATAATAAACTAGGTGATAATTTATTTTTTCATTATAGTTGTTATATAACTAAAATGAGGAAAAAATTGGTTATTGTATCACATAGGTTATTTCATAACCAATATGATAAAGCATATTTTCACACTATTTACTATATAAATGACATGATAAAGAATTAAAAATTTCGTTATCATGTCTATAATTTGATAACCAATGTGATATACCATTTTAAAATTTTTTAATTTCCATTTTGAATCATTTCAGTGTTATTTGATCTCCCAAAGGTAAACTATTTTTATCGAACATAGAATTACTAACTGCATTTCTAGAATCTAGTGGGCTCTAATATCAGTTTTCCATCATCATAAATCCTTAGGTTTTTAGCCACATTTTTGTTTATTCAATTTTCTCATCTCTCAACTCTCACGTAAGCATCACACATCGATACTTACTTTTGGTCTTTCATTATTGTGGATGCCCTATGTATTGATTTTTCAATTCCATTTAATCAAATATAGCATTACCATCTTTATAATCCATCACGTTTTTACCATCCTCATCAATTAAAATTTATATATGGATCATCTCATCACGAATCTCAAATTTCCATCTTTATTTACCTTAGTTATCCATTAATTTAAGTGAAAAAGATTATAATTTAATTATATATTAATGTTATATGTTAGAACATAAATTTCAGAAATATATATTAATGTTCATGGGTTTCTATTATATGGAAGTTTGTTTTGATAGAATAGTTTTATAGATATTTATACTACATCTCTTCTTAAATTTATAAATTGAATTTATAAATGATTTTTATTTAGATGATATTTGTGAATCATATATTATTTATGAATATATTACCATGTACATTGAAAATTTTCAATTATCCTTATGCATCTATTAGGGAAATAGTAATCTTAAAATGTAATGTACTCACACATTTAAATTTTCCTATAGTTCAATATGCAATATCCTATAAGTAGTGTATATAAATATCAACACATTTCATGTGATGTGAGCATAGAATTATTTTGAAAAATCATATATTAAATATAAAGTCATCATATTATGAGTTACTTTCAATATAATGTTGAAATTATTAGTGAAATGACAATATGAAATATCAATTAGTTTCTATTCATGTATTTTTAATATTCTGATGGATATATGTTAGGGTGTTACTATATTTGGACTAATTAACCCTTTGGTACAAATGATAATAGAGATCAATGAGATGGCTATCCCCTGTCATACATTGTCCATAGTCATACTTTATCCCCGTTCATACATTAGGTTACATTAATTTTTAAATTTTAAGTATTATCCCACTACACATGTAGATTTTTTATGTGTTATATTTATGTAGAATTACATATGCATCACATGGTATTCAGAAAGAATGAATTTTTCCCCATAAATTTGGATTTTTATTGTATCAAATAGAGTATAATGAAATATTTAAAATGTGGGTTATTATTATTGTATATTCAAATGAAACATGTTTTCATAGAATACACAGTACCCAATGTGATTTTCTAAATTTTCATAATATAGTAAGCATAAATAATATATAATATTAATTACGTATATTAATGTTTACTACATTACATATTCATCATCTTGTTTTTTTAGAACTATACTATACTATATGATTATATTATAGAATGAACTATTGTTTCTTCTAATAATTTTTTGTTTTTTCACGAAAAAAATTTGTTAGAAAATTCGCTGATAAAGATTTAAATAAAAAATATAAAATGCGCACTTTATTTTAATTTTGGTTAATAATATTAAATTTGATGTTTAATCTAATTTTATTCAGGAAAAAATGAAACTGAGTGATTAGTCATACTATATTTTATTTTTAAAATTACTTCTATGAATTTATTTTAATTATTTATCAATAATATTTAAACTTATACTCATGTATTGTCTAGAATTTATAATTATTCATCTAAAATACGCATATATATTTTCAAAATTTCAATGTTTTATTACTTCCAAATTATGAAATCATTAATAAAAATTTATACCTTGATCATTTTGAAAAGTATATTCTCACTTTTATAACCACTATATTCTTTTGACAAGATATTTATTTTTGATATTTGTTATATATAATAAAAAGTTTAAGTTGGATTATGACAAATAAAATAAGTGATGAATATAAGGAAGGCGTTGTTACTTTTATTTAATTTACTATAAAAAATGTTCAAAACAATTACATGCTTTTATATCCATTCATGAAATGATTAATTATTAAGAAGTTGTAATATAAAGATTTCAAAGATGATTTAATTTGTCATGGTTATAATCTGAGTTAAAGCCATTGGATTTTAAATAGTGAAAATGTGAAAAAAATTAGATCTATTGGTCATGATGCTTTGCAATATGAAAGGTTTTATGAAATTGATGAAATGATTCATGATATTGAAATAGAGATAATTAAGATAGAATTGAAAAATGAGAGTCTATATGGTGAAGCTGAAACCCTATTATATCTGGGTTTTATAGAATTTATGGTTTCATCTTTGGTGTTATGATTGATTAACATGAATGTGAAACATGGTTAGAGTGATAGTAGATTTTCATATTTTCTATAATTTTTGAAATATATTCTACTTAAAGACAATGATCTTGAAAATTAAAATTATAAAAGTGAAGAAAATACTATGGTTGGTGGGATTAGGGTAAAATAAAAATTCATGTCTACCTGAATGAATATTTTATATATTTTAAGAAATATATATTTTTTCTATCAAGGTGTCCTAAATGTGGGATTTCACAGTATAAGTTGAAATAAAAATTAGATGATGATTTAGTAGTTAAAGATACCCCTTGTAATGTATTTTGGTATCTTCTGATAATTCATTGTTTAAAATGTTTATTTTTAAATTCCCTTGATGAAAAAATATATCATGACATGCTGATGAGTGAATATGTGATGTAAACTTATGGTATCCATCTAATTTTCCATAGTGGATGAAAATTGATCATTAGTTTCCTGTATTCCGAAATGAATTTAGAAATCTATAACTTAGGCTGTGCACTGATGGATTGAATGCATATTGAATCATTATTATAACACATTGTTTAGGTACAATTTTATTGGTAATTTACAACTTATCTTTTAGATTTTGTATGAAGAAAAATTATGTCTTGTTGAGTTTAATGATCTCCAGAAAAAAATAGTCTAGAAATTATATTGATATTTTCTTTTAACCATTAATTGATAATTTGAAACTCTTATGGATGTATGGTGTTATGGTGTATGATTCATATAAAATAGAATAATTTCAATTGCATGAAAGTATTATGTTCACAACAAATGACTTCCCAGCTTATGGAATTTTTTGGATACAGTTGTAAGGTAAATAAATCATGTCAAATTGGTGAACATCAGACTTCATATTATCAACTACATCATACTAGAAAATAAATATACATCAGTCATAAATTTCTTTCTATATATCACACTTATATAATATTAAAAAATGAATTCAATAGATCACATGAACTTTCTATTCCTCTAAAACCATTATCCACTGATCAATATTTTCAGGAACAGAGAAATATTGACGTGACATTAGAAAGACACATAAATTTGATATTGAATGAAATATTTGGAAGAATCGATCAATATTTTTGGATCTATAATTTTAGAGAGATCATTAAGTAAAACATTAAATTAATGTCATCCATGAGGAGAATTGTATATGTGATATCTTTATTAAAACATTATTATGTATTAAAGGAAAATTTTAATGTGATTTAAATGTAATATTGAATATACTATCAATGGGAATATGTTTAGAGTTAGCACCCAATTCTTATGTAAGTTGAACATTCCTTGCCCCATATTTTAATACATTACCCAAGAGGGAGAAAATTATCTTCTTTTAGTGTCTTCATGATATCAAAGTGAATCTTGGTTATTCTTCAAATGTAAAATAATTTTGTGTCCTTAAAGGATTTGAAGTCTATAGGTATGAAATATCTTGATTAACACTCCATGATGAAACAAATACATCCATTTTAATAATGTGTAATATTTCCCATCAATTTCACAATGACTGTAATAAAGGCCTGTTATTTATTATATTAAACTTATAATAAGTTTATTGATCTAAATTCTTTAAAAAAATTTAAGAAAAAATCATTTTCAATACATTTTCAATTGGAAAATTATTTTCTTCCATCTTTAATTTATATCATGGGGAATTTAATGGTTCATATTCTATAAGAAATAATGCTTTGAGGACCTATATATATATACATTGGATGTATCCTTTTAAAATTTATATGAAGATATTGAAGTAGTATATTGAGAATCCATATCAACCCGAATCCTCTATTGCTAAGAAGTTTATTTATGAGTAGGTTTCAAAGTTTTTTACGAGTTATTTGCCTATAGTGGAGCACATTGGTTTTTCTAAATCTCTACTTGAATGAGTGAATTATACCAAAAATTTGATCAATGGCTTGAAAGTACAATCATTGACAGGTGAACAGATAAATAATGTACATTAATAAATCATGAATAATTTTGATGATGCTCAACAATATTTAACATTGAATATTGATGTTTTGAAATAATTTTATCCAATTAATAATGATATGTAGATTTTGAATGAGCATAATAAAAAAAATTCCATAGATTAAAGAGTGTGGTCTCAGTATATCAAATGCATTAGAAACATTGATATAGTTAGTGAATGGTCCTAGTATAAATTTGATAACATGTTCTCAGTATGACATTAATGAAAATACAGTTCTTATGAAAGATCAGAACAACATAAGGGCATTGGTTTTCATAGAAGAAATTCAATTTTTGAGTACCAATGAAAAAAACCAGATTTCCACATCATGTTAATATTATGGAGTCACTAAATAAATATGGTTGTTTGATTACATAAAATTTAATGTTAGAGTGTTTAAATAAAAAGGGATTATTGGTAACAACAGTTTCAATCATGATGTATTTTGAATGACTCTAGTTAATTTTAATAGTCTGGAATACACAACACATCATTTTATAATGGAAACACATGAAAAAAAATCTTTATTATTGATCAATCCGATATGCAGTGGTATATTATTTTATAAGGAAAAAATAGTTTTTTGGTGATGATATATGTGACAATGTTACTAATTTATATGAGATCCCTATTTCTAATAAAATATTAATAGTTAATATTTATGTGCACATTGAATACATGGTTTTTTTAATATAGAATGAACAGGTAAAAGTAATTTTTGGAAAAAAAAAATCCTTTTTTAGATTCCTAATATTATTGTTAACATATGTCCATTTCTCATTTAAATTTTAAAATTTCATAGAATGTTAGATATTTTAAAATTATTTTATTCATTAAAACACATATTATAACATATAAGTATTTTTTTTGTTTATATTAGTTCTTTTTTAAAAAATTTTGTTTTTAATTTATTATGTTAAATAAAAATAAAAATATTTTATAAGAGTATGCTGAAAGAAAAATGATTTTCGTGTAAAAATGATTTTTTTTGGTTTGAGGATTTTTACTATTCACAAACCATTTTTGGATTGGTTTTCATTTGTTTATATTTTAGTTAATATCTCATTACTATTGTTATAATGTTATTTAACTATTAAATATATGAATAAAATGTGTTATGTGTAATTTATTTTACTTTTTTGTTGGATATTTTTTCATTTTTTATTTACATTAGTTTTGTAATTGTTGAATTTTTATATTTGTGTACTGATTGTTTGTTGTTTTGATTTTTTGGATAATTATAGAGCAATTAACTGATTCACCGCATACTTTTGTAGAATATCACACTCATACATCTCTGGAGGAACGTACACATAGTGCTCTTCATGAGTCTCATCCTTCTTTTCAAGAGACATCAAGTCCCATAGGGCCAAAGAAGAGTACGAGGGTTGGTAAACATGATGTCACACATTCCAAAAAATTACCAGTTTCCCATAGCCATGACTAGAGGATGCCGGTAGACTTTGATGATAATGATACACCAAGAGGTCAAAATAAAGTATAATTCCTGACATTTAAATCAGTTGAGGCTAAATTAAAAGTTATTGTTTTGATTGATGATTAGTAAAGTGTTTAGAAATAGACACTATATCATTTGTCGGTGACCATTTTGGTAAGTTCATTTTTTATTATTTTATTTATCATGAAAATTTTATATTAATTTTTGTTTCACCCCATCTTATTAGATGATATATGATATACCAGTTACTAGAGGAATCAAGAATAAATGTTTATCATTGGATACTAGTAGATGGAGTGATTTTAAATAAACCCACTCATCAGATTTATTTTTTGGGAAAAAGCAACATCATAATCCATGTGATATATATATATATATATATATATCCATTTATGGATAAAGATAAATGGAAGAAATTTTTTGAATGTAGAAGACAAGAAGTACTTCTTGTAAGTGAAATGTTATCTTTTAGATTTTTTTTAATAATAATTTATTAATGATTTATTTATTATTAATATAAAATAATAGAGGCAGTATCATCAAGTGATAAAATATTGAAACATATACCCTCATACTTTATATCTCGGGGAGGGTATACATTATTTGAAGAAGAAATGGTGGCTGAAATTTTTCAAAAAATAAGAGATAATTCTTCAGGCTCTGTTGAGGTTTCCCCACTACCCCCAACTAGACATAAAAACTTTAATAGGGATTTGATGAAAAAATGAACGTATCTTATGCAAGAGTGTAGGGTTGTAGTTGAGAGTATTGTAAGATGTTTACATTATTTATTTATTTAATTGAAATCAATTAATTATATATTGTTATTCCATACAGTTTTATTTCAAATATTTCTTACCGGATTCTCTTGAGGATAAGAGAAGACATGTGGTCTTTTTATATAAGGTTATGAAGGATATTTTAGATGCGACATTCAGAAATATGAAACACCCGAGTCATGTATAAGGATAAACAACAATTGTATCAGTGAAAAACGTGTTTCCTCATTCTATAGATAATTCAATGGATTTTTTTATTAAAAAATTATAATTTTTAAAATACAATGTTTGGGATATTTGTGTAAATATAAATTATAAGATTAGAGAATCAATATATCAAATATTTTTGAGATATATAGAGATAGATTTAGATTGAAACTCATACCCCTCCTCCTTTACCACCAGCTCCCACACCTCCACCACTTCATCTAGACCCCACTATTTTGTCATACTTCAACAACCCATCCTATACAACTTCCTAGTTATTTTGAGTTATATTTTGATGATCCCTAACACAATTGTGCTACATATGGGATGATATTTTATATTTGAGACACCATTCATCATCCACATACATATATAGATCATCATAGGGTCACTTTAGATGATATTACATAAAGATCATCTTGAGTAACATTACCTATAGATGATGTGACTATAGTTTTAGAAAGTATCAACCACTTTTTTTTCATATATACATATTAAACATAATTCCATAGAGGTATGTATATATTTTATCTTTTATATCATTTTGGTATTACCATTTTTTAACATTTGAATGTTTATATATTTATCTATTTTTTAATAATAACACTGTAAGGTAATGAAATACTATATAGACAACACAAAATAAAATGTTCTATGACTTTAGATACAAATTATAGTGTTCTTAATATATTGGAAGCCTATTAAGATTTATAATTGGATATTTATGATATTATTTTTGAAGTTGATGTCCATGGGCTTGCAAAGACTGTAATACTATTGGTAAATGATATCATTGAGATTTTAACTAGGGATCTATTAGGAATTATCATGTTGCAAGTTTTTTCTATGTAATCCTTAACATAAATCTTTTTAAATGTTTAATTTATTAAAAATTTATAACTATGTTTATTTTGTATTAGTTATATTTATAAAAAGTGTACGGATAATGAAAAGACATATGTATAGGTATTTATGGACCTTTAGTTTATTTCACCCATAGAGATGATAATAAATAAAGTAGAAAGAACAAATTATATTATTGAAAAAATTTAAAAGAATGAAATTTTTCAGTTCTTAATTTTTTATGTATCATCAATAGTATAAAACATATATCTAAAAAATTGTTATACATATTTTAAAATAATAACAAGTAACATTAAATTTTATATTATATCATTGGCCATTGGATGTTAGGTGTTTTTTTGTCCAGGTGAGAAGGCACTGTACTAGTTATGCTCTATGTATGGTGAAGTGAGACAAAATTTTAAGAATGTATTAGGAATGTAAGATTGAATTTTTTTTAGTACAATTTTATATTATAATGACTTTTAAATTTATTTCTTTCATATTATTTTCAATGGTGGAATTGTATTTATAAATATAAATCATAATAAAGAAGAGAACCAAGATCAAATATATAAAATAAAGCGTAAATTTAAATTTAAAATTTGTAATTTTGGGATATATAAATTAATAATGTTATTTTGAAATGAAAAACTCATTTAAGAAGTATTTTTATAAACAATATGGTGTAAAATAATTCAGATATCATGTGTTAAGATTTATGTATAAAAAATTTTCAACTGAAACAGTTACAAAGTTCAACCAGGATAGATTTATTTATAAAATTTTAATTCATATTTAATTCGTTTTATTCGTAATACATGTTAAATGATTTCATTTTAATTCTTATATTTTTGATGAACCTAGACCTTATAGTGAACAAGAGTTGATACACTTAAAAATTGAATGAGAAAATAATTTTATAGGTGTTGTTAGATTTTAGTATGTTTTTACTATATATTGTAATTTTGAAAATTATAATTATAAATGTGTTTGGATGAAATAATATTTTTATAATTATTATCAGATTTTAAATTTTTTGTACCATATACTGTTATTTTGAAATTTTAAATTATAAATGGTTTTTGTTGGATATTTTTTTGATACTTATGCTAATCATTTTCTATTGGTCATTGGTCCTATTTCTTACCTTTTTTATTTGATAGGATGGATGAAAAAAAAATTATTAAAAAAAATTATGTTCACAATGGTTATTTTAATACTTATTTAAGAAACCTAGTCTTATTGGGTTTTTTCACATCGGTTATGGGATAACAGACTTGAGAAACTGTTAATCCTGAAAAAAAAATTCATTGCGGTTATCACATAACTGACATGAAAATCCCATTTAATGTATTTCACCTCGTTATCTGATAACCTATGTTAAAAACAATTAGAATAATTCAATCAATTTTTCATTTGTTTTTAGCCAATGTTAAAACATTATTTACAAAATCGCTTATAATAACATAGTGTACTATATGACATTAAATGTCTTTAAAAAATAATGTGAAAAACCACTTTATGCACTAATGCTGGATTTGATAAATGAAGTACATAATGATCATGAAGACGGTATGTCGTACGGATATATGAGTTACACTTCCATTTTTCAATGATGATTATAGAGAAGATACAATTAATATTTTATCTTTCCATAATTATAGTAGTTTTATCTATATACATATTATTTCTTTAATTATACTTGTATGTATCATCTACACGGTGTGGTGAATAAAATAGATCCCCAACACATCTTGAAGGTATCATCTCACATGTTTACAAATGATGTAATCATTTCTCAGCGAGTGATAAGGTAAGAAATAAAGTGATATAATATCTTTTAAGAATGATAAATATGTCATTAATATACTAATTATTCAGTTTATATTGAATGTATTCATTATATTTACCCTTATTACAACTAATTTAAATCATTAGTGAAAATTAATCACATTGCTTCATGAGGCGATAATAAGCCATAAACATGGGCGATGTTATCGTATACCCTATGGAAATGGAAAGTAAAAAATTTATATATATATATATATATGATATAATGACTATATAGGTATAATTATTTTTTAAATAGAATATTTATTCATTATATCCTTATTCATAACCAACCGTGAGAGATGGTAATGGAAAAATGAATGACATCAGTTCGAGAGGTCGTAGTCTTCCGTGTACATTAATGATGATTTTGTATCCAATTTGATGGAATAGAAGAAGGTTTTTTGTTATTAAATTAACATAATAACATATAAATATATGTAAGATAATTTTGTTAATATATAATCAGGTTATAATAATAATTTAATGGTGTGAAGGAAGAAATAAAATTAAAAATTTTGTTTTAGAATATTACCCCCTCTTTAGGTACCTACAATAAGTTTGTTCCAAAAGGATAATTAGGATGTATGTCATCCTAAAATAAGGATTATAATATTAGAAGGGGTAATATGGGAAGTGATTTTGGTAGGTTTTGGTTGATCCAAATGGATTGAGTGATGTTAATAAGTGAGGGGAGTGAGTACCTATTTATAATTAGGGAGGTGTGGAATTTTTGTACATACTAAAAGTATTCAGTATCGGGTGGTCACTCTTAATTAATATGGAACCAAAATTTATTAATAATGGAGGGGAGGTATTAAATGGTCTATAAAAACCTCTACTAAGGGATAATAAACCTATTTTTATCATTTTATTCCTTATCATTTAAGTTTAATCAATTTTTTCCTTTTGGATTTTACCTTAGTAATGTGTATCTTTTTATTTAACTAGGTAATTTATCATTTAAGACTAAAATTAAATGAAAATTATTAGATAATAAATAAATAATTATACTAAATATTGAATCTAATTTATTAAATAAATATCTTATGTGTGCGGAGAATTAATTTCAACACAAACAAATGTAACATTTAAAAATACCATTTTAACATTAAATACCCTAATAGTGTTTTTACTTTTTAGTTTTTAATATAGTAATTAATAAAGAATAATTTTTACATTAATGTAAAATATTTAATGTTGATTCAAATTTTAAAATCATTCTTCAATATACACATTTTTTAGTATACTTAAATCATTTAATAAAATATAATTTTTTATAAAAATAACATTAATGGTAGTTTTGACATCATTAATTTAAATTGAATTTAGAAATATCAATAAAATGTTGAAATTCAAATATATTATGTTCACACACGTGTGATAAGATATATACATATAAAAAATTAACAGATCATAATAATTCATCCAATTTACATCACTTTGAATATTTATAGTATAATTTATTTAATTAAAATTTTAACTAAATAATTAATACATTTGCGTTTTATAAGCATTTGAAGAAATTATTTCATCTATAAAAATTAAAATAAATTATAATAACAAAAAATATATTTTTAATCGATAATTTAATGTTTTTTACATATAAAAAAGATTTATAGATATTAAAGGTAATAAATATTCCTCTTTTTGGATTTTTCGTTACTTAAATTAATATATTGGTGAATTTAATGGAAAATAATCCAGAAATATCATAAAAATGTATCCAATGGTGATAAGGGTCTAAATATGGTCATTAAATGGGTGCTGGACATATTTTTATTTAATTTTACACCTTATCTATTATGTTTAACCCCCATGGTAAATACAATTTTACCATAATCATGGTAAATTAGTTTAAATGTTTCCACTAATAATTATGATAAAAAAACAACGTGAAGTTATCATATAATAGAAATTATTATGATTCCAAATGTGGAATCAATTTTTTCAAATTTAATTCACAGAAATGGGTGAATTTATTTTTAAATTAGTCCCATTGATGCTACGAGAAATCTAGTTTTCAAAGAGAAAAATATTCAAATGATTACAATGATTTTATATTATAATTCAATATCAAAAAATAAACTAAAATGACAAATAATATCTTAATAGATATATAATTTTAATAATTATACATTAAAACTAATTTTAAATCCAATTTAACTCTATAAATAAATTAAACGAAAAGAACATTTTCAATTAAAATTCAGTATTTTTCACTATTCATCAAAAAATGAAACTTCTCAAAAAAAGACCTAAAATACACCCTATGATAATTATGATATGATTATTTTAAAAATGAATTTAATTTTATCAAATCAATTTTATATAAATTTTACAAAATAATTGTAATATCTTTGTAAAAATGCCTTAAAAACAATTTTTTTTAGAAAACCTATATTTTAAGAAAAAAATTACTTTACTAAAAGTTGATTGGTTTTTTACAAAAAATATATAAATAATTTATAATTAATATGATATATATATATGTTATAAAATAGTTATTACTATTCATACCCACCAATTTAATGGCTAGGTTATAATGGTTATATATTATGTGTCTTTGAAGCTAAATGTTGTGTCTCTTGCACGAAACAAAGAATAAAATTATCTGGGCTACATGTACTGCATGTTGTTGAAGATGTTAAATTTAATCTAAAATAAATATATTTTAATGTATTGTTGTGTTATATTCTCTTCTAAGCATGGTGTTGTGTGTCGTATACATTAACGAATAGAATTTCCCACATTAAGATATCAGGGGTGTTAAAGGCATATTTCAACCTCCAAATTCTATATCTAACCCTTTTTGAGGTTTTTTCATTAATTTGGTCAAAAGTTAGTTGGATGTTAATAAATCATGAAATTATTACAAAACACTTATGTTAAACTGTAAATCTAATTGAGGTGATTCAAATGGCATTGGATTCGTCTAAATAAGATTTTTTCCAATTATATACGGTAGGATCAATGAATAATCCATATAATAAGTTATTAATAGATTAATTAATGTATAACTAAAAATAATTTTTGGATTATCACAAAATAAAGATACTATATTTCAAATAATTAAAGGAATTAGATTATTTTAATAAAATACTATACGAATCTAGAAAGATTCCATAACACATCAATATTTTGGAATATATTTAATATATAAATAAGTTCGATGGATTGTGAAGAACCCAACCATTAATAGTTGTGAATAGTGATTACACATTATAAAATAAAGCACATTATTTGGTTTTTAAATGATTTTTTTTCCAAAAATGATTTTAAATTAACTTAATAAATATTATTGATTCTAGAGAACTGTTTGGACATATTTTATTTATAAGAATTTTTTATCATATATGTTTTATTTAAAAAATAATTTAGAGTTGAAAACATATTAAAAATTATTTAGTACACATTTATAAAATTAATTCTTTGGTTATTAATTAGTTATAAATAAAAATAGATGCATTTTAAGGTAAAAAGATACATTTTTCTTAAAAAATTTCTTTTAAGTGAATAGTGTGTTTTATCCTAATAAATTAAATTAAACACTTTTGATAAATTATTTTAATGAGATTTATAAATTATATATTCAAAAAAAATATTTTCAAATCCTTTTAATGGTGTTTGTTGGGTAATTAATTCGAATAAATTAAGTGTTATGCTTAAAAATAATTTTTTCTAAAAATGGGGTTTCCTTCCATTTAAATGTTTATTTTAAAATGAATTTATTCAAATTATATCAATTTAATATGTTAAAATGGTTTTCATTTTCTTAACTAGTAGGTTTAAATTATTTAATGTTGAATTTAATTTTTTTCATAATAAATTGTAACCATGGTAAATGTTCATCTCCACAGTAAGGGTTAAAAGTACTAATAATGGAAGGTTGAGTATAACTTTTCTATATATGTGCCGCAAAAACCAAAAATAAAGGTAGAAAATAAATGGAATCTATAAAGACCTGAAGCCTGACGTACAAGGACATTACAATACTTTTTCGGAAAACTTAATACATAACAAACATAGACACACAAGGACCGTAATAGTTTAGTGTCTTTGGAAACTCGTAATTTAATCTTCTAATCGTGGTGAAAGATCTTCACTTTTCCCATAAAGATCTTCCCCTTTTATTTTCTTACCTAAAACCTTTCTTTATATCCTGGGGAAAAGAAAACATAAAAAGGGTGAGCTCAAATTCTCAGTAAGGGTAAACAAAATAAATATCAATCACATCATATTCCTAAGAACATATTATTTGGGATATCTTAACCTGAAAAAGAGATCATGATTTCATAACATGGGATAAATCATTGTAGTGAAATGTAATTCCAATAATAATAACTCAAAACATGAAACTTTGTGGAATACACACATAATCATATAGAATCATTTCTTAGTAGTCAAGACACATTGCCAAGACTATCTTAGTAGACAAAGTCCATTTATGAACCAAGTTCATTCCTCGTTTCAGTCCTGTTTCACTGAACCTGTTTAACCTGTCGTTCCATTAATGTCTATCTCATGAGATATAAATCTTTACCCAATTAATTGGAGGGAGATATAGGTCCCACCCAGATCATAATGATACCATTCTTATGTGTGCCACAAAATCATAAACCATACATCATAGCATAAAATAGGATTGTTAAACATAACATCATCATAACATAATCCATAAAATGATATCAAAAAAATAATTCCATCATAACATAATCAAATCAATGTAAAAAATATGGATAGAAACAAAACAATATATTATCTTAGATGGAAAATAATTTTGATAAAACACTTGAACTTCATTCTTGAGGAAAATATCCTTTCTACTTCAAAAACATTTTCCTTTCTTAACATGTCATATAATTTTCAACTAAAAGAAGTTGATTAAAATTAAACTTGAAAACTTTTAAATGAAGATTCATGGAAATAATGTTCTAAAAATACATTCATGCCATATAAGTTAAAAAAACATTCTTCCCGTACTTCGGCCGGAAAAGTCAAAAAGTATCTCGTACGAAAAACGACAAAAGATTCCTTTCATATATTTTACCAAAAACTCACCGAAGGGTAAAATTTGATTTAAACAATTGTAGGAGGATATAAATAATATTAAATATTGAGGAAACATGGATGTGGATAATAAATATTCCCCAGTAAATTCTGAAGTATAAACAATCTCGGATAAAAATTGAGATTGCGAGATTTTCCCTTAACTTAGGTCTGATTTCCTTCGTAAGTATCTGAACCTCCTATATAATGATTTAACTAATGTCATTGACTTATTAAATAATCATATTTATTGTTATGATATCATATATGTTTCACTTATGATTTTATATAAACCGTTCTTTTGTAAATTCCATGTTAAAGCAGCGTTTTGGGTAAAATCCTTTCATTTATCGTATGTGTTTCGACTTGTCATTCTTGATATTATTACTTATATCCTGATTTACATAATTCCAGAATGTAAAATATGATTTATATATAATATATATACATAATATACATATATATTATATATCAATAAAAGGAATGAAATACACCATTCATGGAGACGGTAGGCCGTAGGTACGCATGAACGCTGTTTTCGTTTCCTTATTGAATTGAATGAAACTAAATAGATGACATACATATATATATATATACATAAATCCAGTAGAATTATTATTTCATATATTTCATTATTATTCATTATATAAACTTTATGATCATTCATGTATGGTTAACATGGAGAATGAATCTCATCGCGTCGTGGAGACGGTAGTCCGTATGTACGAACGAGCGATGATATCATTCCCATAATTATTGAATAGAATTGGAGTGGATGGTATAATATATCATAATCAGTATGATGTTATAATAAACATATATAGTTATTCTTTACACCATTATACCCATCCATGTAAGGTGTTGGTGGAGAAATAGATTACACCACAACGTGGAGACGATATTCCGTACGTACGCACGCGCGGTGATTTCATTTTCCGTAGGATGGATAGATGGTGAAATTGGTATGTGTAATACTTATAATTACATATCATTATATTATTGATACTGACGTTATTACTTCATAATCAAACAACTAAAGAAGAAAAAGTGGAAAAAGACATAAAGTTGAAAGAGTCAGTAACAGACATTACCTCTTCTTTGAAGCGCCTCTTTGAGACCTCATCTTAGGGCACGAAAATTGGTCATTGAAGAAGAACAGGACCTCTAGGATGTTTCTAGTGAAGTATAGAAGATAATTTGGCAGGGTTTGGCCGAGCATGAAGGCTCAAAGTGGTGCGAGGAAGAGAGGGAGGATGTTCCCTTTTATAAGGGAGGAGAGGGGCACCTTTGGAATAACTAAAATTATTATTTTATTATAAAGTCATATTCGGTTTTTAATAGCTCCAAATTGAGTTATTTAGAAGATAAGGTGGGGACGGGTCTAAATCCTCTCATATAATAGAATTTAGACAAGTTTAGTTTTCTATTTTAACCTTATCATTTAGATTTTACTTTAAGTTAAATAATTTTTCTTTTACCATGTCTTCTTGTTTTCTTACACTATAATGTTAATAAACTTACTATAACAAGCCAAAAGAACCCCAAGTTGTTTATTATTAATATATATAACCTTATCTAAGTCATTTGGCCGAACCATATATTTTTATGAATAAAATAAAAATTAATAATATAATATTTGTTTTAAAAAATATTTAATGTCAATTTTGACACTATTTGGTAATTGATTTTTGTGAAAATCATTACAGAATGATTAGTTCGAAAACAGTTAACTAAATCAATACTAATACGTCATATTAACCTATAAAATTATTGTAATCCTTAAAAAGTCTCAAATTACATTTATTTGGATATTTATAACATCAATTATTTCAATATTTCATTAATAAGATAATTACTTTATCATCATTGTGTCATAAATAAATTAAATTATTTAATGTCTAAAAATTATAAATAAAATACCATTATGTCATAAATATTTTTATCTTTCTAATGAACATTTATAGTCTAATTTATCTTATGTATATACTTATATTAAAAATGATTTAGTTATTAAACATTAATTTTAACTATTTTAACCCTTCTTTAAATAAATTAATAATAAATGTCCTAATCTAATCCAAGTGGGACTAAATGGTCATATTTTATTTCTAAGGTTGTTTTTGGTCGAATTAAACTTATCCAATAAAATTAGGACGTGTGTTAGCGTAATAATAATATCATTTTTACCCTTAATTTCCCTATTTACTATGAACCGTGGTAAAAAAAGTAAAAAATTACTATTCACCAAAAATTATTTTCATCTCATTGAAACACATTTTAGTCCTTGATATTAACTGTGTCTCTTGGATTTTCGAAATTCCACTCACAGAAGTGGTAAAATTAAGTTTTATGTGAATTTGGAAATTCTCCTAGGAGGTGGGTAAAAGACGGTGAAAAGTTCGATAAAATTTTTATATATCTAAAATTATTATAAAATGACTCCAATGAATCGCATTGAACTTATATAGGTATTATGTATCAATTTTGACCTAAAATAAATTTAAATAAAATAAATAATTATTTAAATAAAAAGTCGGTTTTTAAATAGTAACCCAGTGTTTTCACTATTCATCAAAAATTGAATGTTTTCGGAAAAATACCAAAATTTCACCCTAGGATAATTTCGATATTCCGAATACAAAAATGAAGTCCATTTTGAAAAATAAAATTTAAAAAATTTCAAAAAGTGGGTATTACTATTCATAACGGCTAGTTTTAATAATATTTTAATAGCATATCGTTGTTTAGTGAAACTTGGTATTGCGTACAATGCAAGCTATCGAGGAAGGTCGCAGTTGCGTGTAAAGTAAGCCAAGATAGTGTTGTGTGTAGTGAAAGATCCCTTTGATGATGTATATAACATAAAAACAAAATATTTCTCATAAAATTCTCGGGTGTTACATTCTACCCCCCTTAAAATGAATTTCGCCCTCGAAATTCGTCGAGGTTATAAATCGTTTACTATTCATAGAAACCCACATCGTAAAAAAGAATACTAAAACTAAATTTTAAAAACTAAAGTATGAAACGTAATGATTACCCAAAGTAACTCATCACTGCGTTTCTGTATAGGAGAACATGGATTAAAACATGGATATGGAAGAAAAATCTAACCATCAAGTTCTGATGGAGAGTGGTAGAGAACATGGCTATGAAAAATCCATCAATCACAAAGCCATATATTTGTAATGATCTAAGGTACCATCTGATTCATCAGATATAAGCGCACTAGGAAAACATTTTTGGTTTTTAATATCATTACCCAAAAGTTGAAAATTTGGAATTAGAAGAACTTACTAGATTTTGGTACAATCTCACTGTTGTTTGTCCTTTGAACAATTTCCACTTCATCTCTTAAAGAAATGATGTTGATTTTTTTATTCGTGAAGTGTTAACAGATCATGTGATAGAATGATGGGTCATTCCATTTGTTTCAAACAAAAGGTTAGAAAAAGGAATCAAATATACATAAGTCCATATATGGTGAGGTTAATCGTATACAATTCCAAAAATAAACTTATACTTCATCTATCATGCTGCTTAATAAAATAAAACCAGTTTCTACTAACCAGGGACTTCCTGTAGGTCATTGTATGCGATAAAGGCCTGTCGCACTTCGGTTGTGGGTTCGATTCCCACAGCCTTGTCCGACGCGATGGGCTATCACTCGTCCTACAGGTTGTCCTTTTTTTCTAAAAATACATTATTATAACATTCCATCAATAATATCGAAAAAGTTATAGCCTTAAACAATACTAACTTATTTCCAACATAATCCATTCCAATCTTTAGGCTTATCCAAAATACTTTTGTCCAATCTCATATTATAGTGAAAACGATTTCCAAAGAGTTCATATAAAAAACATGTTAATACCATCGTTGATCCCCATATATCATAAGATATGTCTTGTTGGTCACATTCCAAACATTCGAAGGCCTTAATCATGTATTCTCTTGAAAAAAATGAATACCCATTGAATCTTAGTGAAAACATGAATGCAGTTAAAAGTTAACACTTTCCACATACCAAAATACTCAAAATTATATACACTCAAACCATGATATCACTTAGTCCTTATATCAATCAAGAGCTCATGAATACTGTAAAACATTTCATTTTCTCCTTCTCCCTTCATTATGCACATATCATCTACTTTCCAAAATATTTGAATCACTTTTCATGGTTACCGGTACCATAAAATTATTGAAAACCACAATAGATTAATACAAAAATATTATAATACACCATAAAAGTACCTCAACAACATTATTCGTGAATACCAATACATAAACACTTCAATCCATCCTCTTCAATGATTGTCCTGGAATAATTCCTTCCTTGATTTAGAAGTAACTTTTTTGGTCAGGGCATTGAGTTGGGTAATGCCCATGTTCTCCACAAATAAGACATTGAAATCCATAACAGTCTGTCACTCTATGACCCTTTTCTCCACACAGATAACATATGTCCCTCCATTTGAGTTATTCCTCAAGGTTCTTCTTCCCTTCTTTAGAAATCTGAATCTTCTTTTCTTTATGCTCCTCAACAAGCGAACATGCATAAAAGTCTATCTTCCTCTTATTTGATGAATTAGGCATACCACTAAATTTCACCTTGTTAATCATATATCGCGATGACTGATTCAGCATAATCACAATATCTTTCTCTCTAGGCATTACAAAATTTTGTTACTCCTAGTCACCAATTTTTCCATTGGATTTAATGTTAACCGAATTCCTTCTGGTTCCCTCCATTGACTAAAACACAAAAATAATTCTGTGAGAGGAAAAAATCATACAAGGAAAATAACATAATCAAGGGGGTGTACCGTCAATATCTAACATCTTAGGTTAAATTCTAAGATCGTTACCGTAGTTATAGGACTATAACCTATACTTATACTTAACCTTAGGGACATCCCTAGACATACCTTAGAAATATCTCTAGGGACCTCACTAAAGTTTTCGCATCCTAGTTTCCAATGGTTGACTAAACCTTTCCTCTGATACCAACTATAATGTCCCGAAGCCTAATATACATGGACATTAAATTACTTTTGCAGAAAACATAATGCATAACAAACACATACACACAAGGACCGTAATAGTTTAGTGTATTTGGAAACTCAGAATTTAATCTTCTAATCGTGGTGAAAGATCTTCAACTTTTCCCATAAAGATCTTCCCCTTTTGTTTTATTACCTAAAACCTTTCTTTATATCCTGGGGAAATGAAAACATAAAAAGGGTGAGATAAAATGCTCAGTAAGGGTAAACAAAAGAAATATCAATCACATCATATTCATAAGAACATATTATTTTGGAAATCTTAATCCGCAAAAGAGATCATAATTTCATAATAGGGGATAAATCATAGTAGTGAAATTTAATCCCAATAATCATAACTTAAAACATAAAACTTTGTGGCATACACACATAATCATAGAGAATCATTTCTTAGTAGTCAAGACTGTCACGACCCGTCCTTGGGGCCCGTTCCGTGAGTACCCCAAGCCCGACTTCCATAGGCCAGGGGCTGGCGACTAGCACCAAAGGCGTAAATCCCAATAACTGGGAAGGCATTTCCTTTATAAAAGAAAACAAGCACCACAGAGTAAGGAAGCGGAAAAAGTAAACACTAAGTAAAAGAGAAGTGCTGAAAAGTAAATGGGCCAGAATACAAACCCAAAAGAAAGTACAACTACAACTGAATGAAAGTACAACAGAAAAAAACAAATAGCTGGAAGAAGGAAGCAGCTCCTGGGTCGTCCTCCTCGGATCCTACCTGAAGGGTAGGTACAGATAGCGCAGCTCCTGGATCGTCCGCCACAGATCCTACCTGGAAGGTAGGTACAGATAGCCTCCTCAACGCTCTCGCCCGTCAACCTCCACCGGATACTAACTAGTTGTGTAGTCCACCTCCGGGTACTGACTCGTCGTGTAGTCCACCTCCAGGTACCATCCAGTCCTCGAACACCCGGCCTCTATCAGCACTTCCTGTCGTCTGCAACCAACACAACGAGGTGCGGGCATAGACCGTGCAGGGGTGAGTATAACGATACTCAGTAGGGACCCCGAGACCCTCAAGGTCTCACTAAAACCAACAAGGATAACCACAAATAAGATCTCAATATGTAACCTTTACTTAGGTATATGCCCATACATATACCTAAGTTATCAAGTAACCCATCTCAATCATGAGGAAACACAAGGATCATGAAATCAACGGATAACCACTACCCAGGTATATGCCCATACATATACATAAGTTAACAAGTAACCCATCTCAATCATGAGGTAAACACAAAGGTCAAAAGTCTCACCTCAAACCAGGATTTTTATTAGTGAAACCGCAACTGCTGAAGAGCCCCGTCTCTGGAGTGTACAGTGGTCCTGTCACGACTTCGAGGTACTGCCCACTAACCTAAGAATGCTGAGGTACTCCTCCTGTTGAGTATTGTGGGCCTAATACTACAACCAAACGCTTCCCCGTGCCGCTACAACCAAGCGCACCTCCGTCTTGGGTATACCGCTACAACCAAGCGCTCCCCTGTGCTACTACAACCAAGCGCACCTCCGTCGTGGGTCTGCCATTACAACCAAGTGCTCCCCTGTGCCGCTACAACCAAGCGCACCTCCGTTGTGGGTCTCCCGATACAACCAAGTGCTCCCATGTCCCGCTACAACCAAGCGCACCTCCATTGTGGGTCTGCCGCTACAAATAAGCTCTCCTCACTAGGTCATCCGTAACACACCGAGTCTTTCGATCAGCAGTCTTCAAGTCTCAGTCGGCTACACGGTCTCCGTATTCTGCACGCTCGACTCCGGGATGGTCCGCTCCATGAGCTATAGGTCGATACTACAAGTATCACAAATTCTCACGAAAAAGTATCTCAAAGGAGCGCCTCTTCATAGGGGTCTCAATGCAACAGACGACGCGGCAATCGAACGCCCGGTCTGTGAGTTATTAGCCTTTTCGTCCCAGGGGGCCCGATTGGTTTTCGGGTACAATCCAACCGGCCACTATCCAACAGAAACCAAATTTCGGGTGTAGTGTACCAAAAGTTCCATCTCATCAAGAGGAAAACAACGAAAAAGACGGCGCGTCAATCGGATGCCCGGTCTGTGAGTTATTGGCTTTTTCGTTCCCGGGGACCGGTTGATTTCGTGAGCGAACCAACCCGACCGCACTCCGACGACATCCAAACCTTGAGCGCAGTAAGGCAAAAGATCAGTCTCACTAAGAGGAAATCAACAAAGTCGACGACACGTCATTCGGACGTCCGGAACTCAAGTTACGAGTGTTTCCGCTCCGAGGTCCCGGTTGGTTTCGTGTACGAACCGACTCGGCTGAACCCAAAATTCTCCAAAACCGTGAGTATAATATACTGAAAGGACCGTCTCGATCCAAGTATCACGTTTTCACTGACAGCACATCAATCAGAAGTCTACAGATCAAGATATGGACATTTGATCGAAAGTGGTCCGAAAACGGGGGGTCTGGGCCCGGGCAGACCCGGGCCGACCCCCCCTGGGTCGGCCCGAACCGGGTCGACCCGACCCGTGTCCGACCGAGCTGGGCCCGGCCCGGTCCGGCCCGATCGGCCGGCCGCGGCCGAGCGGTCTTTGCGGAGCAGCGGGAGTGCGCGCGGACGCCCCCCTTCGCCGCTGATTGACACCGGCGGCAACCGCCGCCGCCGGTCGCCGGCGCCGCCGCGCCGGCGTGGCGCGCCGACACCGCCTTCCGCAGACCAGCAGACGCGCTCTGGTTGTCTGTTTCTCCTGCCGTCTTCGCCTATGGTCCCCCCGGGACCCCACCTTCACTGCGAAGGAATTCAAACGCCAAAACGGCCTATTTCGTCGTCGCCCATCAATCCGCACGTCAAAACGATTAGCGTTGTCTTTGTAGTTTTCCAGCGAGACCCGATGGCGCCGCGCCCCTTCGCCGCGGTCCGACTCCGACCGCGGTTCTTTGGTTTTCTTCGACGCGGCGCGATGGCGTCGCGTTCTTAAACTTCCTTCCACGGCGCGGCGCGACGGCGCCGCACATATCCTTCCGCATGAACCGCGTGGTGCGATGGCACGACGCTTTCTCGTACCAACCACAAAGAAACCAATACGAAAATAAGGAGGAGGGTCAGCCGTGTTTGTGCAGTCCGACCCCCTCGCGTTATTCGATAACATTTGGTTTTAATCCACGAAGATCATAAAGTTGGTAATCATGAACAATTAAATAAATAAAACCCCTACCTCGTTTCAGGAACGATGTTCGTCAACGAGCCGCAGAAGACGAGCGTCACGGAGGTCGGGCGTCACGGGAGAACGTCGACATCGCGAAGTGAGGATTCGAAGTCGTTGACGGCGATTCCGTCGCGGAAAAACCGTCGCGGAAGAGACGACGCGGAAGAAGAACGTCACGTCGTGGATACAGCGTCACGGAAGAACCGTGTTCTTCGGCGGAGAAGTTCTTCGTTGAAGAATGGTGTTCTTCGCGTTCTTCGTCGAGGTTTAAGAAGAAGAAGATGTTTCCCAAATCCTATCAAGGTTGAAAAACTCTAACATAATAAAATAAGACTAAGTCTTATTTTATTAACACAACCTACCATTTGAATTTCAAAAGTTTGAAATTCAATAACCACACACAACTCACCTCATTAAACTTATTACATTTAAGTCATAAGTTATAACTTAAGTTAACAAAAATTAAAGTGGGAGTTGAGGGGGGTTTTAGAGGATATGAAGGGGTGGGGTTTGTGTGGGCCCCACCACCCTCATAACCTCCCAAAGGAGGTTGGGTGGTTACCCAACTTCCATCAAGAACTAACACTTAGAGTAAAATAATAAAAATTGTAGTGTAATTATAAAATAAACTTCCACAATTTTTATTATCAACACTCCTATAAACGCAACTCTGGAACAGGAGTTCCAAAGCAATTACCGGCGTTGTGGTCCCATCAGTGCCCTCGGAATTCGATTCCGGGAACCGGTTGAAAAGTTAGAAATTCCCGCTCGTTCGTTCACTGAACGTACCCGAGCCAAACTTCAGAAATTAATTCCTGGCACAACGGGTCTCGGAATCAGGCGCCATCAGAAACTGCATTCTTGTAAAATTCCAAAGAAAATTAAGAAAAAAACTCCCTTGAAATTTCCGGGTCTTTACATTACTCCCACCACATGACTTTATGTCCCCGTAAAGCTTCAACACAAACTAGGGTCACAAAAGCGGTATAGAGCACGCATCTGAGCCTTCCACTCCCATGTGCTCACCTGGAGGTTTCCGTGCTGCCTATGAAAACGCACAAGAGGAATCGACCGTCCTCATAGGACCTGCTCCCGTCGATCCTCAATCCCCATTGGAACCTCCGTGCATGATGCCCTATCATCGACGTCCAACTCCCTGAGGTAGATGATGTGTGAAGGATCAAGCACGTATCTCCTTAGTTGAGATACGTGGAAGACGTCGTGCACCTAGTGCAACTGAGGTGGATGGGTCTAGCGGTAAACCACCTCACCTACCCAGGTGAGGACCTATAAAGGTCTGTTTAACCTCGGAGATAACTTGACGCCTTGTCCACATCTCCGTAAACCTCATCGAGGTGGGACCCGTATAAGTACATGATCATCATCCTTGAACTCCTTAGGTTTCCAATTCCAGTTAGAACTGGAACTCAAACGACTGCTGCCACGAGGGTAAGGTTGGCCGACTCAAGAGTGATCGGTCGCACCCTCCCGTGCATGAGTTTAACTTGTACTGCCCAGGGTTTCCTTTTCGCCGACCAAGGAAAACCCATCCCGATGTTTGCCTAATACCGTCAATTTGAGTATGAACAGTGATTGCCAAATCCATACTCAAACTAACGTCGTAAGGCCTCGACGCTTCCACCAAGAGGTCCCATCCGAGACTCTCACCTCAAGGGTCAGATCACACAGTCGACGTAAGTGTGACTATCGAGTATCCTCCCAAAGGTATCTCCAGACGTAAGGGTCAAGTCAACGACTTAACCGGAAACTCTAGGTCTAGGACTAGATTCATGGAAGGAAGGGATGATTCGTATCGATGTCTGTGGCTACAACAGTTAGTAGAAGACAAAGTCTGAACTTCGAATCATCCTTAGAGCCCTTTTTGGTCGCACTCCATGACCGCAAGCAGCTAATCTTTTCCCCTGCTATCCAACTCCCTGAGTCTAGTGGGGACTACAAAGGTGGGTGATGGTAACATGTTGAAATGTACACCACCACAAGATGCTCTCCTAGCTCTGCCTCCATGTCTGCTGCTCTGCAGATTCATCTGTCCTTAACATTTCATCTTCTTGAAACATTTTACACGCCCAAGTCCCCGAGACTGGCGCCAGTTTCCTGCTTTCCAAACTTCTATCATTCACTGGCTATATTTGTTCAACAAAGAATTCTCAACCACAAAGGTTCCTTCTATCACCCTAGCCTAAGTAGGAATGCATAGAGAAAAGGTGTTGTCTCAGAAGCCCTTAAACATACCATGCTCAGAGGTCTGACCTCTATTTCACTGATCGAAACGCATCCATCGAGTACCCGTTATGTTCGGTATGCCTCGATGAATTCTCAGCTATCCACACGCCGTCCCACTGAAACTGTATAAGCTCTAGAAAACTCTCTGCCACCCCCAAGCCAGTCCTCAGATGCCTCTGAGTTAGGTTCGCCTTAGAACTTGAGGGTATATGATGTTAGAACACATGTAAGGTAGTAAGATTACATGTGTCACCTACCGGTACCGTCGGTTGTAACTTCTGACCATCAGGTAGTGATGTATAGCTGACACACTATCCAAAGGTACTATCTCAGGCATCGGTCCACGTACCAAATCCTCATCACTATGAGGACCATCCTCGTGGTCATTCACTAGAAAACACTAGTGGCCAAGTCCACCATCCACTCTACTGATGTCTCAGCTAGGTGGAAAACTCTAGCAATCGCCTCCAGCCACTTCTCTACTGTCTGGGAATCTATCTCGCCTCCTAGCCTCAGAGGCTGCTGCTGCTGGAACACGTGCAACGTGCTCTGCCAGCGTGCACAGTTTGATAGTATAGCTATTGGCATCTGCTTCCCAACAGGTGGTGGTGCTGCTGGTACACCACCCGAGGGTGCCAACATAGTAAAAAGGGCCCTACACCAGAGCCTCGTCGCTCGGTGAGCCGTCATCGAGTACTCTCTCGGAACACCAACTGACTGTCTGCGTGGAGACATCCTTAACAGATGCGACACAGTCAACATTTATACCTGGTGAGCTGACCTGGTTGAAGCTGACTTTAATACTTTGGAAACACACACGCAATCAGTGTTTTCGTGTACAAAGTCGGAAATCAGTAGTCAGGGTCCGGGTGTACGGATACGTCAGCCGCTACACCAACACCAGACTCCCTGAACTGAAGACCACACTCGGTACCCTGAACACTATTGCTTCACATATAGAAAGACCAGAGTCCTGAGTTTTGTGGTAGAACCGAACTCCTCTGATACCAATTTGTCATGACACGTCCTCGGGGCCCGTGCCGTGACTACCCCAAGCCCGACTTACAAAGGCCAGGGGCTGGTGACTAGCACCAAAGGCGTAAATCCCGATAAATGGGAAGTCATTGCCTTTATAAAAGAAAACAAGCACCACAGAGTAAGAAAGCGGAAAAACTAAACACTAAGTACAAGAGAAGTGCTGAAAAGTAAATATCCCAGAATACAAACCCAAAAGAAAGTACAACTACAACTGAACGAAATTACAACAGAAAAAGAAAAACAGCTAGAAGAAGGAAGCAGCTCCTGGGTCATCCTCCTCGGATCCTACCTGAAGGGTAGGTACAGATAGCGCAGCTCCTGGATCATCCGCCACGGATCCTACCTGAAGGGTAGGTACCGATAGCCTCCTCAACGCTCTCGCCCATCAACCTCCACCGGATACTGACTCGTCATGTAGTCCACCTCTGGGTACTGACTCGTCGTGTAGTCCACCTCCGGGTACCGTCCAGTCCTCGAACACTCAGCCTTTGTCAGCACTGCCCGTCGTCTGCAACCAACACAACGAGGTGCGGGCATAGCCCGTGCATGGGTGAGTATAATAATACTCAGTAGGGACCCCGATACCCTCAAGGTCTCACTAAAACCAACATGGATAACCACAAAGAAGATCTCAAAAGATAACGTTTACTTAGGTATATGCCCACACATATACCTAAGTTATCAAGTAACCCATCTCAATCGTGAGGAAACACAAGGATCATGAAATCAACGGATAACCACTACCTAGATATATTCCCATATATATACCTAAGTTAAGAAGTAACCCATCTCAATCATGAGGTAAACACAAAGGTCAAAAGTCTCAACTCAAACCAGAATTTTTGTTTTCGAAACCGCAACTGCTGAAGAGCCCCGTCTCTAGAGTGTACAGTGGTCCTGTCACAACTCCGAGTTACTGCTCACTAACCTAAGAATGCTGAGGTACTCCTCCTGTCGAGTACTTTGGGCCTGCTGCTACAACCAAGCGATTCCCTGTGCCGCTACAACCAAGTGCACCTCCGTCTTGGGTCTACCTCTACGACCAAGCGCTCCCCTGTGCTGCTACAACCAAGCGCACCTCCGTCGTGGGTATGCCGCTATAACCAAGCGCTCCCCTGTGCTGCTACAACCATGCGCACCTCAGTCTTGGGTCTGTCGCTACAACCAAGTGCTCCCATGTGCCGCTACAACCAAGCGCACCTCCGTCGTGGGTCTGCCGCTACAACCAAGCGCTCCTCACTAGGTTATCCGTAACACACCGAGTCGTTCGATCAGCAGTCTTCAAGTCTCAGCTGGCTACACGGTCTCTGTATTCCGCACGCTCGACTCCGGGAGGGTCCGCTCCATGAGCTACAGGTCGATACTCCAAGTATCATAAATTCCCATGAAGAATTATCTCAAAGGACCGCCTCGTCATAGGGGTCTCAACGCAAAAGAGGACGCGTCAATCAGACGCCCGGTCTGTGAGTTATTAGCCTCTTCATCCCAGGGGCCCGGTTGGTTTTCAGGTACAATCCAACCCGGCCACTATCCAACAGCAACCAAATCTCAGGCGTAGTATACCAAAAGTTCCGTCTCATCAAGAGGAAAACAACGAGAAAGACGGTGCGTCAATCAGACGCCCGGTCTGTGAGTTATTGGCTTTTTTCGTTCTAGGGGCCCGGTTGGTTTCGTGAGCGAACCAACCCGACCGCACTCCGACGACATCCAAACCTCGAGCGGAGTAAGCAAAAAGATCCGTCTCACTAAGAGGAAATCATAAAAGTCGACATCACGTCATTCAGACATCCGGAACTCAATTTACGAGCATTTCCGCTCCGAGGGCCCTGTTGGTTTCGTGTACGAACCAACCCGGCCGAACCCAAAATTCTCTGAAACCTTGAGTGTAATATACCGAAACGACCGTCTCGATCCAAGGATCATGTTTCCAATGACGAACCATCAATCGAAAGTCTACAGCTCATGATATGGGCATTTGACCAAAAGTGGTCCGAAAACGGGGGGTCTGGGCCCGGGCCGACCCGAACCGGGGTCCGACCCGGCTGGGTCCGGCCCGGCCCGGCCCGGTCCGGCGCGGTCCGGTCCGGCCCGACCGGCCGGCCGTGGCCGAGCGGTCGCCGCGGAGCGGCGGGAGTGCGCGCTGCCGCTGATTGACGCCGGCGGCAACCGCTGCCGCCGCGCCGGCGTGGCGCGCCGGTGCCGCCTTCCGCGGACCACCGGACGTGCTCCGGTGGTCCGTTTCTCCTGCCGTCTTCGCCTATGGTCCCTCCGGGACCCCACCTTCACTGAAAAGGAATTCAAAAGCCAAAACGACCTACTTCGTCGTCTCCCATCAATCCGCACGTCAAAACGATTAGCGTTGTATTTGTAGTTTTCCAGCGAGACCCGATGGCACCGCGCCCCTTCGCCGCGGTCTGACTCCGACCGCGGTTCTTTGGTTTTCTTCGACACGGTGCGACGGCGTCACGTTCTTAAACTTCCTTCAATGGTGCGGCATGACGACGTCGCGCATATACTTCCGCATGAACCGCGTGGTGCGACGGCGCGACGCTTTCTCGTACCAACCACAAAGAAACCAATACGAAAATAAGGAGGAGGGTCAGCCGTGTTTGTGCGGTCCGACCCCCTCGCATTATTTGATAACATTTGGTTTTAATCCATGAAGATCATCAAGTTGGTAATCACGAACAATTAAATAAATAAAACCCCTACCTCGGTTCAAGAACGGTGTTCATCAACGAGCCGCGGAAGACGAGCATCACGGAGGTCGGGCGTCGCGGGAGAACGTCGACGTCGCGAAGCGAGGATTCGTAGTCGTTGACGGCGATTCCGTTGTGGAAAAACCGTCGCAGAAGAGACGACGTGGAAGAAGAATGTCGCGTCGCGGATACGGCGTCACGGAAGAACCGTGTTCTTCGGCGGAGAAGTTCTTCGTTGAAGAATGGTGTTCTTCGCGTTCTTCATCGAGGTTGAAGAAGAAGAAGAAGATGTTTCCCCAATCATCTCAAGGTTTCAAAACTCTAACATAATAAAATAAGACTAAGTCTTATTTTATTAACACAACCTACCATTTGAATTTCAAAAGTTTGAAATTCAATAACCACATAGAACTCACCTCATTAAACTTATTACATTTAAGTCATAAGTTATAACATAAGTTAACAAAAATTAAAGTGGGAGTTGAGGGGGGTTTTAGAGGATACGAAGGGGTGGGGTTCATGTGGGCCCCACCACCCTCATAACCTCCCAAAGGAGGTTGGTTGGTTACCCAAATTCCATCAAGAACTAACACTTAGAGTAAAATAATAAAAATTGTAGTGTAATTATAAAATAAACTTCCACAATTTTTATTATCAACACTCGTGTAAACGCAACTCCGGAACAGGAGTTCCTAAGCAATTACCGGCGCTGCGGTCCCATCGGTGCCCTCAGAATTCGATTCCGGGAACCGGTTCAAATGTTAGAAATTCCCGCTCGTTCGTTCACTGAACGTACCCAAGCCAAACTTCGGAAATTAATTCCAGGCACACTGGGCCTCAGAATCAGGTGCCGTTAGAAATTGCGTTTTTTTAAAATTCCAAAGAAAATTAAGAATAAAATTTCCTTGAAATTTCCGGGTCTTTACAAAGAAACATTTCCAAGACTATCATAGCGGACAAAGCCCATTTCTGAACCGAGTTCACACCTTGTTTCAGTCCTATTTCACTGAATCGGTTTGACCTGCCATTCCAGTCATGTATATCTCATGAGATATAAATCTTTACCCAATGCATTGGAGGGATATATAGGTCCCACCCATCTCAGAATGATACCATTCTTATGTATGGCAGAAAATCATAAACCATACATCATAGCTTAAAAATGGGATTCTTAAACATCACGTCATCATAACATAATCCATAAAAGGATATCGTAAAAATAATTCCATCAAAACATAATCAAATCAATGTAAAAATATGGATAGAAACAGAACCCTATATTATCTAAGATGGAAAATAATTTTGATAAAACACCTGAACTTCATTCTTGAGGAAAATATCCTTTCTACTTCAAAAACAATTTCTTTTCTAAACATGTCATATAATTTTGAACTAAAAGAAGTTGATTAAAAATAAACTTGAAAACTTGTAAAGGAAGCTTCATGGAAATAATGTTCTAAAAATCCATTCATGCCGTATAAGTTAAAAAAACATTCTTCCCGTACTTTGGCCGGAAAAGTCAAAAAGTACCTCGTACGAAAAATGACAAAAGATTCCTTTCATATCTTTTACTAAAAACTCACCGAAGGGTAAAATTGGATTTAAACAATTTTATGAGGATATAAATAATATTACATATTGAGGAAACATGGATTTGGATGATAAATATTCCCCAGTAAATTCTGAAGTATAAACAATCTTGGATAAAAATTGAGATTGCGAGATTTTCTCTTACCCTAGGTCCGATTTTCTTTGTAAGTGTTCGAACCTCATGTATATTGATTTAAATAATGCCATTGACTTATTAAATAATCATATTCATTGTTATGATATCATATATGTTTCACTTATGACTTTATATTACCCGTTCTTTTGTAAATTCCATGTTAAAGTAGCGTTTTGGGTAAAATCATTTCATTTATCGTACGTGTTTCGACTTGTCGTTCTTGATATTATTACTTATATCCTGATTTACATAATTCCAGAATGTAAAACATGATTTATATATAATATATATTCATCATATACATATATATTATAGATCAATAAAAGGAATGAAATACACCGTTCATGGAGACAGTAGGTTGTACGTACGAATGAACGTTGTGTTCATTTCCTTATTGAATTGAATAAAAATAAATAGATGGCATACATATATATATATACATAAATCCAGTAGAATTATTATTTCATATATTTCATTATTACTCATTATATAAACTTTATTATCATTCATGTATGGTTAACATGGAGAATGAATCTCATCGCGTCGTGGAGACGGTAGTCCGTACGTATGCACGAGCGATGATATCGTTCCCATAAATATTGAATAGAATTGGAGTGTATGGTATAATATATCATAATAATTATGATGTTATAATAACCATATATTGTTATTCTTTACACCATTATACCCATCCATGTAAGCTGTTGGTGGAAAAAACAGATTACACCACGACGTGGAGACGGTATTCCGTACATACGCACGCGCGGTGATTTCATTTTCCGTAGGATGGATAGATGTTGAAATAGGGTTTTTTCATACTTATAATAACATATTAGTATATGAGTGATACTGATTTTATTTATTCATAATGAAAAAACTAAAGAAGAAGTAGTGGTAGAAGAAATAAAGTTGAAAGAATCGGTAACAGACATTACCTCTTCTTTGAAGCGCCTCTTTGAGACCTCATCTTAGGGCACTAAACTTGGTCATTGAAGAAGACCAGGACCTCTAGGATGTTTCTAGGGAAGTGGAGAAGAGAATTTGGCAGGGTTTGGCCGAGAATGAAGGCTCAAAGTGGTGCGAGGAAAAGAGGGAGGATGTGCCCTTTTATAAGGGAGGAGAGGGGCACCTTTGGAATAACTAAAAATATAATTTTATTATGAAGTCATATTCGGTTTTTAATAGCTCCAAATTGAGTTATTTAGAAGCTAAGGTGTGTATGGGTAGAAATATTCTCATAAAATAGAATTTAGACAAGTTTAGGTATCTATTTTAACCTTATCATTTAGATTTAACTTTAAGTTAAATAATTTTTCTTTTACCGTGTCTTCTTGTTTTCTTACACTATAAGGTTAATTAACATACTATAACAATCCAAACGAACCCCAATTGTTTTTTATTATTAATATATATAACCTTATCTAAGTCATTTTTCCAAACCATAGATTTTTAGGAATAAAATTACAATTAATAATATAATATTTTTTTAAAAAACTATTCTATGTCAATTTTGACACTATTTTGAAATTGATTTTTCTGAAAATCATAACAGAATGATTAGTACAAAAAATGTTAACTAAATAAATAATAACATGTCATATTAACCTATAAAATTATTTTAATTAATAAAAAGTCTCAAATTACATTTATTTGGGTATTTATAACATCAATTATGTCAATATTTCATTAATATGATAATTACTGCATCATCATTGTGTCATAAATAAATTAAATTATTTAATATCTAAAAATTATAAATAAAATACCATTATGTAGGAAATATTTTTTTATTTCTAATTAATATTTATAGTCTAATTTATCTTATGTATAACTCTATATTAAAAATGATTTGGTTATTAAACTTTGATTTTAACTATTTTAACCCTTCTTTAAATAAATTAATAATAAATTTCCTAATCTATTCCAAGTGGGACTAAATGGTCATATGTTATTTATAAGGTTATTTTTTGTCGAATTACACTTATCCAGTATAATTAGGACATGTGTTAGGGTAATAATAATAACATTTTTACCCTTAATTGCCCTATTTACTTTTAACCGTGGTAAAAAAAGTAAAAAGGTACTATTCAAAAAAAATTATTTTCATCTCATTGAACCACATTTTAGTCCTTGATATTAATTGTGTCTATCGTATTTTCGAAATTCCACTCACAGAAGTGGTAAAATTATGTTTTATGTGAATTTGAAAATTCTCCTAGGAGGTGGGTAAAAGACGGTGAAAAGTTCGATAAAATTTTTTATATATCTAAAATTACAATAAAATGACTCCAATTAATTGCATTGAACTTATATAGGAATTATGTATCAATTTGGACCTAAAATAAATTTACATAAAATAAATAATTATTTAAATAAAAATTTGGTTTTTAAATAGTAACCCAGTGTTTTCACTATTCATCAAAAATTGAAAGTTTTCAGAAAAATACCAAAATTTCACCCTTGCCTAATTTCGATATTCTGAATCCAAAAATGAAGTCCATTTTAAAAAATAAAATTTATAAAATTTCAAAAAGTTGGTATTACTATTCATAACGGCGAGTTTTAATAATATTTTAATAGCATATCATCTTTAGTGAAACACGGTATTGCGTATAACGCAAGCTATCAAGGAAGGCCGCAGTTGCGTTTAAAGAAATCCAAGATAGTGTTGTGTGTAGTGAAAGATTGATTTGATGATGTATATAACATAGAAACAAAATATTTCTCATAAAAGTCTCGGGTGTTACAGAATCAATCCGCTCAACCCAAAAATAAGAGGGTACAAAATCCCAAGTGAGGGAGAAAGGGAACCTCTATCTCCAAATCTCATATAAAGATAAGATATTCCATCATTAAAAGAAATATCAATACAGATATAATACATTTCCACCAGGATTCCAAAATTCACCTAGATATACACAAGATAGGGAACAAGTCTCAAAAAGGTCATAATGAGTATTCTAGAAATAAGATTATACTCAGGGATTAAGATAATGATAATTTGGGAGAAGTATATCCTTGAGCTCCACCATCCTTAATGGCACTCATTCAAGATATCTCACTCATCAGTTATCACTACACAAATAGTTTTCAAGATTAACATACCTGGAAGAATCCATTCAGGATAACATACATATCGGGTCATGACGAAGTGAGTCACATTGGAATTAAGTGTATCTTAATAAAAATATATGTGATCACACCCAATACTAGTAGGGTACTCCATGAACCCTAATTAGAACATTGCATATCTCAAAAATTAGATTGTGGCTCACCATCACGTCCCTTTGGGGATACCATGAAACCAATATGAAACTCATAATATCATGATATACAGATAGGGGATCACACCTAGGACCCCTAGGGGATGTAATAAATCCAATATAAAATAACCTGTTAGGTATGGGATCTGCTTTCATCTATATTGGTCACACCGATTCCTCAAATCCCACCTAGGGAAGATGATATGATAGAGGATCTCACCCCATGATTTTTGGAGTGATTCACCTAAACACTATCTAAAACAATCCCATAGAGGGGATTATAATCACATTCTTATGAAATAATGACACAATGTACCCTCATAGTAATAGAATAAGGGGACACACCCAACTAACATTGATATATGTTCCATTGAAATAACCCCCTTCTAGAATCATCTTCCATCACATATTGGATTCTATAAAAAGTACAACATTGTGCTCTATGTCGAAAACCACTTAGGATAGGCTACTCACGAGCCTTAATATTAGTTCTAATGATGGAGATACATAAGGAAGAGTTCTCTAAGGGGAGTACATGACGTGTACCCAAAGTACATAGTGTGTCTCTTGGGGCCGAACCCTATCCATATCCTATCATGATACTATGTTTTCATGAGAAATATACATGGTGAATACATCATATTACATTGTGTGAAACCTCGACTGGAAACACATAACATGTATTTTCCTACATATGGCTTAGCTGGCTGTGTGATGACACACGATATGTGTATTTTTTAGATGACCTATTCTATCAACCTAGTTGTATGGTCATGCCCTCCATCTCATTACCATGTAAATTACCCCATGACTATTTACAAGGATATGTCATCAAGCTTGTGTATGCCCAAGGTCTGGACAGCCACTACCACAAGACCATGTCCCCATATATAGCATGTCTCCCCATGCACTTGTTCACATGGATAAGTTCCACTACTCGATGTCTACCCCTGGTACAATATGTGTAGTTACCAATACTCATTCTTCCATAAAACTAGAATAAAAATTTTGTGTCCTTATTTACTGTAGGCTCTATGATCAGGATTTTCAAATGAAGAAATTCTATAAACCTCTCAAAACACTCTTTTTCCCCAATTACTCAAAAATAAACTCCCAAGTGGTCCATTATTGGTCTTAATAGGGATTTAAAACATGTAATAAACACAAATATGTATTTAATGGAATTAAACACATAAACACAGTAGCATAATGGTGAAATGGAAAAGCTTTGTATTTATATCCACACACTAAATTTATTACACAACTATATAGAAGCGATATCAATCAAGAATGGAGCTTTAATAAGCCTCCTATCATCAGTTCTGACTTAGTTCATCTGCCATGTGAGGGAGAATTCCCCCTTTACTCTATGATTGGGAGTACATGGGGAGTATTATAACCCTTACTGTTTAATTAAATAAAAATAATTATTTAATTAATTTCCACTTCTCCCCATGGACTCCTTCCACCGAACGCCTGATGTCAACTAGCCTTATGTAATGCATAGGGTAAAATTGATATCCCAAAAAAACTATGGTATTGGATTTCCCATCTTGAGATCCATTTTGGAGTTATTCCATTATTAACATAAAAATGTGGATTCATGATAAAAATATATTTAACTTTTTTAATATCACCACCCAAAAAATCCATAGGTCTCAGAATTGCACATTATCATTGTAACCGACCTTTAAAATATTCTTAGAAATATTATAAATTCATAGATGGTAACAAAGATTCCATTATACTCTCCCCAACTAATTTATTTTCGCCCCAATCATCAAAAATTCTACTCATAAGTGAAGATAATGATCTCTAAAC
Source organism: Viscum album (assembly GCA_963277665.1). Classification (NCBI taxonomy): domain Eukaryota; kingdom Viridiplantae; phylum Streptophyta; class Magnoliopsida; order Santalales; family Viscaceae; genus Viscum; species Viscum album. The sequence continues at coordinate 2,011,992,017 of OY728160.1, forward strand.
TGGGTTTCATACTACCATAGGCTCTCATGAAGGTACCCCTTCTATAAAAAAACTCATCCAAGGGAATGAGTTTCCCATGAATTGTTCTATCTGGCCAGTCCTAAAATACCATAGGGCGTGTAGAAAAAGAAACCCTACACTTAATTTCCTAGTGAAGACCAGAAAAACTAATATAAGAACCTTGTGTTCGATAGTGAGTATAACACGTGACATCAAGCGCATAATATAATATAATATCAATATACTTTATAATATATTTAATATTTAAAATATATTATATATATTTAAACACATGAAACACCGAGTTATCATGAAATTCATGTCACACTAGGATATCATACATAATATGCAACAACAACCTTCTAGTATATCTTGCGTTACATGAAAATGTGGCCTTATTCGATGGCTTGTGGTATATGCAATAATGAGTCTTACTGAGAAATAATCTATAATTCAAATAGTATGATTTAATATGATAAGATATAAAATTTCCTTTATGAGTATTAATAACTAAATTATAAAAATATATGGTTTATACCACTAAATTTATGGTTAAATGTAAATTATAAATGAATATAAGAACTGAGTGAATATTATAATGATATTTTTATAGAAAACTATTTTTATGATCACAAACATTTATACCCTAGTGGATTAAATTATTTACAATTAGTGATTGATATTAATTTAATAAAAATGAAACATATTCAATCAATTATTTCCGATATTCATATAATATATTTGGTAAGCATAAGACAAGATTAAACCCAATCATTCACATGAAAACCAATATTTTAAAGGTATTTTTACCGCCTTTAAATGAAAACCTCTTTTAAATAATAATTACCACAATTTAATGAATTAGATTGGATAAAATAAAATTCATTTTTGAATTCATACCATCAATATTATCTTATGATGGATTTTTTGTATTTTTTCAAGATACAATATTTTTCTTTGAATAATAAAAAATAATGTGTTTTAGTTAAAAACTGCCTTTTCGTTTAAATATTTATTAACATGAAATTATATTATATTTTTTTAAAAGTAACATTGAATAAATTATACATCTCTTAATATAATATAGTTCATTATACTCAAATTAACTTTTAAATTGAATATAAAAATATAACAACCTTTTGAACATTTTTCTATAAAAACCAGTTAATATGTCTGTCTGCGAGATGAGCATTAATATAAATTTCTCCACTTATGTGTTATAAATTCTGAAACTCCAACATAAACCATTGTAATAAACATAATATTTTTGGTCTAATAAGGTCAAATTCATTTTTGAAAAATAATATTTTTGAATGTGGTTAGAATGAATTATATTGTTTATGATGTAATTAGGTTAAGAAATGGAAAAAATCCCTAAGTTTAAGGTCAAAAATGACATAGAAACTCCTCCAAACCCCATTTATGGACATATTGCGCCCCAAAAAACTACATTATTGAGTTTTGGTGGTTTTTATGACTTTTATTAGGTAGCAACATGTTAAAACCTAACTTCTTTTAAAAAATACCATGTGATTCCTTTTCCTTCCCTATAAAGGCCACCACCTATTCCCATTACTCAAACCTATTAAACCTATTATGTTCGGCCAATATCAACCTAAATGGCCTCCCAAAAGCTCCCCCGTATATCTGTAATTTTCTATTTGAGCATAGTACCTTACATGAATGCCTTTTTGTTAAACCAAAAGGAGTTACCCAATTAAAAAGTAATGACTTTTCTCAATCCCTCTAGTTTCATTTCCATTATCCAAACCCTAAAATATATTTATTGTGTTATTATATAAAAAAATAGTATCCAAATTATAATAGGATGTTTTTACTAGGATATTTCAGCCTACACTTACACACACCATGATCTAATGTGTAACGAACATTATGTTTCTGTGTACGGGGAACTATAGCCTCACAAAACGATGACTGTTCAACTTTTCCCTACCGTCTCTCATGATGGAAATTTTGATAGAAATATATTTAAATATGATATATATGTTATTTATGATGTCTCCTTATTTTTTAAATTTTATTTACTATATTACTTTTTTCTATCCATGTTGTGAAAATAAGATAATTTCATTTGAGGATGTGTGGACTATCGCCCCCTCAAAGTGATATGATTCGTTAATTCCATACAAGGAATGTATAAAGGGTATTTTTAATAAACCTATATAACCTATATAACATAGATATGATTCTATAATTATTATTTACATATGTATCATTTAGTATTAATTATTTTAATACAAAAAATGAAATTAAAGTAGTGTTCATGCGTACGTACGACCTACTGTCACCCTGAACGGTACACTTCAAGACTGATCTCCAAAAATTATGATCCATTATAAAAACAAATGTTCTCAATAAATAAGATAATTTAGTAATGGTTTAAATTCTGGAAATGATGAAACCATGATATAATTTATAAGAAAAAAATAACATTTTAAATCATACACGATAAACTAGGCCATTAAAACACGAAATAGTGAAAATAATGAAATATTGTTAAAAAATAGGTAATAAAATATTTTACGTTGTTAATATTTGATATTATAAACATTATTACTATTTTGGTATTAGTAATTGACATATTTTTAACCAATATATAAGAGTCCAAAAACCAAAAAAAGATGGTTAAGGTAAGGGATTCTGGTCTCATTTTCATTTCACGAGGTATACATAATTATTGTGCAAATAATTTCTTATATTTGGTGTACATACTGTCACATTGAAATATAATATCATTATCCCCCCTATATTTATATTATTTAATTATTTAATTTAATATTATCATTTCATGTGGTTTAGGATTTAAAAATGTTTCAATGTGGTATGGGACACTATGGAATGTTAAATAGTTATTTTCCTCAAAACCGATCCTAATGATCATACAATGGAATTTAAATTCAAGGAAATTATATAATCATTTTTCAATAATCCCTTTCACTCATATCTAGTTATTAATTACCATTTTTATGTTTTTTTACAATTTTACCCTCTTCGGCACTAAGATGTTTTTGTAAAAAAAATTCAAAAAACCCTAATTTATATCTCTCTATAGTCGGAGAACCTGTTTTATTAAAAACCATGTTTTATTAAAAAGGATTTCAAAAAGTTTTCAAAAATGATATTATAATGATATTTTTACCATTTTTTTCTCTTACTAATGTTTCAAATGAATCTTCTTATAGCTCTCCAAATGAGGCATTTTCTATCCTTTTGTCATACAAAAGGAATTATGTTTCTTACCTCATACAATATGTACAAATTCACCTCTCATACTATCTTTGAAACCCCACTTTCATGTTTAAAAGGTTCATTTTTCAATAAAAATTATTTTCATAAGGTTTATCAAAATAAAAGGATATTTTCCTCAATAATATTTTTTCTTGAAATTTATTATTTTATTTAATCAACAATAACAACACTTTGTTTTACTCTACATTAGCGTATGTTGTATTGATACCATCCTTATTATTCCTTAGGATGGTTTATTATTGATTTGGACAGGGATAATATTCACATTCACTTCCTTTAGTTATTTTTAGTCACCTTTATGTATTCAATTTCCAATGATAATTGAACAATGAATTTACCCTTATTATCCATTTCATTAATCATTGATATTACTATTTCCTAGACCGTATAATGTTTTACATATGGTGTCTACTTTTATATTTATTTGATTATTTGGGAAATAATGATAAATCCGTATACTTTATTCAATATGGATATTTGATATGGTAAATTTTTAATTTGATATATGGGGAATGATTTGAACATGAAATACATGGGTTGTGGATCGTTTAAGGAAATCCCTACGGGTTGGGGACTGGTGAATAAAAGGCCCTCGATGCACTTATAGTCTCATGGGAATAATTTGATGTGAAAATTGGAATTGTTAAACTTTATTTTGATGGAAAAGGTATCATTTAACTGGGAAAATGACATTCGAAAAAAAAGAATTTCCTTTATTTAGAATTCAGTTATTACTTACCCATGAGACTTTGTGTCGACATATCTATGGATAAATTTCATTTTCATTTGTCTAGATGGAATATATTTTAGTTTCATATCTTTCCATATTTAATTTTTCCTTATCTAGTTATTTACATGGTATTCTGGTTTAGTTATTAACAGTCCATATTTCTTATGTTCTTATATTAATTTTATTGATTACATGGCATGTGTGTTTAGATATTTAAATTTCCATATTGACTATTCACATGGACTCATTATTTCATCTGATGTATTTTTTCCCATACTGATTATTTTAGCTCACCCTTATTATGTTTTATTCCCAAGGAATCCAAGAAGTTTACTATGAATGATATATAGGGATTTACTAGATGGATTGGAGTTATCCTTAGAATTATTTATTTTGAATAAAAAGAAATTGTGTTGTAATAAATGTATTCATTTGTAATACAAAACTAATTTATGTATTTGGATCCTGAGAATAATAAACTAATTAGTCCTTTGAGGATTGATTCACTATAATCATTCCAATGTATTTATCAGAATACATTGGCTCTAGGATATCCGGGGATGGGTCATTATATTTTTAATTATATGATGTTTAGTAGCTACCTTGGGAACTAGATTTTTGAAAACCCAGATTTGACTACATAACACTAAGGAAGAATTTTAGAATCAGTATAGGTGAAAAACCTAGAATTTTTGTAAAGTATATATATGTATGTCTACCTTGAAATAAATCCATATATTGACACTACAAGTGGACATGGTCCTGGCACAAATGTACTTTCGAGTATCAACTCCGACAAGGTGTTCCGGGCTTGACTCGAGGTAACCTGGTACATGATAATTGGAGTTACAGCGCACCATGTTTGACACTTGTGGGGGATATTATTAGGATAATCAATGTTTAATTTACTGAAAAATAATAATAATTTGATGGGTTTTGACAAAGAATAATCAATGTTAAACCTAAGGTGCTTTAAATTGATGATAAAGGGACGTGATTTGGAATTATACAAATGATATTATGGATAACAGTTAGACTAATCAAGGACCTATGAGGAAATAAAATGGATGAGGTACTTATATATAGGGGTTTTATTTAAAAACTTATTGAAAATGCAATTTAGAGATTAACCCAATTCAATGGATTCTCATCATATATATATATTGAAAATTATATTAATATGGTTTTAGAAAAGGAAAACCTATAAGTCGGGTGACACCCAATCAAATCTGGAAACCCCGTAGGTCTGGAACCATTGACTAAAGTATAATAATGGATTTATGCCAACCACTGACCTATGAAATTTCCTGATTAATTTTCATAGTTTTTATTTAAACAATATAAAAAATAAATATTAATGATGGACCAATTGTATCACTTTTGAGGATTAGAAATTAATTTATTATCCATGTCTATTTTTTAAGATATTTAAAGACAAATAGTAATAAATTCCACTATTTTATAGACCGTATGATCCATTAAAATATTCTTTTAGTGCTTCACAAATTAAGAAAAATACTGGTAATTCATTTTTGGGAGTAAAGGGATGAATTAGAATTTCATAGAATCACAACCAAAAGTTAGTATTGTTCATATGAGATTGAAAACTATCATTTAAGAATAATTCTTAATATTCTTGGTCAGTAGAAGTATTACGCAACATTTTTAAAATGACATAGATTTTTTTTTCCTAATACCTATATTTATGTTGAACTAATGGCCGTCTAAATTATTAATGATTTATGGATTTGAGGTTGTCAACATTCCATTGAACAATTAGTTTGTTATTTATGATCTCATTCACTCCCTATAAATATTTACACTTTTCCTCCAAGTACATATCTATACATTCCACTAATGTTCTCCTAGATAGAGACCTAGTTACATGGTATTCCCTGGGACCTTCTTAATTTCAATTCTCTCTTTTTTAGAGGATGTTTCATGAACCATTCTCACGATGTGGGATTTCAAACATTGTATGTTTCGAAAAAATATAACTATGATCAAATTCAAACTGTGAGAACAAAATTCAAATAAAGGGGGGAGAAGGTTATGCCCAGAAAAACTGAAGTAAGAACCTTATATTCAATAGTGTGTACGAAACGCGATAGAAGGCATGCAATGTAATATAATATTCGAATACTTTATAATATATTTAATATTTGAAATATATTCCATATATTTCAATGCATGAAACATAGAGTGAGTTTTCAATTCACGTGACATTAGGTTATTTTACATCATACACTACAACAATCATCCTCTATAGCTTGTGTCATATGAAAAAGTGACCTTCCTCAATGTCTTTCACTATATGCAATACTGGGTATTACTGAGAAAAAATCTATAATTAAAACATTATTATTTAATATAATAATATTTAAAGTAGATATTACTAAAAATATTAAAAAAATATGAAAATATATGGTTTTTATAACTAAATAAAAGGTTATAGATAAATTAAAAATGAATATCAGTTCTAAGTGAATATTAAATGGATATTTTTATAGAAAATGATTTTTATGATCAAAATTTTATTTTACAGTAATAGATTAAATTAATTACAATTAGTGGGTGATATTAATGTTAAAAATATATTACTTATTAAATATATTATTTTTGATATTTATACAATATATTTGGTAAGCATAAGATAATATAAAACCCAAAATTTCCCGGAAAATCCTATATTTTTATTAAGGCATTTTCACCACCTTTTAATGGAGATCCTATTTTAAATATTAATTTATATACATCTTTTAATTTAAATTGATTAAATAAACATGATTTTTTAATTCCAAATTTCAACAATAGATTAGGATATTTTTTTTGGATTTTTCTGAGAAACATCATTTTTATTGAATAGTGAAAAATAATTTGATTGAGTTATAAACTCCCTTTTCGTTTAAATAATTATTAATGTTAACTTATATAATAAATTTGTTCTAAAGACAAATTGGATTAATTATAAATCTATTAATATAATTTACTAAATTATAATCAATATAAATTTAAAATTACATATAAAAATATTAAAATCTTTTTAACATTTCGCTATTAAAACCAGTTAATCCTTCTGTCTACGAGATTTACATTAATCAAAAATTTTCTGCTTCCAGGATTTTAATTTTGAAAATCCAAAAAACACCATTGTAATAAATTTATTATTTGTATTATAAAAAGTTCCAATTAATTTTTTAAAAATGATTAGTGAAAGTGATTAAAATTAATTATAGTGATTAAGGAGTAATTAGGTTTAAAATGGACTAAAACCCTATGTTTAAGGGACCAAATGACCTAGCCACTTGTGAAAAACCCAATTTATGGAAATATTTCGCCAATTAACGTTAAATTAATTATTTGGGGTGGGTTTTTATGTCTATTTATAGGTAATAACATGTGCACACAAAACTTCTTTTCATGAATACCATGTGAGTCCTTTTAGTTCCCCATAAAAGGCCACCATATATTCCCATTACTCACACCCCTCAACCCTCTTATTTTAGAAATTGCTCTTCCCAAATAGCCTAACCACATCACTCCAATATTCTTATAACTCTCAGTTTGTGCATAATACATTCCAAGGATTCCTTTTATTTAAAAAAATAGGAGTTACCTGAATTATAGGTAATGTATTTTCTCAAACTCTCTAGTTTCAATTTTCCCTACCGCATCTCATGGTGACCATTATAATGAAAACTATATTTATTTATAATATATATGTTATTTATGATGTCTGAATATTTTTTAAATTTTATTTATAATAATTTTTTATGTTATCCTTGTTGTGTAAATACGGTAATTTCATTCGAGGATGTGTGGACTACCGCCCCCTCAAAGCGATATAATTCGTTCATGCAATACATGGAATCTATAAAGGATGTTTTTAATAAATAGATATAACATATATAACATATATATGATACCATAGTTATGATATAAATATGTAACATTTATTTTTAATTATTTTCATACAACAATGAAATGAATGTAGCATTCATGCGTACGTATGGCCTACCATCTCAATGAATGGTACACTTCATGTCTAATCTCCAAATATTATGAAACACTAAAAATACCTATGAAATGAATATGTAACATAATATAGTCAATTTTATATTATTGATATGATTAAACCAAGATATATTTCATATGAACAAAAAATAACAAGTTAAAATACATTCGACAAACCATGCAATTAACACCCGAAATAGTCAAAATAATGGATGATTGTAAACAAAAGAGTAATAAATAATAGTAAGTAGTTAATATATGATATTATAATCATGATTATGGTTCTGGTATTATTATCTAACATATTTTAAGCTGCAATATAGGAGGTTAAATATCATACAACAAAATGATGGCTAAGGTAATGGATTATTGTCTCATTTTAATTTCCTGAGGAATTAATAATTATTGTGCACCTAATTTCTTATATATGGTGTACATACTGACACATTGACATAAAATATCATTAACCCCCATATATTTATGGCATTTAATAATTTCATTTAATATTATCATTTCATGAGGCTTATGATTTAAAAATGTTTCATAGTGGTATGGGACACTTTAGAATGTTTAAAGGCTATTTACCCCAAGTCTAATACTAACTATCTTTCAGTGGAACTTCCATTCGATGAAATTATATACCCATTTCTCAATAATCAATTTCACTCATTTTTGGTTATTTATGACCATTTTCAAGTGTTATTACCATATTTACACTCTTTGGTTCTAAGATGTTTTTATAAAATGTTTTTTCAGAAAACCCAACATTGTATCTCTCTTTAGTCAGAGAACCTGTCTTATTCAAAAAACAATGTTTTTTTAAAAATGTTTTTAGAAATGTTTTCATAATTATTCAGTGAATACATATATACCTATTTTTTCTTTTACCAATGATTCAAAGTAATCTTCTTTTCTCTTTCCTAATGAGAGATTTTCTAAACATTTTTCGTACAAAGGAAATATTCGTTTTACCTCGTACCACATGTATGGATTCATCCACCGTCATTTCATTGAATCCTCCCATTCAAGCATAAAAGGATTTTTTTTCAAGGAATAATATGTAACACCCCGACCCCAGTTACCTTGAGTTAGGGAATTATTACATAATATTGGAATGATCACAAAAGATCAAGTCTCTAAAGACTGATTAGTTTAGTAGCATTGGAAACACTAGATATATTCATAAGTCTTACATTACATCAAAAAGTGAAAAAACTACAACAAAATATTGTTTTCATATCCCCTCGTACTATCCTTGTAGGTCATTCATAAAATACTTCTTCACATCCTGGAAAAAATAAAACATTGAAAGGGGTGAGCTCAGATGCTCAGTAAGGATAACAATATAGCAGAAAATTTCATAAATAAACATAAACATTTAAGGCAATGTATAATTAAAACAGAAGCCTTTTATGCTTTAATTTCAGCATAATATGGAAATGATAAAATGAAATAATTCCATTTACTTATTCACATGGATATTCTACTAGTCGAATAATCACATGAAATATCAATAACCACTTTCATAATGTTGGAAGGCATAATGCCAAACTGTCATAACCACATAGTCAAGGCCTTGTGCCAAGACTACAAATAAGATTTTGTCAACGCCTTGTGCCAAGAAAAAAGATTGTCTCATAAGACCTACCGATGCATCGAGGAGCTATAGCAGGCTCCACCCGTCACATACTAAGTCCAATGCATTCCTCATATGAACAGTTTTAAACATAAAATAAAAATTCCTATTAAAACTATCATACGAAATGTCAATACTTTATCCATAAACCATGAATGGAATAAAAATAACACATCCACAGTCTAGAATATCACAAAATCTTCAATACAATATGGATGTTTTGTATCATACTAAATCAACTTTAAATAATCTTAAAATCCATCAAAGGATGTTGACATAGATGAAATCAAAACTATTTGAGATAATTATCTCTTTTTTTTGAAATCATATAAAAGCCACATAATTATAAAATTAAACATTTACTTTGAAAATATTTTTATAACCTTTTAAGGGAAGATTCAACGATTTTATAATGGCATAAAATAGCCGCACCCTCCGTATAAGTTAAAAACCGATATTCTTCCCTTAATTTTGTTGAAAAGGTTAAAAAGGACCTTATTTGGAAAAATATGGAAAGATTATTTTATAAACATATTATAAAAAGTCAAACAAGGGTATACATAACTTTAACCCATAGTCTATAAAATAGTAATAATGTTTTGAAATACATTTTTAAGAAACATGGATGTGGATGATAAAGGGGTCCATGAAGATATTTACATATAAACAACCTCGGATAATGTAGAGATTGTGAAGTGAACCCTTACCTTGTTATTTTCCTTGGTCGAGGGTTTTTTAACCTCCTATATAATAGTTAAATTATTTTTATTACATTATACACGAATCATATACATAAATATGATATCATATTTTATTTTTAATAATGCTTTGTTAATAATATTTTAGTATTATCGTCGTTTCGGGTGTTCACTTAATCATTTTCTTTTATATGTTTTGTTACATAAGCCATGTTTGTTATCTGTAGGATGTATCTTATTCATATCCAGAATGATATAAAGTCCTTAAAAATTATTTTTAATCATTAAATGAAAATTATTCTTTAATGGATACGATGGAGAATGAATCGCGTCGCATTCGTGGAGACGGTAGTCTGTACGTATGCACAAGCGACAATATCATTCTTTTGATATTAAAATAATATATAATTGGATGGTGTATCATATATATATAATAATTATCTTGTTATATTTATTATTTACATGAATTACACATCATTATTATACCCATCCAGATAATAATGTATTGAATAACAATTACACCACGACGTGGAGACGGTAAGCCATACGTACGCACGTATGGTGACATGTCATCCAAGGGATGGATAGAATATTGAATATGGTTGAAACATATTTATAATAATATCCATGTATATAGAAGATACTGTAGTTATTATTTTATAAGGGGAATAACAAAGAAAGAAGAAGTGTAAGAAGAAGGGAACTTGGAAGAGGGTGGTGAAAACATTACCTCTTCTTCGGGATCTTCCTTTTGATTTGATCAAAAGGGGTCCTTAGGTTGGATTTCAGATCAAACTAAGGCCTCTAGGTTGAATTTAGTAAATTTTACATAATATTTAGGCAGGGTTTGGCCGATCCAAAATACTTTTATGTTGTTAAATTGAGATAAGGGGGAGTGCCCTTTTATAAGAGGGGTGTGGGTCACCTTAGGAATAGCTACAAATATTATTTTATAATAAATTAATATCTAGATTATAATGTCTTCGAAGTGACTTTTTTTTATACTAAGGTGGGTATGGGTCGAAAACCACCCAACCAATAGGTTTTAGATAGGTTTTGGTCACTATATTAACATTATCTGTTTGATTTAACACTTAGTTAAATAGTTTGACATTTACCATGTCTCTTTGTATTTTTATATTATATAGTTAATAAACATACTATATACTTCTATGATAACCCCATGAGGTTAATTAATTCGACACATATTATTATATAAGTCTCTTGGCAGATCCTTACCTTTTTTAAGAATCTAATATCAATTAATAATATAATATTTGTTTTAAAGACTCTTTTATGTCAATGTTGACACTATTTGGTATTTTATTTTTTCTAAATCTATAACAACATTATTATTTTGAACCTAATTAATTTAATCAATCCTAACATGTCATATTAACCAATAAAATTCTTGTAATTCATTAAAAGTATCAAATTATATTTTTTTTCGGAATTTATAATATCAATTATTTTAATATTTCACTAATAAGTTAATTACTACATCATCATTGTGTCATAAATAAATTAAATTATTTAATGTATAAAAATTATAAATAAAATACCATTATGTAGAAAATCTTTTTATCTTACTAATGAATATTTATAATCGAATTTATCTTATGTATAACCCTATATTAAAAATGTTTTATTTATTAAAATTTGATTTTAACTCTTTTAACTCTTCTTTGAATTAATAAATAATAAATGTCCCAATCTAATCCAAGTGGACAAAATAGGTTAATATTTTATTCCTAAGGTTATTTTGGTTGAATTATACTTATCCAATAGAATTAGGACATGTTTTAGGGTAATAATAATATCATTTGTACCGTTGAATACCCTATTTACATTTAACTGGGGTAAATAAAAGTAAAAAGTTACTATTCACCAATAATTATTTTTATCTTATTGAACCACATTTTAGTCTTTGATATTAACCTTGTCTCTTGGATTTTTGAAATTACACTAACAGAAGCATTAAAATTACGTTTTATGTGAATTTTCAAATTCTCTTAGGAGATGGGTAAAAGACGGTGAAAAGTTCAATAAATTTTTATATATCTAAAATTATTATAAACTGACTCCAATTAATTACATTGAAATTATATAGGTATTATGTATCTATTTTGACCTAAAATAAAATTAAATAAAATAAATAATTATTCAGATAAAAATTCGGTTTTAAACTACAACTCAGTGTTTTTCACTATTTATCAAAAATTGAAGGTTTTTAGAAAAATACCAAAAAATCACCCTAAGCTAATTTTGATATTCCGCATTAAAAAATTAATTCTATTTTACCAAATTAAAAATATCGAATTCTCATTTATTAATTTAAAATTAATTCTCATTATCAAAACCAAAAGGCGTATTTTTAAGAAATAATATCCTTCTAAATATTGACACTTGTTTATGTTCAATCTTAAAGTGAAATTACATAAAATGACCCAAATTGGATTAAATGGTAAAAATATAATCTAATTATACTTCTAAACCATTAAAATTTATAATTCAACACTACAAATTGTTTTTATTAAAAAAGATATTTTTAGTTAAAATATTGTATTTTTCACTATTCACCCAAATGTGAACGTTATCAGAAAAACACTAAAAATTTATTGAAACTAAATTATTATTTCCCGATTCTAAAGAAGAAGTTTGTTTTGTCAAATTTAATATACAAATGTTTCAAATATTGGATTTAAAAAGGGTTCTCCATTAAATGGCGGTAAAATTTCATTTTTTTGAAAAATACTTCTTTTATCTAAAAAAATTAATTTGTTCTTACATTATGTCTAAGAAACTCATAATATGGAAAATATAAAATTAAATAATTCCATTTAATTATTCACATGGATATTCTACTAGTCAAATAATCACAAGCAATATCAAAAACAACTTTCATAATGATGGAATTCATAATGCCAGACTATCATAACCACATAGTCAAGGCCCTATGCCAAGAATACAAATAAGATTTTATAAAGGCCTTGTTCCAAGACACTAGTTTTTATCATGAGACCTACCGATGCATCGAGGAGCTATAGCAGGCTCCACCAGTAACATATTAAATCCAATGCATTCCTCATATGAAAAGGTTTAAACATAACATAAACATTCTTATTAAAACCAGCATACAAAATTTCAATACTTTATCCATAAAAATGAATGGTATAAAAATAACACATCCACAGTAAAACATATCACAAAACATTTAATACAATATGGATGTTTTTTATCATAATAAATCAACTTCAAAATAGCTTAAAAATCATCAAAGGATGTTCACATAGATGAAATCTAAACTATTTAAGATAATTATCTCTTTTTTTAAAATCATTTAAAAGTCACATAATTTTAAAATAAAACATTTACATTGAAAATATTCTTATAATCTTGTAAGGGAAGATTTGATGATTTTATAATGGCGGAAAATAGCCACACCTGCCGTATAAGTTAAAAAATACATTATTACCTTCATTTTGTCGAAAAGGGTAAAAAAGACCTTGTTTGGAAAACAATGGAAAGATTCCTTTATAAAAATCTTATAAAAAGTCAAACAAGGGTATACATGACTTTAACCCATTTTCTATAAAATATTAAGAATGTTTTTATATACATTTTTAAGAAACATTGATGTGGATGATAAAGGGGTCCCAGTAGATAATTACATATAAACAACCTCGGATAATGTAGAGATTGTGAAGTAAACACTTACCTTGTACTTTTCCTTGGTCGAGGGTCGGTTAACCTCTTATATAATAGTTAAATCATTGTTATTACATTATACGAGTATCATATACATAAATACGATATCATATATGATCTTTTAATATTTCTTTGTTAATAATATTTTAGTATTATCGTCGTTTTGGGTGTTCACTTACTCGTTTTCATTTATATGTTTTGTTACATAAGTCATGTTTGTTATCCATAGGTTGTATATTATTAATATCCAGAATGATATCAAGTCCTTTAAAATTATTTTTAATCATCAAATTAAAATTAGTCATGAATGGATACGATGGGGAATGAAACCCATCGCGTTCGTAGAGACAGTAGTCCATACGTACGCACGAGCGAGAATATCATTATTTTGATATTAAAATAATATATAATTGGATGGTGTATCATATATACAGAATAATTGTAAAGACCCGCAAATTTCAAAGAAATTTTTTTCTTAATTTTCTTTGGAATTTTACAAGAGCGCAGCTTCAGACGGCACCTGATTCCGAGGCCCGGTGTGCCCGGAATCAATTTCCGAAGTTTGGCTCGGGTACGTTCAGTGAACGGACGAGCGGGTTTTTCTATCTTTTGAACCGGTGCCCGGAATCGAATTCTGAGGGCACCGATGAAATCGCAGCGCCGGTATTTGCTTAGAAACGCCTCTTCCGGAGTTGCGTTTGCTCAGACGTGGTTTTTAAATTTTGGGGCTTTAAGTCAGAAATAAAATAAATTTGTGCGACAACTTTATTTTATTTCACTTAAGCTGCTTGGAAGCCACTTGAAGCCACATAAAGGCGGCTTGATCTGAGTTGAACTGGATAGCATGTTATCCAGAAATATCCTACCCCCTTGGTAGGATATTTGTGAGGTGGGGCCCGCACGAGCCCCGCCGTTTCTTTCGCTAAGTAACGCACCCGCGAAAACCCGTCAAAGTAACTGAAAAGTCAACCGACGCGTTTTCTTTAATTCTTAACAGACCATTTAATTGGGCGGTTTATTTCGTAAATTAAATGGGCTGTTTCGCTAGTTGAATTAATTCAACGAACTGATGGGTCGTTACTTACGTTTTTGCGTTTGTTGGCATGTTTATAAAATAAGACCAACCTAAAAATCCTTTGAAAGGATTTGAGAGGATCTTTGTTCCTTCAGCTCCCCCGCAAAGAACGCGAAGAACGCGAAGAACGCCAGCGACCGGAATTCGACGAAGCACGCCGTGATCTGCGACGTCGACGAGCCCTACCCGCGACGTTCTTCGGCGGCACCTCTTCTTCCGCGGCCGATCCTCGTTCGGCAATTAAGGTGAGAAACGAATCGTTTATTTCTCCCCTTTTTATAATTCAATATCAACGGATTTAAATTAATCCGTTTGATCTTGATCCGGAGATTGGCGACGCGACGCCGGATACCGCGACGACGCGACGATCTCCTTCATCCGCGACGAGCGATTCCGCGACGACCTCTCGTCCGACGACGACGACAAGGTAAGGGTTGATTGGAATATTTTATCTTATTTCCCCGTGTTTATTCTTTTAAAGTGAAGAACTTGATCTCCGACAATTTTAATTTATTTAAAATTGTTGTTGATTATTCCTCCCGTGGTTTATGACTAACGCGGAGGGTGCGGGTCTAACGAACAAGACCCGGCAACCCTCCGCCGATCTCTTTTGTTGTGCGGATATGGCGGACGACGACGAACCGCGCGGCAGGGGAGATCTGTTGATCCCGCAGTGAAGGTCGGCCCCCGGGAGGAGCAACGGCGCAGACGGGAGGCAAAACGGGCCACCGGAGCAACTCCGGCGGCCCGCGGAAGGCGGCGGCGGCGCGGGTCGCCGGCAAGGCGGCGCCGGCGACCGGAGGCGGCGACGCCCGGCGCGCCGCCGTGGAGAAGATCCGCCGCGGCTTCAGCCGCGGCGGCGGCGGCCGGTTCCGCAGCCGCGCGGAACCGGGGAGGGACGCGGCGGCCCGGCCGCGTCCGCGTGACAGGCGGCCCCCCGCGGGGCCGCGTTTCCTTCAAGCCGCGGGTCAAACCCGCGGCGGCGGCTCCTTCGGCCGCTCGGCCGAAGCCGAGCCGGCCGGTCCGGTCGGCCGGGCCGCGCCCAGGCCGGACCGGACCCGGCCTAGCCGGGTCGGGCCGGGTCGGGCCGACCCGGTTCGGCCGACCCAGGGGGGGTTCGGGCCGGGTCGCCCAGGGCCCAGAACCCCCGTTTTCGGGCCTCTTCGGTATTTTGCCTATATCTTGGTCCTGGGACCTCCGATTGACGAACCGTCAGCGGCTACGCGATCCTTGGATCGAGACGGTCGTTTCGGTATATTATACTCAAGGTTTCGGAAGACTTTGGGTTCGGCCGGGTTGGTTCGTACACGAAACCAACCGGGCCCTCGGAGCGGAAACGCTCATAACTTGAGCTACGGACGTCCGATCGACGTACCGTCAGCTTTGGTAGTTTCCTCTAAGTGAGACGGAACTTTTGGCATACTACGCCCGAGGATCGGACGCAGGCGGAGTACGGTCGGGTTGGTTTTGCCCTAAAAACCAACCGGGCCCCTGGGACGAAAATGCCAATAACTCTCAGACCGGGCGTCCGATTGACGCGCCGTCTGTTGCGTTGAGATCCTGTTGTCGATACGGAACTTTTGGATACATCAACTTCGGACTACGTGTCAGTTGATGTATCAGCCTCTCGGCTCGTGGAGCGGACCCTCCTAAACGAGCTCGCTATGTGCGGGAACTCTAGCGCTGGCTGTGACTTCGACGACAGAGCAGAGATCCTCCGTGGATTGCGACGACGGCAGAGCAGAGATCCTCCGTGGACTGCGACGATGGCAGAGCAGAGATCCTCCGTGGACTGCGACGACGGCAGAGCAGAGATCCTTCGTGGACTGCGGCGACGACTGTGCAGAGATCCTCAGTGGACTGCGTCGACTACTGCACTCAGCGATCCCACGTGGATCAGTGCTACAGGTTCTGTGTGAGCCCGATCCTATGTGGGTCCTTACTACCGGTTCTGTGTGAGCCACTGCCTACAGGTTCTGTGTGAGCCCGATCCTACGTGGGTCTTTTGCGGGGGTTAGTACCTATCGATCCTTCGTGGGTCCGACGACTTAGATGGATCAGTGATCATCCTTGACGTCATCTGAAAAAGTATACCTGGTTGAGATGAATCTTATATTACTCTCCTTTGTGGATTGTGTTGAACTATCCTATGTGGATTTACTGTTTACTCTCCTTGTGGATTTGAGTCTTGCTTTCCTTTGTGGATTGAGTTGTTCTTGAGCTCGTGAGCAGAGCTAGAATTGGGGACTTAGGTATATGTATGGGCATATACCTAAGTCGAGTCAGATGTTACTTCGTGATTGCATCTTTCTTTTGTGCTATATCCTTTGTGGATTTCGGGAGACCTTCGGGGGTCTCGGGGTCCTTACTGAGTAGCTTGTACTCACCCCTGCACGGGCTATGCCCGCACCTTGTTGTGTTGGTTGCAGACGACGGACAGCGCTGATCACGGTTGGGGCGTGGAGCAGGACGGTACCTGGAGGTGGACCACTGGGCGGGACGTGCTCGGAGCGGACGTGGGACCCGAGGAGCCTGGAGGCTATCTGTACCCACCCTTCAGGTGGGATTTCCAGTGGACGACACGAGGCCGCCGTCTTTTCTTCAGTTGCTGTACTTTACTTTTTCAGTTGTACTTTACAGTTGGGCTTGTATTCCGGCCCCCTTTACTTTTTTGCACTTTACTTTCCGCTTGCTGACTCTGTGTGGTTGTTACTTATAAAGGCAATGCCTTCCCTGTTTACTGGGATTTTACGCCTTGGTGCTAGTCGCCAGCCCTTGGCCTATGGAAGGCGGGCTTGGGGTAGTCACGGCACGGGCCCCGAGGACGGGTCGTGACAAATTGGTATCAGAGGCGGTCGGTTCTACCGCAGACTCTGATCGTCTTTTCTTTCTATGAAGCAATACTGTTTAGTGTATTGAGTGTGGTTATCAGTTCAGGGAGCCCAGTGTTGGTGCGGCGGCCGACGTATCCATACACCAGGACCTTGACTCCTGATTTCCGACTTAATGCATGAAAACATTGATTGCGTGTGTGTTTCAAGTTTCTTTGTGATTACTTGTGTCAGCTCACCGGGTATACTGATCTGCTTTATGAAAGTCTCAAGTTTTCCTTGTGATTACTTGTGCCAGCTCACCAGGTATACTGTTCTGACTGTGGTGCTCTTGTTCTCCTTTTCAGGATGGCCCCGCGACGACAGCCAGCTAGGGTTCCGAATGTAGGGCGCGACGGCAGCCCACCGAGCGACGAGGCCTCGGTACAGGGCCCTTTGCCAGCAGTGGCACCGGCGGTAGCTTTACCCGCCGAGCCACCGATGCTACCAGTACCAGACGCTGACGATGCACGTCGCCTCAGGGCACTGCATGAGTTTCAGAGCCAGCGACCGCCCAGGTTTCGCGGTGAGGCGGACCCCCAGGCCGCCGAGGACTGGCTAGAGGCGGTGGTACGGATCTTTAGGCTAGTGAGGACACCAGCGGATCTCATGGTGATTCTCGCGGCGAGCCTCCTGCAGGCGGCGGCAGGACAATGGTGGAGCTTGATGCTCCAGGTTCATGATGAGGCATCCTTGCTCTGGACGGACTTCGAGAGCCTCTTCCGCTCTGAGTTCGTCCCGGCCACCCTCCGAGCGGTGCGCATCCAGGAGCTTCTCCAGCTGCGCCCGGGCAGCATGACGGTCGCTCAGTACGCGGCGAGGTTCACTGACCTATCTTGCTACTCGACCGACATGGTACGGGACCCCTTCTTCCGGGCCCGGACCTTCGAGCAGGGCTTGCGACAGGAGATTCGGGCGTCGCTGATCTCCCTCAGCATTCCGACCCAGGCGGGAGTGCTGGAGCGAGCCCTCCTGATCGAGAGCTTCCTGGCAGAGCCTTCTTCAGTGGCGAGACCTAGCGCAGGGCGGCAGGTAGCTGAGTCTTCGGCAGCAGGTAGCCGACGGATGACTCTCGGGTCCAGGCAGACCAGACCCCCACGCAGACGGCCTCAGGACACCGGCTCAGCAGTACGGGGCACACAGCGGAGTGCCAGCCTTCCGAGAGGTAGGCTGTGCTACTCCTGCGGCGGGCAGGGTCACATGGCTCGTGACTGCCCGACCCGCCGATCAGAGGAGCAGCAGACGGTGGAGGGGCCACCCCGGCAGAGGCAGAGGGTCGATCATGGCGGTCCGCAGGGAGGAGGCGGACGAGGCAGAGGAGCTGGCCGAGCAACGGGTGGTGGTCGACGCTTCCAGGCTCTACCCCCACCACCACCAGGAGGGCCACCTCGACCACAGGGAGCTGGTGGGCAGGGGCAGGCCCAGCTCCAGGCAGTGGAGGCCTACGACCCCGACATGCCAGAGATGATTCGAGGTACGATCTGTGTCTATTCCACCCTTGCTGCAGTACTTATAGACACAGGAGCGAGTCACTCTTTCATAGCCTCTGCCCTTGTTCGGAGCTCGGAGATTCCGACTGAGCCGTTGGCTCGATCCTTACGGCTAGAGACTCCTACGGGAGCAGACTCGACGATTACGCACTAGTGCCGGCAGTGTGAGCTTACTCTAGGAGGCGAGAGCTTCGGCTGGGATCTCCTTGTAGCGGCGTCGAGGCCTTACGACGTCATCTTGGGCATGGATTGGTTATCCACGGTTCATGCCCAGATCGACTATTTTAGGCGCAAGGTGCGATGTGTTCGCACCGACGGGAGAAGGTTTACCTTCACCGGCGAGAAGGGAACCTTTGCAGCACAGGATGGACTTCCGCGGAGGAGAGTGCAGCCCATCTCTCATCAGTTGGCTAGCCTCATCCTAGGAGCAGTGGACGTGCGGAGTCCAGTTTTCCCTGCAGTGGTGGACCAGTACGTGGACGTCTTTCCCGACGACGTTCCAGGGCTACCTCCTCGTAGAGAGGTAGACTTTTACATCGACTTGTACCCCGGGACAGCCCCGATATCTACTCCAGCATATCGGATGGCCCCCGCCGAGCTTCGAGAGCTGCGGGTACAGTTGGAGGACTTGCAGAGCAAGGGGTTTATCCAACCCAGTGTTTCACCCTGGGCTTCCCCGATTTTGTTCGCCAAGAAGGCAGACGGGAGCTTGCGACTGTGTGTCGACTATCGTCGCCTGAACCAGGTGACAGTAAGGAACAAGTATCCGCTGCCACGGATTGATGACCTCTTCGATCAGCTCAAGGGAGCGCGGTGGTTCTCGAAGATAGACCTCCGGTCAGGCTATCATCAGCTCAGAGTTCGAGACGAGGACGTGCAGAAGACGGCCTTCAGGTGTCGGTATGGCCACTATGAGTTCTTGGTTACGCCGTTCGGCGTAACCAATGCTCCAGAAGTGTTCATGAGCCTCATGAACAGGATCTTCCAGCCATACCTCGACCGATTTGTCGTGGTCTTCATTGACGACATTTTGGTATACTCGACGACTGAGGAGGAGCATGCCTACCACCTACGAGTTGTGCTAGACACACTCCGAGAGCACCAGCTTTATGGCAAGCTCTCAAAATGCCAGTTCTGGTTACGTGAGGTCCACTTCTTGGGGCACGTTATCTCTGAGGCGGGAGTTGCAGTGGATCCCGTGAAGATCGAGGCAGTGCTAGCTTGGGAGCCACCCAGGAGCGTGACGGAGGTGCGGAGCTTCTTGGGCTTAGCCGGATACTATCGGAGATTTGTGCCGGACTTCTCCAGAGTTGCGGCACCACTCTCAGCCTTGACGAAGAAGGGGAAACCCTTTGTGTGGTCAGACAGATGTCAGCAGAGCTTCCAGGAGCTGAGACAGAGATTGACCAGCGCACCTATCTTGAGGTTGCCTGAGGAGGGAGTTGGATACGTAGTTTACTGCGATGCATCAGGGACTGGACTCGGGTGCGTCCTGATGGAGGAGCGGGCCGTGATCTCCTGCGGATCACGTCAGTTGAGGTCGCATGAGCAGAACTACGCCACTCATGACCTGGAGTTAGCAGCAGTGGTCTTCGCTCTGAAGACTTGGCGGCACTATCTGATGGGCGAGCGCTTCACAGTCTTTTCTGACCACCAGAGTCTCAGGTATATCTTCTCTCAGAAGGACCTGAACCTGAGACAGCGGAGATGGCTTGAGTTCCTCCAGGACTATGACTTTGAGATAGTCTATACTCCTGGGAAGGGGAACGTGGTAGCCGATGCCCTCAGCAGGAGGACGGGCATTCAGCTACTTGAGGAGGCGACGGAGCAGCTATCCTCCTTACAGATATCCTTCGTGGATAGAGACGGAGCAGCCTTTCTTCAGTCTCTCACAGTCTCTCCTCCACTTCTACAGCGGGTCAGAGAGGCTCAGCGTGAGGACGCTGACTGTGAGACCCGGCGTGCACTGATATCCTCAGGTCAGGCGCCTGATGGCTTCACCCTTGGAGCAGAGCACGACATCCTTTTCAGAGGACGTACCTTCGTACCAGTCGCTTTACGAGAGGAGGTGCTGAGAGAGTTTCACACTTCTCCCTTGGCGGTGCATCCCAGAGTGGCGAAGATGTACCAGGATCTCAGGCGACAGCACTGGTGGCCGGGCATGAAGAAAGCTGTGGCAGAGTTCGTTTCACGATGCCTCACCTGCCAGCAGGTGAAGGCAGAGCATCAGGTACCAGCAGGCTTGGTACAGCCCTTGGAGGTCCCGGAGTGGAAGTGGGATGGCATATCTATGGACTTCGTGACTGGACTTCCACGCACTTCCAGAGGTCACGACTCCATTTGGGTGATTGTCGACCGACTCACCAAGTCGGCACACTTCTTACCCATCAGAGAGCAGGGCTCAGTGGAGAGCTTGGGACGTCTTTACGTCCAGGAGATCGTACGACTTCACGGTGTGCCATCGTCTATCGTCTCCGATCGAGATGCTCGTTTCACTTCCCGGCTTTGGAAGGGGTTGCAGGAGGCGTTCGGGACGCGGCTCCATCTGAGCACAGCCTTCCACCCTCAGACGGATGGTCAGACGGAGAGGACCATATAGACACTCGAGGACATGCTCCGTGCATGTGTTCTCGACTTTGGTCGCAGCTGGGAGGACCACCTACCCTTGGTGGAGTTCGCGTACAACAACAGCTACCACTCCACCATCGGGATGGCACCATACGAGGCGTTGTACGGCAGACCCTGCAGATCACCGTTGTGCTGGACAGACCCTGGGGAGTCAGCACTCGTGGGACCAGAGATGGTCCGAGCCACGACAGAGAAGGTCCAGATCATCCAGGAGAGGATGAGGACAGCTCAGAGCCGGCAGAAGTCATATGCTGACAGGAGGCGGAGGCCACTAGAGTTCGAGGATGGCGACCACGTCTTTTTGCGTGTCTCACCTCGACGTGGTTTACGGAGATTTGGCCGAGGCGGCAAGTCGTCTCCACGCTTCATCGGGCCTTTTCAGGTCCTCAGCAGGATAGGAGAGGTGGCTTACCACCTGGCTCTACCACCTCAGTTGCACCGGGTTCACGACGTCTTTCACGTGTCTCAGCTGAGGAGATACGTGCATGACCCGACGCACATCATCGACTTTGGGGAGCTGGACGTGGACGATGGGGCGACTTTTGCGGAGGTCCCAGTGGAGATCGAGGATCGACAGGAGCGGGTCCTACGTGGGCGGTCGATTCCTCTTGTGCGCGTCAGATGGCAGCACGGGAACCTCCAGGAGAGCACTTGGGAGCGGGAGGCTCAGATGCGTGCTCAGTACCCCCATTTGTTCCCCTAGTTTTGATGTATCTTTACGGGGACGTAAAGCCCTGAGGTGGGAGTAATGTAAAGACCCGCAAAATTCAAAGAAATTTTTTTCTTAATTTTCTTTGGAATTTTACAAGAGCGCAGCTTCAGACGGCACCTGATTCCGAGGCCCGGTGTGCCCGGAATCAATTTCCGAAGTTTGGCTCGGGTACGTTCAGTGAACGGACGAGCGGGTTTTTCTATCTTTTGAACCAGTTCCCGGAATCGAATTCTGAGGGCACCGATGAAATCGCAGCGCCGGTATTTTCTTAGAAACGCCTCTTCCGGAGTTGCGTTTGCTCAGACGTGGTTTTTAAATTTTGGGGCTTTAAGTCAGAAATAAAATAAATTTGTGCGACAACTTTATTTTATTTCACTTAAGCTGCTTGGAAGCCACTTGAAGCCACTTAAAGGCGGCTTGATCTGAGTTGAAATGGATAGGATGTTATCCAGAAATATCCTACCCCCTTGGTAGGATATTTGTGAGGTGGGGCCCGCACGAGCCCCGCCGTTTCTTTCGCTAAGTAACGCACCCGCGAAAACCCGTCAAAGTAACTGAAAAGTCAACCGACGCGTTTTCTTTAATTCTTAACAGACCATTTAATTGGGCGGTTTATTTCGTGAATTAAATGGGCTGTTTCGCTCGTTGAATTAATTCAACGAACTGATGGGTCGTTACTTACGTTTTTGCGTTTGTTGGCATGTTTATAAAATAAGACGAACCTAAAAATCCTTTGAAAGGATTTGAGAGGATCTTTGTTCCTTCAGCTCCCCCGCGAAGAACGCGAAGAATGCCAGCGACCTGAATTCGACGACGCACGCCGTGATCTGCGACGTCGACGAGCCCTACCCGCGACGTTCTTCGGCGGCACCTCTTCTTCCGCGGCCGATCCTCGTTCGACAATTAAGGTGAGAAACGAATCGTTTATTTCTCCCCTTTTTATAATTCAATATCAACGGATTTAAATTAATCCGTTTGATCTTGATCCGGAGATTGGCGACGCGACGCCGGATACCGCGACGACGCGACGATCTCCTTCATCCGCGACGAGCGATTCCGCGACGACCTCTCGTCCGACGACGACGACAAGGTAAGGGTTGATTGGAATATTTTATCTTATTTCCCCGTGTTTATTATTTTAAAGTGAAGAACTTGATCTCCGACAATTTTAATTTATTTAAAATTGTTGTTGATTATTCCTCTCGTGGTTTATGACTGACGCGGAGGGTGCGGGTCTAACGAACAAGACCCGGCAACCCTCCGCTGATCTCTTTTGTTGTGCGGATATGGCGGACGACGACGAACCGCGCGGTAGGGGAGATCTGTTGATCCCGCAGTGAAGGTCGGCCCACGGGAGGAGCAACGGCGCAGACGGGAGGCAAAACGGGCCACCGGAGCAACTCCGGCGGCCCGCGGAAGGCGGCGGCGGCGCCCGGCGCGCCGCCGTGGAGAAGATCCGCCGCGGCTGAAGCCGCGGCGGCGGTGGCCGGTTCCACAGCCGCGCGGAACCGGGGAGGGACGCGGCGGCCCGGCCGCGTCCGCGTGACAGGCGACCCCCCGCGGGGCCGCGTTTCCTTCAAGCCGCGGGTCAAACCCGCGGCGGCGGCTCCTTCGGCCGCTCGGCCGAAGCCGAGCCGGCCGGTCCGGTCGGGCCGGGTCGGGCCGACCCGGTTCGGGCCGACCCAGGGGGGGTTCGGGCCGGGTCGCCTCGGGCCCAGAACCCCCGTTTTCGGGCCTCTTCGGTCTTTTGCCCATATCTTGGGCCTGGGACCTCCGATTGATGAACCGTCAGCGGATATGCGATCCTTGGATCGAGACGGTCGTTTCGGTATATTATACTCAAGGTTTCGGAAGACTTTGGGTTCGGCCGGGTTGGTTCGTACACGAAACCAACCGGGCCCTCGGAGCGGAAACGCTCATAACTTGAGCTACGGACGTCCGATCGACGTACCGTCAGCTGTGGTAGTTTCCTCTAAGTGAGACGGAACTTTTGGCATACTCCGCCCGAGGATCGGACGCAGGAGGAGTACGGTCGGGTTGGTTTTGCCCTAAAAACCAACCGGGCCCCTGGGACGAAAATGCCAATAACTCTCAGACCGGGCGTCCGATTGACGCGCCGTCTGTTGCGTTGAGATCCTGTTGTCGATACGGAACTTTTGGATACATCAACTTCGGACTACGTGTCAGTTGATGTATCAGCCTCTCGGCTCGTGGAGCGGACCCTCCTAAACGAGCTCGCTATGTGCGGGAACCCTAGCGCTGGCTGTGACTTCGACGACAGAGCAGAGATCCTCCGTGGACTGCGACGACGGCAGAGCAGAGATCCTCCGTGGACTGCGACGAGGGCAGAGCAGAGATCCTCCGTGGACTGCGACGACGGCAGAGCAGAGATCCTTCGTGGACTGCGGCGACGACTGTGCAGAGATCCTCAGTGGACTGCGTCGACTACTGCACTCAGCGATCCCACGTGGATCAGTGCTACAGGTTCTGTGTGAGCCCGATCCTATGTGGGTCCTTACTACCGGTTCTGTGTGAGCCACTGCCTACAGGTTCTGTGTGAGCCCGATCCTACGTGGGTCTTTTGCGGGGGTTAGTACCTATCGATCCTTCGTGGGTCCGATGACTTAGATGGATCAGTGATCATCCTTGACGTCATCTGAAAAAGTATACCTGGTTGAGCTGAATCTTATGTTACTCTCCTTTGTGGATTGTGTTGAACTATCCTATGTGGATTTACTGTTTACTCTCCTTGTGGATTTGAGTCTTGCTTTCCTTTGTGGATTGAGTTGTTCTTGAGCTCGTGAGCAGAGCTAGAATTTGGGACTTAGGTATATGTATGGGCATATACCTAAGTCGAGTCAGATGTTACTTCGTGATTGCATCTTTCTTTTGTGCTATATCCTTTGTGGATTTCGGGAGACCTTCGGGGGTCTCGGGGTCCTTACTGAGTAGCTTGTACTCACCCCTGCACGGGCTATGCCCGCACCTTGTTGTGTTGGTTGCAGACGACGGACAGCGCTGATCACGGTTGGGGCGTGGAGCAGGACGGTACCTGGAGGTGGACCACTGGGCGGGACGTGCTCGGAGCGGACGTGGGACCCGAGGAGCCTGGAGGCTATCTGTACCCACCCTTCAGGTGGGATTGCCAGTGGACGACACGAGGCCGTCGTCTTTTCTTCAGTTGCTGTACTTTACTTTTTCAGTTGTACTTTACAGTTGGGCTTGTATTCCGGCCCCCTTTACTTTTCTGCACTTTACTTTCCGCTTGCTGACTCTGTGTGGTTGTTACTTATAAAGGCACTGCCTTCCCTGTTTACTGGGATTTTACGCCTTGGTGCTAGTCGCCAGCCCCTGGCCTATGGAAGGCGGGCTTGGGGTAGTCACGGCACGGGCCCCGAGGACGGGTCATGACAATAATTATCATGTTATATTTATTATTTACATGAATTAAACATCATTATTATACCCATCCAAATAATAATGTATTGAATGACATATACACCACGATGTGGAGACGGTAAGCCGTATGTACGCACGTATAGTGACATGTCATCCAACGGATGGATAGAATACTGAATATGGTTATAGAATATTTATAATAATATCACAGTATATATAAGATACCATAGTTATTATTTTATAATTGAAATATCAATGAAAGAAGAAGTGTAAGAAGAAAGGAACTTGAAATAGGGTGGTGAAAACATTACCTCTTTTTTGGGTTCTTCCTTTTAATTTGATCAAATGGGCTCCTTAGATTGTCTTTATGATCAAAATAAGGCCTCTAGGTTTAATTGAGGGAAGTTGAGAGAATATTTGGTTAGGGGATGGCCGAGCCAAAATGCTTTTAAGGTTTGAATTATAGAGAAGGGGGAGTTCTGTTTTATAAGAGTGGTGAGGGGCACCTTAGGAAAAGCTAGAAATATTATTTCATAATAAAATAATTTTCAGTGTCTAATAGCAACAAAATGGATTATTTAAAATATAAGGAGGGGATGGGTCACAAACCAATCAACCAATAGGTTTCATAGAGGTTTGGCTCATTATATTAACCTTAACCTTTAGATTTAACTCTTAGTTAAATAGTTTGACATTTACCATGTTTTTTTGTATTTTTATAATATATAGTTAATAAACATACTATAAACTTCAAAGAGAACCCCAAGTGGTTAATTAATGATAAAAATATCATTATATACGTCTCTTCGGCGAACCTTAGATTTTTAGGAATTGAATATACATTAATAATATAATATTTGTTTTAAAAACTCTTTTATGCCAATTTTGACACTATTTGGTATTTTGCTTTTTCTAAATTCATAACAACATTATTACTTAGAAACTAATTCATTTAATCTACCATGAAATTTTATATTAACCTATAAAATTCTTTTAATTCATTGAAAGTCTCAAATTATATTTATTTGGGTATTTATAATATCAATTATTTTAATATTTCACTAATAAGTTAATTACTGCATCATGATTGTGTCATAAATAAATTAAATTATTTAATGTCTGAAAATTATAAATAAAATACCATTATGTATTTAACCTTTTTATCTTTCTAATGGATATTTATAATCGAATTTATCTTATTTATAAACCTATATTAAAAAGGTTTTAGTTATTAAACTTTGATATTAACTCTTTAAACTCTTCATGGAATTAAATAATAATAAATGTCCAAATCTAATGCAAGTGAACCAAATAGGTTCATATTTTATTCCTACAGTTTATTTCGGTAAAATTATACATAACCAATAGAATTAGTACATGTTTTAGGGTAATAATAATATCATTTGTACCCTTATTTACCCTATTTATATTTAACCGTGGTAAATAAATGTAAAAAGATACTATTCACCAAAAATTATTTTCATCTTATTGATCCACATTTTAATAATTGATATTAACAGTGTCTTTT
Source organism: Viscum album (assembly GCA_963277665.1). NCBI lineage: Eukaryota > Viridiplantae > Streptophyta > Magnoliopsida > Santalales > Viscaceae > Viscum > Viscum album. The sequence goes on from OY728160.1 coordinate 2,012,019,775, forward strand.
AGATTTTCAAAATTCCACTCACAGAAGTGGTAAAATTATGTTTTATGTGAATTTACAAAATCTTCTAGGAGATGGGTAAAAGACGGTGAAAAGTTCAATAAACTTTTTATATATCTAAAATTATTATAAACTCACTCTAATGAATTAAATTTAACTTATCTATGAATTATGTATCTATTTTGACGTAAAATAAATTTTAATAATATAATTAATTATTTGAATAAAAATTTGGTTTTAAACTATAACTCATTGTTTTTCACTATTCATCCAAAATTGAATGTTTTCAGAAAAATACCAAAAAATCATGCTAAGATAATTTTGATATTCTGAATTAAAAAAAGAAGTCTATTTTACCAAATTAAAAACATAGATTTTGTATTTATTAATTTAAAACTAATTCCCATTGTCAAAACCAAAAGGCGTATTTTTAAGAAACAATATATATCAAAATATTGACACTTGTTTATGGTCAATCTTAAAGTGAAATTACTTACAATGACCAGCGTTGGATTAAATGGTAGAAATATAATATAATTTTACCTTTAAACCATTAAAATGTATAATTCAACACTATAAATTAATTTTAATAAAAAAATTAGCTAAAATATAGTATTTTTCACTATTCACCCAAATATGAAAGTTATCAGAAAAACACCAAAAATTTGTTGAAACTAAATTCTTCTTTCCCGATTCTAAAGAAGAAGTTTTTTTTGTAAAATTTAATATATAAATGTTTCAAATATTGGATTTAAAAAGGGTTCTCCATTAAAAGTCGGTAAAATTTCATTTTTTTTGAAAAATACTTCTTTTATCTGAAAAAATGTGTTTGTTATTACATTATGTCAAAGAAACTCATAATATGGATTTAAAAATTGTATGGATTATATAATGTTCAAAATTCAGTTAATACTATTCATAACCTCTTTTGAACGGCTAGTTTGGTAATTCGTGGTGCATTTGAACTCAGTGTTGCGTGTAGTGCAAGTTAATGAATTACTTTGAAGAAATAACACACTATGAAATATTGGCCTGTTAAATTCTTCCCTCCTTCAATAAATTGCATCCTCACAATTTGAAATTTTTCCTCAAAAATAAAAGGTTGAAAAAAATACCTTTGTCGGAAAACCCACATCAGAAATTGGGATAATAAAATTTAGTCTTAATAAGAGGAAAATGGGAATGAAAAAGTCACCACCAAATTATGATCTCGATTAGGAGAACATTGGTGGAAATTAGAGACACATAATTGGAGGAAAATGTAAATATTTATAGGGAGTGATTGAGGTCATCAATCACAAACAATTGTAGAATTGAGGGCATCAAAGCCATAAATCTATAGTGATTGAAAATATCATCGGTTCAATGGAACATAAGGGATTAGGATAACACATTTTTAGTTTTAAGATCCTTTACCTAAATTTTAAGAATTTATTTTTACATAGAATAAAAGGAAAAGTAAATGTGTATATATATACTTGATAAGTAGAGTTTCATCCTTCAACTAATTCCTACCACAAACTCATCTTTCACTCTAAAAGATTTCAAAAAAATATTCTATTTATCCTAATTGTATAGGGATCTAAAAATAATGAATTTATAATTAACATATCAGACCCTTAAAAAAGAAACTACATTATACAATCCAAGGACTTCACGTAGTCCAGTGGTAGGTGATAAATCCCAATTGCACTATGGTTGTGGGTTCGATTCCCGCAGCTTTTTCCGACGCAACAGGTTGTCACACGATCTGCGTATTGTCCTTTTAATAAAAATCCAAAAATAACCATTCAAACATAGTCCATTCCAACCTTTAGACATATCCAAAATACTTCTATCCAAACTCACAGTCCAAAATTTATAAGGAAGTTAAACACAATGAAGTTCATTTTTCCCATGTAATAATATGCAAACATGTTCATCATGTATTATTTTAAAACACGGTAACATTTTGAATTACCATAAAACCTTATTGATTACATTCATGCTCTATTATTCCTTATAGAATACTAGATATACTTCTTCCATCCAAAAATGTTTTAAACTCCAAAAATTACGGAATATTCAAATCATTAATCAGCTTCAAGTTAGTCAAGAATATTTAATATAATTTATCCAAATCAAACATGTATTATTCCAAAATCACTACCTCAATATCAGAACCATATTATGGTTTTATATTTCTCTCAACCATATAATTTCCAAAAAATATAACCTACTATTGAGTCAGTTTTCATAGTTCCACAAAATCTCATGTCCTTAATTAAATAGTACTATAGTACAATCCTTATATACTCCATAATTATTATAACCAGTACATCATTAATACAACACTCGAATGACATAATTCTTTAATAACAACATAAGAAATCTAATCATTCCTCCTCATCCGTGGTAGTATCATAACATGATTATTATCTAATATCATCATTTGAGGCATACTCTGATGATTTGGACATTGGTTCGCGTAGTGTCCCAACTCCTTGCAAATGATGCATTTTAAATTTGAGACCTTTTTATTAGACTTGCAGTCACATACTTGGTGTCCTTTTTCTCCACACTTATAACAAACTCCCATTCCCTTCAGGAAAGTTCCAGGGTGTTTCTTCCCACAGTTACCACATATGGGAAAATTCTTCTTTTCCCTCTTCCCTTTATCCATCTTTCTCTCTTCTATCATTTTCTTCTCTTGCTTCCCTTCAATGCCATATGACTCAGAGAATTATTTACTTATATTATTAACACATGATACTATTTTTTTTATATGCTGAGAATACATGGGAGACTATTTACCTTTTAAATTTTGGCTTAATACCGTGAAATATATGATCCTTCTTACTCTTTGGATCATACGTATTGCTGGAGTTCACATTCCTTCTACTGGGTTCCATTTCTATACAATGGCATACACTAGGTCAGTTTATGAATTGCGATGGATAATTACAAACTTGTAAACTAACTAATATAGATTGAACAGTTTATGGATATAGTTCATAATCATAAAAATGTTTTCTTTGAGGAAGTATATACTCATAATCCCTTCATAATGGTTTGTAAATAAAATTAGAATTATCCTAAGCATATCCCCCGGGAGTGTCGTAACCAAGAGTGCAGTAAGGACCATTGTCGTGCACCAGTTTCTGTTCGAGTCTAGTTTAAAGTAGTGTTTTTGGGTTTTACCCCTAGGTACATATTTTCTAGAGTTGCCTCTACCTACTCATATCCAGATAGGGATGTTTTTCTCAGAAAACTGACAAAATCGATAACAATACCAAAATTCTCGGAAGTTCTTCTATACTAATCCTCAAAGTCTATCTTTGGGATATGTTCTCTAATCAGAGTTTATCTAAATCTAGCTTCCAAGGTTTGTAATAAAATTACTCTGCTATCAATTGTAACTCCCTGACCCCAGTTACCCAGAGTCGGTGCATTATTACATAATATTGACATGATCACAAAAGATCATGTCTCAAAACACCGATTAGTTTAGTAGCCTTGGAAACATTAGATCTATTCATAAGTCTTACATTACATCATAAAGTGAAAAAAAACTACAACAGCATATTTTATTTATATCCCCTCATACTATCTCTTCTGGTCATTCATAAAATACTTCTTCACATCTTGGAAAAAAAACATTTAAAGTTGTGAGCTCAGATGCCCAGTAAGGATAACAATATAGCAGAAACTTTCATAAATAAACATAAACATTTAAGGCAATTTATAATTTAAAAAAAGCCTTTTAAACTTGAAATTCAGCATTATATGGAAAATAAAAATGAAATAATGTCATATACTTATTCACATGGATATTCTACTAGTCAAAAAATCACAATCAATATCAATAACCACTTTCATAATGATGGAATGCATAATTCCAGACTATCATAACCACATAGTCAAGGCTTTGTTCCAAGACTACTAATAAGATTTTGTCAAGGCCTTGTGACAAGACACTAGTTTGTCTCAGGAGACCTACTGATGCATCGAGGATCTATAGAGGGCTCCACCCGTCACATACTAAGTCCAATGCATTCCTCATATGAACAGGTTTAAACATAACATAAACATTCGTATTAAAACAAGCATACGAAATGTCAGTACTTTATCCATAAACCATGAATGGTATAAAAATAACACATCCACAGTCAAACATATCACCAAACCTTCAATACAATATGGAAGTTTTGTATCATAATAAATCAACTTCAAATAAGCTTAAAATCTATCAAAAGTTGTTGACATAGATGAAATAAAAACTATTTGAGATAATTTTCTTTTTTTTTGAAATATTTTAAAAGTCACATAATTATAAAATAAAACATTTAATTTGAAAATATTATTATAATCTTCTAAGGGAAGCTTTGACGATTTTATAATGGCGGAAATAGCTGCAGCCACCATATAAGTTAAAAAAAGACATTCATACCTTAATTTTGTCGAAAAGGTTAAAAAGGACCTTGTTTGGAAAACGATGGAACGATTCCTTTATAAACATCTTATAAAACGTAAAAAAAGGGTATACATGACATTAACCCATAGTATATAAAATAGTAAGAATGTTTTGAAATACATTTTTAAGAAACATGGATGTGGATGATAAGGGGTCCCAGTAGATAATTACATATAAACAACCTCGGAGAATTTAGAGATTGTGAAGTAAAAACATACCTTGTAGTTTTCATTGATAGAGGGTTGGTTAAACTCCTATATAATAGTTAAATAATTATTATTAAATTATACAAGAATCGTATACATAAATATGATATCATATCTAATCTTTTAATATTGGTTTGTTAATAATATTTTAGTATTATCGTCGTTTCAGGTGTTCACTTACTCGTTTTCTTTTATATGTTTTGTTACATAAGTCGTGTTTGTTATCAATATGTTGTATCTTATTCAAATACAGAATGATATCAAGTCCTTAAACATTATTTTTAATCATTAAATAAAAATTAGTCTTGAATGGATACGATGTGGAATGAATCTCATTGTGTTCATGGAGATGGTAGTCAGTACGTACGCACGAGCGACAATATCATTATTTTGAGAGTAAAATAATATATAATTGGATGTTTTATCATATATAAAAAATAATTATCATGTTAGATTTATTATTTTCATGAATTACACATCATTATTATACCCATCCAAATAATAATGTATTGAATAACAATTACACCACGACGTGGAGACGGTAAGTCGTACGTACACACGTATGGTGAAATGGCATCCAAGGGATGGATAGAATACTGAATATGGTTGTACCATATTTATAATAATATCACAGTATATAGAAGATACTGGAGTTATTATTTTAGAATTGAAATAACAAAGAAAAGAGAAGTGGAAGAAGAAAGGAATTTGAAAGAGGGTGGTGAAAACATTACCTCTTCTTCGGGTTCTTCCTTTTGATTTGATGAAAAGGGCTCCTTAGGTTGGATTTCTGGTCAAACTAAGGCCTCTAAGTCTAATTTAGGAATGTTGAGAGAATATTTTGGCAGGGTTTGGCTGATCCAAAAGGCTTTGAAGGTGTGAATTAGAGATAAGGGTGAGTGCCCTTTTAAAAGAGGGGTGAGGGGTACCATAGGAAAAGCTAGAAATATTATTTTATAATAAAATAATTTTCAGTTCTAATGTCTCTAAAATAGATTATTTTAAGGATAAGGTGGGTAAGGATTTCAAAACACTCAACCAATAGGTTTTAGACAGGTTTGGGTCACTATATTAACCTTAACTTTAAGATTTAACTCTTAGTTAAATAGTTTGACATTTACCATGTCTCTTTGTATTTTTATATTATATGGTTAATAAACTTACTATAAACTTCCAAGATAACCCCAAGTGATTCATTAATTATAAAAATATCATTATATAATTATCTTGGAATACCCTTTTATTTTTAGGAATTGAATATAAAGTAATAATATAATATTTGTTTTAAAAACTCTTTTATGTCAATTTTGACACTATTTGGTATTTTGTTTTTTCTAAATTCATAATAGCATTACTAATTCAAACCTAATTAATTTTAAAAAAACCCTAACATTTTATATTAACATATGAAATTTCTGTAATTCATTAAAATTCTCAAATTATATTTATTTGGGTATTTATAATATCAATTATTTTAATATTTCACTAATAAGGTAATTACTACATCATCATTTTGTCATAAGTAAATTAAATTATTTAATGTCTAAAAATTATAAATAAAATACCATTATGTAGGAAATAAATTTATATTTCTAATGAATATTTATAATCGAATTTATCTTATGTATATCCCTATATTAAAAATGTTTTAGTTATTAAACTTTGATTTTAACTCTTTTAACTCTTCTCTGAATTAAATAATAATAAATGTCCTAATCTAATCCATGTGGACCAAAGAGGTTCATAGTTTATTCCTAAGGTTTTTTTTCGTCGAATTACACTTAGAAAATAGAATTAGGACATGTGTTTAGGTAATAATAATATCATTTTTACCCTTAATTACCCTATTTACATTTAACCATGGCAAATAAAAGAAAAAGTTACTATTCATCAAAAATTATTTTTATCATATTGGACAAAATTTTACTCCTTGATATTAACCGTGTCTCTCATATTTTTTAAATTTTACTCACAGAAGCGGTAAAATTATTTTTTATGTGAGTTTGCAAATTCTCCTAGGAGATGGGTAAAAGACGGTGAAAATTTCAACAAAATTTTTATATATCTAAAATTATTATAAACTGACTTCAATGAATTACATTGAACATATATAGGTATTATGTATCTATTTTTACCTAAAATATATTTAAATAAAATAAATAATTATTCAAATAAATATTCGGTTTTTTAACTATAACTTAGTTTTTTTCAATATTCATCAAAAATTGAATGTTTTTAAAAAAATACCAAAAAATAACCCTGAGATAATTTTGATATTCCAAATTCAAAAATGAAGTCTATTTTACCAAATTAAAAACATATAAGTTTCATTTATTAATTTAAAATTAATTCCTGTTTTCAAAACCAAAAGGCGTATTTTTAAGAAACCATATCTATCAAAAGATTGACACTTGTTTATGTTCAATCTTAAAGTGAAATTACTTACAATGACCTGAATTGGATTAAATGGTAAAAATATAATCTAATTATACTTCTAAACCATTAAAATGTATAATTCAACACTATTAATTATTTTTATTAAAAAATTTGTTTTCACTTAAAAAATAGTATTTTCACTATTCACTCAAATATGAAAGTTATCAGAAAAACACCAAAAATTTATTAAAACTAAATTATTATTTCCCGATTCTAAATAAGAATTTTATTTTGTCAAATTGAATATATAAAAGTTTCAAATATTTGATTTAAAAAGGGTTCTCCATTAAAAGGTGGTAAAATTTCATTTTTTTGTAAAATACTTCTTTTATCTGAAAAAATGAATTTGTTCTTACATTATGTCTAAAAAAATCATAATATGGATTCTAAAATTATAAGGATTATATAATGTTCAAAATTAAGTTAATACCAATCATAACCTCTTTTCAACGGCTCGTTTGGTAAGTTATGGTGCGTTTGAACCCAGTGTTGCGTGTAGTGAAAGTTAATGAATTACATTGAAGAAATGATGCACTATGAAATATTGGGGTGTTACATAATCTTTTCAAAATGTTTATCTAAAGAAAAGTAAACATTCCTAAAGAATATTTTTTAAGTTATTCTTTTATTTCATCAATTACAACAACCCTTTATTTTACTCCACTTTGGGGTATGTTGTATTGATACTATCCTTATTCTTTCCCTAGATGGTTTATTATTGATTTGGCCAAGGGTAGTATTCACATTCCCATCCTTTATTTATTTTTTAGTCACCATGATATATTCAATTTCCATTAATCATTGAACATTGAATTTCCCCTTATTATCCATTTCTTTTATAATGTATATTACTATAGCCTAAAACATATACCATTTTTCATATCGTGTGTACTTGGACATTTATTTGATTATTTGGGAAATATTGATAAATCTGTATACTTTATTCAATAGGGATATTTGATAAGGAAAATTATTTATTTGATATATGAATAATGCTTTGGGCATGCAATACATGGGTTGGGGACAGTTTAATGAAAGCCCTATGGGTTAGGGATCGATGAATTAAAACCTATCGATGCGTCGATAGTCTAATGGAATGAATTAATTGCACAAGTTGGAGTGATTAAACTATATTTTGACTGTAAAGGCATCATGTTCCTAGAAAACCTCACATCCAACAAATAATAATTTCATTTATTGAGAATTCAGTTATCATTTATCCTTGATATATTTTGTCAGTATATCTATGGATACATTTCATTTTCATTTATCTAGGTGGACTGTGTTTTAGTTTCTTACCAGACATAATTATTTTTCCTTATCTATTTTTTTACATGGCATGTGTGTTCTGTTATTACCTTTCCATATTTCTTGCATTATTAAATTTATTTTATTGATTACCTGGAATGTGTGTTTAGTTATTTACATTTACATTTTGACTATTCTCATCGATGCATTATTAATCACACTATATTTTTTCTATTAATCATAATTTGAGCCCACCCTTTTTATGTTTTCCCCTAGGAATCCAAGAAGTTTTATATGAATGATATGTAGGGATTTACAAGATGTATTAGAGTTATCCTCAAATTTATTTATTTAGAATGAAAAAATATGTTGTAATGAATGTATTCATTTGTAATACAATACTCATTTATGTATCCATTTTACCAAGACTACAAAACTAATTTGTCCTTTGGGGCTTGATTCCTTGTAATCATTCCAATGTATTTAGTAGAAGACAATCGTTCTGGGCTATCTGGGGATGGGTCACTATAGTCCTGGTCATCTTAGTCAACATCATACAATGCGTCATGTACACAGGTCCTCCACTATGACACATGGAGTACCTAAAGCATCCGGTCTCATTATGGTCCTAGTGTCAAGTGGTATGTAACATGGATATTCCAACATAGTAAGTATAATAAGGGCCTATGAAACCATGCTAAATCCTTCCATATCAGATAAATCTATATTATTCATGATGAGTTAAGATCTTTCGATGCATATGATCTCCTCATAGAACTCTAAAGGGCACTATTGTCTATCCAAAAAAGACTCCAGACATCTCCTGGAAGTCCTCATCTACCACTGAATGGAATAAACCCACCCCCACCATCACTAGCCCCATATTTAGGACCACAATCATTGTCTCCCACATGCCCCAACCAGTATATCTATGTCCTAAAGATTTTTTAATTCATGGACCTAAATAGTGCTACTCTAAGGGTGGAGTGGGAACTACTGTGAAATGAAAACTCCACCAAAGGATTAGATATTACCAACTATGAACTAAATCTAACATAAAATATCTAATCGCATATTTTTTAAAACTGGAAATTTATTCATTTCTTAGACCTAAAACTATGGAAGAGAAGTCATGTATAACATAAAATAAGCCCCATATACTCCCAAACCCTCTCCATAATCATGATGTAAATTATGAATCAAGGACTAAAATGATCATCAAGGGAATTACATGGAGCTGGAAAACCCCATGTAAATGAAAATGAATCATAATATCTCTATTAATATATGCTATCATATGGTCAGGATGTAGGTTAGGTCAGGGATTTCATTGATGATCACCCTGGTAGCATCGTTAACTCACACAGATCTAGGAATCCCCATCAGGAAAATTACTAAGGAACCTCTCAAAATCCCAACTCATCGGATACCTTGGTATTTACCTACTAATTGGTGAGACATAAATATATAATATTATCAATAATCTGTAACATCCTAGGCCACAAAATCTAATGCCAATGTATCTTGATACAAACACACCTATCATGTGTCTTCTATTTGGGGAAATAAGCCTCCTCATCACCTTGTCTTATAGGGTAATTTGTGTAATTTTCAATCCTGAGAAGGATGAAATAGTCCGTACCATAATAAAATACATCAATATCTTTTCTAGTGTATATGTTGTTATAATATACCCTGAATACATAGTTGGGAGATATAACATAGAGATATTGTTTTCCACTCCAATGGGTATTACTAGCCAACTAATGAGTAATCAGCTATAACCTACCATGAGTGATATCTTCCTACTCAAACTAGGTTTTCTATCTATTGAAGGAAAATATCATTCAATTATTTTGGAAACACAAAATCCTCTACTTGAACAAAGAATATGATCATGGATAGTATAAAACATGTCGATACCAACGAAAATATCATGTAGTCTCATTGCCACTATGGTTATATTACCTTAGGAGACTCTCTCTCCTCACAATGTAAGGTACCACAATCACAAAAGTGCATGGTCACTATCCACATTTTGGGAGCCTCCAAACATAAGGGAAAATCTAAAATGCATTCACCTGAATCGTTAAGGTCTAAAACATGGGATACACTTAGTGAAATGTGTCTCATGAATCTGTGAAACTATAGCTGGAGATGTTAAGTAAAATCTCATATCTCAAACCATACTAGAAGCCTTCAATATCGAAGCTCATACAACCAGAAGCTCATCATACCCCTACCCATCTATTCACAAAAAATATGTCTTTCTTTGACTCTTTATCTCTCCAAACATCCACGAACACACATGTCAAAGGAACTCACCCACCAACCCTCAACATTATCCCCTTTTGGTAGCACTAACTCACACAGATGTTTTTGGACCACATCATAATAACCCATCTCCAAGGGGGAAGCATCCCGCTTTAATGAATGTCGGTATCCACATTAAACATCACCAACATAGGGATTCACCAAAACCCTGCATCACCCTGGAGATGTATCACCACCATGACCACTATAAATAGTGGTCTTATCCATGTAAAACACTCACACTATATTTCATGAAAGTCCACCACCTAAGAAGGGGACCTAGATCGCCATGAATCCTAGGTGTTCACTATCTATAGAAAATATAATGAAAACCAATATAGATGTGTCATCTGGTGGAACCTCATGTACCAAATACCACTTCATAGAGAAGACTAGTTGTGACCACAATAATATGTTCTATCCACATCCAAATTCTAGAATTTCCAAACCACTACCTTGATCCAATCCTCCACTACCTGAGAGCCTAGCTCTCTATGAATCTTCCATGGTCTCCAACATCAGAACTCTTGTAACATGATAATACTACATGAATCATAGTATTTTCCTAATGGATACATAGAATGATAAACTCATGGATGATCACCCACCTAAACCACTATAGATGTGTCCTAGAACTATTTAATAGGGTGTAGCACTTCTCTGTACCTTCCTGAATGAAAAACCTCTTAAATACTACTCATATTATGCACATCCTTAGCTGATACTTCTTATAAATCCTGCTACTCAATAGGAGGTACAAATACATGCAAACCATATGAAGATACCACCTCATATTCATACCCCTGAATTGAAGCCACACCACTAGCAGGATCCTCACCATGACCCTACTAAAGAATTCATGCTGACTGTTGTGATGGAACAATCTAGTGATAGCCAATACATTATATAGACAAAAGAGTATATCTGTGGATATTACTCAATATGGACTTGTAAAAAACAATTCATTCATATATGTTTCATGTATCAAATTATTTCATTCAACCAATGTCTTTATGTACCGAGTTAATAAGTATTTTTTTAAAATTTCTGGATAATGAGTACATCAACCACCAAACCAAATATGGATTCCCTATACTAAAATCCAAACTCAAAACACTTTAACACTCCTTCCCGAGGTCCCAAAACAAACCTCATAACAACTTAAAAATCCAATATCTATTCCTAATAAAAACCACTTAGATTCCACATTCTCATGAACCAACCCATGTAGGCCTTCCTGTCTGACAAAATGTTGAGTGTGGACACCCCAAGCCCACCTCCAATAGGACAGAGGATAGATATGATCTCCATGTATGGATGTCACACACATGGGAGGAATTATGCTAAGTATCTATACACACATACACACACATCCATATAACTGAAGCAATGTAGACATAAAATGGAAAGGTGTATAGCTAGAGTGTAAAATATTTATTCAACAACCTCTAGGAAAACATTAGTGTACATAATTGGTATTGAATGAAAAATGGTAGAAATACATTCCAAAAAAACTAATTAAAGTATCCAAACTTCTATGTAGGATGAGACTAATGTCATATGTGACACTTGATACACACCATGACCTATCTAGATCACCATGGTCTACTTTATCCTTGTCTACATATGACCCCACTGTTAAGCCTAATGTCTTCATAAGACATAAAATGTGAATGAAAATCCCATTTATGGTTGATTTTAACAATACATAGTAGGAACCCCAAAAACTAAATGAATGGGAGAAACTAAATGACATCATTCTTATCAACAATTAAGAATGGGTTATTGAATCCCAAGAGATAGAGAAAGGGAATCTTGATCTATACATCTTAACTAATGACAAGTCAGCTCAATATAACAATACATGTCAATTAGGATATAATAGATATCCAATTTTTTTTAAAATCATCCAGATATATGTAATATAGTAACCAAAGCTTAAATATTATAAAATAATATTCTGATTTTGGATTCTACTCATGGGTCATGAAAATTATCGTTTGAGTTTACTCACTCCACAAGCTCTAAAATATATGGTGGAAGTCATACAGGAGATCTCACCCATCAGGTATCGCTACACTAGTAGAACGCAAGCCAGCCATCCCTGGGGGAATCCATCAGATAGAACGTTCTAATTGGGTCTTAATAAAGGGATTCATGATGGAATTTAGAAAATAAAAATACATATGGGATCACACCAAAGTCCACTAGGGGACACCATGAGCCTTAATTAGAACTCTATAGATCATAAAACTCAGATAGGGGATCAAACCCACCACTACTGGAGGACACCACAAACCTAATATGGAACTTGGAAGATTAAAATACATAGATTGGGGATCACACCCAATATGTAATAACTCAGTAGATATGGAATCAACTCCCGTATATATTGGCCACATTGATACGTAAAACCCCACTGAGGGAAGATGATTGTAACGCCCCAACCCCAGCTGCCCAGAGTCGGTGCATTACTTCGTAACATTGGCATGATCACAAGAAAGATCAAATCTAGAAAGACCGATTGGTTTAGTAGCCTTGGAAACACTAGATATATTCATAAGGTTTACATTACATCATAAAATGAAGAACTACTACAACAACACAATGTTTCCACAATCCACACTATTAACCCCTCATAAAATCCCTGCAGGTCATTCATAACTTACTTCTTCACATCCTGGGAAAAATAAAACATAGAAAAGGGGTGAGCTCAAATGCCCAGTAAGGATAACAATATAGCGGAAACTTTCATAAATAAGAATAAACATTTAAGGCAATGTATAACTAAAACAAAAGCCTTTTAAATATAAAATTTCAACATGGTATGGCATAAATAAAATGAAATAATGCCATTTACTTATTCACATGGATATTCTACTAATCGAATAATCACATGCAAAAATCAATAACCACTTTCATAATGTTGGAATGCATAATGCCGGACTATCATAACCACATAGCCAAGGCCTCGTGCCAAGACTAGAAATAAGATTTTGTCAAGGCCTTGTGCCAAGACACTAGTTTGTCTCATGAGACCTACCGATGCATCGAGGAGCTATAGCGGGCTCCACCCGTCACATATTAAGTCCAATGCATTCCCATATGAAAAGGTTTAAACATAACATAAACATTCGTATTAAAAATAGCATACGAAATGTCAATACTTTCACCATAAACTATGAATGGTATAAAAATAGCACATCCACAGTCAAACATATCACAAAACCTTCAATACAATATAGAAGTTTTGTATCATAATAAATCAACTTCAAATAATCTTAAAATCCATCAAAGGATGTTGACATAGATGAAATCAAAATTCTTTTTAAAGAAATATCTCCTTTTATTTTGAAATAATTTAAGATCCATATAAAATAAAAAATTTTCTTTGAAAATATTCTTATAAGCTTGTAAGGGAAGCTTTGAAGATTTTATAACGGTGGAAATTAGCCGCACCCGCCGTATAAGTTAAAAAAACGTTCTTACCTTAATTCTTTCGAAAAGGTTAAAAATGACCTTATTTTGAAAACGACAGAAAGATTACTTTATAAAACTCTTATAAAAAGTCAAACAAGGGTATAAATGACTTTAACCCATATTCTTGTAAATAATAAAAATGTTTTGAAATACATTTTGAAGAAACATGGATGTGGATGATAAAGAGATCCCAGTAGATTATTACAAATAAACAACCTCGGATAATGAAGAGATTGTGAAATAACCCTTACCTTGTACTTTTCCTTGGTTGGGGTAGGTTAACCTCCTGTATAATGGTGAAATAATTGTTATTAAATTATACAAGAATCATATATATTAATATGATATCATATATGATCTTTTAACATTGATTTGTTAATAATATCTTAGAATTATCGTCGTTTCGGGTGTTAACTTACTTGTTTTCTTTTATATGTTTTGTTACGTAAGAAATGTTTGTAAAGGATAGGTTGTATATTATTCATATCCAGAATGATATCAAGTCCTTAAACATCATTTTTAAATCATCAAATGATAATTATACTTGAATGGATACGATGGAGAATGAATCTCATCGCGTTCGTGGAGACGGTAGTCCGTACGTACGCACGAGCGACAATATCATTCTTTTGATATTAAAATAATATATAAATGGATGGTATATCATATATACAGAATCATTAACATGTTATATTTATTATTTACATGAGTTACACATCATTATTATAACCATCCAAATAATAATATATTGAATAACAATTACACCACGACGTGGAGACGGTAACCCGTACGTACGCACGTATGGTGACATGTTATTCAAAGGGTGGATAGAATACTGAATATTGTTGTACCATATTTATAATAACATCACAGTATATGCAAGATACTGGAGTTATTATTTTATAATGGTAAGAACAAAGAAAGAGGAAGTGGAAGAAGAAAGGAACTTGGAAAAGGGTGGTGAAATCATTACCTCTTCTTCAGGTTCTTCCTTTTGATTTGATCAAAAGGGATCCTTAGGTTGGCTTTCTGATCAAACTAAGGCCTCTAGGTTGTAGTGATGGATGTTGGGAGAGTATTTGGGCAGAGTTTGGCCGAACCAAAAGTCTTTGAAGGTGTGAAGAAATGAGAAGGAGGAGTGCCCTTTTATAAGAGGGGTGAGGGGCACCTTTGGAAAAGTTAGAAATATTAATTTATAATAAATTCATATTCGGTTTCTAAAGGCTCCAAAGTTCATTATTCAAAGGTTAAGGTGGGGATAGGTCGAAAACCACTCAAACAATAGAATTTAGACAGGTTTGGGTACTTATATTAACCTTATCTTTAAGTATTAACTCTAAGTTAATTAGTTTCACTTTTACAATGTCTCTTTGTATTTTTATATAATATGGTTAATAAACTTACTATATACATCCAAGAGACCCCCAAGTGGTCCATTAATGATGAACTTATCCTTATAAAAGTCTCTTGGCCGAACCTTAGATTTTTAGGAATTTAATATCAATTAATAATATAATATTTGTTTTAAAAACTCTTTTATGTCAATTTTGACACTATTCAATAGTTGATTTTTGTGAAACTCATAACAGATTGATTACTTCGCACAAAGTCAATTAAATCAATCCTAATATATCTTATTATCCTAGAAAATTAGTTTAATTCATTAAAAGTTTCATATTATATTTGTTTGGGTATTTATAATATAAATTATTTTAATTTTTCACTATTATAGTAATTTCTGCATCATCATTGTGTCATAAATAAAATAAATTATTTAATGTCTAAAAATTATAAATAAAATATCATTATGTAGGAAATATTTTTAGCTTTCTAATGAATATTTGTAATCTAAAATCGAACTTATATAACCATATGTAACAATTGTTTTGCTAAAAGATATATGCTTGTGTCATTTTTGTATTCATTTTGACTTAATTAAAATAAAGTGTCATTATCACTTACAAGTGGATCCATGGGGTCCCAAAATCGACCCAAATATGCCCATGGTCGACCATGTATCAACCAATAGGGTTAAGACACGTTTTAGGGTAATTTAGTATTATTATAATATTATTTTTTAACCCTTATTTACCGGATTTACCCTTAACCATGGTAAATAAAATATTTACCGCAGTAATTATTCAAAATGTCTAAAAATAAAAGTTACCTATTTACACAATTTGAACATCCTGATTCCAAATATGGAATCCATTTTTCTAAATTCGAAACACAGAAGTGGCAGAAATTAATTTAAAATTAATTCCCGCTGTCAAAACAAAAAGCGTGTTTTTAAGAGATAATAACTATCAAAAGATTGACACTTGTTTATGTTCGGTTTAATTGTAAAATTATGTCTAATGACCAACATTATATTAAATTGTAAAAATATATTCTAAATATAATTTAAAACCACTCAAATTCATAATTTATCACTATTAATTATTTTGATTAAAAAAGTTGTTTTTAATTAAAATTTAGTAATTTTCACTATTCATCAAAATATGAAAGTTATCCGAAAAGTACCAAAATTTCACCTTAGGCTAAATTCGATATTACGAATCCAAAAATGAAGTCCATTTTGAAATATAAAATATATATATTTTCAAAAATTAGGTATTACTATTTATAACGGCTAGTTTGATTGGTTATGGTGTGTTAGAACTCGGTGTTGCGTACAACACACGCTATCACATTATTCAAAGGGAAACGTACCGTGGAATCTTGGGGTGTTTCATTTTAAATTTTTGATGTCCCCATTTAGTCAAAAAGTTTAAAATTTTGTATTTAAAAAGGTTTCACTCTTAGAAGTTGATAAAAGTGAAATACTGAAAATGAATCTATTCTTGCATTATGACTAAGAAACTCATAATAGGGATTCTAAAATTATAAGGATTATATAAAGTTCAAAATGTAGTTAATACTATTCATGACCTCTTTTAATGGTGTGATTGAACTCGGTGTTGCGTGTAGTGCAAGTTATTGAATTATTTTTAAGAAATAACACACTCTGAAATCCTGGGGTGTTACATTCTCCCCTCCTTCAATAAATTGCGTCCTCGCAATTTGAAATTGTTCTTCGAAAATAAAAGGTTTAAAGTAGAAAATATATTTGTGGGAAAACCCACATCGGAAATTGGGTTACTAAAATTTAGTCTTAATATGAGGAAAAGAGAAATCAAAGGGTCACCACCAAATTATGATCTCTATTAGGAGAACATTGGTGGAAATTAGAGACATATAATCGGAGGAAAAACGTAAATATTTATAGGTAGTGATTGAGGTCATCAATCACAAACAAGTGTATAATTGAGGTCCTTAAATTCATCAATCTATGATGATTTGAAATACCATCGGTTCAACAAAATATATGGTATTGGGACAACACATTTTTGACATTTCAAAATATCTTAGTTGAAATCCCACATCGAAAAATGAATTAATGAGGCCTCTATTTAAAATAAAGAGTGGAAAGTATGAAGATTACCGAAAATAACACATACTAGGGTTCCATGTAGGAAAATATGGATATGGAAGAGAAATATAACCATCAATTATCTGATGGAGAGTGGTAGAGAACATGGCTATGAAAAGACCAACAATCCCAAAGCCATAAATTAGTGATGATTTAAGGTACCATCTAGGACAACATTTTTGTTCTAAGTTCCTTTTATTAATGATGAGGAATTTATTTATGAGATTGGCTAAGATCATAAGGAGATATACTTAGTTTATAATTAGAGTTTTATCCATTAATAAATTTCTACCAAAACTCATCATTCACTCGTAAAAAAAATTCTATTTATACTATTCATAGAGGGTTCCAAAATAAACGAATTTATAATTCATCTACCAGATCTTTTAAAAAACTACTTTATTTAATCCAGGACATCTCGTGGGATAGTGGTAGGTGATACACCCTTGTCTCCCTTTGGTTGCGAGTTCAAGTCTCGCAGCCTTGCCGGACGCGACGGGTTGTCGCCCGACCTCCGGGTTGTCCTTTTATGGCAATCCAAAATAATCCAAACTAGACCTATCCAAAATACTTCTGTCCAAACTCACAGTCCAACATTCATAAGGAAGGTAAACATAATATAGATCCTTTTTACCCCGTAATAGAATATGAATACCTTCATCATGTATTACCATATTCCTTATTGATTACATTCATGCTCCCTTATTCCATATAGAATGCTGGATATACTTCATTAATCCAAAAATGTTTTAAACCCCAACAATGATGGAATATACAAATCATTAATCAGTTCCAAGGTAGTCAAGAATATCCAATATAATTTATCCAAAACAATCACATATTATTCCAAAATCACTACCTTAGTATCAGAACTATATTATGATTTATCATTCTCTCAACCATATATTTTCCAAAAATTTATCCTGCTATTGAGTCACTTTTCTTTGTTCCACACAATCTCAAGTCCTTAATGAAATAGTACTGCAGTACAATCCTTATATACTCCATGATTATTGTAACAAGTACATTGTTGATACAACACTCAATTGACATAATCAACATAAGAACTCTAATCATCCCTCTTCATCTGTGGTAGTATCATAACATGATTATTATCCAATAACATCATTTGCGGCATAGTCTGATGACTGGGACATAGGTTCGCGTAGTGTACAAACTCCTTGCAAATGAAGCATTGTACATTTGAAACCATTTTCTTACCCTTGCAGTCACGTACTTTGTGCCCTTTTCCTCCACACTTATAACAAACTCCCATTCCTTTCAGGCATGTTCCATGGTGTTTCTTTCCACAGTTACCACATATGGGAAAATTCTTCTTTTCCCTCTTCCCTTTATCCATCTTTCTCTCTTCCATCCTTTTCTTCTCTTGTTTCCCTTCAAAGCCATAGGACTCAGTAAACTCTTTACTTATCTTATCAACACATGATATTATTTCTTCATATGATGATAATACATGGGAGACTATTTCTCTTATAAATTATAGCTTAAGTCCATGAGAGATATGATCCTTCCATCTCTTTGAATCATGTGCATTTCTGGAGTTATCATTCCTTCTACTGGGCGCCATTTCTAAACAATGGCATAAACTAGATTAGTTTATGAGTCAAAATACATAATCCCATACTTATAAAACACTTAACATAAATTGAACTATTTATGGATATAATCCATAATCATAGAAATGTTTTCTTTGAGGAAGTATATACTCATAAACCCTTCATAATGGTTTGTAAAGAAAATGAGAATTATCCTAAGCATATCCCCCGGGAGTGTCGTAACCAAGAGTGCAGCAAGGCCCGTTGTCGTGCACCAGTTCCCGTTCGAGTCTAGCTCAAAGCGGTGTTTTCGGGTTTTACCCCTAGGTACATCTGTGCCAGAGCCGCCTCTACCTGCTCGTATCCAGACAGGGATGTATTGCTCGGAAAACTCACAAAATCTCTACAATACCAAAATTCTAGGAAGTTCTTCTACACTAATCCTCAAAGCTCATCTTAGGTCTACGTGCTCTAATTAGAGTTTATCTAAATCTAGCTTCCAAGGTTTTTACTAAACTTCCTCTGATACCAACTGTAACGCCCCGACCCCAGCTACCCAGAGTCGGTGCATTACTTCGTAACATTGGCATGATCACAAGAAAGATCAAATCTCGAAAGACCGATTGGTTTAGTAGCCTTGGAAACACTAGATATATTCATAAGGTTTACATTACATCATAAAATGAAAAACTACTACAACAACATAATGTTTCCACAATCCACACTATTAACCCCTCATAAAATCCCTGCAGGTCATTCATAACTTACTTCTTCACATCCTGGGAAAAATAAAACATAGAAAAGGGGTGAGCTCAAATGCCCAGTAAGGATAACAATATAGCAGAAACTTTCATAAATAAGAATAAACATTTAAGGAAATGTATAACTAAAACAAAAGACTTTTAAATATGAACTTTCAACATGGTATGGCATAAATAAAATGTAATAATTCCATCTACTTATTCACATGGATATTCTACTAATCGAATAATCACATGCAAAAATCAATAACCACTTTCATAATGTTGGAATGCATAATGCCAGACTATCATAACCACTTAGCCAAGGCCTCGTGCCAATACTACAAATAAGATTTTTTCAAGGCCTTGTTCCAAGACACTAGTTTGTCTCATGAGACCTACCGATGCATCGAGGAGCTATAGCGGGCTCCACCCGTCACATATTAAGTCCAATGCATTCCCATATGAAAAGGTTTAAACATAACATAAACATTCGTATTAAAACTAGCATAGGAAATGTCAATACTTTCACCATAAACTATTAATGGTATAAAAATAGCACATCCACAGTCAAACATATCACAAAACCTTCAATACAATATAGAAGTTTTGTATCATAATAAATCAACTTCAAATAATCTTAAAATCCATCAAAGGATGTTGACATAGATGAAATCAAAATTCTTTTTAAAGAAATATCTCCTTTTATTTTGAAATAATTTAAGATCCATATAAAATAAAACATTTTCATTGAAAATATTCTTATAATCTTGTAAGGGAAGCTTTGAAGATTTTAGAACGGTGGAAATTAGCCGCACCCGCCGTATAAGTTTAAAAAAAACGTTCTTACCTTAATTCTGTCGAAAAGGTTAAAAATGACCTTGTTTTGAAAACGACGAAAAGATTCCTTTATAAACCTCTTATAAAAAGTCAAAAAATGGTATAAATGACTTTAACCCATATTCTTGTAAATAATAAAAATGTTTTGAAATACATTTTGAAGAAACATGGATGTGGATGATAAAGAGATCCCAGTAGATTATTACAAATAAACAACCTCGGATAATGAAGAGATTGTGAAATAACCCTTACCTTGTACTTTTCCTTGGTTGGGGTAGGTTAACCTCCTTTATAATGGTGAAATAATTGTTATTAAATTATACAAGAATCATATATATTAATATGATATCATATATGATCTTTTAACATTGATTTGTTAATAATATCTTAGAATTATCGTCGTTTCGGGTGTTAACTTACTTGTTTTCTTTTATATGTTTTGTTACGTAAGACATGTTTGTAAAGGATAGGTTGTATATTATTCATATCCAGAATGATATCAAGTCCTTAAACATCATTTTTAAATCATCAAATGATAATTATACTTGAATGGATACGATGGAGAATGAATCTCATCGCGTTCGTGGAGACGGTAGTCCGTACGTACGCACGAGCGACAATATCATTCTTTTGATATTAAAATAATATATAAATGGATGGTATATCATATATATAGAATAATTAACATGTTATATTTATTATTTACATGAGTTACACATCATTATTATAACCATCCAAATAATAATATATTGAATAACAATTACACCACGACGTGGAGACGGTAAGCCGTACGTACGCACGTATGGTGACATGTTATTCAAAGGGTGGATAGAATACTGAATATGGTTGTACCATATTTATAATAACATCACAGTATATGTAAGATACTGGAGTTATTATTTTAGAATGGTAAGAACAAAGAAAGAGGGAGTGGAAGAAGAAAGGAACTTGGAAAAGGGTGGTGAAATCATTACCTCTTCTTCGGGTTCTTCCTTTTGATTTGATCAAAAGGGATCCTTAGGTTGGCTTTATGATCAAACTAAGGCCTATAGGTTGTATTGAGGGATGTTGGGAGAGTATTTGGGCAGAGTTTGGCCGAACCAAAAGGCTTTGAAGGTGTGAATAAATGAGAAGGAGGAGTGCCCTTTTATAAGAGGGGTGAGGGGCACCTTTGGAAAAGTTAGAAATATTAATTTATAATAAATTCATATTCGGTTTCTAAAGGATCCAAAGTTGATTATTCAAAGGTTAAGGTGGGGATAGGTCGAAAACCACTCAAACAATAGAATTTAGACAGGTTTGGGTACTTATATTAACCTTATCTTTAAGTATTAACTCTAAGTTAATTAGTTTCACTTTTACAATGTCTCTTTGTATTTTTATATAATATGGTTAATAAACATACTATATAGATCCAAACGACCCCCAAGTGGTCCATTAATGATTAACCTATCCTTATATAAGTCTCTTGGCCGAACCTTAGATTTTTATGAATTTAATATCAATTAATAATATAATATTTGTTTTAAAAACTCTTTTATGTCAATTTTGACACTATTCAATAGTTGATTTTTGTGAAACTCATAACAGATTTATTACTTCGAAGAAAGTCAATTAAATCAATCCTAATATATCATAATATCCTAGAAAATTAGTTTAATTCATTAAAAGTTTCATATTATATTTTTTTGGGTATTTATAATATCAATTATTTTAATTTTTCACTATTATAGTAATTACTGCATCATCATTATGTCATAAATAAAATACATTATATAATGTCTAAAAATTATAAATAAAATATCATTATGTAGGAAATCTTTTTAGATTTCTAATGAATATTTATAATCTAAAATCCAACTTATATAACCCTATGTAACAATTGTGTTTCTAAAAGATATATGCCTGTGTCATTTTTGTATTCATTTTGACTTAATTAAAATAAAGTGTCATTATCACTTACAAGTGGATCCATGGGGTCCCAAAATCGACCCAAAGATGCCCATGGTCGACCATGTATCAACCAATAGGGTTAATACACGTTTTAGGGTAATTTAGTATTATTATAATATTATTTTTTAACCCTTATTTACCGGATTTACCGTTAACCATGGTAAATAAAATATTTACCGCAGTAATTATTCAAAATGTCTAAAAATAAAAGTTACCTATTTACACTATTTGAACATCCTGATTCCAAATATGGAATACATTTTTCTAAATTCAAAACACAGAAGTGGAAGAAATTAATTTAAAATTAATTCCCGCTGTCAAAACAAAAAGCGTGTTTTTAAGAGATAATAACTATCAAAAGATTGACACATGTTTATGTTCGGTTTAATTGTAAAATTATGTCTAATGACCAACATTATATTAAATTGTAAAAATATATTCTAAATATACTTTAAAACCACTCATATTCATAATTTATCACTATTAATTATTTTGATTTAAAAAGTTGTTTTTAATTAAAATTTAGTAATTTTCACTATTCATCAAAATATGAAAGTTATCCGAAAAGTACCAAAATTTCACCTTAGGCTAAATTCGATATTCCGAATCCAAAAATGAAGTCCATTTTGAAATATAAAATATATATATTTTCAAAAAGTAGGTATTACTATTTATAACGGCTAGTTTGATTGGTTATGGTGTGTTAGAACTCGGTGTTGCGTACAACACACGCTATCACATTATTCAAAGGGAAACGTACCGTGGAAGCTTCGGGTGTTTCATTTTAAATTTTTGATGTCCCCATTTAGTCAAAAAGTTTAAAATATTGTATTTAAAAAGGTTTCACTATTAGAAGTTGATAAAAGTGAAATACTGAAAATGAATCTGTTCTTGCATTATGACTAAGAAACTCATAATAGGGATTCTAAAATTATAAGGATTATATAAAGTTCAAAATGTAGTTAATACTATTCATGACCTCTTTTAATGGTGTGATTGAACTCGGTGTTGCGTGTAGTGCAAGTTATTGAATTATTTTTAAGAAATAACACACTCTGAAATCCTGGGGTGTTACAATGATACAATAGGGGATCCCACCATAGGATTCCTAGAGGTATTTACCAAAACTCTATCTGAACCCATCCCATAGAGGGGATCACAATCCTATTCACTGGATGTAATTCCACTTTGTACCCTCAGAGGGATGAGCCAAGCGGATGCACCCAACTGGCAATAATGTATGCATCACTAAAAGAAGTGTCCTAATATAATCTACTCATATCATGTCTCTAATACCATAATGAAGGAAACCATTATGTTATACATGATAAAACATATAGGATAAACAACTCATAGTCCCTAATCTATGTTTGAAAGAAAAATATATGGTAGAAAGTGGTCCCTGAGGGGAGTACATGGTGTGTACCAATAGTTCACAGCGTGTATCTTGGGATGAACCCTACATGTATCCCATCATGGTACTTGGAATGTAAAAGGAATATACATGGTGTGTATAGTAGTTTACAATGTGTAACCTCTCCTGGACACTAAGGGAATGTCCTATTCAACAGACAACATGGATGTCCATGTGAAAAAAACATGGCGTGAACATTGATTATTTAGTATTCTTTTATCCTAGTAATATGGTTGAGTATTCTATCCCATGCCCATATAAATCATCAGTTTCCCATATAAAAAGTTGTGTTCTCCAGACCGTGTACACCAAAGTCCTAGTTGCGTGATTCCACACCACTATCTCTCGTTATATGGCATGTTTTTCTATGTACTTTGCCACAAAGGCAAGTTCTACTACATGATGCATACACCTAGTACAAGACATGTAGTTCCCAGAACTCATTCTTTCCAAAATGATAAGAACACATAGTTTGTGACACTACACTACAAAATGTGTAATAGGTGTTTCTAAATGGAGAAATCCTACAAACCTCCTTAAATCCTTGTTTTCCCCCAATTACTCAATGATCGACCCTTAGGGGGTCGTTAGCAGTCATAAATGGGATTTAAAACCCAAAAAAAAATGAATATAGAAATCCGGGTAGTGATCACATAAATCATCCTACCTCATGGTGAAATGATGAAGCTTTGGGTCCAGATCCCCTTCCTCAAGCTATCACACCATGATCCTTGAGTGATCGTCATTGAGAATAGATTTCGATGACGAATCCTCTCATCAGTTCCACCTAGGTTTATCGGTCACACTAGAGTTCATCCATCCCCATTTCCTCTACATATGGTATTCCAAATTGGTGGTATTCTACCCCTTATTATTAAATTAAATAAAACTAATTATTTAATTAATTTCTATTTCCATCAATTTATTACTTACACCAAATTCTTAACATTGAC
Organism: Viscum album; assembly: GCA_963277665.1. Taxonomy (NCBI): domain Eukaryota; kingdom Viridiplantae; phylum Streptophyta; class Magnoliopsida; order Santalales; family Viscaceae; genus Viscum; species Viscum album. The sequence continues at coordinate 2,012,044,836 of OY728160.1, forward strand.
CAACCTTATGTCATGCCCAGTGTAAAACCTATATTCCAAAAACAAATGGGGTCTCTAATAAAACATTATATGTTTTGTTTGTATTTTATTCCAATATTTATATAAAAAATTATTCCAATTATAAAATATATTTATTATTTTTAATATCACCCCGACATGGATCTTCAGGTCTCAGAATTCTACACTGTCTCCATAACCTAACACAAAAATATTCATATAAATATTCCAAATTCATACACGGTAAAAAAGTGTCATTACAATTTTCACCCAAAATGATGAAATATTTTTGTAATTATTTCATGGGTCACCTTAATTGGTATTAGATTTAATTGAATTTATTTTTTTAGATTAGGTTGTTATGAATTTGTGGATAGATCAAACGGAAACCTATGATGAACTGAATGTGATATATGATGAACCTAAAAGTGTTATATATTGATAAGAAGGTTTTATAAATTAAGAAATATTAGGATTTATTTCCAGGATTATATGATTTCTCACTTTGATTAATATATCTTGATTTTTACACTATGTATTTTTGTTTTAGTAAATGTCTGTAAACAAAAGAAATTTTTTTAACAATGCATATGGAAGACAATGAATCCCTCTTTATCAAATGAATGACATGTGTGTTGGAATGAAAAATATTATTGATATTATCACACAACTGTCTCATGCCACGAATCCTATTGAGATTCAAAATTTGGAATGGAGGAAGCAACACACCATTGGGTCTTTCAGGAAGAAACATACACCATATTTTAGTGGGTCCTATAATCTATAAGTATTAAGGAAATGGATCAATAACATGGAAAAGATATTTTATATTCTCCTATTCTCTGAGTATGAAAAATTTGATCATGATATGTATCATTTATAAAGAAATTCAGACCAATGGTGGAATTATATTAAGAATAAAAGGAAATTGATATAAATCAACTCCATGGAATGTGATGAAATTAAGAGGATACTTTTTAGTAACTACATTCCTAAATATCATCATAAGAAAAGGGAATGTGATTTCCCTTATCTTAAGAATAAGTGTGATGAAGTTTTTTAAACATATGAGGAAAATTTTACTTAACATGTGAGGTACGCTTGTAGTGTTATCATCAACCCTAAAACCATTATTCATTGCTTCTTCAGTGGTTTAAAACCATGTCTCTAAAAGTAATTTTTGATTAGAGAATTTAGTAGATATGAATAAAATGTTCAATGTGATATTAAATAAGAAATTTGGAATATATATTCCCATCATTATCATGGTTATGATAATAAGAGAAAGATGGAGTTTCTAGAGATTTCTAATAATAAAACCCAGGGATGAAAGAAAATGAATCTACTTTTATGCTAGAGCTGTGGAAAAAATCATAGAGTTAATTTTTCTTAGGGGATCAGTAAATGATTCATGTTTTTAAATGAAGGCCATCAATAAATTGAATACCAAGTAGATATAACAAGGCATGCTACTGAGATTAATTAAGGGAGAGAATAACAAATGTACCACACAAACTCTGCTACTACAAATTTAAAGAGAAGTGGCATTATAACAACCAGTGCAAGAATCCAAGGGTTAATGATGAAAATTAGCCTCAATAGCCCCTTAAACAAAGAGACAAAGGGAAATCTCATATGATCAAAACTACCGAATTGGGTCATGACAATGAATTGATGAACAATAAAATTATCATCCACTCTCAGATTGAAAATGTATTATATTTATGTTTCTTCCCACTCTATTTTATTCGAATAATTTATCGGGTATCACATCACCATCTCAATGATTATATGTTAATCATTAGTGAAAACTCTTAATAGTATGATGATTGTATTCCAATCCTATAGATCCTCTCTAATATAAATTTGTGGGGATGTACTTCCTACATATCTTATGATTCTCTCTCTATCTGAATTTTATGTGATTTTGGGAATGGATTGGATTAATTTATATTGATATTATATCAATTTTTGATTATGGGAAGTAAAATTTCATATTCTGACGGAACTAGTGATTTGTTTTTGGAATAAGGATGAATATGAACTTAAAATGGAAACTAATTCCCTTATAGGGAAATTACTAACTTTTCATGAGGGTTATTTATCTCTAATGGTTTTGGAGAATTTAATGATCTATGATATTTTTATTGTATGGTAATATGCAGATGTATTTCTTAATGGGTTTCCTATTCTTCCCTGAATAATGAAGTTAATTTTTCAATAAATCTCATACCAAATGCTTCACATATTGAAAGGAATCCTTGTATTATAGTCCCAATTGAGTTGTAGGAATTTAATAACAATGTCAATGGGAATATTTATTTTTTATTAATTTAGCTAAGGGTTTCATCAGTGGGTGAACATATTTTTTTATTAAAAAATGATTTGTTAATGAATCTTTTTTTGAAAATTTATAACATAAAAAGATTAATATCATGAAAAATTATCCTCTAACCCATATTGAAGATTTTTCTTGAAAATTATAAAGAGATCAATAATTTTTAATCATTAAACTCTGAAATGAATATCATTAGTTGAGGTTAGAAAAGGAGTACATATTAAAGATATAATTCTATAATAGGTATGGATAATAAGAATTTATTGTAACTGCATTTGGACTTACCAATTCCCCAACTGGTAACATGGATCTAATTAATCAAGTATTTGGATATTACCATCATCATTTTGTGGTAGTTTTTGTAGATGATATTATTATATATTCTAAGAAAAAAGATCATAAGAAAATCATTTGATGATTATTTTGAAGACCTTGAAGAAGGAGAAGATGTATGGTAAATTTAGAAAATTTTAAATCTAGTTAAAATAAATATCATTCTTGGGTTACATAATTAAAATTTAGGTAAGATTAGTGGATAACTCAAAGATGCATGTTACTAAACTTTGTTCCAAAACAACCATGGGGATATAAATCCATAGTTTTATTGGGATTCGTAGATACCATTGAATAGTTGTTATAAATTTATCAGGGCTATTGATTTGACTATGTAGACATGAAAGGGAGCCAAGTTCATATGGACTAATTATTGTGATGCGATTTTTAACGAACTAATGTGAATATAAGATAGTGAAACTATTATCACACTACCCTATAGTAGATATTGGTTTGTGATATAATGTGATCTTTAAAATAAGGGAATGTGATGTGGTTTCATGTAGAATGAGATGATAGTATATTAGGCCTCTTTTTAAATGAAGGATTTTGGAAAAAATTAATGATCTCATGATTTAGAAATGGAAACTATAATTTTTTCTATCGCAATATGGATAAAATATCATTATGGGGAAATGTGTGGCATATACAGTAGTAAAAAAATCTTGAGGTTTATATTTAATCAAAAAAATTTAATATTCTTTAATGTAGATTTTTGGAATTGATTTGAAATTTTAATATTCTCCAATATTTATCTTTATAACTTCATACCATCCTTAGAACTATGGCCTTTCAAAGAAGAATATTCAAATCCTAGAAGATATGTAGAGTGTTTCTCTATGTATTTCAAAGTATATTGGGATTAACAGTTTTCTCTAGCCTATTTTTCTTAAAATAATATATTTCACATAATTATTTACTTCAAAATAATGGCAATTTGGACCCATTTCCTCCAAGAAATCATCTCAATCATATGCTAATAGAAAATTATTTAAATTATGATAAATACCCCACTATATTATTCCCTATAGACTATCTAAAAATTCAATTATATCAATCATGAAACCATTTAATCATTAACTATATCTATTGGATACATGTTTTCATCCTTATAATTTCTCAGTCACAAACTTAGTTATCAATAAACTGTTATCCATAAGAGTTATTCTTTAGAGTACATCAAACACTGAAATAGTTTTAAGGTCTCTATTATGACTCACTATTACAAAAGTCCTTTAAGAGTGATAAAAATGGCCTTTATGAGTAGTAGAGAAGGGTTGACTACCATTGCACCGTTAAAATCCCTAGGGTGTTCTCAACGTTAAAAAGTAATGATAAAGGGAATGTTTATTAGTGGTAGAAAAACACTAATAAGAGAACACATTATTAGTTATTTTAGAAGATCTGATAAAAGACCCTGTTTATCTGTGCTTATAGAATCCCTAATAAAGGTACGCATTTATCAATGCTTCTAGAATTTTTGATGAAGGACCTCATTTATCAGCGCTTCAAAAAGAACTTCTAAAGTGTTCCTTTTTCATATCTAAATAAAGGAAGTAATAAATAGGGTCTTTTATCAGCACTTATACAAGATCTTGTAAAGGATGACTTTAACAATGCTTAATAAAATCATAGATAAATATATCCTTTATAAATTCTTTTATAATTAGTGATAGAGGTTCATTCTACAATGTGTTGTAATAGCACACTATAGCACCAATAACAGGGTATACCGTAGTGTCCTATAATAGCATGTTATAACACAAAAAATAACACCAGAAATGAGACAAATCAGATAAAAATACAAAATTTAAATGAAATTAATTTTACAACACAAATACATGAAAAAATACTGTTATATAATACAAGAACACACATATATAAAAGAAAAATCCACCCATTCTCGAGAAAAATAATGAACCTATATAAGAAAAAAATTCTCATATTAGTAATAATATAAAGAAATAAATTAATCATAAAGTGTTAATTTTAAACAAAACATTGATTAATACAAGGAACATTTGATATCTGATAGAGTTTTAATTGATTTTTTCACGTAACACCCTTTATTATTCATCTTCAAGTATTTTCATAGTGAAAATTAAAAAAGTAATCATATGATAAAAATGAAAATGTTAATAATTAAGTAATATAAGATAGAATGATGGAAAAAAAATTCTTGAATAATTTTATTATTTTTGGAAATGTGATGTGTGTTTTCATATAGAATGGCACTTATATAGTGAAAACAAATACATAGAGTCATTCTAGTCACACCATATGTCAGATTGAGGTGTGAATGATTCCTACACGGACCGAATGAATTATGTATTGTTTTTCTTAAATATAAAAAAATCCAAAATCATTTTATTAGTTTCGAGTATGTCACTCATGTAGGAAAATATTTTTCTTCTGGTATGGTCATTATTTATTATTATGTGCAAACTATATAAGAAATACGAAAAAATAGATATTTTAATGTTATACTATTTTAAATAAAAAAATCCTGTTATTTCATTTTTATATATAGTTCCCATACTTCTTTTCAGTTTTCATCCACTATTTTACCCTCCTAATTTTCCTGAGCCCCCTTCCATAGCACATATCATTGGATAGAAGTGTTTTAATATTTTTATTCATTAATACTCATATATAAAAAGGATCATATGTTGTTTAATATTACATAAACGTTTTTTATTTATTTTATATACATACCAATTTCTTCTTCTAGTGAAGCTTACCCCATAATTGCTTTGTGATAGAGGTACATTAGTTTTGATGCACGTTCTTTATTTTCAACACTATTTTTCTATTTGATAAATTTTGAACTTTATATCAAATTGAATAAAATAAATAATTTCAAATAATATATTATCGACTGCAATGCACTTCAAATGATTTCTCATTCCCATGACTGATGAATTTAGTCCATGTTTCCAACATTATAATATGTGCATTACTAACTAGGGGTGGGGATTTATTTTCCCCTCAACATAACTAAGATGTATCATGGTAATAAGATTCAATAATCATTAATTGGATTTTCCAATAGCAATGAAGGCAAATTTATTATGGAAATATTATAAAATAAATGAACTCTAACTGGATTAATAAAAATTAAATCGACATTTCATTATATATTTTTTAGGTAAAATATAGAAAGTGTATCATAACATTAGTATTATATATTTCCAAAGGATTTTATTCATTACTAGTTGGTTTTGGAACTATGAATCATTATAAATTGACACATTCATCCTCATTGTGACCCTAATATAATTAATGATCATTGACTTGTTGGGGTCAACAAGTCTTCCTCATTGATTCGAACCAACCTCAACTTTTATAACCTTATATATTGCCTTGATAATTTTATTCAACACAATGATGTTGTGTAATTGTTTTTTTCATCAAAATTCTTTCTATCCCCTAATAATTCTGTTGCTTCAGAATCAACAATCTATTATTCCTCGATATTAGTAACATAATATTGTGAAGAAGACATTATCTGTATGAGTAGTCAAACATTTAGTGTTTCTTGAATAAAAATCACAGAAACACATACAAAGGATTTGAGAAGGGTCATCTGCATGCTCTATTGAAAACATGTTCAACTATTTAATTCCATATTCATGTTTTTTTCAAATTATTAACGTTCATCTATTTTGATGGAAATGGGTAATTGAATATAAGAAATGAATTACTCCACTATGGTAGGTTTTATCCTTATAATTCATCTAGAGGATAAATTAATGGAAAACTATCATACACATTAGATTCTTTTCCCAAATAGTTATTATTTCATATGGTTTCTTTAGAATCATCCTCCATATCTTCTAAACAAGCATATATTATTCTCGTACTACTCTAAGTAGCAGTCTTCCCATACTAAGTACTGATGATCATTTCTGATGAATAATTCCCAAATTAAAGAAACCTAGAAAATTTGGTTATGAGATTCATGAAAAAAATGAAATAATAACTGTGTGGGAGATGAATATGGTCATGATGATAATTGTCTCCTTAAAAAATTTTATATTATTACGTCTTAATTTATAAATTCAAATCTATTCTGAAAATTATAAAAGGAAAAGGAAAATACCATGAAAACATACACTCATTCCTACTATGCTTCAATGACTCTAATCTAAGTTATTAGTCCATTAACCTCACCCACACCTCAAATATGAGAGCTCTATGTTAAATAATGTTCATGTGTATGGTGTGAATACAAAAACAAACATGTAAATACTAACAGGTCCCCTAAAATACCAAAAAAATAATATATTTTAATATATTTTAAAATTAGTAACACTAAAAATACACATGTATGTCATGTGATTGTGTACTAACCAAGACGTAATGATAATTAAAAGCACATACTTGATTTGAAACAAGTGAATTATACTAATCATACAATAATTTTATATGATGGTATTCCCTGAAATTAAAACCATTTCACTAATTAAAGGATATCATTTTAATCATATGAGGAGAAAAAATTATTTATCTTCCTATAGAAATAACCACATCATAGGTACAACATGTTTCGACCTCAGAGACCAAGCAACCAATTCTGTTACTCATGGATAACCATCACATGTACTTCTTTCATCTCAATCATGAAATGGTTATAAAATATCCATTTTTCTTAGGAGGTGAATTTGAAATACTGGGACATCATAAAAAAATTGGTTCCCATAAGAAACAACCACACAATAGGTTCTCTAATAACTTAGTTAAACCTATCTTCTGAAAAAACATAATGAAGAACAAGTAACAACAAAAATTTTACATCACCCTAATCCTAGACCTCGATGAATCACTAACATGTCAATATTAACTCATATTTTAGCAAACCATTCCTATCCATCAGATAATACCCATTATGTTATAATATACAATACTCAATAATAATTTATCTTATGAATTGATTATATTTTCCAATGAACACTCATTAGATAATCTCATAGTCCGCTTCCCCTAATAAATCCATCAAACACCTCAAAGATAAATAAAAAGTAATCTATATGATCAACTAATACATCCCACCCTTTATAGGTTATCCCATTAAGTATTAATGGACCATACACAATTTTATACCATATATCTAATAACTACTAAGGTGATCATATAATCCCTCATAGAACATAACTACCCTTATAAAAATATTCATATATAAATTCATACTTCATTATAACCTTATGTGCTACATCCATTAGGTATGATTACCCGTATGGCCCTCTTAACACATCATTACTGAATTATTTTTTTTCATGAAATTGGGTGCGGTGACATGTAAACCATATAAGTTGGTGATCATTGGTCTCTTCTGAATTTCCACTACTATAATATCAAAAATAATTTCATACATGGATCTCTAATTTTTACCTTTTTTGTGTTTAAACATGTCAACCAAATATATAAAAACACATCATTTTTTGGAAGATTATGTTTTGAAATTTCATAAAAATACTTCACCCTTTCCTCATATTAATCTCTTTTTTAAAGTGTTTCAATAAAAATAGGATTCATTATTTCTGATAAAAACTTCCAAGTACTAAATATAATGTTTTTAAAAAATTAAATTAAAAATTTACATTTTAAATAAAAATATAGTCAAAGAATAGAATATTATTTCACAAATAAAATAATGTAAACATATTTAAAAAAATCTATTACCTTAGACTTATTCAATTATATTACATTAAAAAAAATCCAAAATAATTATTAAATAAATCATAACATTTATTTTAAAAGGCTTACCAAAAATGTAAGTCAAATTTTATTTTTTTCATTATATAATTTGGTAATTATAATTTTTAAAATATATAAATAAATATTAATTCTAAAATAAGATTAGGAATAATATATTAATGATGAAAATAATATCGATATTAATAAAGATCCAAAAGAAGGAATATGATATAAAATGAATTATAAACATACATACCCTATATAGATATTTCACAATACACTCAATAAAAAAATTCATAGTATTTTCATTTAAATATACATTATTAATACTCCATATTCATATTCCATAATCTAGTATACATTCCAAAAAACTGTTAAAAATACAAGAAAACAAAATTGATTAATCATCAAACCAATAATTTGGAAAAATAACAAACCTCAAAACATATAAAAATATTTATAAGTCTATTAAACACAATTTAAATACTGTGAAAAATAATTAGATGACATACAAGACGCCCATTCAAAAAAAAATTCAAATATAACTGTGGTTATATAATCATTCAAGAAAATTAAACATACCTTAATTTTTCTAACACTCATTAGATAATATTTTAGTCAAATATAGCACCTACTAAACATACCATAGTCCCCAATTTATTATTAAATAATAGTGATTTATAACTCCTATTTATTAAATATTCATTCAAGAAAACCATGAGATAGAAACAAAAATTTATCAAATAAAACAGACCTCAGACTTTTGAAACAATTCTTCCTATGATTAAAAACCATGGAGAACAATAAAAGATATTTAGTGGTAGAGGACAAAGAAAAGTGGGAAGTTAAATATTATAGTGTTGATAGTTATAGTGCTTGTGCTAAGAATGCCAAGATCTATGACTGATGGTTGTGATAAGAATGGAAAAAATGTGGAGTAATGAGAGATACCAATCATGACTAGAGTTAAAGGAGAAGAGAAGTAGGGTTATTCATGGTCTAAATCACTACAATAACACCAAGTGTGCAACCCAAACAAGAAATAAACGAGTGAGGGGAAAGAGAAAATTACATACCTTGGATTTTATCCATGATTCATCAGAGAGAACAAAGGGAAGGAGTTCGTACAACATGTAGATTTATGCCAATGTTTTAGAATCATGACTGAATTAGTCATAGTTGGGGTTCTTCTAAATAGATTTAGGACTTTATTAGAACTTCCTAAAAAACACTCATAAATATACCATTTATCATCACTAAATTAATAAGAGATGACAATTTTGGAGCTTAATTAGTGAAAACAGTGTTGATAAAACGCATCCTTATTAGCGCTAAAGGTTTCATGCTGATAAATATTCCTTTTATCAAGGCTTCTTTGTCATTGATAAAGCCCCATATTTATTAACACTGTACTGGAAATGATAAAAGTTATCATTATGAATGTTAAAACATTAGCACTAACAAAGAATGTATAATTATAAACTTATTGATATCTTTATATATATTTATATAATTATATATATATAATAAATATATAAAAACATAAATATAAACATATTGACAATAAATTTTTTTTAAATATATTTATTATAAATCTATATTTACTGAAATATATAATTATTTATTTATAAATATATAAATACGTTAATATAATATTTATATATTTACATAATTATATATATACATATAATAAATAGAAATAAAAATAAATATAAATAGAGTAAATATATTCATTATTTAAATAAATTTATTATATTTTATAATTGTTTTAGTATATATAATTATTTATTTATAATTATATAAATACTTTAAAAAATAATATTTATTTATTTATAATATAAATTTATATTTGTAAATATAGTAAATATAAATAAATTTATAAATTAACTAATATATAAATATCTACTTACAAATATATTTTTAACATTATTAATGAATATATAATATTAAATTAATTATTTATAAAAATGAGTGACATTGAATAATTAAAAATGAGTAAACATTAAAAATACTGAAAAATTGGGTAATTTTTATTAATTAAATATAAATTATTATAAAAATAAGGATATATATTGATGTAAATATGAATACATATTGAAAATACTAATACATAGTAAATAAATAAATATGAATAAATAATAGAAAAGGATAAAATTCAAAAAAAAATTAAAAATTAATAAATAATATGTAACTGTTATAATATTAAAATTTAATATAGAAAATCTAAAGATTTAAAACAGAATATATCAAATTTATCAATCATGTTATAATTAAATTCTAAAATTAATAATAAAATTTGAATAAATTACATTAACATTTGGTGTATGTGTTTCTATATAAGCTTTCATTAATTACATAAATATATGTGAGTGTGCAATGCATCAATTACGTATATATATCAATGTAACACACATTTGATATATGTTAAATCAAAATATAATAAAACCTTCAATTGTTTCCATTACCTGAAGTAATTAGTCATTATTTTTAACTAATATTATTTTTTAATTATTACCCATTTTCTAAAATACATATCACTTATTCAATGTAATCATAAATATTTTGTATTATATAAATCATATTTTAGAAAATATTATATCAATTGATATATATATATATATATATTTCTATATTAAATGTAATAATAAATAACTCAATAAAAACCACTAAAAATGAATAAGACATTAATATGTTTTAATTATTTCACTTTATTGATTTTCTATATTTAGATTAAATATATATTATTTATTATTATTTGTAACAAATATATATATATATATATATATTAAACAAATTAATATTTATTAACAAATGTTTAATTACTAAATTTTTCATAGTTTTGTAATTTATTCATTTTTAATATTTTTTTAATTATAACTATTTATTAATTTTTAGTTTTTTTCTTTAATTATTACAATTTATTAATTTTATATATCTATATTTAATATATACTATTATTTGTGTTTATAATATATATATATATATATTAAATTTATTCATTTATATCAATAATGGTTTAATTAATAAAATGATTAATATTGTTTTATCACATTTTTTATTTTTATGTGTTTAATTATGCCATTTTAATTATTTTATATATCTATATATTTTATATATACTATTTATTAATATTTATGATTTTTATAGTTATGTTAAATTTATTCATTTTCCTCAGTAATTATTTGATTAATAATATTTTTAAAATTATTTTACATTTACTGATTTTGAAATTATATTTGTTGAAATATTTCATTTTATTTGGGAACATTATGAGTGCTAACAATTTTTTGAGAAATGATACCATAAACACTGCTAAAAATATAACACTGATAAAGGGTACCCAATATCAGTGGTAAAAATAATGCATAGATAAACAGAATCATTATCATCACTTGTTGATAGCTCCAAATAAGGCTAGCAATATCAATGTTCTGTTTTGTAGTATTGACTACATATACTAGGGAACTATTGTAAAACTTTGATTGAACTATCCTAACCAATCCTCACATATTTCTAACTGAAAATAAAAACCTCATGATGTGATACCATTCTAAGACGTCATGGTATGCCTGTATGTGAACTCCTCATGACCGGCACTAGTAGGCAAAGGACTGGTGACTAGAGCTGAGGTATTCAAATGTTCATGGGAGCACTTACCACTAAATTCAACTAGCCACCAACTAAAATAGATCATCATCTACTGTAACATGAATTAAATCAATCCAAAATATACTATAACACATGTATATATAATAACTAGTCCACATATTAGGCGAAATGATACAAATGGATCATGAGACACAATAACACATCCAGAATTGATGTATTCCCAATCAATGATTACATGAGAATAACCATTATAATAATAAACAGTCCCCTCTATATATCATATCATCTATCTATGTCAAGGACATATGATTGTCCATCAACCACATTTTTAGATCTATGTAGACACAATGAAAACAACATGCAAGTGCGCAAGTATGGGGTGAGAATAATAATACTCAATGTGGTAGTCCCATGTGGTGATCAACCCCAATAAACATCAAGTTTCTACATGAAATAATGATAGGAAAAGTGCACAGAAACTAATTTACCTTGAAATATTCATTTGATATATCGATATTCAAGCACAATTATCATCAAGCTACTCACAGCTAACATTCATCTCAGTCACCAAAAAAATGTTTCTTTAAAAAAGAACATGTATATAATCCCAAAAATTGTCATATGATTCCCTCATGAAATTAATAATATATGCACCATTCTTGATTGGTGGAGGAAATACACATCTCCTCTAATCTTTGAAGTGCTGGAAAAAAATACAAATCTCTAAAGATAACAATTGTATACATGTCCAGATAGTGCAGAAAATATAGATCTCTAGGCATGTAGCTTTATTTCATCACATAGGATGAACAATACATCTCCAAGGCTAATAATATATACATTTTACTTCTAACTCCCAATGTTATGTGTTTGATAAGAGAGAATATCTAGTGAATCATCATATACATCAATCCGAGAGCTGTGGGAGAGGAAGTCTGTCACCACTTAGGTTCACTATAATCCTTCATGATCTCTTAAAAAGGAATCTATATGAATTAACCATATATATATTTCTCATTCCAGAGATTATAGTGGAATTACATATCTCCATCTATCTCATAGTTGATATATAGTCTAACTAAACCAGAATTTGTTGGTTTGTAGAAGTAGATATATATATATATATATAAGTCAACATTATCCTCTACCCATATCAGTTAATCAAAATGGAATGGTCGCTACTATCTCACCCAATACCTGGTCAAAGGGTTGGTATAAATGGTATAACCACAATATAATTCTACCAATGATATCCTTTCATCACAGGATGCATCACATCACAAAGTAGATATATACACAAAAAAATCACCTCATCCTCGCTTAAGGATCCTCGTATCAGTCACAATAGAGTATCTATATAATAATCCAATGTTGCTATATCCTGATTTATGGATTCAAACATTCCAGGATGATATATAAGAAATGAATGTTTAATAACAATAAATTTTGTTATTGAATTATACTATTGTAAACTTAGGGATGAGGTTGATATTACATCCCACACCTTTACTTATAAACACAACATCTAATGTAACCAAATTTACCCAAATATATTTTTCAGTAATTCACATGGTTTACCTGAATCTTAATTAGAAATTTTCCACTACCTTAATTTTTCATATAGTGTTATTTCCCATCCCATCAGTGTTCTGATTGGAGATAATAATGACCTATTTTTAGTTAGGTAAACCTGAATATTTTGATAAATTCAAAACAGTTAATTCCAATTCTTGGCTTCGTTCAACCCATATGAGTTTACCCTTACATTTTTTCCATTCCATCTTGATTTTTGCCCCTTAAAGCTTATTTATTTGATAAATCAAGTGTAATTTATATTGTTTAAAATCTCTAGGTGAGTCTACCCTTCCACATCCATAAAATATATGTGTCTCTCACTGTGTATTTTTTTATGCCACCTTAAAAAAATTGATTGGTTTTTTGTGAGGTATTATAATTCATACAATATATGGATGAAGTTTTCATTAAGATTCAATGAGTGGGATCATAAAAAAACTGTTTTAGGTAATCCCAATGATTTTAAAATGTATTATATTAATTTAAATACTTTTTAGATGACAAGGTCATGCCAACATGGCATAATAGACCAAAAATAAAATTATATTTTTTTGTGATATTAATTGAGAAATAATTATGATTATTAGGACTATGAGGGGTTTCCTTATGGTTGAATTTTGATTTAATGGAATTCCAAGGACAAGAAATCAAGTTATAGTATTTTAACCTTATTATTAGAAACCAATAGGGGATTATTTGATGTATATATTTTCATTGTAGATTTTGGTAGGTGAATTTATCCACCTTGAAATAGGATATGTGCATGGATAGTAGTGGTCTACTTAAGGCATGACCTAAAAAGATATTACCAGTAGGCCTTATTCCTTTTAATTCAGGTTATGGAATATTTTGGTGTGTGCCTTCATCCTCTTATATATTACTCATAATATAAATGTTATGACTTGGGTTTAGTAATGAATGTGGATTTTCCGCATATAAGATGATCATGATTATATTTAAATGGGATTTGGATAATATTCCAACATTAAAGTAAATTTATTATATCATGTTGTTGAGATGATTGTTATACCATTTTGTGTATTTTTCTATTAATGTGGGTTGATATACACGTATTGATATTGATGGATTTCGTTGGTATACAATTCAAATACGTGATATAATTCTTATGATGACGGATACCACTTACCACACCCAACTCTAATCATATATAAGAAGGGGTTTATTTAATACATGGAAATTAAATTACAATACATTTTATTCCTATGATCAAGGTTCAATAGTACGCAAGAGACTATAAACATAATCATAAAATTATAACAAAACATATATTATATCATTTGAGTTCAAATAATTATTCCTTGATGTTTTTTATAGTGATGATCACACATTGTATTCAACTTTATTAACATGGTAAATCCGAATGAGAATTAAATGGTGAGATCAATTACCTAATAAGGGATTCTGTACATTAGAAGCTAACAGAGAATAATAGTTACATAAGAAATATAGTAGGATTAGATAAACAAATGATTCCATATAAATGGATACATAGGCATAATATAATCTGGAGAGGAAGAAAGAGAATAATAGTCATATAAATAAAATTAAATGGTCTCATGATAATGGAAATTATGATATTTTTTAATGTAAGTCGTCATAAAGATATCGTCGAGTCCTTATTCCAAGTCATAATTTATAATGGTTAAAAAACACCCATTACCATATCTAAGTTTTCTCATGAGACCTACCAGTTGACAGAGGGAATATATAATTATGGATATCAACCATCACATACAATTCAAATGTATTACACCATATTATAAAAGTAAATAGGAAATAAATTGAATCATATTCAAGAATAAAAAACATAAAATTATAGAAAATTCTTTCTCAATAAATATTATCTTATAAAAATTTTATATATTGTAAAAATCATATAATAATGTCAATATATTTTCCTAATTAATAGATTAATAATGATATCATGGTGAATTTCATTGAAATTTATTATTGATATTTTATGTTTCATAGTTTTTTAACAAGTACCCTTGTCAAATTAAGAATATGGAATTGAAGTTATCAGGTACTAATAAATATTAAGATTATCAATTTTTTATGTCAATCAAGTACATGTACTTAAATGGTTTATGAACAAATAAATTTTTAAAAATATCATATAAAGAGTTTATATATAATAACTCATATTTGATATAAATTATGAACATAAAATTTTCCAAACAAAAAACATCTCGGCTGGCATATATTGATTGATTTGGTTGTATTGTTCCAAGAAATGAGTTTAATGCACTTGGGACTAGATAGAGCTCCAATAGATAAATCAAAACCACAATTGAATATAAAAATACTACCTATTAGAAATGATATATCCATAATACCATAAATATATGACATTCATAAATATTTTTTACCAAAGGGCAATATAGTGTGTTATGCCTCTTGGGATAATTTCAGCATTACAATGGCTTATGAATGATGTATAATGTGACTGAAATGGGGTATAAAATGTATAGTATATCTCAAAAATAAAAATTAGATTAATATTATAAAAGCATTGGAGTATTAAATTAGAAATTGAAAATGATATATTAATTTAAATTTAAATAGGATTTGAAATGATAAGGAAAAAAGACCCTTTTGACTATTTGGGTTTTTATCCTAAAGATAAACTTTATAACCAAAAAACAATTTTAGATTAAAGGGAGATCTGTAGGAGATACTTTTTAGAGGAATATCATTATTTTAATTAAAATTTATCTTGTTAGAAATGAGAATAACGGGTGGATATTTATTATTGTGATGAGTGGAATTTCATGGAATAAAGCGTGTAATATTTTATTTTTCCATTATTTTAAGTTCTTCAATACTCTCTTCAATGACCCATTACCTCCCTTAATTTAACACTATATTTTTCTTCCAAAATTCAAAAAAGGAAACTAAATGTTAGAATTTTATTCATTCATTGAAATATATATATATATATGATGTCATATTTATAAATTTCATCAAATTTCACCATTTTTAGCATATTTAAATATTTTTTTAAGAAATTTAAAAATTTAACCCCATGGATAATTTTCGAAAATCATAATTGATAATTGTAAATCTGTTGTATCATATTTATACGATAAATAATGTACATTTAAACTTTTATATATGGGTTACACTTTTGATAAAAAAAATTGTATTGAAATAAACACCATTTCATTTCTAAAAGAATTTACATATTTATAATACTTAACCCATATATACAAAATCCCATATGACACAAAAATAATCTTGTAGGGAAAGGTGTATAAGGGTGAAATGTTCATGAAATGGTTTGTAAAAAATTAATCTAGATGCGAATTCAACTAACTGCACCATCACCCAAAGACAATTCCTCTTGAGTATCTAGTGTTGATGTACTACTCGGAAATGGTGAGGGTGAACCCCAATGTTTCTACATCCCTCACAAGCTATGATAAAGGGACTTTATATGGTATTTTCCTACTAGATGTTCCATTGTTTCTCCCTTCCTCATTAATTTTCTCTCATCATTTTCCTTAATATATACTAATTGCAATAATCATTTTATAAAGTCTATATCACTAATGGACATAATGATCATTGATTATAATTCCTAATGATCATAATGTCCAATGCTCAAAATGAAAAAAATTAATATAATAATAATATTTATTTCCTTTAAATTACTTCAAACTAGTCCCCTAAATAATATAATCTAATTTATAGTTCTTTCAATATGTCGATTCCATGGCTAGTATTATTTTTATTTAAAATTCTTCTTATTATGGTTATGATGTTCATTTGAGAATATATTCTATGATATATATAAATTAAACTTGATTTTTTTTCATTTTTCCATTATTAGATATAGTGAACTTGATATATGTTTATATTTTATATATAGTAACCATTTATAGAGAAATATATACTTATTTATTATTATAATTTCTTGAGAATTTAATTCTACCAATTATAATAATTTCATTTTTAAAATTTTAAGGAAACTCATTAAAAATTGTTGAGAATCCATTATAATTACATCATCAGGTTCCCTTGTATCTTACTATTGTAGGTGATTCCCTTAAAGAACCTTCACTAGTTAGGTTTTTTAATTTCATAGAACTTTCTCTCTCAAATCAAGAATTTGAATCCGATAATTATTATATAACAAATATGGATCGAACTAAAATTTATCCACACTAAGTACATGTGTGGGGTCTGGAATATACTTTATTATAAGTGATATATGAAAATTAAATGAAATTGGTAAATGTTTGGTCTTATGGAGAAATTATATTCTATTGATCCTATCTGCTCCAATATTTTAAATGGACCAATGTGTATTGGAATCAGCATCAATTTCATTCAAAATATCATGTCATTTTTTTAGATATATTTTGGAATACATAGTCCCCTACTTGTAATTAAACATCAATTAATTATTTATTAACACTACTTTTCTATCTAATTTGAGCTGGGTCATATGACTTTGAATAGATCTTAACTTCTCTCATAAATCATTTTCATGTTCTGGGCCTAATAAATTACATTCTCAAACATTATCCCAACATGTCAGAGATTAAAATGCCTATTCAAACAAGGATTTATATGGTTCCATTTTTATATTGGAGTGGTAAGTATTATTGAATGAAAACCACTCTAGAGGTAAATACTGATCAAAATATCCATGAAATTCTAGATATCATGAACATAGAATATCCTAAAATATTTGGAAAGTCCTTTTAAAATGTATGTCCATTTGAGGGTGATAGTATATGCTAAGTTTTAGCTCTTTATTTAACACCTTTTAGATATTCCCCTAAAATTTTAATGTGAATTTGCAGTCACAATAAAAAAACTATCGATATGGTAGTTCCATGATGTCTCACACCTTTATTCATATTCAAACTAACAAGATGATTCAGAGGAAGATATTCTTGATTTTCAAGGAAGAAGAATAAAGTTTTAACGTAATCTACAATGAATCATTTTGAATTATACACGTTGGATTATTAGGATTCCAATTGATGAAATCCATAGTAATATTATTACATTTCAACTATAGTATTGAAAAATGATGCATAACAGTTTTGGGAAGTTGTGTTTCAGCCTTAACTTGTAGTATACTAAGCATCATTAAGTATAATTTATAATCTATCA
Source organism: Viscum album (assembly GCA_963277665.1). NCBI lineage: Eukaryota > Viridiplantae > Streptophyta > Magnoliopsida > Santalales > Viscaceae > Viscum > Viscum album. Next base: position 2,012,063,533 of record OY728160.1, read on the forward strand.
CTTAATATTTCCAATTTGAAAAATTCTAAAATATCAAAGGATGCATATATAATTTTGAGATATGATCCTCATCCAACATATCTCCCTTTACTTATGGTATTAATCTAACAAATAATCTCCAACCAAACTATAAAACTCCTTCATCACTATTGTAAAACAATGGAAATTTCCCATTCCTCACATCTTCTTCCTTCTTTTGTAGGGACTATTCATAACTCAAATTTTCATGACCGCACCTCCCCCCCCAAAGGTAACCCTCTTAGGGATTTAGAGAAATAAGGTACATAATGACCCCCCAAAACCCCCTATAAAAGTCCCTAGGTTAGCGACTAACACTGAGGGTACACAATCCACGCATATGGGAATCATTTACCTTTATAAATTTTATAAATAATAGATAAGATGAGAAACTATAATCAACACCATATCCTATAAAAAATAGGATCCATATAATAAAATTTTACAATTAATATCATGTCGTAAAAAATAAATCTCCAAATTATAAATCCAAAACCACTCCCAAATAGTATCTCCAACTAGATACTCCACATAGAAGCTATCAGGATCCATCTAAGTCACTAAAACCCACCAAATAACCACATATTTATTTATATGGTTTTTCAAAACATGTATAATCAGAAGGTTCATTATCAAGACCTCTCATGTAAATGTGAAAAAACCTACCAATGGTCCATGGAGAAAAGAGTTGAAACAACATGCACCAATTTGATCAACTACCAATTAACAACATCCTAAAGGATTACACAACATGAATCACACCCATGTATAATTAAATAATATTAGAATAATATAATTATGGGTTCCATGTAATCACTTCGCCACCAATTTGTTCTTTCATGCACTAACATCAAATGTATTTTCCTCCCTTCCCGTCCATATATGTCTCATATCTAGCTGAGTTTGATTTGGGTGGGACCGAAAAACTTCCATTTCCAACAGCCCAAGGGGTATAACATTTTTTTACAATAGTTAATAATCACATATAACAATATCAATTTTTCCACCACATCATCATTCACATATCACATTTTTCTTAGACACTTATAACCAGTGTAGTAGGGTATCATACACCTAAAATACACCAACCCCATGACCTCCCACTTATGTGCTTTACCACCTCTACATATACAATACCATACCACCACAAGAACTCATCGCCAATTGTACCATTACCACTATAAGGTCTCACCACTAGTTGTTCCACCACCATGTACTACTCTAGAATGGAGAGTCATGAATAGTGGTTATTCAACCATTCTCCCTTTCCAACCTATATGTTGGTGAAAAAATTCAGATACCAAAACCATTATGCATTAGTAATTATATATCACTGTAAAAAGGTTCATAAGTAAATCACAAGAACAAACATTTATAATAATCACATGCAATACCTTCTTAAGGTTTCATACCAAGAAACTCTACCATGATTCACTATCTCTGTAACTAAAAACCCACTAAATAACTATTTGAACACATGAACCATCACTACCACAAACCATACCTCCAATTATCCTTATATACCATACAAAACAACAGTAATACCATTCATAAATTTTCATTAAACCATGAAATATAGATCAAGTCTAGATTTCCATTTACCGGACAAATTATGTTCCTTAAGCCATTCACTTCCCATATTTATTTTTATACATTATTCATTCATTATATTATTTATAGTCATTTCCTTTAATCACTCATATTCAGTCTCATACCATGATTATTTCTGGTCTTATCCTTACTAGACCTGTTCTATACTATTAGGCATTTAGAACAACATAACATCTATTCATAGAACCTTCTCACCACACATCAATATCATTCCATAAACCACAGTCAAACCTCTATATTAAAGGATAATAAAAATATCTATTTAAAAATTAATCAATTTATTAATACATTTCCTATTATTAATTTTCTAGCCACTCTAAAAAGTTATACTCGTTATTTACATCACATTCATTTCCTTCTATACCACCAGAAATCATCATACCCACTTCCACAAAACATAACCAAAATTATGAATTTTACAGCCTATTAGACATGCCAACCATGAAACCACAACCATTCCTAAATTCCCAACCATAATAATCACTACCATTACAATATCCTTATAGAACATAATCAAATATCACAGCAAAAAATAATCCTCAATAGAGAACAATTATATTTATTGGAATATAATATCTAGTTCCAATATTAACCATATTTCACATATATATTATTTAAAATAACCATTTGATTACTAATTTTAATTAATAATTAATAATTAAAAGGTATCCCTTAAAAAACAATAATAACTCATGTACTTTGTGTAAAAAATCTAAAACATTTGAGGGCCTCACATAGGCAAGAAAAAAACACAAACAACCTAATTTCATTAACATCATTAAATTATCTAGGTTGTATGCCAATTTATTCTACTAAACTTTTCCATAAAATTATAAAATTATATCCCAAATAATTATTAATTATTTTTTAGGTAAGATTAATAACACAAATATACTCACATAAAATAACCCAAAATCATATAGAAAATTATACCCAGCATCTCCTCGTATTAATCCTCATCACTCTTGTGAATTTTTCATTTTATGTTAATTCAAGCTAGTTATTTATGAAAGAACACGTATTATAAACTCAAATTTCCCCAAACAAATAGAGATAACTACAAATCCCTAGCCTAAATGGATACTTCCATGAACGTTTTAGTAAATAGTGGATATAGGGAATGTGATAATCAAGATCGTATAGGCTTATAATCGCAAGAAAGAAAACACATAAAACACTAAAGGCACTATATACTTTGATACAAGGAATTGATGCATCTAAAATAAGGATAAATGAAGTATAAAAAAAATAGAAGAAATATGGTTTTTGAATAATAGATATGATTTATCTACAAATTTTTCCCTAAATCTTGTCAAACTCCCAATTTAATTCCCTTCATATTCAGCATTAATTTTTTAATCCCTCATTTGACCAAATATAATCCTCCAAAATTTTTGGAATGATTTTATTGAGTCAAACTGCACTTTAAAACAATTATTTGAAGTTAATGTTTTCCTTAAAATTGTAAAAAAGATTACAGATTCAAAATAGTGACCAAAATTTGGAAAATTTGGAAATAACAGGCTACTCCTAAGAAGAATAGGATCTTGGCCTAAAGATATCATTAAATTACCTCTAAGAAATACTAAAATTTTATTCCCATACATGAAACATATGCGTTGTGTAATGTTAAAAATTTTACCTTTACATAATCTCCAGAAAATTGGGATAAATTTATGTGAGCATCAGAAATCTCATTGTACCATTATTTTACCTAAAACACACCTTCATACAAGACCATCTATGATCATTTAGCTCTTCGTATCTCATACTCAACCTTATATATTGATTTATAATTAATATAACCTTATATAGATATAATAAAATTGGTTCAGCTTCACATATAGATTGGATACAACGTAATAGAAAACTAAAAATATCATATTATTAAATAAATTTTTAATGATTTTAAATAACATTAAGACTTATAAAACCATTTAAAAAAACTTATAACATAAAAATGAGGATAATTCAAAACATAAATAACTTTGTTTATCAAATTGAATAATATAATATTTTATTTTAAACTATATTGTATTTCAAAAATTTATAATTATGTTATAAAATTGAAAAATCATATTTGAAAAATACTTATACTAATAAATTTTTCTAAAACTACTGGGATCATAGAAAAAATACCCCATGACTTCCTAATACATGAGAGTGACAATGGAAAGAGATCTGAAAAAATATACTCCCATACATTAGATTACTCTTAAAAAATTATCATTCTTTAGAATTAAAATCAATCTTCAAAATAAAAGGGGAGGGTTTATAAAAAACAAATCCAAAAAATACCTCAACAAAACTCGCCATATTCAGAAAACAATCATCAAAATGAGACCAAACTCCTAGGTTGATGCCTCTCAAATAAGGATAGTGCTATCAAGAGACAAGTTATAATATAATTTTAACAACTAAAGTATTTCACACCAAGATAAATAATTTCAAAATTAAAATTAAACCACCATAACATGGCCACACAAGAAACCATAACCACCCAAACAACAATGCATATAGGTTACCCTTTTCCATTTTTTATTTAAATAATTTATGGTCACTTATAATATCATCACCAATTTTGATGTTTATTTTTTTTACTATTATTATATTTAATTTATTGGACTTTTATGTAATGTGATTTCATCAATCTAATCATAGTAAAAATATAACACATCACCAGGGAACATCCTTTAAACAAATCACACTGGTGTATTTTTAAAAAGATGAAATAAAACATCCATGAATAAAATTTATTTTGGAAACACTTCATGATAGAAGACAATTACTATGACCATTTATGAATCAAGAAAACAAATTTCAACAAAAAATCTTCCTATCAAGAAAATACTTATATAAATAGTACATTATATCCCATTATTAATTTATCTAAATTCATTTTAAAGAAATCAAAATATTCGACACTGCAAAATTTTTACTTTGGCATGATCTAAAATAAAAATATTTATATGCATTGTCCTAATGTTTCATTCCTGAAATCATTAAATTAATCATTAATTAAATTTATTAATACCAAATAGACATGATTATATGCTTCCTTTAAAGTAATATGTTTCCATATCCTCACTTTAGTATGAAATTACTCACATAAAATATTATTGGAAACAATTAATTCCAATGTCCTAAAAAATCACAGAAATGATCTTTACCTATACAAAACATTAGTCATACTTCTAATGAAAAAGTGGTTAAAATTTCTGAAATAATTCAAATTTTCAATGGTTTAACACTATGCAGGATTTCCTTCGTTTAGAAACCATGTAAATAACAATAATTACTTTAAATACTTGACACGTGTATATAATACATCAAAAGAGGAATGTAACACATGCAATAAAAACTTATAAAAGGAGAAAATATATCTAATCATGGGAAAAATATCATTTTTATATAATATAATGGAATATATTAATGTAATTATACTTTATAAATACCATGAAATTCAGAAAACATGGAGAATTAAGAATTCTTTAATTTTGAATAAGCATCTCAATAGGTTAAAAATTCAAAACTAATAATGGAGTTCAATTTAATAGAAAACTTGTTACGGGATTACTATATCAATAACAAATACATGACATTATAACAAAATCTCATAAAAGGTTCTCTTATCATGTTTTATGTTTAATGATTGTAAAATTATATCATGATATAATTTATCACTTACTTTCTATATCTAAACCTTTCATGACATATAATAAATCAAAATATAGAATCATAAATCATACTGTCACATATCATGTATAACCTGGAATGAAAAATATCTTACATAAGTAAGAATGTTTTCAAAACTATTTGTTTATACTGTTTATTCATAAAATTTAGTTCATCAATTATTAATGTAACTATTGTGTAATTAATTTATTTTTAATTAAAATGATCCAATAATGCCTTATAATTTAACTTTGTGTCATTAAAGCTAATCAATAAGAATTCATCACTCTTAACTATCCATTTAATTAAATTAATGTCACTTAAAACTTATAGTTATTTCAAATTAGTTTATCTTAACACATTAAATAACATTTCGTATTATGGAATTTTAAAATATAAATCAGGTCACATAAAAATTGCTTTCAATATCACAAAATGACCATTAATGGAAAATTTAATTAAGGGGAAAACATTATGAAATTTTTTTCATGAAAATTAAATGATGATTCTTCATTAATGAAAACAAATTAATATACTACTTGTATTATTTTTACGGAAAAATTATTTATAGAATGCTATTAGAAGTTTTTCAATCAATATGCATTAATTTTCAAATTTTAAAACATACATGGAATATTATTAAAGAGAACTAAGAATCTCATCATTTAATATCATTCATTAAATATTTTCATAACTTGTGTGAATAAATATAAAATTAATTCATTCTACTTATAGTTATTACATCACATCAATACACATTATCATATGGAAACACTCTAAACATTTTATTACATTAATTTCAAAATCCGACAATTACAATGATTTTTGAACCCTTAAATGGAACCAAAAGGCACTTATATAATTTCAATCATTGAAATCTTGTTTTAAATACTTTAAAAAAGAAAATTTGTTTAAAAAAAATAATTCATTAAAACCCTTGTATTAAAACATTATAATCATAAAAAAAACATTCCATATTTTACTTTTCAATAATTCTTCAATGTAATTTGTATAAAAATTTTAAGATTTATTTTAAATTACATGGCTAAGAGAACATTTTATAAAATACTATAAACAAGTGACAATATCACTCTTAAAATCTATATAACCATTATTAAAAGAAATATTATCACTTTTTGAGAAGTAATACATGTCTTGATTTAAATCACATCAAGAATTCATTACCAAATATTCTAACCGACTTTAATTATCATCCAATGATGGGTATTAACAATTATGTCATAAGTATATCAAATATTTATGACTAGATAATTTAAATCAACACATATATTGATTCAAAAAACATGCAGTTGAAACAATTTACTATATCAGGTTTATGGACCCCCTTTTTTTTAATATACCTGTAATTACATGTAATGAATCAAAATAGTTAATAAAATGAATTTTTTTCCATTTAATTTATATAAATTACATTAGTTATTATAGTTTTAAGTTAATATAAAAATACATTACTCATAAAATTGAAGAAACTACATAAATATAAAAACAAATACTATAAAAATATAAATTAATTGAACCCATATAGAACAATTGGAAAATTTCCTCTTTGGGTGACACTAAATCACCCTCCAAAGAATAAATATTATCATGGAAGGACAAATTCTAATGGGGGATGAGTTCCCCCAATTCCTAATCTTGAATCTATAAAATATGTTACTCAAACAATAAAATTACAATATTTGGTTGAATGAAATTTTATCATATCAGGACCTAGAATCTCATTTTCTTACTGGAATATCTATCTTAGGTCACAAAACAAGATTAAATAATATTGTTTCCATAACAACTCATGAAATACTCATAAAATATAATTGTAATAACAAATATATCTCTCATACATCAGCTATAATAAAACACCATAAATACTTCCTCCTATAAAAGAGAACCTCCTAGTCTATTAGAGAATGATGAGATAAAATAACCCCAAAGACTACCTCAAATAGGCCTCGAGTTTGTGACTTGCACTGAGGGTAAACAATCCATAAAAATGTGATGCATTTACCTAGTAAAATATTAAAGAATTATATATATGAGGAAAAAATTTATCAACACTATATAATATAAAATAATCTATGATCAAAAAAATAAATTTCTATAATGCTTGTCATTTCATACAAAACAAATCTCCAAAATAAAAATAAAAAACCATTCATAAGTAGTAGTTCCAATTATAAAGTCCAACTCTAAGATATCCTAATCCATCTTTGTCAAAAGAACCCACTTTCTCCCTTGATAATTTATATATAGGGGTGAGCACAACATGCATACTCCGTAGGATCATAATAAGATAATTTAACCTCGTTACCTAGGGAATAAAAACCACGAAAGACATATGGGTCAATTAAGATAACAGAGTTAGGTATGAATCCCATACTTCAATAAAATCATTCATGAATGCTATAAAAAATAGAGAAAGGGGAGAGAATAAGATATAATCAAGATCACATATGTCTGGAATAGAATGAGATGCCCCAAAAAAATTATTGGAGGCTCACCAAACTTATATGGAAGGGTTTAGGTCCTCTAGACTTGAGATAAATAAATAATAAGGGCATAAGAGATAAATAAGTGATTATAATTATATATATGATTTTTCATCAATTATTCCAATAATTCTTGTCAGAATCCCTATTTATTTCTTTTTAAATACAACTATTATTTTTAATACATTATTTGAATCAATTTAAACCTTCTTATTTTATATAATGATTTCAATGTGTATAAAGGTATTTGAAATCATTTTTTCTAAGACAATATAATAACTAAAATCATGAACAGTGTTTCAGATATGAATGTGGGACCCAAATTTGGAAAATTTCGGAAAAATACTACCCATATGATGAAGGGGTAGTTTCAAATTAACTTTATGAATTTATCTATCAGGATACAAACATTCGATACATATGTGTTTTGTAAAGGTAAATTGTGTTACCTTTTTGTAGCATCCAAAAAATAAGGGTTCCTTTATATGATAATCAGAACCCTCACAGTACCATTTCATGACATAGAACATGCCTTAACATAAGACCATATGCCCTTATATATATATTTATAATATGGACTTACCCTTATGTGAAAATTGAGAACCTATCTACCCTTATTTACATATAAGAATAATGGGATTTCATTCTAGTGGAGATGATGACCCACATAATGGTAAAGAAAAAATCTAAAATTTTAATTTTTTATAATTTTAAATTATTTCAAATAGATAAAAAAACATATTAAAACAACTTATACCATAAACATGTGGATTAGCCTAAAAAACCAAGCAGTTTACAAAAAAATATATAATATATTGTTTAAATTTTTTTATAATTTCAAAAATTAAAATTTCATTTAAATTTTCATAATCACATTTGAACAATATTTAACCAATAATGAATTCTTGAACCACTAGGATCACTGGAAACAATACATCGGTTGTTCTCAACATCTGATAATGGTAATGGAAAGGTATTGATGAAAATTTAGGACCATACACTAATCTTTATTAATTCTCTATAATAATGAAAATTGGGTAATTACATGGAATATATATTATGTTTCCCTATGCATTATATCAACAAAGTAGATTCCTAATAAATCCTTGAGAATTGGATTATTCTCCACCATCATCAAATACAAGACACTATATATTTATCTTCTCAATGAATTTAGTAACATGTTTTCTTTCAAAGGATGATAATATATAGAACAATCACAGTCCAAGAGTAGTTTCAACCATATCCTTGGTAACATATGAAGTTATTTATGATTAAATATATATTTGAGACTCTCATTTTTAGTGCATACATAAAATTTATCTCGATGGAGATAACATCACAATATCCTTATTATAAAGGTCATTGTTTCCTACTCTAAATCAGAATTGTTATAATTAAACTCATAAGGTTTTAACCAATGAGGTACATTATCCACCACCCTATCATTTTTCATTAGAATACATCTATGATCTTTCTTAGATGTATCACTATATGTAGATAACACTTATTTAATATATATATATATATATATAAGTTTTAATACATGTTAAATTAATAATATTCTCTTCAATTCCTCAATATATCTTTATATTCCTTTGTCCATGTAAATTTGACCACCTTACATGTTAAAGTGGTTAATAAATTAGCTAATCAATTGAAACTTTCCACAGAACATCAATATATTATTTTTAATCCATGGAAAATATGAATTTAAGTTATTTTTTGTGGGTCTTGGAAATATTCAGTTTTAAAAGGATCGATAGATATACGTCTTGTGGAAAATATGTCAAAATAATGAATCTTTTTTATTTCAAAATTCAAATATAATGAATTTCCCATTATATTTTTCTTTCAGAAACTAAAACAATATTTTAAAATAGTTTAACACTATTTATGAGTCATAGAGTATAAAATAATATCCTCAATAAATACCACCAATAAATTATTAAAATGATCTTTCATTTCTTTGTTCATCAAATCAACAAATACAAACGGTGTATTTACCAAATAAATGGTATTACTACGAAAACATAATGACCATAAATTTTATGATAGGATTTATTTAATATATACACCTTATTAACTATTAATTAATTGTAACAGAAATAAAGATAAATATTAGAGAAGTATTTAACCCCTTTAATTTGATCAAATACATCATCAATACATGTAATTACATGATTTTACTTTATAGTAATTCCATTTATTTCCCTAAAATCAATGACTAAACTCATTAAATCATCGTTTTTTATTGAGAAATATCTTTGGTTCTCCAAAGGGTGATACACTTTTACAAATGAAACCCTTATCACAGAAAATCACCTAACCAAAGTGTATTCATTATATGCTGTGTATTATATTGGGGTTTTTCATTAGGGACAAGACAATTGGAGAATTCAACTTCTCGGTCAAGGAAAAATTTGAGAAATTCATAAGAGAATACATTAATAATTATTTCATGAAGGGTTTGTATACAATTCTCAATATGTACATACCCTTATTATATTAAATTTAATTCATTTTCTCTATATGTATTTCATTGTTCTTTACAAGTGGTGGTAGTTCAAAACTAGACCCAGAAATTGAAATATTCCCTTCAAAAAATGTATGTTCATACCCACATCAACAATTAAAACTTGATTCTATATATAATAATTTATTTTATTATAATTAGAGAGTTAAATCAATAATAATATTATACAACAATCCTCCATAGGTTTGAGGAATAGATTTAAAACTAGACAACACACATGCATTATAATTTGAACTATTTTATATAAATTTTTGGAAATTATAATATCACTATGTGTTCTAGAAAATAAATAATTCCTTAATTTATCTTTGGTGATTGAAAATTATTTTGAAACATTCATGATATAAGAGAGTGTATAAATCTAGACACCAATAACTAATTATTTATCTTGAGTATAAAATAAAACAACATACTATGATATCATTTGGAGAATCAACCTCATCCTTTATTATTGAAAAATATCATAATTAATACCCAAGTCTATTTTGGAGTATATTTCCTTAGTAGTCATTTCATTTATTAAATTAATATAACATATCCTAATATTTGATTCATTAACCATTTATTGTTTATCCCTCTATTTTTTCCACTTTCGTTTGGTGACCTTTCTCCCCATATCTTCATCATATACCCGATTACTTGAAGCAAGACCTAGGGTGTTTCTTCCCACATTTAATATATATACCGAACTCCATTGTTACATTATTTTCTATTTGGGTAGTTTATTTTACATGTATATCAATCATCATATTCTTATCAATCTTACATCTGTGAATAAATGATTTAGAAATATCCATATCAGTTTTGATATAACTCGTCACTATCTCTTCATATGTTCAAAAATATTGAGATACTAATGATTTTTTAATCATTGGATTTAAACTATCAATGAAGTGGTAAATATTTTTTTCCATGTTACATAGGTAATATAAAAAATTCCTTATTATCCTTGGGAAATTAGCCTCATAATCAGACACCATCAATATAATATTTTTCTAGTAAATTTAAGAATTATCTTTCCATATAAGAGTGTTTCTCCCAAGGAAAATATATTTATATAATAATAGAATTAAATTAATTCCACTCCATGTTTTCTATCACCTATGACTTCATAGTTTTTTAATCAGGCACCTACATTGGTCTGAATCTCCGCATAAATGATACCAAATCATGATAACATTTTCCTTCTCAGTGCACCATAATTATTTAACAATAATCTCTAGAGACATTATCCAATACTTTTCCACTATTTTATTAGTGAAACCACAAAATGATTGAGGTTATTTCCTCATAAAATAATCTATATAGATTCTTCCTCCTTAAGGGGAAATTGTTTCCTCTATATAGGAAATGATATTTCTTACAACCTATGTTAATTTACCTATAATAATAATAATAATAAATTGTTTAAAAATAATGTTAATTATATTATCATTATTATATATATAAGCCCTAAATTTTCAATGTTTTTTAGGTTGGTTTCCATTACTTATATTGGGATCCATTTTCTAATCAATGGAATAAATTTACTAGAAATATTATAAGCTATTAATGGATAAAACATGTGTTATATATATTATAGTTTTCTAAAATATAGTCGTATTCATATGAAACTTAACAAAAAATTCTAGAGTTATATTTATTATTATTGGGGTAAACTCTACATTCCCGTTCTATGTTATTTTAAATTTATTTACCATGATTATTACCAAATGTTTCTCTGAAACAAACTATAACTCCCTCAACATTGGTCACCATGTGTTGGTTTATTTTTTAATACATGGTAATCCAATCACATGATTTTTCATAAACCTATATTATAATTTAATATTCCATAATAAACTATGATAAAAAAATACATTATAATGTGCTATATTAAATCATTGGAGTATAAATAATTATTCCTTAATATTATCCATAGAGGTCATAACATGTATTATTCAACTTCATTACCCGGGGAAATGGGAATCAAAAGTAAACGGTCAAATCTAATGAAAAGTAATGTGTAAATTGCAATCAAAACTAACATGGCATAATAATGGAATAAGAAATATAGTGGATGTAGATAATAAAATGATTCCACATAAATGGATATATAAGCGTGAAAGAATCCATGGATGATAAAAGAGATAAAAAAAACATGAATAAAATTTAATAATATCATTGTAATGGAAATTATGGTAATGAATAATGTTAGTTATCATAAACATAAAATTGAATCCTTATTTCAATTCATCATACATAATTGGTAATAACGCTCCCATTACCCTATCGAATCTGGTTAATAATTCCTACAAGTTCACTGAGGGGCTATATAATTTTGGGATTTAGACATCAAATAAATGGATAATATATCAAATGATATACTAAAATTTAATAGGTAATACATGTCATCATGTTCATGAATGAATAATTTATAAATACATTAAATAATTTATTAATGAATCTTTTATATAAGAATTTACTATAGAGAATCCAAGATTATTTGTTCATGTAAATACCAGCCACAAATCTATGAATTAAAAAGGATATATTGGATAATTACATGGTACTAATTAAGGATTAATAGGGATTTAAAATGTTTATATAAAAACCCTTACATGTTAAAGAACAATGAATTTTCTTTATAAGGTACATACAAAGATGAAGATGATCGATGTTTTTAGTCAATAATATATATGTATATAAAATGTAAATATACTAAAATATTTGTTTAAAAATACCCTGCAAATAAGGAATTTAAATCACACATATTTTATATACATTAGAGATATATAACTTCCTTGAGGAAATATTTCAACGTCAGCATGCATTGATGGAAAAGGTTATGTAGTGAAAAAGTGAGTTTAATCCACTTAAGACCCAATAGAGGCTCCACTAGCTACATAACCATAACGATTATTTAGAAAAATCCTACCACATATAAATTTTACATACTTAACACCATAAATATATTATATACATAGATATTTTTGATAACATGACAATATAGAGTTTTATGCCTCTTGTAAGAATTTTTGGCTTTGAAATAACGCAATAATGGAGTACAATGTGAGTGAAATGGAGACTCAAATGTATAGAATATCACAATAATAGAATATAAAAATATGCTTAAAAAAAATTTGATTAGGATATAGGAATTTAAAATGGATACTATAATGGAAATATAAATAGGAATTGAAATGGGAGGAAAAAAGCACCCTTACCTCTCATGATTTTCATAGACCATAGACAATAATTAGAAACAAATAAACAATTAAATATTAAAGAAACAAATTCACAATAGAATTATTGAGAGAGATATAAAGATATAAATTCTAATTTTTGTATCATAAATGATAATAGTGTGTGGGTATTTATGGGTGTGGGGAGTTTAATTTCATAGAATAATGTACCAAATATTTTTTTTTTGTTATATTAAGTGCTCCACTACTCCACATTGTATCCCATTACACCTAATATTACTCAAATATAATGATCAGTTTAAAAATATATAAATTTTAAAATTTTAAAATTTTACCCTTTCTTACATAAATAGGAATTTCATATTTACCATATTTCACCTTATTTCTCTATTTTCACCCTTATTTTACATTTTTTTGCGAAAAATACCAAAATTAACCCCTATTATAATTTTTAAATCCTAATTGAAAAAATATAATCCATTTTATCACAATAATGTAATAATCATGAACATTTTTCCTTTTTTTATAATGGAGATACTTTTGATAACAATGTGGTATCATATTAAATAACTTTAAATTTTTAAAATATTTTACACTTTAATTCTACTCAACCACAAGATACGTAACCCATTATCATGAAAAAATAAATCATAAGGGTATGGTTTGGAATGGTTATAGTTTATTGGTGTGGTTCAACAAATGTTTTTTATAATTGATTCCCACTAACTTGAACACCACAAATAGATGATTCCTCTCAAGTCTACATTGCTGAATTTTTCCTTGGGCATAGTGATGGGAGAACCCCAAAGATGCTTCCTACTTACTACGATAAGATAAATGAAATTAATAAGTGATCCTACTGATGGTTGACGCCATGGTTTCTCCAATTTGTGTTAAATATCTATCATCATTACCCTTAATATACACTAATTCTAATAGTCACGTTATCATGACCATATCACCAATAGTCATAATAAAAACTTATCATAATTTCCAACTTGTAATGTCTCTTAGACGTTGATTAAAAATTTATCATTTGAACATAAGAATTAAAAAACATAAAACTAGGATCACCCATATTTTGAAAATTTGAATCCATAAACTATTTCGGAAAAATATAATACAAAATTATGTTTTTCCCATAGTATAAATGTTTTATAAATATCTCATTAATTATAGAGAATTTTTATTATTATATCATGCATTATAATTAGTGAGTTAATTCCTCATTAAATACATGTATTATATGCATTAATGTCCCTACACGTTACAACTCATGTGATGTTATTTAAAAGTGGTTGATTGGACTGCACATTAAATTTTATTTTTCAAATTATATATTCTTTATCATGATAATTCCAAATGAATCTTGATACATTATTAATGGAAAGATTATGTCATTTTATGTATCCAACATCATGTAACATCATTATCTTATCCTAAGGTTAAAACTAAATCATTGGTTACCCATGAATCACATGTGTGTATCTGCATTTTTTAATTAATAAGCTATTCTTCTTGTTAAATTAAGAGGAAATTTAATATCAAGGCTATAGCAACAAAAACTTCATCTGTTGAAATTTTAACTTTAGAGCATATACATTTCAATCTCCCACTTACAGTAAAGCCTAAAAGACTTTGGACCATTTCAACTTATAATATATTATACGTAATAACTTGTGTAATCACATCAAAAAAATGGAAACATATGTTTGATGTCATCCAATACACTTTTATAAATATATCATTTAAATCCTCATATATTATATAATATGTAATATCTTGTGAATATTGAAATAAAACCTTTTTTGAATAAGTAAACAACACTTTTTGAGAATTACTATGAGTCAAAACGTAATCCCCCTACTGTCAAACACAATGTGTGACCCCACTAGCGTTTATGGAATTGAAAAGAAACATGAATCACTGGTTCCATAAATGAAATCAGTGTGTGGCCTCTTGTAAATAATTAGTGTTATTAATGCTACAATGGGATATGGAAAGATCTCTATCAAACAAACATATATCTATACCAATGCCCTCCAAATACATTTGAAGTTATAATGAATTCTTAAATGATACCTTTGCATTAGACCTCAAGTAGCCTTGGGAGACAGTATAAGTCAATACCATATAGATAAATCATATGTTTTAGGTTTTCAAAGTATAGGCCAATCTTTTCAATAAATATATCATATGTAAATAACTCTTATAGAATAGAACATCAAATCATCCTCATCTAAATAGATAATCATATCAAATGTACTATCAATGTGTAGGTGCACATTCCCAGATCTATCTTAATCGACGACCCAGAAGTAATAATATTCAAACCACACTACTAAAAAATGGTTTTACCTAGGAGTAGAGATTTAACTGCACTGTTTTAATGTGCTCCTAACCCCCCATTTCTAGTAGTATTAAAGTGTAGTTAAAAGGGGTCTTTTACAATGATTTTAACGATGTTAAAGGGGGTCTTTAATAGCACTAGAAACTCATTGATAATGGTACCCCATTATCAATGCTAGTAAAAAAGCACTAACTAATCCCCCCTTTATCAGTGCTATGAATAAAATGAAGCTAAATGGTATATTTCAAAAAAAAAATCATTAAGAATAATATATTAATATATAAATATATTTTCATTGATAAAAATGAGGTATATATATATATTTAAATATTTTTTAGATAAGGCTATGTAGGCATTTACACATAATATATCTCATATTTAGTGAAAATGGATTACTAAATAATCTAAGAAATATTATTAATAAATAATATGTTAATTATTATTGAGTAATTGTCATTTAATAACAATTTTATGATAAAAAATAAAAAAATACATAAAAGATCTAAAATAAGTTGAAAATGAAACTCAGACAACAAATGACCATAACTTTTGATATGGGTTTCTGTTTGGGCTCAATAACATATCAAATCAAATCATGTGATTATCTCTATTTTCAAGAGACTAGGGAACTATAGAAATATTTTTTTGAGGCCATAAAAGGCCTTGAAGCCCTATAAAAATGAGTTTTTAGTTTGTGAACCCCATTTTTTAAAAATTTGATTGATTTTCCGCAACATTTAAGGGAGGTCTCATTTCCTTATTCTGGTAGAGACTCAATTTATTTTGATGGATTATCATGACAATGTTATTATGGATTTGATGTTTAATCATTTTATTTGGTAATTTTATTTATAATGAAATATAAAAAATATAAATATTTTCATATATTCAGAGATAAAAATTCAATTTTTCCAAATAAATATTTCAATATATTTACCTATAAAATATATTTATATATATATAAACCTTATCTAAATAAAAACTGATAACCATTTTATTTAAAATACAAATGTATGAGTATTTATATACCTATAAAAATAATGAATATATAATGTTTACATATATATTTCTGTCTGTATTGGAAAACATATATATTTTTATGTATATATTCTAATTTATGTCTATAAATATTAATGTATAATATATGTAAATAAATATTGATATAAATAATTACATGTATACACACACACACACACACACACAGAGATATATATATATATATATACATGTATTTATATACACAAACACACCCAAACATACTCTACAGATGTATTTAAAATATATAAATATATATATATGTATATATAAACATACATATAAATATATGCACAAAAATTGTAACGATATATATATATACATATTATAAAATTGTAAACAAACCAATATAGGGGTGAGGAAAATGATCTTTTTTATGATCTATATGTCTCTAGTTCGAAACTCACTTGGGGTAGGTGTAGGAAATGTTGATAAAGGTGGTGTAAGAACAGAAAAGTTTATTGCCTTTATAATAGGGACCTTTATCAGTGCCTTTTTATCAGTTAAAAGGGGGTCTTTAATAGTACTAAAAAACATAGGTAAATTCTACCATTATCATTATAAAAAAGGTGTTGATAATGGTCACCTTTATAAGGGCTAAAAAAGTGATGTTAAAGGCCATCTTAATCAGAATTTTTTTAGCACTGTTAATTGGTGGATTTATCAGTGCTTTTTATGTGCACAATTAATGGAAACCCTTTAACATCACTCACATTATGAGATCTTATATAGCGCTAATAATTCACTTTTACTAGTTTTGTCAATGTATTAATTTACAGTAGTGTGAGTGGGAAAATCCAAAAATTATTGAGCTCTAATTGATGACATCATCTATAAAAAACCCAACCACTCCATGATTATCTAATCCTAAAGTCCTGAATAAGAAATGTATAAAATTATAAAGCCTCTCATTCCAGGAATCTCTGTAAACATATCTAGAAGGGAAAATATTCTCTATGCACCCCTAGAATACCAAATAAATAGCACATGACACTACATGTGGTATTCATGGATGCCACCTAGAAAAAAATAATGTTTTGGGCATCATGATAATATTATATATCTTCATATTAGAACTATATTAATGAAAAAACATATAATTTTATCATAAACTATAACACTCTATTAAAAAATGGGTAGAAAAAAACTCAAAGTCGTACTTTGAGAGGTTAGTTATCATTGCATTTATGGATATGTATGTCTGTATATAAATTTATATATATAGTATGAAAGTAATATAAAATAGATATTTCATTATAATTTATACATTTGATATTCTTAAAACTCTTTTAAGACCACTTAACATGACCCAACATAATCACTCATCAATCATATCATATATAACACAACATGATTAGTTTTAGGATTGCAAATATTTATAGGGAAATGTCAACTTATTACATATATATATAATTATCATAATATGTCAATTTGACTATATAATAAAATGATATAAATGTTATATTTAGTTAGTAATAGAAACAAATTTGGAATGTTTGAATAATGATTACATTTTTTAATTATGTTCTGAATGCACAACTACATGAACATATTCAAAAATAATTAACTCCATAATATAAAATGTTATGTTTCCACCTAATGTTTTATATTTAAAACCCATTATGGTTTTAATATCATCATCCAGGGATTATTGTTCTATACAAATTTTTTCCTTGATATGGTGTAACTATTTGCATTATTATTTCATCTGTATGTCTTAGACTCTTTTAGGATAACATAACATTTACTATATTTTAAGTAAGTAATTAAAAATCCTTAAATTTCACCTTACTTCCATAAAATAAAACCATTTTAAGATATAAAATGAAATGAAATTTATATTTTTAATGGAATAATCCTTTAAGACATAGTTATATTCAATTTATCATGATAACTAAATGAAACACATTGAATTTCTATTTTTCATCACTTATCCAAAACATTTAAGGAAATTATTTTAAAAATAAATATTTTTAGAGTGGTATAATATTTTACTGATTAGTTTTTGACATCCCATAAGATTAAGCATACTCCCACTAGTTTCTTAAATAAAATATTATTTTTAAAATATCATTATATGATACAAAAAAACATTTTTTTTAAATAACACTTATCACTTTTTGCAGAAATATTTAGTAAATAAACTGTATAGTATTATATGTCTTTAAGGTGTTTCATTCTACAGTCATGTCTATTACATCATGTTATAAAATTGATGAATCCCAAACAATGTGCATCAAGAAAAACGTATTATTTATTTAAACATTAATTCATTACCATTTATTCACTAGAGAATAACAGGATAACCAATACATATATTTTGAGAAAGAACTAATCCTGTTGAATCCAATTATTTTAATGTAGTGACACCTTTGTTACATTAATTGAATGTGATCTACATGCTTTAGCACATGCTTAGTTTTCTTTACTCCTTACATACTATATATTTACAAATATTCTAAAATATATAGTTGGTATAATATATCATTCAAAATAAATGAATATAATTTTATAACATAAATACCTATAGTGAATCACCTTATCTATTTATACAAATTTCAAGCAATATATACAATTCTTTCTCCAGTGGATAATATTTTTTTTGATGTGTGATTATATATTCTTTTCAAAAAATATTTCACTTTTATTTTTGTAACATCACCGGAGAACATTTTCCTAGAACACCCTTGTCTTACTCGACTATCCTCACCATTGAGAAGAGATCAGGTAAGGATTTATAGAGTTCATTCGTGTTATAACTAATAAAAATCTAACAGAACCATTCTGATAATGATTACATAATGAAATATGTGTCTTGTTTAGTATTAAGAGATGAACATAACCTCTCAAGATGATTTACCTACCTAATCATATTGATCAAATGAGTTGATATTTAAGTTTCTTCTAACATATTTCTTAAAAATGATCATCTGATAGCTTATATCGGTCATTCCTAGCTTTCTCCAAATTAGTCATCTCAAGATTATATTTCATTTTATTGGCATACATGGCCTGATAATGTCAATTACATTATTACAAAAATAATGGTTGAAACCACTAATGAATCTTTAGTTTTATATCCAATAATTCTAAATAATTTGTTTTGAACACAATCACTAAGTAATTGTTTCTATATAAAATTAATTTTCAATGTATAAATTTTTTCTTCTTAATTGTGAATTATTCTTATATTTTGATGTTATTCAAGTAACCTACTTCCATTTAGTTTTTCTTTTTCTAAAATACATAGCACATTCTCTCAGAATTAATGATTCTGTTTATCTACAAAAAAATATCTTATAATATTAGTATCTTTTTGTTAACATTTAATAAGTGATTTTATTAAACAGGTTCCCACAAAAATGATTACCACTTTTTCAAAATTTCATATCCATTTTTAGGCCACCATTCATATATATTGATTATTTACATGAGTTTGGTGTTAAAAATAAGTCATGAATAGATTTGGTAGAATAAAATTGATAATTATATCAAATTTTAATCTTGAATATTCATGTTTAAAACCCCATATATAGTTCATTATATTGATAAACCTAACTCAATTATTCTTGTATCCTAATCATTAGGGTTTCCAAATAAAGTGTTACCAAAAGTAAATGAAAAAATGATTTAACTAACCATTACTGTAACCTTCACTACTTACTTGGATTATACATGACAATCCTAGGGAACTTAGATTTGGCACAACTCACCTAATTGGATGATTATGGTCTTGAAAAGGACCGTTGTGGGAGGAATTTGAAACTTATAATTTTGAAGGGATTTAACCTCACTGTCTTATCTCATGTTTTCCCTTTTATATTTTTGTGTTTAAAAAAAATTATTTTTGAACTCTACTCCATCAACTAAACCGTATTGTTCAATACATATTTTGGTTTAACTATATACACAAACCATAGTTAATGTCACCCACCTGAAAATAAAATCAAATAATATTCATATATATCAAAATAACTCACCCGAATAAGATATATGAACTCTTTATATAATGTATTAGAGTTATATGGGATTTAAAATATCTATATCAGTAAAACTAGATCAATAAATTACCAACTTATAACTTTCCTGAATAATTAATATCCTCTATGGAATTAGGAATTCATACCCCATGTACTTATCCCTAGGAGTCATTAATCAATAGATAATACTACTCATTTCAATTTGAAAATTTTATTATATAAAAACTATTCCCAACAAAAAACATTTTTTCTAATAACACCAATTACAAAAAAAAGGTTATGGTAGATGAAAACTAAATATTATGTTTTCATTCTTAGTATATAATGAAAGGGTAGGAAACTTATCTAATGCAATTCATCACATAATCTTAAGAATACATTTATTCATAATATAATAAATTTATTATTATGAATAATAAAGCATTGAATAACCTTTAAATAAATGAATATATCAAATATTTAAAAATGTAACACCTTTTTATGAGCAACTCATAAATCAAATATGAATTAAAAAGAATTAATTACATTGTATTATCATGTAAATTTCCATTTTTATTAATATATAAAATTTATAATTACTCCACAATATGAATTATTAACATTATTCCTTATGTGGAAATTCTATTTAAATATATTGTATTATTATGAAATATAGACATAATATTTTTCAATTCCCTATTATGTAAAAAACTTTCATAATATAAATATCACATATTATACTTATATAAAACGTTTATCATGTTAATATATAAAAATTTAATATGATGATGTTTTAATAGTTTTCCCAATAAGGCCAATTTTTAATTTGAACAATTCAAATCGATTAGGAATAATTCATAATATAAATATAAATATTTTAAATTTTATAATAATTTTTTAATTTATAAATCCTTTATAGATTAACTCTTATTATTTCTATGTAAAAATTTTATTTAAAATACATAAATTATTACATATGATTTTGAAAAGGAATTATTAATAACTATTAACATCCTTTAATTTTTTAGATGTTTGAATTAATTAAAAAATTTATTAATAATTAACATATATACCATTTATAATACAAAATTTACCTTAATAACTTATAAAATTTATAAATAATTACATAGCCTTTATAAGAGATTTTTATATGTAATAATAGAAAAACATTTCTATAAAACACTTCCAGATTTCATCAAATAACACAGGGCTAGGGGAGAGGGCATGTCTAGGCCACGAAAGACAAATCATGGGGAGAAACATTGACAATACCACCATTAAGGCTAGTATAGAGGCTAGTGTCACTATAGTGAGGTGGCTGCACAAACGTTTATCACTCCCTAAAAAACATGTAGGGTAATAAAATGATGTACATCTGAGTTAATGTCTGACGAGGATCTCACTCGATATGTGAAATATTCATCATTCAAGAAAGTGAATTCATCATAGTGCTTTCCCCTGTGTTTCCACCCAAAAAATTATTAAGAAATAAAAAATGTATTATATGTTTTTCAGAAAAGTAGTGGTTATCATTTAAAAATCATGCTTTATGTTAATTCAATCTTAGAGAGAATTTGATAACACTGTAAGATCCATTAGGTTTTGATAAAAAAATTATCCTATTAGTGATGGAATTTATAAAACATATACCAAATATCAACACACTTTTTGAAAAGTTTAAACCATATAATATATATGGTAATGATGATGTGAACCTTGTGTTGATTCTGCACCCTACAATTTATCTCAATACATTCAAATGACTTTGAAAGTGATCATCGAAGTGATAGATCAATATCTCCCACCATCGTATGTAACCACAAACTAGATGGACTATTTAAAAATGTGAAATAATATTTATCTTTCCTCCATGAAGTCCTAGAATCTCATTGTGCAATGTTGGTAGAAAAGAAAGTGATGCTGGACTAGAGAGACGCTACCAAGAATAAAGAACTCATACACCCTCACCATAACATGGAATATGATTATTTATAATTCCCTAGATAATTATTGATTTTTTCATTATTTCTCATCCTTTATAACACATGAATTAATTACTCACTCATTATATTCATTATATGAATTTAACTCCCTTTTCATCACATCTCATATGACACTTTTTATAGACACTATGGTCTATTGATATTAACATTACCTTTTAAAATTCAAATTATAAATGTGTTTCATGACCTATCCAAATTATTCAAGATACACGATTCATTTTAATATGGTACCATGTTAGTCCTGCTGTATCATTTAATATCTTTATATAAACCTTATGAAAAAACTAAATCATACGTGACCCATGCATGACATGCATAAAATAGTGCATAATTATTATAAAGACACATTTAAGGTTATATTGATTGGAAATATAATCTCATGGATATGGGCCCAAGAAGTAGCTAAAATGAAATTTTGGGATTAGCAAATACACTTCTGAAAGTATACATAATTCACAACCTTCATGTAATGATTATATTTACTCCCTATAAATTCATTCAAACACATATTTTAAATAATAACTATAATATAAGTTTATTCGATATGTATATTCGATTTATTATTTTATTTTAATTTTGTACTATTCCAGTTTTAGTTGTAATGTTCATTGGATTGTATAAGATAAGAGATATCTATATTTTAACTACACTATTTGTTTTTATTTCTTTATTATGTATAATTATCCTATGAAATTTTTATCCTTTATTTATAGTATTTCATTTGTCATAAAAAATACATATGTATTACTATAATATCTTACGAATTACATGTCATGCCCATGAAATATTAGATTCATGATTGAGATGGTATAACTATTATTATGGATGTTAATGCCTCCTTAAATAATATTAGTGTTGATGTTAGATGTAATTCCCAATATATTTCATAGTATTCTATGATTCTATACACATGGTAATGAAATGTAATTTCCAAATATATAATAATTTTTCATATATGATGTATTATTAGTTGTTTGTGTTACTCTTTATGTGGTATGGATTTCTAAATGTGTTATTATTACATGGTAGAAGACACAATATCCATTGGAGAGAGTGAATCTAAAAGATGTGATACCCTTTGTATTATAATAGGGCATGTGGATAGTTATATTTATAACTCTTTTGATTATTCCCATTGGTAGGGATGATATTCTCACTTAATGAAAAATTTAATATTGGATTCTTACTTCAATAT
The DNA here is from genome assembly GCA_963277665.1 of Viscum album. NCBI lineage: Eukaryota > Viridiplantae > Streptophyta > Magnoliopsida > Santalales > Viscaceae > Viscum > Viscum album. The sequence continues at coordinate 2,012,087,604 of OY728160.1, forward strand.
AAAAATTCAACGATTCAATTGTTTCTTTTAATGCACATGGTAGGGTGTGATTCTAGATACTATATTATTTTTTGGGGATGTAATGCCCACTTATGGAACATTTTTACTACACTTACACCGCTACTTATATAACATACTTTATAGGACATAATTACAATGTAATGACTTCTATGATTTAGTTGGATGTTATTACTCCTTCTATGACTTGATTATCAGGATAAACTACCCATGGGTAGTTTTTTATTCTATGGTGGGATGTTATTACCATTATTATGACTAGGGATGAAATTGGTAGTCAATATTACTATGATATGATTACAGACACCATGTCACTTGAGGAAGAAATGATAATTTCATTAGGGTGGAAGAGTATAGAACAGTTCAAAACCTTCACTCTAGGATCTATTGTTAAAAAAATATATTTACATTTATGGATTTGATAAAAATAAATAAGACATGATTTTATCAATAACAAAATTCAAGACATCAAGCAAAAATACTCAATCACTTATATACCCAAGGAACTTTTAGTCTTAGAGTGTTAGATAATTAAGATGGACTCTTACATAAAACGCCCATGTTTATAAGTGAGAATCTTTCCCACTCTACTTAGAATTTCTTATAGCCCAGTATGTCTTTATAAAATCCCTTAAGAAAAACTTATATAAATATCTTAATTAACTTATTTATTTACATAATGGGGAAAATAAACATAATAAGGGTGAGCTTAAATGATCAATAATGGTAAACATAGGAATTAAAAATTTAATATATATAGTGAGAACCTGATGAGAAAAATGGTATGAGAAAATTTTCAAAGTTCATTAGAAATACATAAAATAATTTACACCCATAAAAACATGTATCACTAATCTCTTGAAAGGAATAAAGATTTGAAAATTTTAAGAGTCATATGAATTAATAATCAGTAGCCATGTGAACTCAATCTTTATCAAAGAAAATATTCAAAACTCATATAGAGCATAAAAAATGTCGATTTCTTAGAACATTATCTTAATAATCCATTTCCACTGACTCCAAATATAATTGGACGTAGATAAATATATAAGTGAAAAACCACAGGTTAACTTTTTTTCATCTTATCTATAAAGACAAGAAAAATTACATGATCCATTGAAGACCTATATCGGGCTCACCCATTGTATAAAATGTATCAGAATCACACATCATATAAGATATATTGGTCTCACACATGATCATATATAATTCATATGTAACCTATAATAATATAACACATAGAAACATTCATTTTCATTATTAATCCCTTAAAAACAACATGCATTCCATTATATACTCAGTTACCCATGAAAATGATATGGTTTTCATGCAAATATAATTAAAAAATATTTTAAAGACATATATAGAAATAATATGAATAATATGATAAGAAAATATTCCCAGTGAGGCATAATAATCCTTAAAGAATGTTAAAAAAGAAGATAATACCTTTAAAATAACATTTATAACATTTCATTGACAATTAGTGACAATACCCATATCTTTCATGGCCTTTAAAAATTAAAAAAATCAAAAAACATTAAGAAAATGATTTTATGAGAAAATAAACATCTAAAATTGTAAGGAAATATAAAAAAAATCAATATTTATTAATCTATAAAAATTTATTCATGTCATAATCATTAAAAATAAACATTCTTTTCAAAAAAAAATTAATGGGATTGAAAAGTGACCCATGCATGAATCGTTAATAAATTTTCCTTTAATTTTTTTTAAAACATGGTGGAATATCATGGTATAAAAATTTAATAAACAATTTATGTCTCAAAAATAAAATTAGAAAAATAGGGTAAAAAACATGGAGGAATATTTTGAATAATGTTTTTAAAACCTCTAAAGAATCATTATTAATGAAAAACCATATTTGGTATTTGAAAACCAAAAAACATTCCAAATTGATAATATAAAAATGAATATAAAATACCTTTATTTTAAACATTCATCGTATTATATATCATTATTTAGTGTAAACACCATGAAAATGTATATAAATTCATAAATTAAAACACATCTCAATGAAGGAAATTTGAGATGAAAACCATTCAACTTATTTAAGGCTTGACCCAAAAATCTATTGAATGAATGAACATAACATGATTATGTGAAACACATAATCTCCATTAAAAAATATTTCAATAAATATTAATAGGGAATTAAGTAAACCATATAGTCCATAAAATGATCATATCATTAATGTTAGAACTAATCAATGAAGAGATTTTGATTAAAAATTATAAAACCAAAAAAACAAGTTTAAATAAAATATAATACAAACTTATGTCACTTCACACATAATCTTGGAATAACATAGTCAATTATGTAGAATTATAACCCGATTAATGAAGATAGTGTTAAAACCCCCCTTACTTTGAGTCTAGACATTTTATACATGTCCTATAACTCATGTATACCAAACTTATCCAAATTATTTTATTTTTTAATATGATTTGTTATGGATGAAGAATTTATAATTAAAACATATATTTAGATTAATTTAATATCATATTTAATTATTTAATTAGTTGATTCAACCAAGAGTGTTTTGAGGACGTTCTGTTCAAAATTTCAAAATAAATATTGTAGGATGTTCATGGTCAACAGTGTCATTGTTAAATCATTTAAAGAATATTAATCATGACATAATTATAATTTATATAAATTTAATACAATTCTTAACAATCCATGGAAGACTTACATGAAACATGAATCACATCGCTTCGTGGAATTGGTAATCCCCACACATGCATCGACAACATTATCAATTTTTCAACAGATGGAATAGGAAAAAATATGATATATTAAAATTTAATAAATATAATTATTTTATGGATATAATATATATAAATTAAATTAAACATTATAAAAATCCATTATATGCGGTGATGTAAAACAAAACACATCGCTTCACGGATGTGGTAGTTCACACGTACGCACAAACAACTCTTTCTTCCACATAGATTGGAAAAAGAGATGAAAAATGTTTCTACCATAGTCATAATAACATTTTTTTATTTATATAAGGATATTATTATATCTTTAAGGTTTCTAAATTTTTTAATGAATTATAAGAATATGTAAAATGAAAATGCATGGTTAAGATGATTACGTCCTCTTAAGAAGACCACCATTTTTTTACAACTTAAGACTTATAGGTAGGTCTTTTAGAGATTCCTAAACCTCTAGGAAAAGGGGAGGAATGTTAGAATGGTATTTTTTCATGTAGTATCGGATATAATATGATCTTGTTGTGTTGATAAGAGATGATATTTTTAACCTTTTGTAAGAGAGGAGAGGTCCACCCTAGGAATTATATAAGGTATTAAATTAATATAAATTAATATTCATTTTAATGTAGAAAAATTGATATTTTAGGAATATTGGATGTATATAAGTCAAAATAATATCGTCCAATAAAAGTTATAAAATTTTATGTAAATTTTGAACACATATATCATAGTTTTAACCCCAATTAACCATGTTAAAGATTTCAATGATAAAAATGTTGTGTTAGTCATTAGGGGTAAAAAACTTAATATATGAGGAAAAGAGACCAATAAATGTAATTTTTTTATGTTATAGATCATATAAAATAATATTGATTAAATATAAATTTTTGATGAAATTTAAATCAATTAATTAAATATTATTTGACTTTAAATATAATTAAAATCAATTTCAGAACTATTTACATAAATTGACTTTAAAAAATATCAGAATATTAATGGTGATTGAATATAATGATTTAACATATCAATAATAATTTAAATTTTAAAACACAATTATTTAGCACTATAACTAACCCAAAAATATCAATTTGTATGTTTTTAAAATAGTTTACTTTATTTTTCTATTGCTTGCACAATTACTATATTGGTGTTACTTAAGAATTTAAGGTAATTATCTCATCACTAAAAATAAAAAACAAATTACCATGATGAACAAATTAATAAATGTTTCAAATAATCACATATCTCAAAATATATCCTCATTTTATAAATATGAAAGAATATTACAGTTATTAAAACAATGAAAGTGACAATCTGTATTTACTCATTACACAAAATAATATAATGGTCTCAATATTGAAAGAATGGCTCCATAATGACAAAATATAGAATATTTTATAGATATGCTATAAAAACCCATACAATATAAAAACTTTAGGTGTTATAGGGAATTTTAAATTCATATCACATTTTTATCATTAATTACTATATTTACACTTACCAAGGTGACAAATATTTTCCACGATGACTATTCAAAATGAAAAAAATAAATTTGACCAATTTAATTTTTTTTAATTCCAAATATGGAATCCATTTTATGAAATTTATTCTCTATATGATTTTTAAATTACTTTTAAAATAATTAAGACAAAAATAATGAAAATCTATTTTCTAGAAAAATGAATTATGAAGTATAAAAAAAATTTTGTACCAAAATTAAGAATAATTTAAATTATAATGAAATTAATTAGATTATTTTTAATCAAATGTTTATAAATAAATTTTAAAATAAATTCAACAAAAATTTTTTGTAAATTATTTATTGTAAAAGAAATTATCTAGAAATTTAGCATTTTTAAATTCACATCAAAATTATGTTTTAAAAAAAATTAAATAATTTCTCACTAAGATAATTTTTATATGATGAAATTTAAAATTAATTTTTTTATAAAATAAAATTTCTAAAAATTGTAGAAATTACTTATCATATTCACTATAAAATAAATTTTTTTTTACAGAAAACATGTTTCTGAAGCATAAAATGGATTTACAAAAATATGAGTTCAAGTTTACAAATAATTTATCAATGAACTTTTATTTAGTAGGAAAATTATATATTTTTATATATTTAATTAATTGGTAAGTCCAATAAATACCTACCAATTCAATGACTAGGTTATAATGGTCATATTTAAATATTTATATTTGAATGTAATTAATGATTGGTGGTACGTGTCACGTATGCTATCGAATAAAGAGTTCATTTAAAATATTATTGTATTAAATTCTACACCAAATTAGTAAATTTAATATTCACAATTTTATCTCAGACTTGGTAATAAAAGGATTAACATTTGAAAATAAAATTTTCAAAAACCCACATTAAAAAAAATGGTTAGTAAATATTCATTTTTAAAATAGGGGAATGGAAATATAAAATCTGGATGGAATAAAACATAACTTGGTCCCAAATAGGTGGAAATTACAATCAACAGAAAATATGGACATGGAGGAAAAAATTAATGTCCAAAATAATATTGAGAGTGACAAAGAACATTGATTCTAAGAATGTGAATGATCATGAGAATGTCAATAATCATAAAAACATAAATCTACGAGGTGTGAAAAAACAATAAATTCAAAAAAAATGATTTTAATAAAGGAAAACAATTTAATTTTCAAGATCATTTATCTAAATGAGAGTTATCTTTTAGCCATTAATATAGAAAAAATGAGAAAATTCACTTACATGAACTCTTCAAATCTATAAAATCAATTTAATATATTTTTTAATGTTTCAATATGTTTCCCCCTCTATCTCACCCCATATTCAAAATTATAAATATTTATGATGAATATTTATTATTCCTAAATCAATTAAATTCACCTCTAATAGATCATGAGATCTATAAAATAATGGAATGATATTGGTTATGAATTTACTATATCCAAAATGTTTAGAACATAATAATTTCACACCCATGATTAATAAACATTAATATGATGAAATGATACATTAATATCGAAAATTATAGAATAATACTCAATGAAAATATTAAATAATCCAAAAAATAATTAACCTTATTTCCCAAAAAATCAATAAGAACATATCAAACACAAAGGTTATCTTATAAGATTCAATTTAAGCCCAAAAATAAATTATCAGTCTTCCAAAATAATCCATTATTTTAAATCACTTGATATAACTAAGGTATAATTAATACTTAACCTAATATAAATTCTCCCAAAATATCTCTTATCACTTTAGAATTCCTATACTTAAAACCAAATAAGGGGTGTCAATGAATTTCAACTTATTATAAACCTTAAACATATAAAACCATGAAGGAATCCATATGTAATATGTTAAAATCACTTAAAATTATCATAATTTATAATGTTATCTAAATCCTACTTTGTTACCAACAATAAAATACCCTAACCCACACTCTCAGATCTGATGCTGGAAACATAATCCTTACATTTCTTGATTTGGTACTAATAAACATGAAAACTATTTAGGCATCCAAAATATAAAAAATTAAATTGAAATATTTAATGACTTATATACCCAAAGAACTTTTTGATTTATCATTTTATATAATTAATAAAACTCTTACATAACATTACCCATGTCGTGAAGTGAAAAGTTTCCCAATACACCCACCTTTTATTATTCCACATGGATTTTTTGACATAAAAAAATAAAACCATTTGAGACATATCTTATTTAAATTTTTTCTTTATATCATGTATAAGATAATCATAATAAGGGTGGGACTATATATGACATCTCTCCTTTTTCTTACATAACTTTTCATTTCTATTTTACTAACATAGGATCTTTAAAGTCTAGAGTCTTGGAAAAATGGTAGATAATAATGAAAAAATATAAAATTATATTAATCCTATTGAATGGATTCTTGAAATTTTCATCCTATGATAAATTTTTGAATCTCATAACCCAGAGACATACATCAATGGAAAGGGTGAGCATAATTCCCATCAAGTGAAAATAGGGAAAATAGTTTACACCTGAATTTGAGAGAATACAATACGAAAAAGTGAACATATCATAAATTCATGAGAAGATAACTATCATGACAGTAATAACATTAATCATATCTTGAAATTTTGGATACAAAATTTAATTAAGAAATTCATAATCATATCACCATTGTCTATTCCAAAGGTATCATAAAAATTACCAAAGTTAATCACCAAGGTATCATAAAAGGTGTCATCTCTAGAGATTAATTTCATTACCCAATGAATTGGAGTGATATCAGGATGAAAAATTAATATGTATTAATTTTAATGTGATCCATATATATAATAACAAAATATTTCATAAATAACTCAAAGAGAATAAAATAAATGGGTTTCAAATCAAAATCATGACATTTTAAAGACATTAAAAACATAATCATTATGTCATTCATAACCCATGGAAAGGGAATGAAGGGATTATATATATATATTATAGAATAAACTATATCATTTTTATGGATTGATGAATACCCCAGGAAATGAAATAGGTTTGTGTATTCACTTAATGAAAAATAGATAATATCTTCAGAAAATAGAGATACTTTTTGAGGCAAAAATTCTACAGCATAACAGCTATGCAACATGGTTTTAGAAAACATTAAAAAGAGAAGGGACAGGGTTGACCCAATAATAAAAGACTAAAAATATAGTATAGGGACATAATTAAATTAAAATAAGAACATGTTATGGAATCTTGAATGACATACCACATTGAAGAGAACCTGATTGGAAAAAGAGACATTGAGAATTTCCCTATGAAAATTCCACAGCCTAATGAGGCCACTTAAAAAATTATAAAATTAGATTTTGGGAGATAAAAGTGAATATAAAAATTAGTACATAAAATGGATATAAATATGTTTAGATAAAAACATACCCCAACATACGCAATGGGAAAATAAAAGACATAACATAAAATAAGTGTTTGACTAAAGAAGGAGGGTGAAAGGCTCCCTTACCTTGAAGAGTAACTTCTAAAACAAGATGATTAGAACCATGGAGCCTTTAGGGAAACTAGGGAGGAATCCATGAGAGGTAAAAATACCAGAGTATAGTTGAGGGGGGATTTTTAATTAATGTAAGGATGGAATTGGTTTATATTTATAGAAGATGTGAGGGAATATTTTATTAATTTCAAAGGGGCACCTCATTAGTAGTATTTTCAAAACTATGGGCTTTCCCATTGTATATGACCATAGTTTTGGACAAATTGAACACCTCATGTAATATATTAATCTAAATTAGGTTAAAATAATATTAATTTATATATTACAGCATTATGATGTCATACAACACACCCAAAACTCAAAAACTGTATTTTAACTATTCCCCAAAAAATAAAACATTTTATAAAAGTATGATAAATTCACCCAAACATAATATTAATGTTCTGAATTCAAAAATAAACTCCATTTTATGAAAATAATTTTCTAAATATGTGAAATTTAATTTTTATTTAAAATCAGGATTTACCAAAAAAATATTAATACTTAACTAATAATTTGAAAAATAGTTATTTACTTATGCTATTAGATCATATTACCATTCCAAATGCCAAAATTATATTTTTACTTACTTAAGTGAGGTAACTATTCCATCAGTCATATTAATATTTATAAGGGTAATATTACAATACATAATATAATATTCACCAAAAATTATGATGATCTTATGAGACTCCAAATTTCTTACTGTCACAACCCAATATGTCCATTTTTTAAAAATAATTTCACATTATTGTTTATTTAAAGAATAAAAATTATTTCAAAATACTCTTTTTTTCAATATTCATCAGCAATATGAATCTTAGAAAAACTCATCCTATATTTATTTTTGACATTTAAAATTACAAAATTTTACCATAATAAGAAATAATAGTTTTATTTATACATAAGGATTACACAAAGTAACTAAGGCCTCATTACATATCCCCTTATAACATATTCATATGACCTAAGAGTAAGGTGTGAAATAGTGATAGAATCTTAGGGTGGCTCAGACAACATTTCATGAGTGGTGATTTCTTTCATGTTGAACTTATCCTATAGGTTATTCTGATCAAGCTTAACATGTGGAAGCACTGCTTGGGATTGGTCCAAAGAAAATACCAGTGATGGCAGCTCCTTCACAAGCTCTGAAATATGGGATTCTTATGGACCGATTCTACTAGATGATGTCATCGTCTCTTTATTATTCATTCGTTGTCCATTATTATTTCTATTTTAAATAAAAATTATAATGTAGAAAATTATTATTGTTTCCAACAGTCATATTGACGAATTTTCATATAACAGTCAAAACCCAATTGTCACATTTCAGTTATATATATATATATATTTTGTATTTATTATTACATAGTAAGACATATATTTTCTGGAAAAAAAATATTATTCAAATGTTTGGGTCATTACATTCTTCCACCCTTCAGAAATTTCATCCCCAAAATTTCAAATCGTACCCTCAGAAGAGAAAAGGTGTGGGTACTTCTGCTTAATAGACACCTCCAGTTCACACATGGATTCTTCATATCTGTGGTTCCTCCATAACACTTTAAGAAGGTGGGTAGTCTTCTTGCATAGAACATTGTCTATACATTCCAATATCTGCACCAAATTATCCTCATAAGAGAGGTCATGTTCCAGTTGTGCTGTCTCAAGATTTAGTATATGTGGAGGGTCAAGTACGTACTTCCTCAAGAGGGATACATGTAAAACATCATGAACTTTTTCTATATTTAGAGGAAGTACAAGCCAATAGGACATTTCTCCTACATGATCAAGGATTTGATTTAGGTCAATGTATATAGGGTTGGGCTTCCCTTTTTTCCCAAACCTCATGACTCTCTTCCAAGGTGATATTTAAAAAAATAATTTATCCCCAAAATAAAACTCCAAGTCACTTCGACGGTTTTCATCATAACTCTTTCGGCGAATTTGATCATCCTTAATGTGTTGTTGGATGGAATAAAACTTTTACATCGCCTGTTGCACAAGATTTGGTCGGGGAAGCTTTCTCTCACTAGCATCGTCCCAACAAGTAAGAGTTCTACATAGCTTCCCATATAGATCTTCATAGGTTTCCATTTTAATTCTCGATTGGAAACTATTGTTGTAATAGAACTCAACTAATGGGATATATTGATCCCATCCACCAATAAATTACATTGATCATGTTCTTATCATTTCCTCGAGTGTTTTAATAGTTCATTCAGATTGGCCATTAGTTTGGGGGTGACAGGTCATATTGAAATTCAATTTAGTGCACAGATAATGTCAAATATTTCTCCAAAATTTTGATGTGAACCTTGAATCATGATCCCATATGATAAAAAGTGGAACTCCATGAAGCCTTATGACATCCTTCGCATAAATTCTTGTAAGTCAATCAAGAGAGAAATATTATGGAATATAGATAAAATGGGTTGTCTTGGTGAGATGGTCCACTGTAACCCATATCACATTGTTTACTTTGGAAGATCTTAGGAGACCAATGAAAAAGTACATAGTGATATTGCCTAACTTCAATGCCAATATGTGTTGTGGTTTTAAAACTCATTCATAAAGTTGTCACCCGGCCTTCACTTTCTGACATACACGGAACCTTAAAGTGTAGTCCGAAATATCCCTTTTCATATTATCCCACAAAAAATGATCCATAAGGTACCTATACATTTTTTTTCTTCTAGGATTCATAAAAATTGTATAGCAATGAGCATCATCCATCAGCTCCTTCTTTATATCTAGAACATTTGGAACACATAGTCTTGTTTGAAATTTCATTACACCTTCTTGCTAAATATTGAACTCAAGAAACATCCTTTTCTTCACAACCTCAAATTTGTTTTGTAACATAGGATCTTTTTTATGAGATTTCATCATCTTCTCTAGTAATGGCGGCTGAGAAATCATGTTTGATAGTTTTTATGATGTCCCTTCCCTTTAAATTCCCATGTCAAGTTTCACTAGTTCTTTGATCAATGGATCTCTTCGAATCCACATCATGGACATTAAAGTAGGGTCTTTCTTACTTAATGCCTCAAAAACATTTTTTTCTCCTTCGGTGTGATAATGAATTAAACAATCATTGTCTTTAACAATTTTCAACCATCTCGTCAATCTCATGTTGAGTTCGTTTTGTGTGAAAATATATTTCAAACTTTGATGGTTTGTGTACATATCACATTTCACCCCATACAGATAGTGACTCCATATCATTAGTGAAAACAACAACCACAACTATCTCGAAATCATTCATAGGATAGATCTTCTCAGGAGTCTTCAACTATTGATATACATATGCAATCACCATGTCATTTTTTATAAGGACTCACCCAAGCCCTCTCAGAGATGCATCGGTAAAAATAACTAATCCTTCTCCACTTGAAGGAATAGTTAACATGGGTGAAATAACCAATATATTCATCATATCTTGGTAAATTTTTTCACAATCCTTTATCCAGATGAAATTAACACCTTAAAGAGTTAACTTGGTTAGTGGATTAGAAATTCATGAATTTTTTTCACATACATCCTATAATATCCAACTAATCTCTAGAATATATGAATCTTATATATTGTTATAGGCTGAGGCCACTCCTCTAAAACATTTTCCTTTGTAGGGTCAACTGTGATTTCTTTATTGGTTACAATGTTCCCTGATAAAGAAACTTTTTGTAACTGAAATTCACATTTTCTGAACCTTCCATAAAGCCTATCCTTCTATAGAGTATTCAATATAACCCTAAGATGATCCTAATTCTCCTTGAGACTTTTTTAATATATTATAATATCATCAATAAAAAGAACCACAATGTTATCAAGGTAGTCCTTAAAGACTCTATTCATCAAATCCATAAAAATAACAAGAGTATTAGTCATGCTATAGGGAATAACAACAAACTCATAATGCCCATGTCTTGATTGAAAGTTTTTTCTAGGAATATCTTCTTTATTCACCCTCAATTGATGATAACCAGATCGGTGGTCATTCTTAGAGATGATTGAGCCCCCAAAAGTTGGTTAAATAAGTCATAAATACATGGAAGAGGGTATTTGTTCTCCACTATGATCCCCTTCAGATCTCTATAATCAATGCATATCCATATTTATCCCAAATTCATATGCACAAATAGAATTGGTGATCCCCAATGAGACACGCTCGGTTGGATAAACCCCTTCTTCCAAAGATCTTGGAGTTTCTTCTTTAAATCCTCAAACTCCTCATTTTCCACCCTATACGGGGTCTTTGATATCGGTTGAGATCCGGGCATGAGTTTAATGGAGAACTCTACCTATCTTTCTGGGTGAGGATTGGGTAACACCTTATGTAAAGACCCGTAAAATTCAAGGAAATATTTTTCTTAATTTTCTTTGGAATTATAAAAGAACGCAGTTTCTGATGGCACCTGATTCTGAGGCCCGGTGTGCCCAGAATCATTTTCCGAAGTTTGGCTCGAGTATGTTCAGTGAACGAATGAGCGGGTTTTTCTAACTTTTGAACCAGTGCTCGAAATCAAATTCCGAGGGCACCGATGGAATCACAGTGCCGGTATTTTCTTAGAAACACATCTTCCAGAGTTGCATTTTCTCGGGTGTGGTTTTTAAATTTTTGGGATTAAGTTAAGAAATAAAATAAAGTGGTGCGACAACTTTATTTTTATTTCACTTAAAAGCCACTTAAAGCCTCTAGAGCTAAGTTGAAGCGGATATGGTGCAATCCAAAATATCCTACCCTCTTGGTAGGATATTTGTGAGGTGGGGCCCGCACGAGCCCCACCGTTTCTTTTCCTCTAAGTAACTCACCCGGGAAAACTCCTCATTAATGAAAGTCAACTGGGCCGTTTTCTAAAACTCTTAAACGCTCCTATTAAATGGACGGCTAAGTCGTTACCATTAATTCACCGAATTAATGGTTCATTTTTTAACATGTTTTCAAACTGTTGGCATAATAATAAAATAAGACCAACACCTTTTCTTTTTGTTGACGGGTTGATTGTTGAGAGGATTTGGAGAATCTGTACCTTCATCCTCCTCACGAAGAACGCGAAGAACGTGAAGAATGCCGAACTCTCAGAGATCGACGATGTGACGCCGTGTTCCGCAACGCCGATGATTCTCCTTCGACGACGCTTCTTCCACGACGTTCTTTCCCCGCGACAAATCTTCGATCAACTGCTTGAGGTAGGAGTTTTCAAATCTTTAATTCCTTTGTTGATTTTATCCTTAAAATGGATTTAATTTGTTAAATTAAATTCGTGTGTTTTCTTTAATCCTTGGAGATCATCGACGCGACGCCATTCCGCGACGACGCGACGCCCTTCCGCGATGCGACGATCCTGTTCTTCCACGACAGTCAATTCCGCGAAGTACTCTCGTCCGATGACAGCTACGAGATATGGGTTTTATTTGAGATTACAATTTTATTCCCATGGTTGTCTCATCTAAAACAAAGAACCCGTATCAAAGTTCAATTTTAATTCATTAAAATTGTGCCTTGCTTTGTTTTTCATGTGTTGAATATTTTTCCCAATTGTTATCACCTAACACGGAGGGTGAGGGCCAAACAAACACGGCCCGACAACCCTCCGCAGTTTTTTTCATTGATACGTGGATTAACGGAATTTACGAAATGGGATTTGAATGGAAATTGGAAGCCTTCGCAGCAGAACTCAGATCCCGGGAGTGCCGTAGGCGCAAACCGCGCGCAAATCGGACCACCGGAGCGCATCCGGTGGTCTGCGGAAACACCTGCCGGCGCGCCATGCCGGCGGCCGGAGGCGGCGGACTGCCACGGCCGGCCGCCAGGAAGCGGCGGCGCCCAGCGCGCCACTGGGAAGATCTTCCGCGGCCGCGCTGGCCGGTTCCTCGACCGCACGGGACTGCGGAGGAGGGACGCGGCTCAAGCCGCGTCCGGGTGTCACGGAGCGGCCCCCGTGCGGGGGCCGCGGCTGCCTTGCGTGGCGCCTGGCCAGCGCCAGCGCGCCGGCCGAGCCGCCCAGCCGGACTGCCGGGTCGGGCCGCGCCGGCCGGGTCGGACTCGGACCCGGGTTGGGTCGACCCGGTTCTGGTCGACCCAAGGGGGGGTGGGGCCGGGTCGGTCCGGGCCCAGACCCCCCTTTTTCAGACCCTTTCCTGTCTTTTGCCCATATCTTGAGCTACGAGCCTCTGATCGACGTTCCATCAGCGGCGATGAAATCCTTGGATCGTGACGGTCGTTTTGGTATATCGCACTCAAGGTTTTGGAATAATTTGGGTACGGCCGGGTTGGTTCGTACACGAAACCAACCGGGCCCTCGGAGCGGAAACACTCATATCTTGAGTTTTGGACGTCCGATTGACGTGCCGTCGACTTTGTTGAATCCCTCTAATTGAGATGGATCTTTTGGCTTACTCCGCCCAAGGCCTGGACGCAGGTGGAGTATGATCGGGATGGTTTTTCCTTAAAAACAAACCGGGCCCCTGAAATGAAAAAGCCAATAACTCTCAGACCGGGCGTCCGATTGACGCGCCGTCTGCGACATTGTGTTCCTTTTGACGATACGGAACTTTTGGATACATAAACTATGGACTATGTGTCAGTTGATGTGTCAGCCTCTCGGATCATGGAGCGGACCATCCCGAACAAGCTTGCTGTGTGCGGGCACCCTAGTGTTGGCTGCGACTACTTTGACGACGACTGTGCAGAGATTCTCAGTGGATTTGACGGCGATGACTACATCACTCAGCGATCCTTTGTGGGTCAGTGCTACTGATCCTGTGTGGGTCCGATCCTGTGTGGGTCAGCGCTCAGCGGTCCTATGTGGGCCAGCGCCTACAGATCATGTGTGGGTCCGATCTTGTGTGGGTCTTTGCGGGGGTTAGTTACCTATCGATCCTTTGGGGGTTAGATCCTTTGTGGGACATTGCGGGGGTTAGTTACCTATCGATCCTTTGTGGGTCAGATCCTTTGTGGTTCATTGCGGGGGTTAGTTACCTATCGATCTTTTGTGGGTCAGATCCTTTGTGGGTCATTGTGGGGGTTAGTACCTACCGATCCTTTGTGGTTCCGACGGCCTAGATGAATCAGTGGCAATATCTGGTCATCTTTATCGTCATAAAAAGAAGTATACCTGTGCGAGTTGAAACCATGTTTTGCTTTCCTTTGTGGATTGTGTTGTGCTATCCTGTGTGGATTTACGTTTTTCTTTCCTGTGTGGATTGGGTTGTACTTGGGCTCGGATGTTGGAGCCGAACGAGAATTGATGACTTAGGTAAATGTATGGGCATATACCTAAGCAGTGTCGGATGTTACTTCGTGATTGAATCTTTCCACTCTAAATTATCCTTTGTGGATTCTGGGAGACCTTCAGGGGTCTCGGGGTCCCTACTAAGTAGCTTATACTCACCCATGCACGGGCTATGCCCGCACTACGTTGTGTTGGCTGCAGACGACGGACAGTGCTGATCATGGTGGAGGCTTGCAGAGCAGAACAGTACCTGGAGGTGGACCACTGGGTGGGACGTACTCGAAGCGGTCGGCTGGACCCTAGGAGCAGTGGAGGCTATCTATACCCACACTTCAGGTGGGACTTCTAGCGGACGGCTCAACGTTGCAGATTTACTTTTCAGTGGCTCTTTTCCCTTTAGAGTTGTACTTTACTTTCAGTTTGGGTTTGTATTCTGGCCCACTTACTTTCCGCACTTACTGTTGTACCCAGTTTTTGCTTATTGTTTACTTCTGCCTGCTTGCTCCGTGGTGTTTGTGGTTTACTTTACAAAGGCAATGCCTTCCCTTTTACCGGGATTTACGCCTTGGTGCTAGTCGCCATCCCCTGGCCTATGGAAGGTGGTCTTGGGGTAGTCACGACACGAACCCCGAGGACGGGTCGTGACAAATTGGTATCAGAGGAGTTCGGTTCTACCGCAGATTCTGATCTTTATTCTATGTGAAGCAATAGTGTTAAGCATATTGAGTGTGGTTATCAGTCCAGGTAGTCCAGTGTTGGTGCGGTGGCCGACGTATCCGTACACCGGGACCCTGACTTCTGATTTCCGACTTAATGCACAAAAACATTCATTTCATGTGTGTTTCAAGTTTTCTTTGTGATTACTATATGTCAGCTCACTAGGTATACTGTTCTGATCGTGGTGCACCTGTTTCTTTTCAGGATGGCCCCACGATGGTAGCCAGTTAGGGTTCCGAGAGTTGAGCATGACGACAGCCCGCTGAGCGACGAGGCCTCGGTGCAGGGCCCTTTGACAGTTGAGGCACCGGCGGTACCTTTACCCGCCGAGCCACCGATGCTTCCAGCACCAGCCGCTGACAATGCATGTCGCCTCAGTGCACTACATGAGTTCCAGCGCTAGTGACCACCCAGGTTCCGTGGGGAGACGGACCCCCAGGCAGCCGAGGACTGGCTGGAGGCAGTGGTGCGAGTTTTCCGATTAGTGAGGACACCAGCAGACCTCATGGTGATCCTTGTAGTGAGCCTACTGCACGCAGCAGCGGGCCGATGGTGGAGCTTGATGCTCCAGGTGAAAGATGAGGCATCTCTTCTCTGGATAGACTTTGAGGGCCTCTTCCGCTCAGAGTTCATCCCGACCACCCTCCGTGCGGTGCGCATCCCAGAGCTTCTTCAGCTGCGGCAGGGCAGCTTGATGGTCGCCCAGTACTCGGTGAGATTTACTGATCTCTCGCGCTACTCGACAGACATGGTACGAGACCCATTCTTCTGGGCCCGGACAATTGAGCAGGGATTGAGACATGAGATCAGGGCATCACTGATCTCCCTCAGCATTCTGACTCAGGCAGGAGTACTGGAGCGAGCCCTTTTGATCGATATCTTTCTTGCTAAGACTTCTCCAGCGGCGAGACCTACCACGGGGCGGCACGTAGCAGAGTCATCTGCGGTAGGAAGTCGTCGGATGACTCAGGGGTCCAGGTAGACCAGACCCTCATGCAGATGACCTTAAGACATTGGCTCAGCAGTGCGGGGCACACAGCGTGGAGCCAGTCTTTCGAGAGGCAGGTAGTGCTACACATGCGGTGGGCAGGGTCACATGGCTCGTGACTGTCCGACCCACCGTGCCGAGGAGCAGCAGACGGTTGAGGGGCCACCCAGGCAGAGGTAGAGGGTCGACCGTGGCAGTTTTCAAGGAGGAGGCGGACAAGGTAGAGGAGCTGTCCAAGCAGCAGGTGGTGGGCGACGCTTTGAGGCTCTACCACCACCACCACCGGGAGGTCCACCCTAGCCACAGGGAGCTGGTGGGCAGAGACAGGCACAACTCCAGGCAGCGGAGGCCTATGACCACGGGGAGCCCGAGATGATTCGAGGTACTATCTGTGTCTATTCCACCCCTACTGCAGTTCTTATAGAAACAGGAGATAGTCACTCTTTCATAGCCGCTGCCCTTGTTCGGAGCTCGGAGATTCTGACAGAGTCGTTGGCTCGATCCTTACGGCTAGAGACTCCTACGAGAGAAGACTCGACGATTACGAACTGGTGCCGACAGTGTGAGCTTACTCTAGGAGGTGATAGCTTCAGCTGGGATCCTCTTGTAGCGGCATCGAGGCCTTACAGCGTCATCTTGGGCATGGATTGGTTATCTACAGTCCATGCACAGATTGACTGTATTAGGTGCAAGGTGCGATGTGTACGCACCGACGGGATAAGGTTCACCTTCACCGGCAAGAAGGGAGCCTTCGCAGCACATTATGGACTTCCACAGAGGAGTGGACATCCCATCACTCATCATTTGTCTAGCCTCATCCTAGGAGCAGTTGACGTGCGGAGTCCTAGTTTTCCTGCAGTGGTGGATCAGTATGCGGACGTCTTTCCCGACAACATTCCAGGGCTACCTCCTCGCAGAGAGGTAGACTTTTATATTGACCTATACCCCGGAACAACCCCGATATCAACTCCAGTGTATCAGATTACCCGCGATGAGCTTCGAGAGCTACGGGTACAGTTGGAGGACTTGCAGGGCAAGGGATTCATCCGACCCAGTGTTTCACCCTGGGCTTTCCCGATATTGTTCGCCAAGAAGGCGGACGGGAGCTTGCGACTTTGTGTCGACTATCTTCGCCTGAACAAGGTGATGGTGAGGAACAAGTATCCACTATCGAGGATTAATGACCTCTTCGATCAGCTCAAGGGAGCACGGTGGTTCTCGAAGATAGACCTCAGGTCATGCTATCATCAGCTCAGAGTTCGGGACGAGGACGTACATAAGACGGACTTCAGATGTCGGTATGACCACTATGATTTCTTGGTTATTCCATTCGGCGTAACCAATGCTCCAGCAGTGTTCATGGGACTCATGAATAGGATCTTTCAGCCATACCTCGATCGATTTGTCGTAGTCTTCATCGACGACATTTTGATATACTCGACGACTGAGGAGGAGCATGCCTACCACTTACGGGTTGTACTAGACACACTCAGAGAGCACCAGCTTTATGGAAAGTTCTCGAAGTGTCATTTCTGGTTACGCAAGGTCCACTTCTTGGGGCACGTCATCTCTGAGGCAGGAGTTGCAGTGGATCCTGCGAAGATCGAGGCATTGCTAGCTTGGGATCCACCCAGGAGCGTGACGGAGGTGCGGAGTTTCTTGGGACTAGCCGGGTACTATCGTAGATTTGTGCCAGACTTCTCCAGAGTTGCGACACCACTCTCAGCTTTGAAAAAGAAGGGGAAACACTTTGTGTGGTCAGACAGATGTCAGCAGAGCTTCCAGGAGCTGAGACAGAGATTGACCAGCGCACCTATCTTGAAGTTCCCTGAGGAGGGAGTAGGGTACGTAGTCTACTGTGATGCATCAAGGACCAGACTCTGATGTGTCATGATGTAGGAGCGGGCAGTGATAGCCTATGGATTACTTCAGTTGAGGCCGCATGAGCAGAACTACGCTACCCATGACCTAGAGTTAGTAGCAGTGGTCTTCTCTCTAATGACATGGTGACACTACCTGATGGGCGAGCGCTTTATAGTCTTTTCTGACCATCAGAGTCTCAGGTACATCTTCTATTAGAAGGACCTGAACCTGAGACAGCGGCGGTGGCTCGCGTTCCTCTAGGACTATGACTTTGAGATAGTCTATACACCTAGGAAGGGGAACGTAATAGCCGATGCTCTCAGCAGGAGGACAGGCATTCAGCTGCTTGAGGAGGCGACAGTGCAGCTAGCCGCTTTGCAGATATCCTTCGTGGATAGAGATGGAGCAGCCTTCCATTAGTCTCTCACAGTCTCTCCTTCACTACTACAGCAGGCCAGAGAGTCACAGCGTGGGGATGCTGACTGTGAGACACGGCGTGCACAGATATCCTCAGTATAGGCACCTGATGGTTTCTCCTTTGGAGCAGAGCACGACATCTTTTTCAGAGGACGTACCTTGGTACCAGTTGCTTTACGAGAGGAGGTGCTGAGAGAGTTTCACACTTCTCCTTTGGCGGTACATATTGGAGTGGCGAAGATGTACCAGGACCTCAGATGATAGCATTGGTGGCCGGGCGTGAAGAAGGTTGTGGCAGAGTTCATTTCTCGATGCCTCACCTGCCAGCAGGTGAAGGCAGAGCACCAGGTACCAGCAGGCTTGGTACAACCCTTGGAGGTCCCGGAGTGGAAGTGGGACGGGATATCTATGGACTTCGTGACTGGAATTCCATGCACTTCGAGAGGTCACAACTCCATTTGGGTGATTGTCGACCGACTCACCAAGTCGGCTCACTTCTTACCCATTAGAGAGCAGGGCTCAGTGGAGAGCGTGGGACGTCTCTACGTTCAGGAGATTGTACAACTTCACGGTGTTCCATCATCTATTGTCTCCAATCGAGATGCTCGCTTTACTTACTAGCTTTGGAAAGGGTTGTAGGAGGCGTTCGGGATGCAACTACATATGAGCACTTCCTTTCACCCTCAGACGGATGGTCAGGCGGAGAGGACCATTCAGACTCTCGAGGTAATGCTCCGCGCATGTGTCCTCGACTTTGGTCGCAGCTGGGAGGACCAACTACCCTTGGTGGAGTTCGCATACAACAACAGCTACCACTCCACCATCGGGATGGCACCATACGAGGCGTTGTACGGCAGACCTTGCAGATGTCCTTCGTGCTGGACAGACCCTGGGGAGTCAGCACTTGTGGGACCATAGATGGTCCGGGCCACGATAGAGGAGGTCCAAATCATCCAGGAGCGGATGAGGACAGCTTAGAGCCTATATAAGTCTTACGCTGACAGGAGGCGGAGGCCACTAGAGTTCGAGGATGGCGACCACGTTTTCTTGCGTGTCTCACCTCGATGTGGTTTGCGGAGATTTGGCCGAGGTGGCAAGTTGTCTCCACGCTTCATCGGACCATTCCAGGTCCTCAGCAGGATTGGCGAGGTGGCTTATCGCCTGGCTCTACCACCTCAGTTGCACCGGGTGTATGACGTCTTCCACGTATCCCAGCTTAGGAGATACGTGTACGACCTGACACAAATCATTGACCATGGGGAGCTAGACGTTGATGATGGGGCGACTTTTGCGGATGTCCCAGTGGAGATCGAGGATCGACAGGAGCGGGTCCTACTTGGACGGTCGATTCCTCTAGTGCGAATCAGATAGTAGCACAGGAACCTCCAGGAGAGCACTTTGGAGCGGGAGGCTCAGATGCGTGCTCAGTACCCACATTTGTTTCCTAGTTTAAGATGTATCTTTACGGGAACGTAAATCCCTAAGGTGGGAGTGATGTAAAGACCCGTAAAATTCAAGGAATTTTTTTTTAATTTTCTTTGGAATTTTACAAGAACACAGTTTCTGACTGCACATGATTCCGAGGCCCGGTGTGCCCGAAATCATTTTCTAAATTTTGGATCGGGTACGTTCAGCGAACGAACGAGCGGGTTTTTCTAACTTTGGAACCGGTGCTCGGAATCAAATTCCGAGGGCACCGATGGAATTGCAGTGCCAGTATTTTCTTAGAAACGCCTATTCCGAAGATGCGTTTGCTCGGGTGTGGTTTGTAAATTTTTGGGATTAAGTTAAGAAATAAAACAAAGTGGTGCAACAACATTATTTTTATTTCACTTAAAAGCCACTTAAATCCAATTAAAAGCCACTTAAAGCCACTTGAGCTAAGTTGAAGCAGATAGGGTGCAATCCAAAATATCCTACCCTCTTGGTAGGATATTTGTGAGGTGGGGCCCACACGAGCCCCACCGTTTCTTTTCCTCTAAGTAACACACCCGAGAAAACTCCTCATTAATGAAAGTCAACTGGGTCATTTTATAAAACTCTTAAACACTCCTATTAAATGGATGGTTAAGTCGTTACCATTAATTCACCGAATTAATGGTTCGTTTCTTAACATGTTTTCAAACTGTTGGCATAATAATAAAATAAGACCAACACCTTTTCTTTTTGTTGATGGGTTGATTGTTGAGAGGATTTGGAGAATCTTTACCTTCATCCTCCTCGCGAAGAATGCGAAGAACGCGAAGAACGCAAAGAACACGAAAAACGAAGAACTCTCGGAGATCGACGACGCGACGCCGTGTTCCGCGACGCCGACAATTCTCCTTCGACGACGCTTCTTCCGTGGCGTTCTTTCCCTGTGACAAATCTTCGATCAACTGCTTGAGGTAGGAGTTTTCAAATCATTAATTCCTTGGTGGATTTTATCATTAACATGGATTTAATTCATGAAATTAAATCTGTGTGTTTTCTTTAAACCTCGGAGATCATCGACGCGACGACGCGACTCCCTTCCGCGACGCGACGATCCTCTTATTACACGATGGTCAATTCCGCGAAGAACTCTCAACCGACGACAGCTACGAGGTAGGGGTTTTATTTGAGATTATAATTTTATTCCCATGGTTGTCTCATCTAAAACAAAGAACCCGGATCAAAGTTCAATTTTACTTCATTAAAATTGTTCCTTGCTTTGTTTTTCATGTGTTAAATATTTTTCCCAATTGTTATCACCTAACGCGGAGGGTGCGAGCCAAACAAACATGGCCCGACAACCCTCTGCAGTTTTTTTCGTTGATGCGTGGATTAACGGAATTTACGAAATGGGATCAGAATGGCGATTGGAAGCCTTCGCAGCAGAGCTCGGATCCCAGGAGAGCCGTAGGTGCAAACCGCGCGCAAATCGGACCACTGGAGCGCGTCCAGTGGTCCGCAGAAACCCCCACCGGCGCACTACGCCGGCACGACGGCCGGAGGCGACGCACGGAATTGGCCGGCCGCCCGGAAGTGGCGGCAACTGGCATGCCGCCAGAAAGACACGCTGCGGCTGAAGCCGCTGCGGCGCTAGCCGGTCCTGCGGCCGTGCGGGACCGCGGAGGAGAGACGCGGCTCAAGCCGCGTCCGGGTGTCACGGAGCGGCCCCCGCGCGGCGGCCGCGGCTTCCTTGCGCGGCGCCTGGCCGGGTCGGACCCGGACCCAGGTTCGGTCGAACCGGTTCGGGCCGACCCACGGGGGGGGGGGGGGGGGGGGGGGGGGGGGGGGGGGTTGGGCCGGGTCGGTCCGGGCCCAGACCCCCCGTTTTCGCACCCTTTCCGGTATTTTTCCCGTATGTTGAGCTATGAGCCTCCAATAGACGTGCCTTCAGCGGAGATGTGATCCTTGGATCGAGAAAGTCATTTTGGTATATCACACTCAAGGTTTTGGAATACTTTGGTTTCGGCCGGGTTGGTTCGTACACGAAACCAACCAGGCCCTCGGAGCAGAAACACTCATATCTTGAGCTTCGGACGTCCGATTGGCGTGCCGTAGACTTTGTTGAATCCCTCTAAGTGAGACGGATCTTTTGGATTACTCTTCCCGAGGTTTGGACGCAGGTGGAGTACGGTCGGGTTTGGTTTCGCCTTAAAAACCAACCGGGCCCCTAGAATGAAAAAGCCAATAACTCTAAGACCGGGCGTCCGATTGACGCGACGTCTGCGACGTTGAGTTCCTGTTGACGATACATAACTTTTGGATACATTAACTCATGAATATGTGTCAGTTGGTGTATCAGCCTCTCGGCTCGTGGAGCGGACCCTCCAGAACGAGCTTGCTGTGTGTGGGAACCCTAGTGCTGGCTGTGACTACTTCGACGACGACTGTGCAGAGATCCTCAGTGGATTCGACGACGACCACTACAGCACTCAGAAATCCTTTGTGGGTAAGTGATACCGATCCTGTGTGGGTCCTATCCTGTGTGGGTCAGCGCTCAACGGTTCTGTGTGGGCCAGCGCCTATAGATCCTGTGTGGGTCTTTGCGGGGGTTAGTTACCTATCTATCCTTTGTGGGTCAGATCCTTTGTGGGTATTTGCATGGGTTAGTTACCTATCTGTAACAGCCCGAGATTTTATGAAAAATATTCTTTTTAATATTATTAATGTTTTGTGTTGTACGCTACACCAAAAGGAGCTTGCACAACACACATCCTTGACTTGCCTTGCATTACACGCAATCGCGACCTTCCTCGATAGCGTGTGTAATACGCAATACCGAGTTTCACTAAACAACGATATGCTATTAAAATATTATTATAAATAGCCGTTATGAATAGTAATAACCAATTTTTGAAATTCTGTAGATCTTATTTTTCAAAATGAACTTCATTTTTGGATTCGGAGTATCGAATTTAGCCTAAGGTGAAATTTTGGTGCTTTTCGGATAACTTTTATTTTATGATGAATAGTGAAAATTACTAAATTATAATTAAAAACAACTTTTTTAATCGAAATAATTAATAGTGATAAATCATTAATTTGAGTGGTTTTAAAGTATATTTAGAATATATTTTTACAATTTAATACAATGTTGGTCATTGGATGTAATTTCACATTTAAACCAGACATAATCAAGTGTCAATCTTTTGATAGATATTGTTTCTTAAAAATACGCTATTTGTTTTAACAGCGGGATTTAATTATAAAATTAATTAATGCAACTTTTATGTTATGAATTTGGTAAAATAGACTTCATTTTTGAATTCGGAATATGAAATATAGCTTAGGATGAAATTTTGGCATTGTTCTGAAAACATCAATTTTTGATGAATAGTGAAACTACTAAGTGGTAGTTAAAAAACTGAATTTTGCATAAAACTTAATTTTACCGCTTCTGTGAATGGAATTTCGAAAATCAGAGAGACACGGTTGATATCAGTAAGAAAAATGTGGTTCAATGAGATAAAAATAATTTTTTGGTGAATAGTAACTTTTTACTTTTTTTACCGCGGTTAATAGTAAATAGGGTAACTAAGGGTAAATATGATATTACTATTACCCTAACACATGTCCTAATTCCATTGGACAAGTGTAATTCGACCAAAAACAAACTTATGAATAAAATATGACCATTTAGGCCCACTTGGATTAGATTAGGACATTTATTATTAATTTATTTAAAGAAGAGTTAAAAGAGTTAAAATCAAAGTTTATTTACTAAAACATTTTTAATATAGGGTTATACATAAGATAAATTCGATTGTAAATATTCATTAGAAATCTAAAACGATTTCCTACATAATGGTATTTTAGTTGTAATTTTTAGACATTAAATAATTTAATTTATTTATGACACAATGATGATGCAGTAATTATCTTATTAATGAAATATTGACATAATTGATGTTATAAACACCAAAATAAATGTAATTTGAGATTTTTTATGAATTCCACTAATTTTCTAGGTTACTATGATATATTAATGTTGATTTAATCAACTTGGTTCGAACGTTTAATTCTGTTATGACTTTCACAAAAATCATATATCAAATAGTGTCAAAATTGACACAAAATAGTTTTTAAATCAAATATTATATTACTAATTGTTATTTTATTCCTAAAAATCTAAGGTTCGGCCAAATGACTTAGATAAGGATATATATATTAATAATAAACAATTTGGGGTTCGTTTGGCATGTTATAGTAAGTTTATTAACCATATAGTGAAAGAAAACAAAAAGACACGGTAAAAGTTAAATTATTTAACTTAGAGTTAAATCTAATTGATAAGGTTTAAAATAATATCCAAACATGTCTAAATTTGATTGGTTGATGAGATTACAACCCTATATCATCTAATCTTCTAATATGAGTCATTTTTGGAGGTTTTTAAGTGGGGTTAGATTTATTATAAATTAATATTTTTAAGAATTTCTAAGGTGCCCCTCTCCTCCCCTATAAAAGGACACCTCCTCCCCCTCCCCCTCACACCAATTTGAGCACTCAAGCTCGGCCAACCCCTGCCAAAATCTCTTCTCCACTTCCCTACCAACATCCTAGAGGTTCTGGTCTTCATCAAAGACCAATTTTAGTGCCCTGAGAGGAGGTCTCAAAGAGGCGCTTCAAAGAAGAGGTAATTACCGTTACCAATTCTTTCATCTTTATTTCTTCTTCCACTTCTTCTTCTTAGGTTGTTTCATTATGAAGTAATAAAATCAGTATCACTAATATACTGATATGTTATTATAAGTATGAAACAACCCTATTTCACCATTTATCCATCCTACGGAAAAAGAAATCACCGCGCGTGCGTACGTACGGAATACCGTCTCCACGCCGTGGTGTAATCTATTTTCCATCACCACCTTACATGGATGGGTATAATGGTGTAAAGAATAACTATACATAGTTATTACAACATCATATTGATTCTGATATATTGTATAATCCACTCCAAATAAATTCAATATTTATGGAAATGATATCATCGCTCGTGCGTACGTACGGACTACCGTCTCCACGACACGATGAGATTCATTCTCCATGTTAACCATTTAAGAATGATTATAAAGTATATATAAGAAATAATAATGAAATATATGACATTATAAAGCTACTGGATTTATGTATATATACATATGTATGTCATCTACTTACTTCCATTTCAAGACAATAAGGAAAGGAAAACAGCGTTCATGCGTACGTACGGACTACCGTCTCCATGAACGGTGTTTTTCATTTTATTTATCTACCTATTATATATATATATATATATACTGAATATATATGATATATAAATCATATTTTATATTCTGGAAGTAAGTAAGTCATGATATATGTAATAATGATGTCAAGAACAACAAGTCAAAACACCTACGATAAATGAAACGATTTTACCCAAAACGCTTCTTTAACATGGAATTTACAAAAGAACGGGTAATATAATGTCATAAGTGAACCATATATGATATGATAACAATGAATATGATTCTGTAAGAAGTCAATAACATTATGTAAATCATTATACAGGAGGTTCGGACACGTACAAAGCAATTCGGACCTAAGGTAAGGGAAATGTCACAATCTCATTTTTATCCGAGATTGTTTATACTTTGGTATTTACTGGGGTGTATTTTATCATCCACATCCATGTTTCCTCGATATGTAATATTATTTCCATCCTCCTACAATTGTTTAAATCCAATTTTACCCTTCGGTGAGTTTTTAGTAAAAGATATGAAAGGAATCTTTTGTCGTTTTTCGTACGAGGTACTTTTTGACTTTTCCGACAAAAATACGAAGAATGTTTTTAACTTATACGGCACGAACGGATTTTTACTGTTTTATAAAGCCTTATTTTCATGAAGATTCCTCTAAAATATTTCATGACTATTTTCAATAAAATCTCTTTCTTTTAAAATTGCATGATGTTTTATGAAAAGAAATTGATTTTGAAGAAGAAAGGATATTTTCCTCAAGAATTCAATTCAAGTGTTTTATCAAAATTATTTTCCATCTAAGATAATAAAGGGTTATGTTTTTTTACATTGATTTGACTATGTTGTGATGGAATTGTGTTTATGAATTCCTTTATCTTATATGAATGGTTTTATGATGTCATGTTGTTTAAGAATCCCATTTTTATTACATGGGTTATGCGATTATGTATGATTTATGATTATGTGGCACACATAAGAAAGGATTCATTATAAGATGGGTGGGACCTATATCTCTCTCCAATGCATTGGGTAAAGATTTTATATCTCATGAGATAGACATGGCTGGAATGGTAGGTTATACCGGTTCAGTGAAACAGGACTGAAACGAGGGTTACTCGATTCAGAAAGGGACTTTGTCCACTAAGATAGTCTTGGCAATGAGTCTTGACTAACAAGAAATGATTCTCTATGATTATGTGTGTATGCCACAAAGTTACATGTTTTAAGTTATTATTATTGGGATTTCATTTCACTACTATGATTTATCCCATGTTATGAAATTATGCTCTCTTTTGCAGGTTAAGATTTCCAAAAGTTATGTTCTTATGAATATGATGTGATTGATTTTTCTTTTGTTTACCCTTACTGAGCATTTGAGCTCACCCTTTTATGTTTTCTTTTCCCCAGGATATAAAGAAAGGTTTTAGGTATAAAAAAAGGAAGATCTTTATGAGAGATGTTGAAGATCTTCCACCACGATTAGAAGATTATGTTCCGAGTTTCCAAAGACACTAAACTATTACGATCCTTGTGTGTGTGTTTTTGTTATGTACAAAGTATTCCGCAAAAGTAATGTAAAGTCTATGTACGTCAGGCTTCAGGTCTCTATAGTTGGTATCAGAGGAAAGGTTTAGTCAACCTTTGGAAACTTGGATGCGAAAACGTTAGTGAGATCCCTAGAGATATTTCTAAGGTATGTCTAGGGATGCCCCTAAGGATAAGTAAACGTATAGGATATAGTTCTAGAACTATGGTAACGATATTAGATTAAACCAAAGATGATAGATATTTAAGTTACTCCCCCTTTATTATGATTTTTGCATCTAACACTATTCTGTTTGGGTTTTAGAAAATGGCTGGAAACAAGATGATTCACAATAATAGAGGATATGATGGACAATGGAATGATATTCTTCTTGAGCAACCAAATGAAATGGGATTTGGATGTCCAAACATCATTATTATGCCGAATCAGCAATCTCACAACATGATCAATAATGTAAAATTTGGTAAGTTTCCTGACTCGACTAATAAGAGAAAGATGGAGTTCCATGATGATCATAGAGGAAAGAAAGTTCAATTTCCCCTATGTAAATCATGTGGGAAGAGGCATCAAGGAGAATGTTTCAAGGGAACTGGAAGATGCTTTGGGTGTGGAAAAGAAGGACACAAAGCAAGTAAGTGCAAAGGAAAAGGTTCAGTTAACACCATGGATGAGGATAATGGTATTGCTACGACATCAACAATGGTTAAATGCTTTAAATGTGGAATGTACGGGCATTATGCAAACCAATGCCCTAAGGGAAAGTCTCATGAAGAGAATCAGTATGGTCGTATGGGAAGTATTTATGTTGATGATGATGAAGAAACTACAAATGATATATGAGACGAAAGAAATGTTGAAGCTCGGTCAATGGTCTAAGAATGTAGTGGAATGATTACATGTTTATCATGTGTAATATAAGTAATCTCATGGAATAAGGAGACATCTAAGGATTGTTACACTGTTGTCTTTCCTTAAGTTTTGAAAGTGTATGATGAATGGTACCAGTAACCATGAAAGGTTATTCAGATACTTTTGGAAAGTAGATGATAAGTGCATAATGAAAGGATAAGAAGATAATGAGATGTTTGATTGTATTCATGAGCTCATGATTGGTATAAGGACTAAGTGATATCATGGTTTGAGTATATAGAATTTTGAGGATTTTAGTATGTGAAAAGTGTTAACTTTTAACTGCATTCAAGTTTTCACTATGGTTCAATGGGTATTCAAGAGAATGCATTATTAAGGCCTTTGAATGTTTGGAATGTGACCAACAAAACATATCTTATGATATATGGGGATCAACGATGGTGTTAAATCTCTGGTAATCGTTTTCAATCTGTTATGAGAGTGGACTGCAGTATTATGGATAAGCCTAAAGATTGGAATGGACATAAGTTAGTATTGTTTAAGGATAGAAATTTTCTCGATATTATTGATGGGATGATATAGTAATATAGTTTTAGAAAAAGGACAACCTGCAGGACGGGCGACAGCCCATCGCTTCGGACAAGGCTGTAGGAATCGAACCCACAACCGGAGTGCGACTGGCCTTTCTTGCCTACCACTGACCTACAGGAAGTCCCTGTTTAGTAGAAACTAGTTTTATTATATTAAGCAGTATGATATATGAAGTATAAGTCCATTTTAGGAACAATATATGATTAATCTCACTATAGGTCGACTTATGTATATAATTTTTGCTAACCTTTTGTTTGAGACAGATGGAATGACCCGTCATTCTATCACATGATCTGCTAACACTTCTCGAATAACAAATTCATCTTCATTTATTTAAGAGATGAAGTGGAAATTGTTCAAGGCATGAACAACAGTGAGATTGTACCAAAATAAAGTAAGTATTTATTCTAATTCAAATTTTCAACTTTAGGGAAATGATCTTGAAAACCAAAAATGTTGTCCTAATGATCTTATACCTGATGAATCAGTTGGTACCCTATATCATCACAAATCTATGGATTTGTGATTACTGGCTTTTCCATAGCCATGTTCTCTACCACTCTCCATCAGAACATGATGGTTAGATTTCTCTTCCATATCCATATTTTCACCTATGTAGAAACCCAGTGATTAGTTTATTTGGGTAATCGTTACATTTCATACTTTAGTTTTTAAAGCTAAGTTTTGGTATTCTTTTTTACGATGTGGGTTTCTATTAAAGAAACTTTCGAATAGTAAACCATTTATAACCCCGACGAATTTCGAGGGCGAAATTCATTTTAAGGGGGGTAGAATGTAACAGCCCGAGATTTTATGAAAAATATTCTTTTTAATATTATTAATGTCTTGTGTTGTACGCTACACCAAAAGGAGCTTGCACAACACACATCCTTGACTTGCCTTGCATTACACGCAATAACGACCTTCCTCGATAGCGTGTGTAATACGCAATACCGAGTTTCACTAAACAACGATATGCTATTAAAATATTATTATAACTAGCCGTTATGAATAGTAATAACCAATTTTTGAAATTCTGTAGATCTTATTTTTCAAAATGAACTTCATTTTTGGATTCGGAGTATCGAATTTAGCCTAAGGTGAAATTTTGGTGCTTTTCGGATAACTTTTATTTTATGATGAATAGTGAAAATTACTAAATTATAATTAAAAACAACTTTTTTAATCGAAATAATTAATAGTGATAAATCATTAATTTGAGTGGTTTTAAAGTATATTTAGAATATATTTTTACAATTTAATACAATGTTGGTCATTGGATTTAATTTCACATTTAAACCAGACATAATCAAGTGTCAATCTTTTGATAGATATTGTTTCTTAAAAATACGCTATTTGTTTTAACAGCGGGATTTAATTATAAAATTAATTAATGCAACTTTTATGTTATGAATTTGGTAAAATAGACTTCATTTTTGAATTCGGAATATGAAATATAGCTTAGGATGAAATTTTGGCATTGTTCTGAAAAACATCAATTTTTGATGAATAGTGAAACTACTAAGTGGTAGTTAAAAAACTGAATTTTGCATAAAACTTAATTTTACCGCTTCTGTGAATGGAATTTCGAAAATCCGACAGACACGGTTGATATCAGTAAGAAAAATGTGGTTCAATGAGATAAAAATAATTTTTTGGTGAATAGTAACTTTTTACTTTTTTTACCGCGGTTAATAGTAAATAGGGTAACTAAGGGTAAATATGATATTACTATTACCCTAACACATGTCCTAATTCCATTGGACAAGTGTAATTCGACCAAAAACAAACTTAGGAATAAAATATGACCATTTAGGCCCACTTGGATTAGATTAGGACATTTATTATTAATTTATTTAAAGAAGAGTTAAAAGAGTTAAAATCAAAGTTTATTTACTAAAACATTTTTAATATAGGGTTATACATAAGATAAATTCGATTGTAAATATTCATTAGAAATATAAAAAGATTTCCTACATAATGGTATTTTAGTTGTAATTTTTAGACATTAAATAATTTAATTTATTTATGACACAATGATGATGCAGTAATTATCTTATTAATGAAATATTGACATAATTGATGTTATAAACACCAAAATAAATGTAATTTGAGATTTTTTATGAATTACACTAATTTTCTAGGTTACTATGATATATTAATGTTGATTTAATCAACTTGGTTCGAACGTTTAATTCTGTTATGACTTTCACAAAAATCATATATCAAATAGTGTCAAAATTGACACAAAATAGTTTTTAAATCAAATATTATATTACTAATTGTTATTTTATTCCTAAAAATCTAAGGTTCGGCCAAATGACTTAGATAACGATATATATATTAATAATAAACAATTTGGGGTTCGTTTGGCATGTTATAGTAAGTGTATTAACCATATAGTGAAAGAAAACAAAACGACACGGTAAAAGTTAAATTATTTAACTTAGAGTTAAATCTAATTGATAAGGTTTAAAATAATATCCAAACATGTCTAAATTTTATTGGTTGATGAGATTACAACCCTATCTCATCTAATCTTCGAATATGAGTCATTTTTGGAGGTTTTTAAGTGGGGTTAGATTTATTATAAATTAATATTTTTAAGAATTCCTAAGGTGCCCCTCTCCTCCCCTATAAAAGGACACCTCCCCCCCCCTCCTCCTCACACCAATTTGAGCACTCAAGCACGGCCAAACCCTGACAAAATCTCTTCTCCACTTCCCTAGCAACATCCTAGAGGTTCTGGTCTTCCTCAAAGACCAATTTTAGTGCCCTGAGAGGAGGTCTCAAAGAGGCGCTTCAAAGAAGAGGTAACTACCGTTACCAATTCTTTCATCTTTATTTCTTCTTCCACTTCTTCTTCTTAGGTTGTTTCATTATGAAGTAATAACATCAGTATCACTCATATACTGATATGTTATTATAAGTATGAAACAACCCTATTTCACCATCTATCCATCCTACGGAAAAAGAAATCACCGCGCGTGCGTACGTACGGAATACCGTCTCCACGCTGTGGTGTAATCTATTTTCCATCACCACCTTACATGGATGGGTATAATGGTGTAAAGAATAACTATACATAGTTATTACAACGTCATATTGATTCTGATATATTGTATAATCCACTCCAAATAAATTCAATATTTATGGAAATGATATCATCGCTCGTGCGTACGTACGGACTACCGTCTCCACGGCGCGATGAGATTCATTCTCCATGTTAACCATTTAAGAATGATTATAAAGTATATATAAGAAATAATAATGAAATATATGACATTATAAAGCTACTGGATTTATGTATATATACATATGTATGTCATCTACTTACTTCCATTTCAAGACAATAAGGAAAGGAAAACAGCGTTCATGCGTACGTACGGACTACCGTCTCCATGAACGGTGTTTTTCATTTTATTTATCTACCTATTATATATATATATATACTGAATATATATGATATATAAATCATATTTTATATTCTGGAAGTAAGTAAGTCATGATATATGTAATAATGATGTCAAGAACAACAAGTCAAAACACCTACGATAAATGAAACGATTTTACCCAAAACGCTTATTTAACATGGAATTTACAAAAGAACGGGTAATATAATGTCATAAGTGAACCATATATGATATGATAACAATGAATATGATTCTGTAATAAGTCTATAACATTATGTAAATCATTATACAGGAGGTTCGGACACGTATAAAGCAATTCGGACCTAAGGTAAGGGAAATGTCACAATCTCATTTTTATCCGAGATTGTTTATACTTTGGTATTTACTGGGGTGTATTTTATCATCCACATCCATGTTTCCTCGATATGTAATATTATTTCCATCCTCCTACAATTGTTTAAATCCAATTTTACCCTTCGGTGAGTTTTTAGTAAAAGATATGAAAGGAATCTTTTGTCGTTTTTCGTACGAGGTAGTTTTTGACTTTTCCGACAAAAGTACGAAGAATGTTTTTAACTTATACGGCACGAACGGATTTTTACGGTTTTATAAAGCCTTATTTTCATGAAGCTTCCTCTAAAAGATTTCATGACTATTTTCAATAAAATCTCTTTCTTTTAAAATTGCATGATGTTTTATGAAAAGAAATTGATTTTGAAGAAGAAAGGTTATTTTCCTCAAGAATTCAATTCAAGTGTTTTATCAAAATTATTTTCCATCTAAGATAATAAAGGGTTCTGTTTTTTTACATTGATTTGACTATGTTGTGATGGA
The DNA here is from genome assembly GCA_963277665.1 of Viscum album. Taxonomy (NCBI): domain Eukaryota; kingdom Viridiplantae; phylum Streptophyta; class Magnoliopsida; order Santalales; family Viscaceae; genus Viscum; species Viscum album. The sequence continues at coordinate 2,012,120,574 of OY728160.1, forward strand.
ATTATGTTTATGAATTCCTTTATCTTATATGAATGGTTTTATGATGTCATGTTGTTTAAGAATCCCATTTTTATTACATGGGTTATGCGATGATGTATGATTTATGATTATGTGGCACACATAAGAAAGGATTCATTATAAGATGGGTGGGACCTATATCTCCCTCCAATGAATTGGGTAAAGATTTTATATCTCATGAGATAGACATGGCTGGAATGGTAGGTTATACCGGTTCAGTGAAACAGGACTGAAACGAGGGTTACTCGATTCAGAAAGGGACTTTGTCCACTAAGATAGTCTTGGAAATGAGTCTTGACTAACAAGAAATGATTCTCTATGATTATGTGTGTATGCCACAAAGTTGCATGTTTTAAGTTATTATTATTTGGATTTCATTTCACTACTATGATTTATCCCATGTTATGAAATTATGCTCTCTTTTGCAGGTTAAGATTTCCAAAAGTTATGTTCTTATGAATATGATGTGATTGATTTTTCTTTTATTTACCCTTACTGAGCATTTGAGCTCACCCTTTTATGTTTTCTTTTCCCCAGGATATAAAGAAAGGTTTTAGGTATAAAAAAGGAAGATCTTTATGGGAGATGTTGAAGATCTTCCACCAGGATTAGAATATTATGTTCCGAGTTTCCAAAGACACTAAACTATTACGATCCTTGTGTGTGTGTTTTTGTTATGTACTAAGTATTCCGCAAAAGTAATGTAAAGTCTATGTACGTCAGGCTTCGGGTCTCTACAGTTGGTATCAGAGGAAAGGTTTAGTCAACCTTTGGAAACTAGGATGCGAAAACGTTAGTGAGATCCCTAGAGATATTTCTAAGGTATGTCTAGGGATGCCCCTAAGGATAAGTATACGTATAGGATATAGTTCTAGAACTATGGTAACGATATTAGATTAAACCAAAGGTGATAGATATTTAAGTTACTCCCCCTTTATTACGATCTTTGCATCTAACACTATTCTGTTTGGGTTTTAGAAAATGGCTGGAAACAAGATGATTCACAATAATAGAGGATATGATGGACAATGGAATGATATTCTTCTTGAGCAACCAAATGAAATGGGATTTGGATGTCCAAACATCATTATTATGTCGAATCAGCAATCTCACAACATGATCAATAATGTAAAATTTGGTAAGTTTCCTGACTCGACTAATAAGAGAAAGATGGAGTTCAATGATGATCATAGAGGAAAGAAAGTTCAATTTCCCCTATGTAAATCATGTGGGAAGAGGCATCAAGGAGAATGTTTCAAGGGAACTGGAAGATGCTTTGGGTGTGGAAAAGAAGGACACAAAGAAAGTACGTGCAAAGGAAAAGGTTCAGTTAACACCATGGATGAGGATAATGGTATTGCTACGACATCAACACTGGTTAAATGCTTTAAATGTGGAATGTACGGGCATTATGCAAACCAATGCCCTAAGGGAAAGTCTCATGAAGAGAATCAGTATGGTCGTATGGGAAGTATTTATGTTGATGATGATGAAGAAACTACAAATGATATATGAGACGAAAGAAATTTTGAAGCTCGGTCAATGGTCTAAGAATGTAGTGGAATGATTACATGTTTATCATGTGTAATATAAGTAATCTCATGGAATAAGGAGACATCTAAGGATTGTTACACTGTTGTCTTTCCTTAAGTTTTTAAAGTGTATGATGAATGGTACCAGTAAACATGAAAGGTTATTCAGATACTTTTGGAAAGTAGATGATAAGTGCATAATGAAAGGATAAGAAGATAATGAGATGTTTGATTGTATTCATGAGCTCATGATTGGTATAAGGACTAAGTGATATCATGGTTTGAGTATATAGAATTTTGAGGATTTTAGTATGTGAAAAGTGTTAACTTTTAACTGCATTCAAGTTTTCACTATGGTTCAATGGGTATTCAAGAGAATACATTATTAAGGCCTTTGAATGTTTGGAATGTGACCAACAAAACATATCTTATGATATATGGGGATCAACGATGGTGTTAAATCTCTGGTAATCGTTTTCACTCTGTTATGAGAGTGGACTGCAGTATTATGGATAAGCCTAAAGATTGGAATGGACATAAGTTAGTATTGTTTAAGGATAGAAATTTTCTCGATATTATTGATGGGATGATATAGTAATATAGTTTTAGAAAAAGGACAACCTGCAGGACGGGCGACAGCCCATCGCTTCGGACAAGGCTGTAGGAATCGAACCCACAACCGGAGTGCGACTGGCCTTTCTCGCCTACCACTGACCTACAGGAAGTCCCTGTTTAGTAGAAACTAGTTTTATTATATTAAGCAGTATGATATATGAAGTATAAGTCCATTTTAGGAACAATATATGATTAATCTCACTATAGGTCGACTTATGTATATAATTTTTGCTAACCTTTTGTTTGAGACAGATGGAATGACCCGTCATTCTATCACATGATCTGCTATCACTTCTCGAATAACAAATTCATCTTCATTTATTTAAGAGATGAAGTGGAAATTGTTCAAGGCACGAACAACAGTGAGATTGTACCAAAATAAAGTAAGTATTTATTCTAATTCAAATTTTCAACTTTAGGGAAATGATCTTGAAAACCAAAAATGTTGTCCTAGTGATCTTATACCTGATGAATTAGTTGGTACCCTATATCATCACAAATCTATGGATTTGTGATTACTGGCTTTTCCATAGCCATGTTCTCTACCACTCTCCATCAGAACATGATGGTTAGATTTCTCTTCCATATCCATATTTTCACCTATGTGGAAACCCAGTGATTAGTTTATTTGGGTAATCGTTACATTTCATACTTTAGTTTTTAAAGCTAAGTTTTGGTATTCTTTTTTACGATGTGGGTTTCTATTAAAGAAACTTTCGAATAGTAAACCATTTATAACCCCGACGAATTTCGAGGGTGAAATTCATTTTAAGGGGGGTAGAATGTAACAGCACGAGATTTTATGAAAAATATTCTTTTTAATATTATTAATATCTTGTGTTGTATGCTACACCAAAAGGAGCTTGCACAACACACATCCTTGACTTGCCTTGCATTACACGCAATCGCGACCTTCCTCGATAGCGTGTGTAATACGCAATACCGAGTTTCACTAAACAACGATATGCTATTAAAATATTATTATAACTAGCCGTTATGAATAGTAATAACCAATTTTTGAAATTCTGTAGATCTTATTTTTCAAAATGAACTTCATTTTTGGATTCGGAGTATCGAATTTAGCCTAAGGTGAAATTTTGGTGCTTTTCGGATAACTTTTATTTTATGATGAATAGTGAAAATTACTAAATTATAATTAAAAACAACTTTTTTAATCGAAATAATTAATAGTGATAAATCATTAATTTGAGTGGTTTTAAAGTATATTTAGAATATATTTTTACAATTTAATACAATGTTGGTCATTGGATGTAATTTCACATTTAAACCAGACATAATCAAGTGTCAATCTTTTGATAGATATTGTTTCTTAAAAATACGCTATTTGTTTTAACAGCGGGATTTAATTATAAAATTAATTAATGCAACTTTTATGTTATGAATTTGGTAAAATAGACTTCATTTTTGAATTCGGAATATGAAATATAGCTTAGGATGAAATTTTGGCATTGTTCTGAAAAAACATCAATTTTTGATGAATAGTGAAACTACTAAGTGGTAGTTAAAAAACTGAATTTTGCATAAAACTTAATTTTACCGCTTCTGTGAATGGAATTTCGAAAATCCGACAGACACGGTTGATATCAGTAAGAAAAATGTGGTTCAATGAGATGAAAATAATTTTTTGGTGAATAGTAACTTTTTACTTTTTTTACCGCGGTTAATAGTAAATTGGGTAACTAAGGGTAAATATGATATTACTATTACCCTAACACATGTCCTAATTCCATTGGACAAGTGTAATTCGACCAAAAACAAACTTAGGAATAAAATATGACCATTTAGGCCCACTTGGATTAGATTAGGACATTTATTATTAATTTATTTAAAGAAGAGTTAAAAGAGTTAAAATCAAAGTTTATTTACTAAAACATTTTTAATATAGGGTTATACATAAGATAAATTCGATTGTAAATATTCATTAGAAAGATAAAAAGATTTCCTACATAATGGTATTTTAGTTGTAATTTTTAGACATTAAAGAATTTAATTTATTTATGACACAATGATGATGCAGTAATTATCTTATTAATGAAATATTGACATAATTGATGTTATAAACACCAAAATAAATGTAATTTGAGATTTTTTATGAATTCCACTAATTTTCTAGGTTACTATGATATATTAATGTTGATTTAATCAATTTGGTTCGAACGTTTAATTCTGTTATGACTTTCACAAAAATCATATATCAAATAGTGTCAAAATTGACACAAAATAGTTTTTAAATAAAATATTATATTACTAATTGTCATTTTATTCCTAAAAATCTAAGGTTCGGCCACATGACTTAGATAAGGATATATATATTAATAATAAACAATTTGGGGTTCTTTTGGCATTTTATAGTAAGTGTATTAACCATATAGTGAAAGAAAACAAAAAGACACGGTAAAAGTTAAATTATTTAACTTAGAGTTAAATCTAATTGATAAGGTTTAAAATAATATCCAAACATGTCTAAATTTGATTGGTTGATGCGATTACAACCCTATCTCATCTAATCTTCGAATATGAGTCATTTTTGGATGTTTTTAAGTGGGGTTAGATTTATTATAAATTAATATTTTTAAGAATTCCTAAGGTGCCCCTCTCCTCCCCTATAAAAGGACACCTCCTCCCCCTCCTCCTCACACCAATTTGAGCACTCAAGCTTGGCCAACCCCTGCCAAAATCTCTTCTCCACTTCCCTAGAAACATCCTAGAGGTTCTGGTATTCCTCAAAGACCAATTTTAGTGCCCTGAGAAGAGGTCTCAAAGAGGCGCTTCAAAGAAGAGGTAATTACCGTTACCAATTCTTTCATCTTTATTTCTTCTTCCACTTCTTCTTCTTAGGTTGTTTCATTATGAAGTAATAAAATCAGTATCACTAATATACTGATATGTTATTATAAGTATGAAACAACCCTATTTCACCATATATCCATCCTACGGAAAAAGAAATCACCGCGCGTGCGTACGTACGGAATACCGTCTCCACGCCGTGGTGTAATCTATTTTCCATCACCACCTTACATGGATGGGTATAATGGTGTAAAGAATAACTATACATAGTTATTACAACATCATATTGATTCTGATATATTGTATAATCCACTCCAAATAAATTCAATATTTATGGAAATGATATCATCGCTCGTGCGTACGTACGGACTACCGTCTCCACGACGCGATGAGATTCATTCTCCATGTTAACCATTTAAGAATGATTATAAAGTATATATAAGAAATAATAATGAAATATATGACATTATAAAGCTACTGGATTTATGTATATATACATATGTATGTCATCTACTTACTTCCATTTCAAGACAATAAGGAAAGGAAAACAGCGTTCATGCGTACGTACGGACCACCGTCTCCATGAACGGTGTTTTTCATTTTATTTATCTACCTATTATATATATATATATATATACTGAATATATATGATATATAAATCATATTTTATATTCTGGAAGTAAGTAAGTCATGATATATGTAATAATGATGTCAAGAACAACAAGTCAAAACACCTACGATAAATGAAACGATTTTACCCAAAACGCTTCTTTAACATGGAATTTACAAAAGAACGGGTAATATAATGTCATAAGTGAACCATATATGATATGATAACAATGAATATGATTCTGTAATAAGTCAATAACTTTATTTAAATCATTATACAGGAGGTTCGGACACGTACAAAGCAATTCTGACCTAAGGTAAGGGAAATGTCACAATCTCATTTTTATCCGAGATTGTTTATACTTTGGTATTTACTGGGGTGTATTTTATCATCCACATCCATGTTTCCTCGATATGTAATATTATTTCCATCCTCCTACAATTGTTTAAATCCAATTTTACCCTTCGGTGAGTTTTTAGTAAAAGATATGAAAGGAATCTTTTGTCGTTTTTCGTACGAGGTACTTTTTGACTTTTCCGACAAAAGTACGAAGAATGTTTTTAACTTATACGGCACGAACGGATTTTTACTGTTTTATAAAGCCTTATTTTCATGAAGCTTCCTCTAAAAGATTTCATGACTATTTTCAATAAAATCTCTTTCTTTTAAAATTGCATGATGTTTTATGAAAAGAAATTGATTTTGAAGAAGAAAGGATATTTTCCTCAAGAATTCAATTCAAGTGTTTTATCAAAATTATTTTCCATCTAAGATAATAAAGGGTTCTGTTTTTTTACATTGATTTGACTATGTTGTGATGGAATTATGTTTATGAATTCCTTTATCTTATATGAATGGTTTTATGATGTCATGTTGTTTAAGAATCCCATTTTTATTACATGGGTTATGCGATGATGTATGATTTATGATTATGTGGCACACATAAGAAAGGATTCATTATAAGATGGGTGGGACCTATATCTCCCTCCAATGCATTGGGTAAAGATTTTATATCTCATGAGATAGACATGGCTGGAATGGTAGGTTATACCGGTTCAGTGAAACAGGACTGAAACGAGGGTTACTCGATTCAGAAAGGGACTTTTCCACTAAGATAGTCTTGGCAATGAGTCTTGACTAACAAGAAATGATTCTCTATGATTATGTGTGTATGCCACAAAGTTGCATGTTTTAAGTTATTATTATTGGGATTTCATTTCACTACTATGATTTATCCCATGTTATGAAATTATGCTCTCTTTTGCAGGTTAAGATTTCCAAAAGTTATGTTCTTATGAATATGATGTGATTTATTTTTCTTCTGTTTACCCTTACTGAGCATTTGAGCTCACCCTTTTATGTTTTCTTTTCCCCAGGATATAAAGAAAGGTTTTAGGTATAAAAAAGGAAGATCTTTATGGGAGATGTTGAAGATCTTCCACCACGATTTGAAGATTATGTTCCGAGTTTCCAAAGACACTAAACTATTACGATCCTTGTGTGTGTGTTTTTGTTATGTACTAAGTATTCCGCAAAAGTAATGTAAAGTCTATGTACGTCAGGCTTCGGGTCTCTACAGTTGGTATCAGAGGAAAGGTTTAGTCCACCTTTGGAAACTAGGATGCGAAAACGTTAGTGAGATCCCTAGAGATATTTCTAAGGTATGTCTAGGGATTCCCCTAAGGATAAGTATACGTATAGGATATAGTTCTAGAACTATGGTAACGATATTAGATTAAACCAAAGATGATATATATTTAAGTTACTCCCCCTTTATTATGATTTTTGCATCTAACACTATTCTGTTTGGGTTTTAGAAAATGGCTGGAAACAAGATGATTCACAATAATAGAGGATATGATGGACAATGGAATGATATTCTTCTTGAGCAACCAAATGAAATGGGATTTGGATGTCCAAACATCATTATTATGCCGAATCAGCAATCTCACAACATGATCAATAATGTAAAATTTGGTAAGTTTCCTGACTCGACTAATAAGAGAAAGATGGAGTTCCATGATGATCATAGAGGAAAGAAAGTTCAATTTCCCCTATGTAAATCATGTGGGAAGAGGCATCAAGGAGAGTGTTTCAAGGGAACTGGAAGATGCTTTGGGTGTGGAAAAGAAGGACACAAAGCAAGTAAGTGCAAAGGAAAAGGTTCAGTTAACACCATGGATGAGGATAATGGTATTGCTACGACATCAACAATGGTTAAATGCTTTAAATGTGGAATGTACGGGCATTATGAAAACCAATGCCCTAAGGGAAAGTCTCATGAAGAGAATCAGTATGGTCGTATGGGAAGTATTTATGTTGATGATGATGAAGAAACTACAAATGATATATGAGACGAAAGAAATGTTGAAGCTCGGTCAATGGTCTAAGAATGTAGTGGAATGATTACATGTTTATCATGTGTAATATAAGTAATCTCATGGAATAAGGAGACATCTAAGGATTGTTACACTGTTGTCTTTCCTTAAGTTTTGAAAGTGTATGATGAATGGTACCAGTAACCATGAAAGGTTATTCAGATACTTTTGGAAAGTAGATGATAAGTGCATAATGAAAGGATAAGAAGATAATGAGATGTTTGATTGTATTCATGAGCTCATGATTGGTATAAGGACTAAGTGATATCATGGTTTGATTATATAGAATTTTGAGGATTTTAGTATGTGAAAAGTGTTAACTTTTAACTGCATTCAAGTTTTTACTATGGTTCAATGGGTATTCAAGAGAATACATTATTAAGGCCTTTGAATGTTTGGAATGTGACCAACAAAACATATCTTATGATATATGGGGATCAACGATGGTGTTAAATCTCTGGTAATCGTTTTCACTCTGTTATGAGAGTGGACTGTAGTATTATGGATAAGCCTAAAGATTGGAATGGACATAAGTTAGTATTGTTTAAGGATAGAAATTTTCTCGATATTATTGATGGGATGATATAGTAATATAGTTTTAGAAAAAGGACAACCTGCAGGACGGGCGACAGCCCATCGCTTCGGACAAGGCTGTAGGAATCGAACCCACAACCGGAGTGCGACTGGCCTTTCTCGCCTACCACTGACCTACAAGAAGTCCCTGTTTAGTAGAAACTAGTTTTATTATATTAAGCAGTATGATATATGAAGTATAAGTCCATTTTAGGAACAATATATGATTAATCTCACTATAGGTCAACTTATGTATATAATTTTTGCTAACCTTTTGTTTGAGACAGATGGAATGACCCGTCATTCTATCACATGATCTGCTAACACTTCTCGAATAACAAATTCATCTTCATTTATTTAAGAGATGAAGTGGAAATTGTTCAAGGCACGAACAACAGTGAGATTGTACCAAAATAAAGTAAGTATTTATTATAATTCAAATTTTCAACTTTAGGGAAATGATCTTGAAAACCAAAAATGTTGTCCTAGTGATCTTATACCTGATGAATCAGTTGGTAACCTATATCATCACAAATCTATGGATTTGTGATTACTGGCTTTTCCATAGCCATGTTCTCTACCACTCTCCATCAGAACATGATGGTTAGATTTCTCTTCCATATCCATATTTTCACCTATGTGGAAACCCAGTGATTAGTTTATTTGGGTAATCGTTACATTTCATACTTTAGTTTTTAAAGCTAAGTTTTGGTATTATTTTTTACGATGTGGGTTTCTATTAAAGAAACTTTCGAATAGTAAACCATTTATAACCCCGACGAATTTCGAGGGCGAAATTCATTTTAAGGGGGGTAGAATGTAACAGCCCGAGATTTTATGAAAAATATTCTTTTTAATATTATTAATGTCTTGTGTTGTACGCTACACCAAAAGGAGCTTGCACAACCCACATCCTTTACTTGCCTTGCATTACACGCAATCGCGACCTTCCTCGATAGCGTGTGTAATACGCAATACCGAGTTTCACTAAACAACGATATGCTATTAAAATATTATTATAACTAGCCGTTATGAATAGTAATAACCAATTTTTGAAATTCTTTAGATCTTATTTTTCAAAATGAACTTCATTTTTTGATTCGGAGTATCGAATTTAGCCTAAGGTGAAATTTTGGTGCTTTTCAGATAACTTTTATTTTATGATGAATAGTGAAAATTACTAAATTATAATTAAAAACAACTTTTTTAATCGAAATAATTAATAGTGATAAATCATTAATTTGAGTGGTTTTAAAGTATATTTAGAATATATTTTTACAATTTAATACAATGTTGGTCATTGGATGTAATTTCACATTTAAACCAGACATAATCAAGTGTCAATCTTTTGATAGATATTGTTTCTTAAAAATACGCTATTTGTTTTAACAGCGGGATTTAATTATAAAATTAATTAATGAAACTTTTATGTTATGAATTTGGTAAAATAGAATTCATTTTTGAATTCGGAATATGAAATATAGCTTAGGATGAAATTTTGGCATTGTTCTGAAAAACATCAATTTTTGATGAATAGTGAAACTACTAAGTGGTAGTTAAAAAACTGAATTTTGCATAAAACTTAATTTTACCGCTTCTGTGAATGGAATTTCGAAAATCCGACAGACACGGTTGATATCAGTAAGAAAAATGTGGTTCAATGAGATAAAAATAATTTTTTGGTGAATAGTAACTTTTTACTTTTTTTACCGCGGTTAATAGTAAATAGGGTAACTAAGGGTAAATATGATATTACTATTACCCTAACACATGTCCTAATTCCATTGGACAAGTGTAATTCGACCAAAAACAAACTTAGGAATAAAATATGACCATTTAGGCCCACTTGGATTAGATTAGGACATTTATTATTAATTTATTTAAAGAAGAGTTAAAAGAGTTAAAATCAAAGTTTATTTACTAAAACATTTTTAATATAGGGTTATACATAAGATAAATTCGATTTTAAATATTCATTAGAAAGATAAAAAGATTTCCTACATAATGGTAGTTTAGTTGTAATTTTTAGACATTAAATAATTTAATTTATTTATGACACAATGATGATGCAGTAATTATCTTATTAATGAAATATTGACATAATTGATGTTATAAACACCAAAATAAATGTAATTTGAGATTTTTCTGAATTCCACTAATTTTCTAGGTTACTATGATATATTAATGTTGATTTAATCAACTTGGTTCGAAAGTTTAATTCTGTTATGACTTTCACAAAAATCATATATCAAATAGTGTCAAAATTGACACAAAATAGTTTTTAAATCAAATATTATATTACTAATTGTTATTTTATTCCTAAAAATCTAAGGTTCGGCCAAATGACTTAGATAAGGATATATATATTAATAATAAACAATTTGGGGTTCGTTTGGCATGTTATAGTAAGTGTATTAACCATATAGTGAAAGAAAACAAAAAGACACGGTAAAAGTTAAATTATTTAACTTAGAGTTAAATCTAATTGATAAGGTTTAAAATAATATCCAAACATGTCTAAATTTGATTGGTTGATGATATTACAACCCTATCTCATCTAAGCTTCGAATATGAGTCATTTTTGGAGGTTTTTAAGTGGGGTTAGATTTATTATAAATTAATATTTTTAAGAATTCCTAAGGTGCCCCTCTCCTCCCCTATAAAAGGACACCTCCTCCCCCTCCTCCTCACACAAATTTGAGCACTCAAGCTCGGCCAACCCCTGCCAAAATCTCTTCTCCACTTCCCTAGAAACATCCTAGAGGTTCGGGTCTTCCTCAAAGACCAATTTTAGTGCCCTGAGAGGAGGTCTCAAAGAGGCGCTTCAAAGAAGAGGTAATTACCGTTACCAATTCTTTCATCTTTATTTCTTCTTCCACTTCTTCTTCTTAGGTTGTTTCATTATGAAGTAATAACATCAGTATCACTCATATACTGATATGTTATTATAAGTATGAAACAACCCTATTTCACCATCTATCCATCCTACGGAAAAAGAAATCACCGCGCGTGCGTACGTACGGAATACCGTCTCCACGCCGTGGTGTAATCTATTTTCCATCACCACCTTACATGGATGGGTATAATGGTGTAAAGAATAACTATACATAGTTATTACAACATCATATTGATTCTGATATATTGTATAGTCCACTCCAAATAAATTCAATATTTATGGAAATGATATCATCGCTCGTGCGTACGTACGGACTACCGTCTCCACGACGCGATGAGATTCATTCTCCATGTTAACCATTTAAGAATGATTATAAAGTATATATAAGAAATAATAATGAAATATATGACATTATAAAGCTACTGGATTTATGTATATATACATATGTATGTCATCTACTTACTTCCATTTCAAGACAATAAGGAAAGGAAAACAGCGTTCATGCGTACGTACGGACTACCGTCTCCATGAACGGTGTTTTTCATTTTATTTATCTACCTATTATATATATATATATATACTGAATATATATGATATATAAATCATATTTTATATTCTGGAAGTAAGTAAGTCATGATATATTTAATAATGATGTCAAGAACAACAAGTCAAAACACCTACGATAAATGAAACGATTTTACCCAAAACGCTTCTTTAACATGGAATTTACAAAAGAACGGGTAATATAATGTCATAAGTGAACCATATATGATATGATAACAATGAATATGATTCTGTAATAAGTCAATAACATTATGTAAATCATTATACAGGAGGTTCGGACACGTAAAAAGCAATTCGGACCTAAGGTAAGGGAAATGTCACAATCTCATTTTTATCCGAGATTGTTTATACTTTGGTATTTACTGGGGTGTATTTTATCATCCACATCCATGTTTCCTCGATATGTAATATTATTTCCATCCTCCTAAAATTGTTTAAATACAATTTTACCCTTCGGTGAGTTTTTAGTAAATGATATGAATGGAATCTTTTGTCGTTTTTCGTACGAGGTACTTTTTGACTTTTCCGACAAAAGTACGAAGAATGTTTTTAACTTATACGGCACGAACGGATTTTTACTGTTTTATAAAGCCTTATTTTCATGAAGCTTCCTCTAAAATATTTCATGACTATTTTCAATAAAATCTCTTTCTTTTAAAATTGCATGATGTTTTATGAAAAGAAAATGATTTTGAAGAAGAAAGGATATTTTCCTCAAGAATTCAATTCAAGTGTTTTATCAAAATTATTTTCCATCTAAGATAATAAAGGGTTATGTTTTTTTACATTGATTTGACTATGTTGTGATGGAATTATGTTTATGAATTCCTTTATCTTATATGAATGGTTTTTGATGTCATGTTGTTTAAGAATCCCATTTTTATTACATGGGTTATGCGATGATGTATGATTTATGATTATGTGGCACACATAAGAAAGGATTCATTATAAGATGGGTGGGACCTATATCTCCCTCCAATGCATTGGGTAAAGATTTTATATCTCATGAGATAGACATGGCTGGAATGGTAGGTTATACCGGTTCAGTGAAACAGGACTGAAACGAGGGTTACTCGATTCAGAAAGGGACTTTGTCCACTAAGATAGTCTTGGCAATGAGTCTTGACTAACAAGAAATGATTCTCTATGATTATGTGTGTATGCCACAAAGTTTCATGTTTTAAGTTATTATTATTGGGATTTCATTTCACTACTTTGATTTATCCCATGTTATGAAATTATGCTCTCTTTTGCAGGTTAAGATTTCCAAAAGTTATGTTCTTATGAATATGATGTGATTGATTTTTCTTTTGTTTACCCTTACTGAGCATTTGTGCTCACCCTTTTATGTTTTCTTTTCCCCAGGATATAAAGAAAGGTTTTAGGTATAAAAAAGGAAGATCTTTATGGGAGATGTTGAAGATCTTCCACCACGATTAGAAGATTATGTTCCGAGTTTCCAAAGACACTAAACTATTACGATCCTTGTGTGTGTGTTTTTGTTATGTACAAAGTATTCCGCAAAAGTAATGTAAAGTCTATGTACGTCAGGCTTCGGGTCTCTACACTATAGATCCTTTGTGGTTCATTGCGGGAGTTAGTTACCTATCGATCCTTTGTGGGTCAGATCCTTTGTGGGTCATTGTGGGGGTTAGTACCTATCGATCCTTTGTGGGTCCGACGGCCTAGATGAATCAGTGGAAATATCTGGTCTTCTTTATCGTCATAAAAAGAAGTATACCTGTGCGAGCTGAAACCCTGTTTTTCTTTCCTTTGTGGATTGTGTTGTTCTATCCTGTGTGGATTTACATTTTTCTTTCCTTTGTGGACTGGGTTGTACTTGGGCTCAGATGTTGGAGCCGAACGAGAATTGATGACTTAGGTATATGTATGGGCATATACCTAAGCAGTGTCAGATGTTACTTCGTGATTTAATCTTTCCTTTGTGAATTTTCCTTTGTGGATTCTGGGAGACCTTAGAGGGTCTCGGGGTCCCTACTGAGTAGCTTATACTCACCCCTGCATGGTCTATGCCCGCACTACGTTGTGTTGGTTGGAGACAACGGACAACGCTGATCGTGGTGGAGGCTTGCGGAGCAGGACGGTACCTAGAGGTGGACCACTGGGTGGGACGTACTCGGAGCGGTCAGATAGACCCGAGGAGCAGTGGAGGCTATCTGTACCCACCCTTCAGGTGGGACTTCCAGAGGACGGTTTGACGTTGCGGCTTTACTTTTCAGTGGATGTTTTCCCTTTCGAGTTGTACTTTACTTTCAGTTTGGGTTTGTATTCTGGCCCACTTACATTCCGTAATTACTGTTGTACCCAGTTTTTACTTAGTGTTTACTTCTTCCTTCTTTCTCTGTGGTGTTTGTGGTTTACTTTAGAAAGCCAATGCCTTCCCTTTAACAGGGATTTACGCCTTGGTGCTAGTCACCAGCCCCTGGCCTATTGAAGGTGGGCTTGGGGTCGTCACGGCATGGGCCCCGAGGATGGGTCGTGACACCTTAGGAAATATGTCAATGTATTCCTAGAATATGGGGACATTTTCTATACTTAGACTTTCATTTGCTTCTTCTTCTTCACTGATTAACTCTACAAAGAAGACCATAAGAGGTTCTTCTTGACAAATATTGTAAGGAACTATGTTTTTCTCGGACTTTATTTTTGACTAGAAATTTGAATTTTTTCTATTAGATGCTTCTGAGGGTTAAAATGGCCGTTTTCCCCAAGTATTTGACCTCTGATAGATTTTTTGACTACTCTATTTGTCATGAAATAGGGTTTTTACCCTAGGATTGGAGTTTGGTAGAAATCAAAGATATTCATATTTTAGAAGAATATTTAATATATATTATTTTTAAATTAAATATCAATTTATTCATTCAGGTTTTTTTGGTGATAAATGTTTAATGGGTCATCTAATTGAAATTCCATCTGCACCATTGATTATAGACTGGGGATTTTAGCCTTAGTACGTCATAAACTTGGGTCGGGCGCCGAAGCCGGCCCATTCCCCTTATTCATTTCTTTTTTATTCATCTTTTCATTTCTTTCTTTTTATTTTCTCCTCCACCTTGTGCACACCTCCTTTGTACTCTTCCATGCTCTTGTCCTATGGGAGGAAATGGAGATTGAGGAACGGGGCCTACTTGCAGGTAAAATTCTGCCATATCAGGACAAGCATGTCATGATGGGTATTTCAAACTTTTTTTGTGGACAAAACTATTACTTTTATAAATGGATTTTGAAGGTTAGTGAATGGTATGATTGGGATGATATGTGAGTATTTCAAATAGAGTGGCCATGTGGTGGACCAGGAGAAAAGTAACTATGATACCACTAAGAAAACCACAGAAAGGAGGACCAGGGCTCTTGATAATATCTTGAACATGAAAAGAGAGACATTTCCCATGGATTATCTTAGCATGCCGGTGATTCCTAACTACCATTATGTTCATAATTTTATCAAGATAATGGGAAAGATTACGGGGAACATTCTCAATTGAAAAAAATAGGCTCCTCTCATTTGGTGGTCTTACAACAGTGGTTAACAGTGTCCTTGTCTCAATCCCTGTGCATCTATTGTCCACCATATAGGTTCCCAAAAGTTTTATTGCCAACTTGGAGAGGATAATGGTGTCCTTTATATGGGATAGATAGAGAGAAGGCAGTCATCACTGGGCATTAGGTTAGATTCTCGAATGAACAGTTTCAGAAGGGGGCATCTATCTGTGGAGAGTCTAATCGACCAAGCATGGGATGAATTCTAAACTTGCATGGGATGCTATAAAAGGCAATAATTTATAGGGAATTATTATGCCAGATATGTATGGGTTGGAGGTGGTGGTGTAGAGGTCTTGAGCATTGTGGATGTGGCACTTGATCCAACCACATACAGAGGCCATACATCCTCCTGCAAGGTAGATCGTGGGAAGAGGTGATGTAACTTTTGGCTCTAGGATTGGGGGTGGGAGGCTATGGTTTCTAGGATGACCCACCCTAGATATTCCATTCAGAGAAGAAAGAGATCACCCCACCTTTATTCAAATCATCCAAGATGAATATCAACATGCTTTCTTCAAGGAGATAGTTCCCAATGAGGATCCTGACAGACTCATATTCATGGGTTCATCGATGGCTGAGTTCTCAATTAAAGATTATAACCATGCAAGGAGGGACCCAAGCATAGGCTCCCCATGGGGGGAAATGTTGTGGTGCAATGTAATTCCTACAATGTTCAATTTTATGGTGTGGAGAGTGAGGAATAATGATCTACCCACTAACGAGAATATCCAATGTATGGGCGTGAACATGGCCTCCAGATGATGGTGCTACAAAAATCCCAAATAAGAAATGGTGGAGCATATATTTATTGAGGGAGAATGGGATCGTTGGATTTGGTAGGTTTATGGTAAATTCGTTGGTCAGCCTGACCAAGATAGGATGCAAGAGAACTTCTATAGTCGGTGGTTTAGTGGTATTGGTGATCATGATTCTGAGAGGAAAGGTCATCCAATCATTCTAACAGCGGGATGATGGACCCTCTGGAAAGGTAGAAAAATGATCTCTACAAGAACATCGGTGCCTCTCACACAAGCATTAGCTTCAAAATGATGAATACATTTCAATACATGATCAATCTACATACCGAATACAATGGTTCCCTGCTGGTAAAACCTCTAATCTTAGGAACGTTTAATCAGGGTGAGAGGATGGAATAGTGGTATTGGGTTCTTCAGTTTCCCCTATGTAGTGGGCTCAAACTCAATATAGACAGGTCACTTCGGGGGTGGGGGATATGAGAGGTGGTGGCATAATAATGGATCATAGGGGTATTAATCACAACTTTCTCATATTATTATGGAATAGGTGATGTACTTCATGTCGAGGCCATGGCAATGGTTACGAGTTTAGAATTATGTGAGAAAAGTCTAAAGGTGGTGGAGACAGAATCATTGTTACTCTACAAAGCACTAACATGCAGCGGTAGTTTCCCCTGGAACATATCATATCACATTCAAAAGTGCAAAATGATCTTGGATTCCCATAAGAATGTCTCTCACAAAAGGCAAGAGGGGAATAAGGTTGCTGACTTCATGGGTTCGCAAGCGTTTACAAATCAAAATGTTTCCCTATTCCTAAATTTAGTATCCTTTCCTCCTACCAGCTTTATGTTTTTTAATGATGATTTGGCCCTATACTATTTTAGGCCCCCATGATGTGTCTCTTACTTTTCTGTGGGATTCCAAAAATTAATAAAAATGATTGTGTTCATGCCATCCATATATACCCTTCAATCGTGCTGTTTTAAGTTCTTAAAGCATTATATTTATTTCTTGTTGTCTCTTGAGGCTCGATATGTTGTTTTGAGGGTGAAACCGGTGTTTTAGGTGATCTAAGGGATCCCCCATTGGGAATCCCAGGTTATACGGTATGTGTTCATGCCATCCATATACCTTTTCTAGCTTAGTAGTTTGTGGTATTTTGTCCCATGGAAATCATAATTGGGCATGTGAGTAGTAAATTATGAGCATTTAACCACGTAGATATCAATGGTGAAATCATATTGACATTTAGAGGTCATATAAATGGTGTTTTTTGGTTAATATCTAAATGGATAGGTTCTTCCTCTGATAATCTTAGGTCATTTGACACTTGGGAGTCATACATTGCATGGATGATTGGTTGGGTGTTCGGACCAACCTAATTGAGAACACTGATTTGAGATGAGTCGGGAGGTATCTCCCATGACCTATGATTTTGTGGACATTTCCCCTTTTGGGACATTCCCTTATGACCTATGAGTCCGTGAGACCAGATGGTTCCAAGGATCTCCTGAGGGATGCCTCTACTTATGTGCTGACCAAGGGAGTCCATTGTAGGATCACTCTCTTATATTTATTTGAGAGGATCTCTTTTATTGAATTCCTGTATTATTCTTCATTATAGGGTCTCATGTAGGATTCATCCATTAATCTTCACTAAGGATCCAGTGTAGGATGCCTTTTCTCATGTTAACATTGAAGATCCTGAGTAGAATTCCTCCTATGTTTTTGACTTGAGGGATCTAGTGGGGCTTGTGGTTTGACTGAACCTGAGCTGTGACTTTTGGTTTGGGTAGATATGATGTTCTGGTGTCACCTAAAACCGGTACCGAATTGGTAAACCCAAGAGGCTGTGTCTGGAGTGTTAGGTTGGGCGTTTGGGCCACCCCCACCCATTTTTTTATATCTAACTTGGTTTTACTAATGCAGTAGTGTTTACCAATGTTGCTTTCTAGTTGGTTGATGCCGATCCTGACACAAGGCATCTTTCTATTTTTATGGGATGCTCAGACGTTCTCTCCTGGGATCCAGCTTCTAACCAATGTGATTTATGATATTTACTATATACCCATAGGTATTACCTGGGAGATGGATGTTGAGCCTATGTATATGTATATATATTGTAGACCTGACAAGAGATGTTTCCTGGTATCCAACTCTTGAGACTTATATGATGTATTTGGTTATACAAATGTTTTCCCCACATGAGTTGATTATTATTATCCATGTAATAGTCAAATTTACATGTTTCCTCAAACAAGCTCAAATGATGATACACTGTCCTTGGACCTGAAACATGCTGAAATATTGATACATAGAGCTTGGCTCTAAATCAAAACGAAATGCTGATACACCAGGATTGGCACAGAAACATGATGAAATTCTTATATACCGAGTGTTACCATCGTACATGCTTAAATGCTAATATAATGGGCTTGAGATTTTCATTATAGGAATGTTGAATCCTTCATATTTTAATGAAACACCGAGTGTTCTTGTTTTTTGAGACTAACTTCGATATGTAGGATTGTTTGGGTGCCTGGATTGGTTGACCAGTGCTTCCACTATTTCTAATGTAGTTAGAGTATGGGTGGATACTCGCTAATAGAACAACATTATGTGTACATGTTGGGTGTTTAGGATACATGATGGTTGTGCATGGTATCATTTGAATATAAATTGGTGAGTGTCCATGTGTGATATGAGGACTGATGTTTCAAGAATTTCCATGGGCTTGGATCCTAGAAGTTGGGTTGAAATGTCCCTCTCTAGTAGATGTGACATTGTGAAATGTCGAGTTACCGTGAGATGGTTGACCTATGGCTGAATCCTAATTAGGTTTTAAGAGGATGATGAGTGTGGCTCAGAGGGATCTGTAAATGCCTTTAGTGAAATCCTAGTATAATCCAATAAGAAACAATCATTCATAATCTTGATTTTCCTTGAGTATGATGGGAGAGATCCAATCCAACACTGAGCTCATATTTCATTATTAATGTTCTTCCTAGATGGAGAGGGAAACATTTGAGTTTGTTCTCTAGGAGCAGTGTGTAACGCCCCGAACCCAGTTACCCAGAGTCGGTGCATTATTACATAATATTGACATGGTCACAAAAGATCAAGTCTCGAAATACCGATTAGTTTAGTAGCATTTGAAACAACTAGATATATTCTTAAGTCTTACATTATATCATAAAGAGAAAAAAACTACAAAATCTTTCCTTCATATCCCCTCATACTATCCCTAAAGGTCATTCATAAAATACTTATTCACATCCTGGGAAAAATAAAACATTTAAAGGGGTGAGCTCAGATGCCCAGTAAGGATAAAAATATAGAGGAAAATTTCATAAATAAACATAAACATTTAAGGCAATGTATAACTAAAACAGAAGCCTTTTAAACATTAATTTCAGAATAATATGGAAAAGATAAAATGAAATAATTCCATTTTCTTATTCACATGGATATTATACTAGTCGAATAATCACATGCAATATCAATAACCACTTTCATAATGTTGGAAGGCATAATGCCAGTCTGTCATAACCACATAGTCAAGGCCTTGTGCCAAGCCTACAAATAAGATTTTGTCAAGGACTTGTGCCAAGACACAAGTTTGTCTCATGAGACCTACCGATGCATCAAGGAGCTATAGCAGGCTCCACCCTTCAGATACTAAGTCCAATGAATTCCTCATTGAACAATTTTAAACATAACATAAACATTCCTATTAAAACTATCATACGAAATGTCAATAAATTATCCATAAATCATGAATGGTATAAAAATAACGCATCCACAGTCAAACATATCACAAAATCTTCAATACAATATGGATTTTTTGTATCATAATAAATCAACTTCAAATAAGCTTAAAATCCATCAAAGGATGTTGACATAGATGAAATCAAAACTATTTGAGATAATTATCTATTTTTTTTAAAATCATCTAAAAGTAACATAATTATAAAATAAAACATTTACTTTGAAAATATTTTTATAAGCTTGTAAGGGAAGCTTCGACGATTTTATAACAGCATAAAATAGCTGCACCCTCCGTATAAGTTAAAAAAAGAAATTCTTACCTTAATTTTGTTGAAAAGGGTAAAAAGGACCTTATTTGGAAAATGATGGAAATATTCCTTTATAAACATATTATAAAAAGTCAAAAAAGGGTATACATAACTTTAACCCATAGTCTATATTATAGTAAGAATTTTTTGAAAAACATTTTTAAGAAATAAGGATGTGGATGATAAAGGGGTCCCTGTAGATAGATACATATAAACAACCTCAGATAATGTAGAGATTGTGAAGTAAACACTTACCTTGTGATTTTCCTTATTTTAGGGTTGTTTAAACTCCTTTATAATAGTTATATAATTGTTGTTACATTATACACTAATCATATACATAAATATGATATCATATATGATCTTTTAATATTGCTTTGTTAATAATATTTTAGTATTATCGTCATTTTAGGTGTTCACTTAATCATTTTATATTATATGTTTTGTTACATAAGACATGTTTTTTATCCATAGTATTTATCTTATTCATATCTATAATGATATCAAATCCTTGAACATTATTTTTAATCATAAAATGAAAATTAGTCTTTAATGGATACGATGGGGAATGAATCTCAACGCGTTCGTGGAGAGGGTTGTCCGTACGTACGCACGAGCGACAATATCATTCTTTTGATATTAAAATAATATATAATTGGATGGTGTATCGTATATAAAGAATAATTATCATGTTATATTCATTATTTACATGAATTACACATCATTATTATACCCATCCAGATAATAATGTATTGAATAACAATTACACCACGACGTGGAGACGGTAAGCCATACGTACACATGTATGGTGACATGTCATCGAAGAGATGGATAGAATATTGAATATGGTTGCACCATATTTATAATAATATCCCAGTATATAGAAGATACTTTAGTTACTATTTTATAAGGGAAATAACAAAGAAAGAAGAAGTGTAAGAAGAAAGGAACTTGGAAGAGGGTGGTGAAAACATTACCTCTTCTTCGGGATCTTCCTTTTTATTTGATCAAAAGCGATCCTTAGGTTGGCTTTATGATCAAACTAAGGCCTCTAGGTTGAAGTTAGAGAAGTTGAGAGAATATTTAGGCATGGGTTGGCCGAGGCAAAAGACTTTGAAGGTGTGAAATTGAGAGAAGTGTGAGTGCCCTTTTATAAGAGGGGTGATGGTCACCTTAGGAAAAGCTACAAATATTATTTTATAATAAATTCATATCCAGTTTATAATGGCTCCGAAGTGATTTATTTTGAGACTAAGGTGGGTATGGGTCGAAAACCACCCAACCAATAGGTTGTAGATAGTTTTGGGTCACTATATTAACTTTATCTATTTGATTTAACTCTTAGTTTAATAGTTTAACATTTACCATGTCTCTTCATATTTTTATATTATATAGTTAATAAACATACTATATACTTCCAGGATAACCCAAAGCGGTTCAGTAATGATACACCTATCATTATATTAGTCTCTTTGCCGATCCTTATATTTTTAGGAGTTGAATATAAATTAATAATATAATATTTGTTTTAAAAACTCTTTTATGTCAATTTTGACACTATTTGGTATTTTGTTTTTTCTAAATTTATAACAGCATTATTATTTAGAAACTAATTAATTTAATATACCCATACATGTCATATTAACCAATAAAATTCGTGGAATTCATTAAAAGTATCACATTAATTTTTTTTTGGAATTTATAATATCAATTATTTTAATATTTCACTAATAAGGTAATTACTACATCATCATTATGTCATAAATAAATTAAATTATATATTTTCTAAAAATTATAAATAAAATACCATTATGTAGAAAATATTTTTATATTTCTAATTAATATTTATAATGGAATTTATCTTATGTATAACCCTATATTAAAATTCTATTAGTTATTAAACATTGATTTTAACTCTTTTAACTCTTCTTTGAATTAAATAATAATAAATGTCCTAATCTAATCCAAGTGGACCAAAGAGGTTAATATTTTATTCATAAGGTTGTTTTTGGTTGAATTATACTTATACAATAGTATTAGAACATTTTTTAGGGTAATAATAATATCTTTTTTACCGTTGAATGCCCTATTTACATTTAACCGTTGTAAATAAAAGTAAAAAGTTACTATTCACAAAAAATTAATTTTATCTTATTGAACCACATTTTACTCTTTGATATTAACCATGTCTCTCAGATTTTTGAAATTCCACTCACATAAGTGGTAAAATTATGTTTTATGTGAATTTGAAAATTCTCCTAGGAGATGGGTAAAAGACGGTGAAAAGTTTAATAAAAAATTTATATATCTAAAATTATTATAAACTGACTCCAACAAATTACATTGAAATTATATAGGTATTATGAATCTATTTTTACCTAAAATTAAATTAAATAAAATGAATAATTATTTAGATAAAAATTTGGTTTTAAACTACATCTTAGTGTTTTTCACTATTTATCAAAAATTGAAGGTTTTCAGAAAAATACCAAAAAATCACCCTAAGATAATTTTTATATTCTGCATTCAAAAATGAATTCTATTTTACCAAATTAAAAACATAGAAGTTGAATTTATTAATTTAAAATTAATTCCCGTTATCAAAACCAAAAGGCATATTTTTAAGAAATAGTATCTATCTAAAGATTGACACTTGTTTATGTTCAATCTTAAAATGAAATTACTTAAAATGACCCGAATTGGATTAAATGGTAAAAATAAAATCTAATTATACTTCTAAACCATTAAAATTTATAATTTAACACTATAAATTATTTTTATTAAAAAAGTTTTTCTTTGTTAAAATATAGTATTTTTCACTATTCACCTAAATGTGAACTTTATCAAAAAAACACTAAAAATTTATTGAAACTAAATTATTATTTACCAATTCTAAAGAAGAAGTTTATTTTGTCAAATTTTTATATAAAAGTTTCAAATATTGGATTTAAAAAGGGTTGTCTATTAAATGGCGGTAAAATTTCATTTATTTTTAAAAATACTTGTTTTATCTAAAAAAATGAATTTGTTCTTACATTATGTCTAAGAAACTAATAATATGGATTATAAAATTATAATGATTATATAATGTTAAAAATTCAGTTAATACTATTCATACCCGCTTTTGAACGATAAGTTTGGTAAGTCGTGGTGCGTTTGAACTCAGTGTTGCGTGTAGTGCAAGTTAATGAATTACTTTGAAGAAATAACGCACTATGAAATATTGGTGTGTTACATTCTTCCCTCCTTCAATAAATTGAATCCTCGCAATTTGAAAATTTTCTTCAAAAATAAAATGTTGAAAATAAAAAATATCTTTATGGGAAAACCCAAATCAGAAATTGGGTTAATAAAATTTAGTCTTAATAAGAGGAAAAGGGGAATGAAAAATTCAACACCAAATTATGATCTCGATTAGGAGAACAATTGTGGAAATTATAGACACATAATTTGAGAAAAAACGTAAATATTTATAGGGAGTGATTGAGGTCATCAATCACAAACAATTGTAGAATTGAGTGCCTCAATGCCATCAATCTATGATGATTTAAAATATAATCAGTTCAATGAAACATAAGGGATTAGGATAACACATTTTTAGTTTTAAAATATTTTAGCTAATGGTTAATAATTAATTTATTCATAGAATAAGTGGAAAAATATATATGTATATATATACTTGACAAGTAGAGTTTCATCCTTCAACAAATTCCTACCACAAACTCATCTTTCACTATAAATGATTTCAAAATAAATATTATATTTATCCTAATCATATAGGGTTCCAAAAATAATGAATTTATAATTCACATATCAGACCCTTAAAAAAACTACATTATAAAATCCAAGGACTTCACGTAGTCCAGTGGTAGGTGATAAATCCCAATCGCACAATGGTTGTGGGTTCGATTCCCGTAGCTTCGTCCGACGTGACGGGTTGTCACACAGTCTCTGTGTTGTCCTTTTAATAAAAATCCAAAAATAACCATTCAAACATAATACATTCCAACCTTTAGACTTATCTAAAATACTTATATCCAAACTCACAGTCCAAAATTTATAAGGAAGTTAAAGACAATGATGATCCGTTTTGCCATGTAATAATAAGCGAACACCTTCATCGTGAATTATTTTAAAACATGGTAACATTTCGAATTACCATAAAACCTTATTGATTACATTCATGCTCCCTTATTCCTTATAGAATACTAGATATACTTCTTCCATCCAAAAATGTTGTAAACTCCAACAATGACGGAATATAAAAATCATTAATCAGTTTCAAGGTAGTCAAGAATATCTAATATAATTTATCCAAATCAAATATGTATTATTCCAAAATCTCTACCCCAGTATCATAACAATATCATTGTTTATCTTTCTATCAACCATATATTTTCCAAATATTTAACCTACTATTGAGTCACTTTTCTTGGTTCCACAAAATCTCAAGTCATTAATTAAATAGTATGGTAGTACAATCCTTATATACTCCATAATTATTATAACTGGTACATCATTTATACAACACTCAAATGACATAATTCTTTAATAACAACATAAGAACTCTAATCATCCCTTATCATCTGTGGTAGTATTACAACCTGATTATTATTCAATAGCATCATTTGAGGCATACTCTGATGATTTGGACATTGGTTCATGTAGTGTCCCAACTCCTTGCAGATGAAGCATTGTACATTTGAAACATTTTTCTTACCCTTGCAGTCACGTACTTGGTGTCCTTTTTCTCCACACTTATAACAAACTCCCATTCACTTCAGGAAACTTCCAGGCTGTTTCTTCCCACAGTTATCACATATCGGAAAATTCTTCTTTTCCCTTTTCCGATTATCCGTCTTTCTCTCTTCCATCCTTTTCTTCTCTTGTTTCCCTTCAAATCCATATGACTCAAAGAATTCTTTACTTATGTTATTAACACAAGATACTATTTCTTCATATGTTAAGAATACATTGGAGAATATTTCCCTTCTAAATGTTGGCTTAATACTATGAAAAATATGATCCTTATTACTATTTGGATCATACGTATTGCTGGAGTTCACATTCCTTCTACTGGGCGCCATTTCTATTCAATGGAATACACTAGCTCAGTTTATTAATTGCAATGAATAATTACAAACTTGTAAAATACCTAACATAGGTTGAAGAGTTTATGGATATAATCGATAATCATAAAAATGTTTTCTTTGATGAAGTATATACTCATAAACCCTTCATAATGGTTTGTAAAGAAAATGAGAATTATCCTAAGCATATCCCCCGAGAGTTTCGTAACCATGAGTGAAGCAAGCCCCATGGTCATGCACCATTTCCCGTTCGAGTCTAGCTAAAATTGGTTTTTTTTCGGGTTTTACCCCTAGGTACATCTGTGCCAGAGCCGCCTCTACCTACTCGTATCCAAATAGGGATTTATTTCTCGGAAAACTCACAAAATCTCTACAATACCAAAATTCTACGAACTTCTACTATACTAATCATCAAATTCTATCTTAGGGATATGTGCTCTAATCAGAGATTATATAAATATAGCTTCCAAGGGTTGTACTAAACTTCCTCTGATACCAACTGTAACACCCCAACCTCATTTACCCAGGGTCAGTGCATTATTACATAATATTGTCAGGATCACAAAAGATCATATCTCGAAAGACCGATTAGTTTAGTAGCCTTGGAAACACTAGATATATTCATAAGTCTTACATTACATCATAAAGTGAAAAAAAGCAACAACATCTTGTCTTCATATCCCCTCATACTATCCCTACAGGTCATTCATAAAATAATTCTTCACATCCTGGGAAAAATAAAACATTGAAAGGGGTGAGCTCAGATGCTCAGTAAGGATAACAATATTGTAGAAACTTTCTTAAATAAACATAAACATTTAAGGTAATGTATAACTAAAACAAAAGACTTTTGAACATGAACTTCATAATAATATGAAAAGTATAAAATGAAATTATTCTATTTAATTATTCACATGGATATTCTACTAGTCGAATAATCACATGCAATATCAATAACAACTTCCATAATGATGGAATTCATAATTCTAGACTGTCATAACCACATTGTCAATGACTTGTGCCAAGACTACAAATAAGATTTTGTCAAGGTATTGTTCCAAGACACTATTTTTCTCATGATACCTACCGATGCATCAAGGAGCTATTGCGGGCTCCGCCCATCACATACTAAGTCCAATGCATTCCTCAAATGAATAGGTTAAGACATAACATAAGCATTCATATTAAAACTAGCATACGAAATTTCACTACTTTATCAATAAGCCATGAATGGTATAAAGATAAAACATCCACAGTCAAACATATCACAAAACCTTCAATACAATATGGAAGATTTGTATCATAATAAATCAACTTCAAATAAGCTTAAAATACATCAAAGGATGTTGACATAGATGAAAGCAAAACTATTTGAGATATTGTCTTTTTTTTTGAAATCCTTTAAAAGTCCCATAATTATAAAATAAAACATTTAATTTGAAAATATTCTTATAATCTTGTAAGGGAAGCTTAGACGATTTTATAACAGCGGAAAATAGCCGCACCCGCCGTATAAGTTAAAAAAAGACATTCTTACCTTGATTTTGTCGAAAAGGTTAAAAATGACTTTGTCTGGGAAATGATGGAAAGATTTCTTTATAAACATATTATAAAAAGTTTAAAAATGGTATTCATAACTTTAACCGATAGTCTATAAAATAGAAAGAATGTTTTGAAATACATTTTTAAGAAACATTGATGTGGATGATAAAGGGGACCCAATAGATAATTACATATAAACAACCTCGGATAATGTAGAGATTGTGAAGTAAACCCTTACCATGTACTTTTCCTTGTTCTAGGGTTGGTCAACTTCCTGTATAATAGTTTAATCAATTTTATTACATAATAAAAGAATCATATACATAAATATGATATCATAAATGTTCTTTTAATATTCCTTTGTTAATAATATTTTAGTATTATCGTCGTTTCAGGTGTTCACTTACTCGTTTTCTTTTATATTTTTTGTTACATAAGCCGCATTTTTTATCCATAGGTTATATCATATTAATATCCAGAATGATATAAATTCCTTAAACATTATTTATAATCATCAAATGAAAATTATTCTTGAATGGATACGATGGGGAATGAATCTCATCGTGTACGTGGAGACGGTAGTCCGTACGTATGCACGAGCGACAATATCATTATTTTGATATTAAAATAATATATAATTGGATGGTGTATCATATATATATAATAATTTACATGTTATATATATTATTTACATTAATTACACATCATTATTATACCCATCCAATTAATAATGTATTGAATAACAATTACACCACGATGTGGAGATGGTAAGCTGTACGTATGCACGTATGGTGACATGTCATCCAAGGGATGGATAGAATAATGAATATGGTTGTTCCATATTTATAATAATATCATAGTATATAGAAGATACTGGAGTTATTATTTTAGAATGTAAATAACAAAGAAAGAATAAGTGGAAGAAGAAAGGAACTTGAAAGAGGGTGGTGAAAACATTACCTCTTCTTCGGGTTCTTCCTTTTGATTTGATAAAAAGGGCTCCCTAAGTTGTCTTTATGATCAAAATAAGGCCACTATGTTGAATTAAGGGAAGTTGAGAGAATATTTGGGCAGGGTATGGCCAATTAAAAAGGCTTTGAAGGTGTGAAATTGAGATAAGGGGGAGTTCCCTTTTAAAAGAGGGGTGAGGGGGAGCTTAGGAAAAGCTAGAAATATTATTTCATAATAAATTCATATTCGGTTTCTATTGGATACAAAGTGACTTATTTCTATTATAAGGTGGGTATGGGTCAAAATAAACCCATCAAATAGGTTTTAGACAGGTTTGGGTCACTGTATTAACTTTATCTTTTTGATTTAACTCTTAGTTAAATAGTTTGACATTTTCCATGTCTCTTTGTATTTTTATATAATACAGTTAATAAACTTACTATATACTTCCAAGAGAACCCAAAGTGGTTCATTAATTATACACCTATAATTATATATGTATTTTGGCCGAACCGTAGAATTTTATAAATTGAAAATCAATTAATAAAATAATATTTCTTTTAAAACCTTTTATGTCATTTTTGACACTATTTGGTATTTTGTTTTTTCTAAATCCATAACAGCATTGTTACTTCGAAACTAATTCATTTAATCAACCCTAAAATGTCATATTAACATCTAAAATTAGTGGAATTCATTAAAAATCTTAAATTATATTGATTTGGGTATTTATAATATCAATTATTTTAATATTTCACTAATAAGGTAATTACTGCATCATCATTGTGCCACAAATAAATTAAATTATTTAATCAATAAAAATTATAAATAAAATACCATTATGTAGAAAATATTTTTTTTCTTTCTAATGAATATTTATAATCTAATTTATATTATGTATAACCCTATATTAAAAATGTTTTAGTTATTAAACTTGGATTTTAACTCTTTTAACTCTTCTTTGAATTAAATAATTATAAATGTCCTAATCTAATCCAAGTGGACCAAAGAGCTTCATATATTATTACTAAGGTTTTTTTTGGTCGAATTTTACTTAGCTAATATAATTAGGAATGTGTTAGGGTAATAATAATAACATTTTTACCCTTAATTACCCTATTTACATTTAACCGTGGTAAATAAAAGTAAAAAGTTTTTATTCACTAAAAATTATTTCTATCTTATTGAACCACATTTTACTCTTTTATAATAACCGTGTCTCTCATATTTTCTAAATTCCACTCACAGAAGTGGTAAAATTATGTTTCATGTGAATTTGCAAATTTTCCTAGGAGATGGGTAAAAGAGGGTGAAAAGGTCAATAAAATTTTTATATATCTAAAATTATTATAAACTGACTCCAATGAATTACATTGAACTTATATAGGTATTATGTATCTATTTTTACCTAAAATAAATTTAAATAAAAGAAATTATTATTTAAATAAAAATTCGGTTTTAAACTATAACTCAGTGTTTTTCACTATTCATCAAAAATTGAATGTTTTCAAAAGAATTCCAAAAAATCACCCTAAGATAATTTTGATATCCCAAATTCTAAAATTAATTCCATTTTAACAAATTCAAAACATAGAAGTATAATTTATTAATTTAAAATTAATTCCCATTGTCAAAACCACAAGGCGTATTTTTAAGAAACAATATTTATCAAACGTTTGACACGTGTTTATGTTCAATCTTAAAGTGAAATTACATAAAATGACCAGAATTGGATTAAATGGTAAAAATATAATCTAATTATACTTTTAAACCATTAAAATTTATAATTCAACACTATAAATTTTTTTTATTAAAAAAGTTGTTTTCAGTTAAAATATAGTATTTTTCACTATTCACCCAAATATCAAAGTTATCATAAAAACACAAAAAATATATTGAAAATAAACTATTTTTTCTCAATTTTAATGAAGAATTATATTTTTTCAAATTGAATATATAAAAGTTTCAAATATTGGATTTAAAAAGGGTTCTCCATTAAAAGGCGGTAAAATTTCATTTTTTTTGAAAAATACTTCTTTTATCTGAAAAAATGAATTTTTTCTTACATTATGTCTATGAAACTCATAATATGGATTCTAAAATTATAAGGATTATATAAAGTTCAAAATTCAATTTATACTATCCATAACCACTTTTGAACAACTAGTTTGGTAAGTCGTGGTGCGTTTGAACTCAGTGTTGTGTGAAGTGCAAGTTAATGAGTTAATTTGAAGAAATAACGCACTGTGAAATAATGGGGTGTTACACGGTGTAAGGAATCCCTTATGTTGGGGAGTTCACCATTGGGCCTTTATAGGTGGTTTTCCTCATTTCGGTTAAACTACGGTTTTTTCAGTGGGCTTTTGATCTTGGAGATTTCTTTTGAGATGTTGATAGGGGTATTCCTATGGTGGGGAGTACCAAATCAGTTACAATTAAATGAAACCCATGTAAAAGGTAGTTGTTAATGCTTTGAGGTTGGTCATTGGGTAGTCTAGACAGTTTTGTTATGCAGATTCTCGGGGTCAGATCATGGCTACTGGTCCTTTCCTCGGGCTTATCGGGGACAAGAAGGTTTTTGGTGGGGAGTTTCTAAGGACCTGTGTTTTTCAAGACTGTAGTTTTGAGAATGAATTTGAATTTTTGTTGTTGGATGCTCGTGAGAGGTGAAATGGTATTTTACCCTACTAGTTATACTCATATAGTTTTTATGATAACTCCATTGGTCTCAGAACAGGGTGTTTAACCTTTGACCTGAGTTTGGTAGAAATCTGAGTTGTTCAAATTTTAGTGGAATATTTAATATTATTAAATTAAATATTAATTTATTTGTGCATGTTCATTCAGTGATAAATTCTGAATGGATCGTCATATTTGAATTCCATCTGCGCTGTTGAGTCTGCCCGAACGGCCCGAAGGCCTTCTTTTTATTTTATTATGGATAATCCAATTTTTAAGGGTTGAAGGGGGACCCGTACATGACCCACATGCAAGGCATAAAATCAATTCAGGTGTCGAGGCTAGCACGTGCCGATTCTTCTTTTCTTTCTTTTATTATTTTCTATTCCTTATTCTTTTTTCCTCAACCACCATGAACAAACCTTCTGTGTTCTCCTCCTTGGCCATGTACAATGGGAGAAAATGGATTTTGAGAAAGAGAGAGATATGGATTGAAAGAGAGGTACCGTTTCGAAGCCCACAATGCACTGAGTCAATGTACGACATCCATGGATAGTGAAATCAATCGACGATTCAGTGGTTTCCACCCAAAGTTAGGTCCATTTATGTTTTTCACTATATATCCCCTTTAAATGTGTTGTTTTATGTTATTAATCCTTATATATCTTGATTGTTTCCTCTTGAGGCTCAATCTATTATTTCGGGGGTGAAAATGGGTGTTTCAGGCGATTCGAAGGATTTCTTGTCGATAAACCTAGGTTACACAGTGGGTGTTCCAAGGGGACACACTACATGTTATTCCTGTTTGAGGAAGAATACATTTTACTAAGTACATGTCATGTACTCTGAGTACATTTCATGTGGTGACATGGTCGTGGGTGCAACCGTGTGAGAAAGAACACGTGTTTTGGTTTTTAAATAGAACACACCATGTACTTTTACACAGGCATACCCCATGTTTTCTAGCCATGTATATGTATGATGGCCAGGGGATGGATAAGGGTACAATCCATTTACTCGGATTTACATGCCGTGTACATTTTTCAGCTTAGTAGTTTAGGGTATTTTGTTCCTTGGAAGTCAGAATTGGGCATGTGAGTGGTCTATTCTGAGTGTTTTTTTCACGTTTATCGCATTTTTGGAATCCTATGGACATTAAGATGCCATCCAAATGGTGTTTTGGGTGTTTTAATCTAAATAGAGAGGTTCTTCCTCTGGTTGTCAAGTTCATCTTCCACCTGAGAGTGAGGCTAGGCATGGATAATTGGTTGGGTGTTTGGTCCAACCTTGGTGAGACCTTTCATTTGAGATGAGCTATGAGTTATAACCCATAATCTCCGATTTTGAGGAAGTTTCCCCTTGTGATAAGTGACCTTATGGACTATGAGGTTGTAAGACCGGTTTCTTCCCAGGATCCCTTGAGGGATGCCTTTTCTTATGTGCTGGCCTAGGGAGTCCATTGTAGGATGTCTCTCTGGTTTTTTAGAAGATCCTTGTTATAAGATGCCTTTTTTGTTCTTCATTATAGGGTCCCATGTAGGATTTCTACCTTACTCTTCACTAAGTATCCCGTGTAGGATTCCTTCGCTCGTGTTTACCTAGATGTTCCCAAGTAGAATGCCTCCACAGTGTTTGACTTGAGGGACCCAGTGGTTCCCGTCGATTGATTGACCCTAAGATGTTATGTTGGGTTTGGGTAGAGATGGTGTTTGGGTGCCACCTAGAACTCACAAAAAACTGGTAATCCCATGAGGCTGTGGCTGGAGTGTTGAGTTAGGCATTTGGGCTACCCTCCCCTTTTTGTATACATCTGACATGATTTTGTTGATGCAGAAGTGTTTAATAGAGGTGTTTCATGGTTGGTGGTTGTAAATCCAGACACAAGGCATCTTTCTATTTTGTTGGGATGCCCTGATGTGATCTCATGGGATCTGGATTCTGATCCATGTGATTTATGATATTTTCTATATACCCCGAGGTACTACCTGTGATATTTCTTTTGAGATTGAATATATATACACTACAAAAAACCACTGTTTAGCGGCAGTTGTTTAGCAGCGGTTCTAGGAACGGCCGCTAAACCTTTTTTAAAAATGGTTTCATGGCGGTTTATAATATACTGTCATGAAACATTGTTTTTTTAACGACCCGACCCTTCCCCCACCCCAACCCTCCTCACCCAGATTCCCCCGGCCCCCCACTTACCCCGTGACCCCAGCCCCCTGCAACCTCGGCGACCCCGCGACCCCGATGACCCCGCGACCCCAGCCACCCCACGACCCCGACGACCCCGCGGCCTCAGCAACCCCAACCCCCCACGACCCCGGAGACACCGTGACCCCGGCGACCCTGCTTCCCCGGAGACCTATACGAAACCCTAAGGTTTGAAATTCTTATATAGCACATTATTCCTTAACAGGGTTTCAAATAACCAATTCTATCTTATGGTAAAACATATTATATGTCAATCCTCTAATGATACCCTAGTCTCCAACACAAGATACATTTTTGACATATTATAATCCTCGTTGAGATGTTCTATTTCATGGGAATTTCTAATTACATAGTGATATAATATGAAGCATTTTTCATCATTAAAATAGTCTCAAGATGTAATGTCAACATATATAAATAACCCAGTAAAACATGACATTTTTTTGTAAAACTATGTCAACCAACCAATGTATTCTCAATCCCATTCCTGATATTAAAATTTTACCTTGATGTATCCTCATCAGCCACTATAAGAATACATTACCAAGGCAATGCTATCACATAATTCAAGAATCTAAAATATTCCATGATTAATATTCAATGTAGGAGGTGTTTTAATTCATCATGTCCATAAATTAAGAAGGAAACCACATGAAATACATTCTTGTACTGAGGGGAACACCAAATATTCATCAGACCTATTGTCTAACAAAATTGAGTAAATAATCAATAAGGAGGCCACATAGAATTAATTTATAGGGAATGAATATTTGATATCATGGACATTTATTCCTTTGTTCATTAGACTTATCTAGTAAGAAAGTGGGATAGAGTGTGTAAATATATTGGGATACCCATTGTGTAATATGTTCCCTAGTAGGGGATTAACATAGAAAATAAGATAACTATAATTTTTCATTTATGTTTATTATATATATTTTAAAATTTGTTATCATGATCTATTAACTCTATAATTATTGAGAAATAACGTATGGAATTGATATCAGGGGAGGAAAGGGTGTCCCAATATCTATTTTTCATTTCTGTGTTTTAATTTAATTTCATGTTGAGATAGTGGGATGAGAGGAGTCTTATTTGGTGATCCTAAATATTATCTACATTTATTTCCCTCATTTATTGATCTATAAAATCTATTTTTCATTCCTTTTATTAGTTTCCATAATGTAAAATGGGATTGGTGGAGTTTGGGGACGGACAAAATATGTTGAAGTTAGGTGTTAAAGTATTGTTAAATATTTGATTGTTGTTTTCCATTCATTATTCACCATAGGGGATATGGAATAAGGTGTTCCAAGAAGATATTTAAGGAACATGTTATTTTTATTAATACATGTAAAGGGAGATAGATGAAAAAATGATATTGATTTATTCATTATGTAATGATACACACCATTATGTGTGGTAATTTTTAGTGTTAATGTTAATTTTCAACTCTAGAGAAGTGTTTTTTTGGAGAATTAGGATTCATATTGTAATTATAAGAGTTATCTTATCTCAAAGAGATGTTTTTGGATATTTATTGAGGCCTAGTAAGATCATCATGTTCTTGGGTAGATGTTGGAGTAGGTTTAGGGTGAACCTTTTGCTGAATTTTAGTTATGGTGTTAGTCATAATGAAACACTCAAGTAATGTCATGATGGTATCTTGGAAGGGGGATAACCCATTTTACCATGGGAGGTCATAGAAAATTCTTAAGTAACTCTATAATCATGTTTAGGTAGTTTAATGTCCTATCTACCAAGATGATGACATGTCATGGCCAATAACATCATGGTATAATGAGTATGTAGATTTTTGGAAAAATGGAAGAAACCTATGAAATGGATGCACTATGATGGGGGGTAGTCATGTAATGGACATGAACTTAAAAAATTATTTGGGTGAACATTATAAAAAATTTTACACCATAAGGAAAATATTTCATCATAATGTAGGTAAGCATGGGTGTTGAGCCCACTACTTGGGGGATGGTCATGATGTTACCATCATGGTCACATCATGAATGTGAAAAATCCCTTTTTTTCAAAAGGAGGGGAATAACCATAATTTCAGGGTTATACCCTTGGATTCTTGGTTAATCAAACCAAATGGGGGAGGCCATTTTGGCTCATCATCTTTATACTCATCCCTCCTACAAATCTCATTAATCTAGGATGTTCTGGGTGTAATTTTGTGTATAGAGATTCTAGGTGATATCCCTCATCTTCATCATTCCATTTGGTTTAAATTTTTTATATATATGATTATGGTATATTTATTAAGTTTATTGAGAAGATTACACATGAGTATGGTGGAATCATCACAATATAATGGTTGTTTTGTTCGATATGGCTAAAGTCACCTTGATATGATGTAAGCAAGCCGTTACTCATCATTTTAATGAACCTAAATTATCCAAATAATTTTTATAGGGTTTGTATTAAATTAAATTTTACATCAAATTGGTGTTAATCTATTCTCCCAATCCTTTAATATTGGGAAATGGATTTGTTTTTTTGTGAATAAATATTATGGAACCCTTCACCTTTGTAATGATTACCGAAAGATGAATCGAGTCATAGTAAAGAACAAGTTTCTATTGCCTTAAACTGGTGATATGTTTGATCAGTTGAAAGTGAATAACTGGTTCTCAAATATTTATCACCATTCTGGTTTTCACTAGCTATGAATAATAGAGTTTGATATATTGGAGATTTTCATCCAGAGTAGGTATGGACATTAAAAGTATATTTCTATGCCTTTTGGTCTAACAAATGATCCCATAATTTTTATAGTGTTGAACGAAATTATATTCCATGATTATACTGATTCATTTTAGTGGTATTTGAGTATGACATATTGGATTAATATTAAACTGAGGAGAATCATGTAAGTCATTTTAGTATAGTTTTGGAAATTTTTAGAGATCACTCTTTTATCCCCCAATTATCATATTTCATATATATGTTCTCAGGTTTTAAAAATGTATTCATGGTTTGTGCCTAGACACCCATCCCACAAATCCAAAGCATTTACATCACAATTTTTCCCCCTATTATCCTGTTTCAACTCCTCTCCAATCTGTATTTTCCAAATGAGGTTCACACTTATTAGAGGTGGTATTTCATAATTACTTATAAAAAATGGTGGTTTAAAACGAAAAGTAATTTTGGTTTCATTAGTGAGTTCCTTGTTTAATTTATAATTTTTTTATTTTATAATTACTTTCATATAGAATAATTAGGCTTCATTTTGTGTATTTAATTGATATAGTTCATTTAGATGTTATTATTGTCCACTGTAATTTTCAAAAATTATTCTTTAGTTCTTATTCCGACCTAGAATATTGTTGATTTGTTGATGTTAAATCATTTTCAATCTCGGACACCATCATAGGATTACTGAATCACTATATTCCTTCATTAAGTGCTTTTCAAGGGTCAGTGGAAGAAGTTAGGTAGTTGGAAAAAATTCAGGTGAACCTCAATTATCTTAGAGAACTTGATACTTTGTGGGTGAGAAATTTTTAGAACTGGATTTATAGTTTTTGTAGAGTCTTGTGGGAGTCAGTGGTACACTCTTAACTTCATGAATGTATGAATTTGAATCTCATCAAGATTGATTTTTTAATGGTTATTTCCTAAGGGAATGAATGTAGAGAAATAGACTGAGCTCATGAGACTTTTTATTGGGGACAGATCAGTATGGGAGTATGTCAATAACCTTTCATGGTTTGGTATATATTCTCCAAAGACAGGGGTCATCAATTAAGAGAAAGATCATTTCTTTGGTGATGGTATTCACCCAGTCCTTGGTACACCTCTACTTTATTTGCGCATAACATCCATTTTGGAGGTTGTCACTAGGGACATGTGAATGGAAGCTAAATATTCTTGGAAATCGATGGTTGTTCATTCCTTAGTTTTATCAGGTATGAAAAAAATTAATATTGGGAATGAAGAGAATCCAATGTGGAAGGAGTAGAGGCAGGATGAAATATATATTTTTTCTGTTAGTACTCCATCTATTATCATTTTTAATTTTTTTTCTGCATAATTTTTTGAAATATATATTCTGAACTTAATTTTATTTGATTAAATGACAGGAATTCCAAGGAAGAAGAGGTACATTATTTCATCCAGTTTTGTAACAGATGACCCTCCATCTGGATCCCTACCCACAACATCTGAGGCACCAGCTTCCGACACCCCTGCACCATCTCCCCCTTGCACAATCTCTCACACCATCTATGGATTTCCTAGTAGAGGCTGAGTTGTCGACTCCCCCTTCAGGAGCCTCAATAGTGGGGAAGCGACGCACCCCTTCCAGTTCATCCTGGACATACTGGAGTGTCACTATCATAGGTACAAATTTTAATTAAATAAATTTATTGCATTTTGTTTATACAAATTGTTTTCTCATTGAAGATGAAAAAAATGCAACCATGGAGAAAAAAATAAAAATTTCAGATATTTGGAATCTGAATGGAAAGAATATTGTTGTGCCATTTGATTCTTACGGGGTCCCTACAGATGATGCCACAGGGTTACTTGGCCAGATTCTAGGCCATCTGGCAGCGGATCCCATTTCCCTTCCCATTTCATATGACGATTGGAGACATATGCCTCAAAGCTGGAAAAATGAAGTTTTTGATTCTAAAATCAAGGTAAATTTATTACATTATGGTTTAATTGAATGTCATGTTAGTTATATGTTCATAATGAATTTCTGTATATAGATGTTCTTCCACTTTACCATTGCTGATGTGATAGCACTGAAGTGGAAGTTGAAAAATCTAGGTAAGAAGAGGAAGGATTTTAAATAGAGATTGTGGTGTGATGTCAATGATGCTTCATTGATCGCGCTGCAAATGTATGAGAAGCTACCCAGTGGGGTACAGAAAGAGTATTGGAAAGTGTTTGCTAACAGGCATCGGGATCAGAATCGGATGGTATTGAAATATATATATTATTATATCATCCTCATTTTACATTTATACATGTATATGAAAAGGACATGACATTCAATACATCAGTATTAAATAGCATTTTATTTATTTTAGGATCTCTCAAGACATAATGAATCAAACCGAGCGAAGCAAGTCATCCCGCACACTGCGAGCTCAAAAAGTTTTTCTAGAAGTCGAACAACATTGGTAATCTTTTAATTAGTTTAAATATTTATAAGACAATATTATCTGTTTAATATATTTAATTGTTGATTTATCTTTGATTAATACAGTCACAGAGTTTAGGCCATGAAGCATCCAGAACTGAACTGTGGTTGGATTCTCACAAGAAATCAGATGGTTGTTTTGTTAATGAGCCTGCTAAAGAATATGGGGTATGAAGTCAATTTTTTATCATAATAACTTATTATCAGTTTTTACTGTGTTAATATATATTGATATTTGATTTATAGGTCAAAATTAAAGAGCTATGGGATACCAATCCTACGCATTCCTACTCTGTCTCCCAGGATGACCCGGTTGCTAATGTCCTTGGGAAGGAGCATCTTGGGAGAGTGCGCGGGATGGGTTTAGGACCCGTGCGATTTGAGGTTTTTAGTAGGCCACCGGGGAAAAATGCTGTATCTACTCCTGACTTTAGTCAGCCTAAACTCGGAGATGATAAGAAAGAGATTATTTCTTTACGAAACATAGTTCACCTGCCGGGGGATTAGATATCTGCATTGCAGAAAGAGTTGACTGAAATACATCAACATATGAGCAGATATGCCCCCAGTGGGAGTGCATCGAGTGGTGGTATGCAGGTAAATCACAGAAAATCAAAATCATTTAGTTTTCTAATGTTCAATGGTTTTATGTTTTAATATAAATATGAAACCATATTTAATTTTCAATATAATGTTCTTACAGGTGACATCACAAAGTGGAAATGAAGGTGGAGAGGGTGATGATGCATCATCAGACCCTGAGTAGTTGTATTGTTGATGTGTTGAACAAAAATGGAAATATTTGGTTTGTATATGTAACATTTGTGGAACATAGTTTCCACCACACATTTTCATGTCCTAAAATTTCCTTGATTTCTCATGTTTCTTTTTATGCATTTTATTGATTTTTGATGTTTCTTTTTATGTCTTCATTTCTCGAGTGTGGTATACATCATTCCATTTAGGTCTGTGTTTGAATTGGTAGTCGAGATTTTGGATGACTAGGAGTTAAACCCACTGTTGATGTGTTGAACAAATTGGGTCATTTCATAGTGATCAAGGTGATAGTGTTGTGGACACTTTGGTGTGGCCCATTGTTGATGTGTTGAACAAATTGGGTCATTTCTTGTTAAATATGAAATTATAAATAGTATTGAAAGAGTTCATGTGATATAGAGTTAGATTTGAAATTCAAGTGGTGTAAAAGCCTTATATAAAGTATTCAATTATATCAATCAAAATATGGTGATAAAAAGTGACATTAGAACATATAAGGTGGTATCCAATTGAGGATATGGAATATGATAGCTTGATGGATACCACTGGAGTTATTAACTTATGTTCTTGTTTTTTATATTAAGTTCTAGATCATTAGGTTTAAAGATTTTTTTTTAACTAATTTCCATATTGTGAATTAACTCACTAAAAATCTATAATAAAATGAATCTATATGTGAAAGAGGTTTTGAGAATAAAAGAAAATTTAGAATTTTTTAAGACAAGTGATATCAAGCATGGAGATATAACGAGGAGTAAAAGATGTGGTTAAACTAATGTTAAACAAAGATAAAAGTTTAGTGATAAAATGAAAACTTAGTAGCAGAATACAACCCTTAAGTGGTGAACAAAGTCGAGAGGTTTGGAGGATAATTTACATGCAGTTGTAAGAGATCAAAGGTTCTAAAATAAAATCAACCAGAGGATGATGTTTTATTTAGAGTTCCTTCATAGAGTGGTACTTTCCTGATATGACATAGTGTTCAATGGATGAATTTAGAGTTCTTCCAGTTGGTTATTTATGGTGTGTCTTCCTCTATCATGACACAATGACCTAGAGGTCAATTTATAATTGTTCTTCCTTGGGTGACGTTATGCTGTAGTTCTTTTTTCATAATGCGACATTCCTCAATGATATTGATTTAAATATTTTTAACCATGTATCAGAGGGGTTTTACAGTGGATTGGATTATGTTTTTATAGGAAACAACTATGTTTTAGGTTGATTGAGGCTCCCCTCATGCGTTTTAGGTCACCATATTATTTTTCTCCTTCATTACACAATAGGAATCATATATTTGTTTAAGGTGGAATATTTCTAAACTTATCTTCTATCTTTTGAAATAAATTGTTTGACTAGCCTACTAAGAAATTTTCCAAGGGTCCCATATTATTATTTTTATATGTGTTTGGTTATGACTACTTTATTACTCATGGTTATGAGGAATGGGAACATGGGGGACCACTCTTTAAAGAAGAACAAACTAAATAAAGATAGTAAACTAGTTTAGAGTAAATTAGAAGGGAAAAGTGAGTCGCTTGTACTTTTTGGATTTTTATGATATTACTATGCATTGAATCTTATTGATTGATAATTTATGATATGGATTAATTCTTGTTTTTATCATTTAAGAAACTCTTGACCATTATAATAAGATAATTTCATAAAGATCGTAGTAAAAAGAAATTTTTTGGAAATTAGAATATAATAATTTATATTACATACCAATGAATTTCATATTTATGTATCAGTGTATAGGTATGAGACTATACATGTTTGAGTATATAGAGTTTTTAGTGGATCCATGTACTTTTACATTAATTTTATTGTGTGCTGTTTTATTTTTATGGTCAGCCTAGTGGGTCACCAGTGTTGTATCGTGTTGTGTAGTTGTTCGGGATTTTACATCAATGTATTATTGAAGCTTTATATTTTTTAGTTGTGTACATCTTCTGTACTCATTTACATTCCCTTTTTCGTGATAATTATATATTTTCTATTGTTTATTAATTTTATATGAGGTCATAGTTCTCCAAATATCACCACTTGGGTCCTCGCTACTAGTTGGTGGCATCTGGCGTATGGGGAGGTGTGATTGATGCCTAGTAACCCATCGGCTCGGAGAATCAGTTTAGTGGAACCCAGTTTGAGATGTTACAATGTTGTATCAATGGAGTTTTATCTTCCTAGTATTT
Source organism: Viscum album (assembly GCA_963277665.1). Classification (NCBI taxonomy): domain Eukaryota; kingdom Viridiplantae; phylum Streptophyta; class Magnoliopsida; order Santalales; family Viscaceae; genus Viscum; species Viscum album. Next base: position 2,012,161,596 of record OY728160.1, read on the forward strand.
ACTATTTTGGATATTGTATACATGAGAATGAAGAATGTGTTGGAACCTTTGATGGATATCTAACAGCTATGTTAACAATAATTTCTCTAATAGGAAGTCTAATTTTATAGGGTTTCATATTTTTGTTCTAATTTTAAATATTAAAGGTGTATATTATTTCTCATTGAGAGAAAAACATGTTTTTTGGATGTTGTGATTTATTTTGGATATTCAGCTCTTGGTCATTGGTGGGAGGCCAGGGATGGTTTTTGACTCTTGTGTGGGGAATAAAGAGGACTCTCATGCATCATATTTGGCATGTGGGATTCACATAATATATATTTTCTAGTGTGTGATTTTTCTGAAAAAGAAGCCCTTTGAGCCTTCATAAACAGATAATTAACTTTCATGGAAGGTTATGTGGGTCTATGTTGAAACATTTTTTTTGTGAGGCTGATGACTTTGTCCTCTTACACAGGAGGTGTAGTGACCTGGTTGGTAGATATAATATGTGATTCCTTCTTATTGATCGCCATGTTGGGTGTTGTTTCTCAGGTTGTTCTCAGTTGGTTTATATTTCTGGTTTTATTTGTTTTTCCGGGCAATGGTGCAGCAGAAGAAAAGAATTATTATTTTTTATTCTGGTTAGATTTTCGCGGCGGTTAAAACCGCCGTGAAATGTATATTGGAGGTGGTTTAAACCACCGCTAAATGGTGAAAATCGCCGCTAAATGTAAAATAAAATTTACTTCTAGTGGCGGTTATAACCGCCGCTAAATAGGAGCATCGTGGCTGCCTCATTCCGCGGCAGTTCCCGTGACTTTAGCGGTGGTTTTACGGCTGCTAGAATTTGAGTTTATTAGCGGCGGTTATAACTGCCATAAATAAAGTTATATCCAGGGCTCATAAAACTGCCGCTAAATTTAGGGAAACCGCCATGAAATGAGGCAGCTACGATGCTTTCGTGAAACCGCCACTAAATGCAAATAACCACCGCTAATAGATTGGCGACGCCCTATTAGGAGGCGGTTTCTATAAACCGCTTCCAAACAATGTAGCGGCGGTTTAAACCGCCACTAAATGAAAAACAAACCTCCACTAAATGGAGATTCTGTTGTAGTGATATATATATATATATTATGGGGATTACCAGAGGTGCTTCCTGGTATCAAATAGTTGAGACTTAATTGATGCATTTGGTTATATAAATGTTTTTCCCACGCGATTTCGTTATTTTTAACCATGTAATAGTGGAATTTACCTGTGACCTGAAACATGATGAAATGCAGACACTGGCCTTGGCCCTAAAACATGTTGAAATGCTGATACACTGATATTAGCCCTGAAACATGCTGAAATATTGATACACTGAGCTTGGATTTGAAACATGCTAAAATGATGATACACCGGGCTTGTCTTAGAAACATGATGAAATGTATATATGCAAGGTTTTACCCTGATACATGATAAAATGATGATATACGAAGATAAACCCTGTTTAATTGATATACCAACTGGTGAGGTTGTGCAATGCCTGTGGGTGAGGATCTGATATGCCTTTGGGAGAGGTTTTTCGAGTCTCAGTTGGACACATGGGGTTATGCACTGTGTTTTCCAACTGGTGACCCTTTATAGGATTTAATGTCGGTACACAATATCCTTTCTTATTGGGTTGACCATTGGTATATTGTATCCTTCTTTATAGGATTGAACGTCTGTATACGGTCTTCTTATTCAGTGATTGGAGGCGATTATGAGTGAACACAGGTGCTAAACGAGCATTCCCCCAATGGTAACGTAGCTTGCTCCGAGATATAATTCTGGCGTTGGCCGAAGTAGGTACATGTCAATGAAATTATGGACCCATAGATCAACTTAATGATACATGATATGAGTGGTACAATTTCAATCTCAAGGCCCATGCACTGGATGTCCAGGTGATCGAGATTACTAACCCAAGGATTGACTGCTGATGTGTTTTCTTGTAGTTTGATTCACATACTCCGGAATATTCATATGTATGTATATATTTATAGGTATGAGACTATACATGTATGAATATATATATATATAGACATCATTGGTGGAACTTTTCCAGTTGATAGGAATTATAGACCATGAGTCGACTGTGGTTTCTCCTCTAGTTTTTACTACCTTTTGGTTGTCTTCTTTCCATGATGAGCACGTTGCAATTTCATACACTTTAGTAGCATAGTTACAGGTTTCTACTCGGGGTGGCCTATTGAGATATATTCTAACCCATGAACGTGAATCGTGGTTTTCATGTAATCCTTATGTCTGATTTTCAGGTTGAGCATGAGTTTCATTGTGGGTTGGGTTAGGGCCCAATGTTTTTTGGTCGTGTGGAGATGCTCGAGTGGTTCTACTGATTGGGCTACTACATTTCAACATTGTCTGGAGATTGGGTATGTGGGATGGATCAGAGTTAGATATTGAACCATGTAATTTTACTTTCATAATATTTTCTACTTGTATCTATATGGTTGGACCAGTGGGTGACAAGTGCTGTATTTCATTGCATAGTTTTTTGGGATTTCACAAAACTTTAATATTACTGCTTGTTCTGTAATGACCCACCAATTCTCATTGGCTTGAGAGTACAATGATTCATTACTAGGCCTTATGTGACATCACCAAGATGCCAAAGGCTAGCAATAGATGATGAAGGTGTTGAAATACAAGGGGGGACAATTTAATATTTAGGAAATAAACCAATAAACCTACTAACAAAAACCAAACATTCACTATATGATGCATGAGAAAATGAAAGACAACTGAAGAACATTATGCACTCAAAACCACATCCATGTAAGAAACAACGGAAGGATAACCATGTATCAGAGTACACAATGAATAAACTACACAATAATCTTCAAAGACCTCAAGACACCATTCTCCACATGCTCCAAGATCCAAAATCTTTGAATAGCACAACATCACGAGGTAGTTCTAAACACGTGTGAAACATTACCTTTTCTCCTATCCCAGAAGGTAGCATCTGCAAAATCACCAAAGTACAAAAGTAGTGGTGAGTATAAAACACAGTAAGTTTTCCCCAATGACTTCCACACTCATGCCACTAGGATAGAAGTGTTAGTAATGAATATATAAAATGGTTTATATAAAACAATTTCTCAAAAGAATTTTATAACTAAATATAAACATGTTTCCAAAACAATTCATTACCAAAATCATAAAAGTGCAATTGAAACCAATTTTTCCAGTAAGATATTATCTTAGAAAAAAAATAATATTTACAACCATTTCCCAATATCCTTATATCGGGATACACAACCATTAATCAAACCCATGAAACTAACCATAAATTATACATTATGATAGTTCCATACTCATGAGCAGTTTCTCGTTGATCTACCATGTCTCACAAGGTTATTGTTTCCCATGTGCCATTAATCCTTTGGCACCGAGTAGAAGGTAATATTTCAACGAAGCCCCATATATGCAATTCCCATGTGACATTAAAACATTGGCATCGAGAACAAAGTCACATTTCAACCAAGCCCTGTATATGAAATATGAACACACAACACATATTCCCAACGATCAAGCCCAGATAATCCTTTCAATAAAAACAATTTTTTATTGAAAACTATTTCTGTCAAAAGCATTTCGATTCCAAACAATTTCAACTCCAAACAATTTCAGTAAAACTCAATTTTTATAGAAAATAATTTCTATTGAAAACCCGTTTTTCATAAACCATTTAGCAATTCCAGAAAATCCATAAATAAAATCATCATTTTTAATTAAACCCTGTTTTCACAACAATTCAACAAGATCACGCAATTTCACAAGAACCTTAAATCATCACAAGTGAATATTTTTTCATGAATTTCATAATCAATTAACCAATTTTAATCTAAGCCAATAAATTCTAGCAATATTAGTTGATATATAAGCCACCTACCTTGAAGGTTTTGACGAAACTTTAACAACAGACGAAGAACGCGCAAGGAAATGGGTTGATTCTCCAAGAGCGGCCTTAGATCTCTTATCCTAGAAAGATCATGACTCAAAATTGAAATATTTGGAATCGAAAAATGTAGATATACCCTTAATAGGTTCAGATCTGAGAAAGAATTGATATCAAATAAGTAGATCTAAGCATATCTACGAAAACATGAAAAATAAGTAAAGAATGGTGGCATACCTCAAGAATCGTACTAGAAATCACCAAGAGAAGGCTCAGAAATGGCTTCAACTCATGTGGGGAGGTTTCTCCAGCCTTATAGGGAGATTAATCTAGAATTAGGGGCGTTTGAAGCAAAAACGAAATAAATAGTTCAAAAAAGAATAAGCTCCTAAAAAAATGATCTATATTTGACCTATACGCAAGATTTGACCACAGAGTTTGTGCCAACAGTGTATTGATCATGCAACCTTCCTTTTGGTCCCAAAACTCCTCAAAAAAATCCCAACTTCTTCCATCCTTCACCTTTACCCCTTTTTATGGAAACATCCCAATTTATGGAAACACCCGACTTTATGGAAACAACCCACTTTATGGAAACACCCCACTTTATGGAAACACTCTATTTTATGGAAACTCCCTATTTTTTGAAAACTCTCTATTTTATGGAAACTCTATATTTTATGTAAATCCAATCAATGACACACCAAATAAAAAAATTTAGGAAAGGGGATTATGTACCCAAAACCGGGGGTACTATATTCTCCCCACCATTAGTTTTCCGTCCTCAGAATGTAGAAAGCCACTACTTGCCAAAAAGATTTCTGACCACTGCTCTTTCATTTCATTCTCACGTTCTCAAGTCTCTTCCTGAATCTGGACATGTTTCCATAAAACCCACACTAGGCCAATGATTTTCCTATGAAAGACTCTCTCTTTTCTATCCATGATCCGCATTGGAATATGTACCAGTGATGCATCCGGTTCTTGCACAACGTGATCCCATCTGATCACATAGCCAGGATTAGGGTGATACTTTTTCAACTGGGATACATGGAAAAAATTATGCAATATACTAAATCGTGGTGGTAATTCTAACGGATTTTCCATCTCTCCAGCCCGTTCCAGTGTCTCAGAAGGTTAAATTTATCTAGGAGATAACTTTCTCTACTTCCCAAAATGACAAGGTCCAATCCTTGGAGAGATTATCAAGAAGACATGATCACCCAAAATGAATGACAACGATCTTAAACGGTGATCTGCATAAGATTTATGATGATTTTGAGCTGTCTCCATTCTTTTTCTAAGCAACTAGATCTTTTCGGCTGTTTCTTGTAAATGGCTTGGCCCGGCTAGTGATCTTCACCTATTTCCACCCAGTATAGTAGAGAACGACAAGGATACCTATACAATGATCCAAAAAGAGCCATGTGTATCGAGGCTTGATAGCTATTATTGTATGAGAACTCCACTAAGGGTATATTCTCCTCCGAGATGCCACTAAAATCCATTACACAAGCCTGAAACATGTCTTCCATCATTTTTATCATCTGCTCATATTTCCCATCCCTCTGAGGATGATATGTTGTGCTCATAGTCATCTGAGTTCCAAGGGATTGATATAATGATTTCCAAAGACGAGATGTGATCCTCAGATCTCTATCTGAGACTATTCACACTGGTACACCATGCCTCTATACTACTTCTCGGATATAGATTTTTGAAATATCCTCTACCGTATGAGTTTCATGAATAGGAATTAAATTGGCTGACTTGGTTAGATCATCCACTATCTCCCAAATGGTATCATGTTTCCAAACAGTTCCTGGAAGTCCTGTAACAAAATACATTGCAATTTGATCCCATTTCCACACTGGGATGGGAAATGATTATAACATACTAGCTAGTCTCTGATGCTCTGCATTAACCTGCTGACATGTTAAGCACAAGGAGAAGAACTCGACCGCCTTTTTTTTCATTCTGTTCCACCAAAACTACGCATTCAACACCTTATACATCATCTGTGTACTTGAATGTACAACCCATATTGAATGGTGGTAATCATGAAGGAGTTTTTCCTGACAAACCAAAGGTACAATCCTCCGATCTCTAAAACAGAAAACTGAAACCCCATCAAGTTTCCAGCCCTTAATGGTCTCTGCACCATTGAGTTTTGAACATACAACCAAACATTCTACATCAGATGTTTGTTCTTGTTTGATCATTTCTACTAAGTTAGGAACAAGAATAGCAGAAAAGAAAACCACAACATCACCTCAGTCTTCACATTCCACATGCATGTCGGCTAAGACAAACATCAACTGCCATTCATCTGAAGCTTCTTTCTCCAAATGAGCATATGAATTTATACTCAATGCATACACTACCGAATTTCCATTCCCGAGTGTGTACATCAAGTAAATGTGAAACATTTTGAGATACTCCATCCATCTCCTTTACCTAAAATTCAAATCTCGCAATAAGAAAATGTGCTTCAAGATTTTGTGATCCGTAAACACAATAAATTTCTCACCAAAGAGATAATGTCTCCATGTTTTCAAAGCATGGATGATTTCAGATAACTCCAAATCGTGTGTTGGGTAATTCTTCTCATTCACCCAAAACTACCTTGAACCATAATCAAACACATGATCTCTTTGCTTGAGAACACAACCCATACCTGATCCTGAAGCATCACAATACACAACATACCCCTGTTCTAATTTTGTCTAGATCAGGATAGGTGCTGATGTAAGATGAACATTCAGTTCCTAGAAAGACATTTGACTTTCCTCTATCCATTGGAATGGAGAATTATTCTTTTTCAGATCTATCATTGGTCAAGCTAGTCCGGATAAATCACACAAAAAGCATCAGTAGTAACCAACTAGACCAAGAAAACTTCATATCTCGAAAAAATTCTTCAGTGGTTTCCAAAAGATAATGGCTTCTATCTTTTCAAGATCAACAGAAACGCCTTTCTTAGAAATGACAAGGCCAGGGAAACATACTTCTTGTATCCAAAAATCACACTTTGGTAATTTGCATACAAACGATGATCTCTCAATATTTATAACATTATTTCTAGGTGAACTTCATGATCAGCCCTTGTTGTTGAATAGACCAAAATGTAATCCAAAAACACCATAACAAAAGAATCAAGATATTATTGAAATATCTTATTCATCAATTCCATGAAGACTGCAGGTGAATTTGTTAGACCAAAAGGCATGACTACATATTCACAATGTCCATATCTACTTCTGAAAGTTGTCTTTGGAATATCCTCTTTCCAAACTATCAATTGGTGATATCTTGACCGCAAGTTAATCTTTGAGAACCATTGAGCTCCACTTAACTAATAAAACAGGTCATCAATACATGTAATTAGATATCTATTATTTATCGTAACTTGGTTAAGATTATGATAATCAAAACATAGACAAAGAGTTCCATCTGCCTTCTTTACAAAAAACCGGTGGTTCCCATTGAGACATAATTTTACGAATGAAAACCTTTCTTTCCAGCTCCTATAACTGCACTTTCAATTCCCGTAACACTGTTGGTTCCATCCTATAGGATGGAAGGGAAATTGGACAGGTCCCCGGATGGAGATGAATTGTAAACACCACTTTCCTTAGATGTGGTGAACCTGATAAGTTCTAGGGAAAAACATATGGAAATTGATCCACAACAGCTGGAAAACTATTTTTATCGATATCTTAAATTGATGCTAATGTAAATGATAACAATTGGTAAGAGATTGTTCCCACCATTGGTGCCAACATGATATTTTCACCCTTATTTACAATCCTCTCTCCTCTAAAGAGATGCTCGATGCCATCCTTAATCATGAAACTCACTATTCTCCTATAACATTCGATTTGAGCCTTGAATGTTATCATCCAATCCATACCCATGATTACATCATATACATCCATATCCAACATTGAGAATTCCCATTTTACCTCATCTCCATCAAAATTTATAGCACATGCTCTACACACAAAGGCCTGACATTCTCTTCCATCGAGTACAGTTTGCAATCTTATCATAGAAGGCGTCATTTTGTGTTTTAAACATAGAAAATAAGTTCCCCACTTCCCATCATCTTAGTGATATAGTTATTTTCTCCTCTAGTGAAGACAGCCGTACTTCCTCCACTTGGATTTTCAGTAGTGAAAAAATATCATAAACATGGTATCTGGTTTCATTCCCAACTCAATGGTATGAACAGCCTGAGTGATTATTTGGACCAATGGGTGGTCACCAATGGCTTAGGTGAAACCCAATTCTCCATAACCTCTTCTGACTAGTTCTTATGACACCTATCGGGTTCCATTTTCAAAACCAACAAAAAACTCTACAAGTCTCACTCTCTAGAAACTGATGGCTGAACATTTCAAATTCTATCACATCAAGTATCACAACATTGTTTTCCAAAACATCTTTTTTCCCATGTTCAACTATTTTAGAAAACACTTCACATGATTTGTAAAATTATCCCATTTTCAAAATAAGATATGAATTATCTTTTTCAAAATATTTCATTTGAAAACCAATTCCATACTTTTTAAAAAATTAACACTTTTTTTCATAACATGAATCATTTCTCGAAATGATGTACGCACTCCTAGTGGGAATTCATTCCTCTACAATGCATGTCATGCTCGTCTCATTGGTTAAACCCATGACAATGAGATTTCAAAATCTTATAAGTGTCTCCAAACACTTATTTACCCAACTCCCCGGTAACACGAAGTTCATCATGAAAGGGTGAGCTATATCTTTTTATGCTATACATTTCATGTTCCGACAATCCTACTCCTTTCTATGATTACCACCCAAGGAATAGAAAAGAAGTGATTTCATTTCCAAAACTAGGAACATCGATGACTAATTGTTAGGAAAGGACCGAAAAATCTGATTCATTTTGTAATGACCTGCCAATTCTCATTGGCTTGAGAGTACAACGAGTCATTACTAGGCCTTAAGCGATATCCTCAAGATGTCAAAGGATTGAAATAAATGCCGAATGGTTTCAAATACAAGTGCGGTACCATTTACCCTTTAGGAAATAAACCAATGAACCTACTAACAATAACCATACATTCAGTATATTATTCATGAAAAAATGAAAGACAACTCGACAACTTCATGCACTCAAAACCACATCATTGTAAGCAACAACAGAAGGATGACCAAGTAACAGAATACACATCGGATAAACTCCACAAGACTCTCTAAAGACCTCAAGACTCCATGCTCCACATGATCCATGCTCCATAATCGCTGAATAGCCCAATATCACGAGGTAGTGCTAAACACGTGTGAAACATTACCTTTTCCCCGTTCTCAGAAGATAGCATCTTCAAAAGCACCAAAGTTCCAAAGCAGGGGTGAGTATAAAACTCAGTAGGTTTTCCCCAATGACTTAACTACTCATGCCACTAGGATAGAAAGGTTAGTAAAAATTATATAAAATGTTTTATATAAAACAATTTCCCAAAATCAGTTTATAACTAAATATATACATGTTTCCAAATCCATTCATTACCAAAACCATACAAGTGAAATTTAAACCATTTTTTCCAGCAAGATATTTTTCCAGAAAAATAACCAAACAATATTTACAAACATTTCCAAATATCCCTATATCGGTATACCCAACCATTACTCAAACCCATGAAAGAAACCACGCATGCTACGTTATGGTAGTTCCACACTCATGAGAGGTTTCTTGTCGATCTACCAAGTCGTTACAAGGTAATTGTTTCCCATGTGCCGTTAGTCCTTTGGCACGGTGCACAATGTCATATTCCCACCAAGCCCCGTATATGAAATTTCCATGTGCCATTAATCCTTTGGAACCAATAAAAAGTTCATATTTCAACAAATCCCCATATATGAAATATGAAGACACAACACATATGCCCAACGATCAAGCTAAAATAAAAGTTTCAATAAAACACTTTTTTATTGAAAACTATTTCCGTCAAAACCATTTCAATGACAAACCATTTCAACTCCAAACCATTTCAATAAAACTACATTTTTACTGAAAAACATATATATTGAAAACCCATTTTTCATCAACCATTTAGAAATTCCAAAAAATCCATAATTTAAAATAATCATTTTAAATTGAACCCCCTTTTGCACAACTATTCACCAAGAGCACGCAATTTTCACAAAAACCATAAATCATCAAAAATGAATACTTTTCCATGAATTTAACAATCAATAAACCAATTTCACTCTAAGAAAATCAACTGTAGCCAGAGCAGTCGATAGATAAGCCACCTACATGGAAGGTTTTAACGAAAATTTAACAACAGATGAAGAACGCGCAAGGAAACAGGTCGATTCTCCAAGAGCAACCATAGATCTATTAACCTAGAAAGATCAAGACTCAACATTGAAATATTTTTCATCTAAAAACATATAACTACCCACTATAGGTTCTAATATGAGAAATAAGGGAGATCAGAGAAGTAGATCAATGCAGATCTAAGAGAACATGACATATCCGTAAAGAATACAGACACACCTCAAGAATCAGACTCGAAATCACCCTAAGAAGGATCTAGAATGGATTCAACTCGTATGGGGAGGTGTCTCCACCCTTCTAGGGAGATTAATCTCTCATTAGGGGCGTTTGGAAGCCAAAATATTAATAAATAGAGCAAAAACGAGTAAGCTCCTAGAAAATAGGTACTAGATTTTACATCTACGCAAGATTCGATCACACAATTTGTGCCAACCATGTATGGATCATGAAACCTTCCTTTTGGTCCCAAAACACTTTAAAAACCCCCCAACTTCTTCCATGCTTCACCTTTACCCCTTTTTATGGAAACAACCCAATTTATGGAAACACCCCACTTTATCGAAACAAACCACTTTATGGAAACACCCCACTTTATGGAAACTCTCTATTTTATGGAAACTCTCTATTTTATGGAAAATCTATATTTTATGTAAATAAAATAAAAGACACACCAAATAAAAAACATGAGGAAAGGGGGTTATGTACTCAAAAGAGGGGGTACTATTTGTTCTATTTCAGTTGTTTTTTTGCTTCCACACACTACTTACTTTTTGTTCAGTATGATATTTAGTTATTTAGGATATTTTCTTACTAAAATATGAGGGAACAGTCTCCACACAATCCCACCCTAGGCCATCACTACTAGTCGATAGCCTTTGGCATATGGGGAGGTGCTCTTGAGGCCTTGTGGAAAATGGGCTGGGAGCACCGGTTTAGTGGATTTCGAGTTGGGATGTTACAAATATGAGGTTATTATATCTCTAATTGGAATAAATCTATATGTTTTCCATTCAATACTACTAGTATTTACTTACTTCAGCATTTGATCTTATCATTATAAATTGAGAGCCAGTCAATCCCAAGTATAATGTCAAATTCCATCATGGTAATGACTACAAGATTATCGGTAGGATTATGCTCACTAAAGTATATAATACATTTTCTAATCACCAACGATGCTTGGATAATCCAACCATGTGTCTTTACTAATAACTCAACATTTAGTAGACTAGGAATTGATTCTATATTATTTTAAAACATGGAGGAAATAATAGAATGTGTAGATTCAGAATCAAACAAAGTACTCGCTAGCTTTGAGATAACAACAAGAGTATGTTCCAACATGTCATTTGAAGCATCAACATTATTTTTCATGTTAGAAAAAGCAAAAAATTTCTCCCATGGCCTTTATAGAGGCATATGTTTATTCCCTGCCCCCCACTACCCTCATATTTGGACACTGATTAGAAAAGTGCACAAGTTGTCCGCACATAAAGCGTTGGACTTCATGTAGTGCTTGAACCATCTTCATTTTTTAGTTAGTGTTGGGAAGTTGAGGATTCACCTCACGAAAACAATTATGCACGATATGGACAACTCTTCCATACTTTTATCACCTCCCAATCCCAATTAGGAAGTTCCTTGAATGATTCTTCCATCATTTATTACATGTGGGACGTTGCACTTTCTTACCTCCTCTTCCCGGATAAATACTCCTTCGTACGATTGGATCCATTTATCTCTTCTTTTAATTGTATTTATGAGACCACTGAGACTCACTAAACTCTAGTTCAAGCCTGATAGCACTCCACACAATTTCCTTATTACTATCATAGACTCGATTGGATAGATTCTTCAACAAATGTGGTATTAGTTCAGAAAATAATCTATCGACCTTCTCATTAGGATCCTGGAAAAATCATGAAGTGTAATGGGAATGTCCTATGAAGTTCATCTCGTAGCTTCCAATAGATTCATTCTCCTTCTGATTTATCTTGAGAAACTCCTTCTCAATTTTTGTTCTCAACGATCGAGGTAAATATTTAATGAAGAAGATCCCTCTAAACTCTTCCCCCTCCATATCTTCAACCTCCACTCTTGGCCTCACGATTTTAATTAGTTCCGACCATTGATTTTTTTCTCCCTCTAAGCATTAAATATCTAGGGTGACCTTCTCTTGTTCTAATCAAAAGAGCACAGAAAAGATCTTTTTGACAAAGTTGATCCACTATTCATAAATCAATGGTTTGGTAGATCAACTGAACATTGGTGGTCATTAACGGATGAAGGACTCAAAATAAGTTTGTTCCCTTCATGGTGAAATTGGTATTTTAGCTTGATTACCATTATTTCTCATAACTTGAGTTAGCTGGTTCATCATTCTCATGAATATTTCCATTCTGGCTTCCATCAGAGGGTTTTCAATGCATGGTTCATTACGGTCACCATTTTCATGGTTCCTCCTATTTTTATCCATTTTTTAAAATAAAAATAAAATTAGTGAGAAAAGTATTTCATTTATGAATATTTTAACTTTAATTTATTTTTTGGTCTCGATACATCATGCTTAATCAAATTCTTCATTAACAACAATAACATTTCTCTATAAATCATTTATAATGATTCATAAAAAGATTCTGATTAACCAATCATATCCCCTGGTAGTGTCACATAAGGAGTGAAGAAAAGCCTATTATCTGGCAATAGTTCTCGTTTGAGTCTAGCTCAAAGAGGTGTTTTGGGGGTTTACCCCTAGAAACATTTGTTCTAGTACCACATCCATTTGTTCGTATCCATATATGAATTTATTTGTTCAGAAACCACTTATATTATATTTAACCAAAATAATAGGATGTTTTCATATATTTATAATTTTCTATAGGGTTGTTCCTAATGTTTTCACAGCCTAATTTACAGAAATAACTAAACTATCATTTGATACCAACTTTGATATCCCTCCTTTTTATTACATAACTTTTCATTACAATTTTACAAACAGAGTAAATTTAAAGTCTAGTGTCGTGGAAAAAAGGGACATAATACACGAAAACATATAAAATTATATTAATCCTCCTTATAGACTTCTTTAAATGATCATAATATGTACAATTACTATATCTCATAACATGGGGACATATATCAAAGAAAAGGGTGAGCAAATGACACGGTAAGGGAAAATAAGGAAAACAGTTTACATGTAAACTGGAGATAATACAATAAGAACATGAGGATATATCATAAAGTCACGAGAAGAGAAATATAATTATAATAATAACTTGAATCGTATATTTAAAAAAATTTTATAGCATTTAATTTCGACATTCATAAGCATATCACCAAGTACCATCCCCAAGGTTTCATAAAAATTACATAGGTTATTCACCAAGGTATCATAAAACTTGTCATCTCTAGAGATTAATTTTTTACCCAATGCATTGGAGTGATATAAGGGTTCCCCTTAATATATATTTATTTTCGTTTGAGACATATAGATCATAATCAAACATTTCATAAATAACCGATAGAGAAAAAAATAAATGTGTTTCATATCAAAATCATGAGGTTTTAAATAGTGATTAAAAACATGATCATTATGGAATTCATAACCCATGGAAAGGGTTTGAGTGTTTTATGTATCTCAATTAAAGAATAAAATATATCATTTTTATGTATTTATAAATACCCTTAAAAAATAAATAGGTCCGTGTATTAAAAAAATAAAATAAGATATATTTTTTGAAAAATGATAGAGTTTTTGAGAAGAATATTCTGCAGCATAACGACTATGCAACATCATTTTAGAAACATTAAAAAGAGAGGGGAAAGGGTCATCCATTAATAATATAATCATAATATAGAAGATGGAATGAATAAAATGGAAATAAGAAAATGTTATAGAATCTTGAAAGACAGACCCCATATAGGAGAACTTGAATGATAAAGAGTCATTGAGAATTCCTAACGAAAATTCGGCAGCCTAACGACATCACATAAAACATAAGAAAATGAGTTGGTGAGATTGAAAAGGGTATCACATAATTTGAAAATTATATTTAAATCAATAAAGATATATAAGAACATACCCCAACACATTAAAATGGAAACTAAAATACATAACATAAAAGAAGTCACTGATTAAAAGAGGGGGCTGAAAGGCTCCCTAACCTTGAAGAGTAACTTCTAAAACACGAAGATCAGAACCTTGGGGGCTTGGGGGATCCTTGGGAGGAATGACTAGAAGGTAAAATGACCATATATTTGTTTAGGGGGAATTTTTAATGAATGTAATGAAGGAATTGGTTGTTATTTAAAGAAAAAATGAGGGAATATTTTATTAATTTCCAAGTGACACCTCATTAGTGGTATTTGCATAACCATGTGATTTATAATGGTATTTGCCCATGGTTTTGGAGACTTGGGAAACTCCACATAATATTTTATTCCAAATTATTTTACTAGAATTTTAGATTACATATTACATCATTATGATGTCATAAAACACATCGAACACTCAAAAACTGTATTTTAACTATTCCCTATGAAATAAATCATTTTATAAAAATATCTTAAACTCTCCCTAACCTAATATTGATGTTCTGAATTCAAAATTGAACACCAATTTTTTAAAATAATTTTCAAAATATGAGAAATTAAATTTCTATTTATAATAAAAATTTACCCAAAAATACTATTACTTAACTAATAATTTTTGAAATAGTTATTTACTTATGATATTATGTCATATTATCATTCGAGATGCCAAAAGTATATTTAAACATACTTAATTGAGGTTACAATTCCATTGATCATATTAATATTCATAAGGGAAATTTTACTACCCATAATTTATTATTCACCAAAAATTAAGTTGATCTTATGAGGCTCTAAATTTCTTACTGGTCACAGGCATACAAGTCTAATTTTTTTAAAATCATTTCACATTATTTTTTATTTAATGTATAAAAAAATATTTTAAAATGCTCTATTTTGTTTAATATTCATCAGTAATATCAAACATCTAAAGATTTATCCTATATTAATTTTGAGATTCAAAATTTAAAATTTTTACCGTAATAAGAAACAACATTTTTATTTATACAATAGGATTATACAAAGTAAATAAGGCCTCATTACATAACCCTTTATAACACCAATATATGACCTAAGAGTATGGTGTGAAATGATGATATAATATTGGTGAGGCACAGAAAACATATCCTGAGTGGTGATTTCAATCAGCTTGAACTTCTTCTATAAGCGATTCCGTTCATGATTAACATATCGAAGTGTGTCATGGGCTTTGTCCATAGAAAATCCTAGTGATGGTAACTTCTTCCCAAGCTCTGACAGATGGGCTTCAAACAGCCCGAGTCTATTAGATGAGGCCATTTACTCTTGTTTCTACATTAGCTATCAATTATTATTTATATTTTAAAGAATAATTATAATGTTAAAAATTATTATTGTTTCCAATGATCATATGGACCAATGGTCATATAACTGTCAAAACCTGATGGTCAAACTTTATTTATACTTATATATATTTTTATTTATTATGCCATATTACGAAATAAATTTTTTGGAAAGAAAATATTATTCAAATGTTAGGGTCATTATATTATAGGAATTTATAGTTGAATATATTTAGTGAGCATAATATAAAAATAAGGGTATGATAACATATTCAAAGAACATGAGCATTACATAAGATAATTCATGCACATCAAAAAAAATTCATTAATCGTGTGACATGTTATAAATAATTAACAATGGAAATATTCATAAGAATAAATAATCAAGTGCTATGGGATTCCAATATTGATCAGAGGAACCATTAGAAACTAATATCAAGCCTAGAGAAAACATTTTGTCATCTTGTAACAATATCTTCATCAACTTTATCAACTCATTTTATAAATAAATGGAGCCTAGTTAAATCCATTGGATAAACCCCCCCAACATAGATCCCTCATTCTTGACTCTAAAGACATAGAACATTACCTAAGGAATTGGAAAGATATATTTAGATAAACAATCATCTATGCTTTTTTGATTTTACCCATCCTAATATATAATTTATATATTTTTACCTGAATATAACACACTAAAACTTTTCCATCCAGGGAAATAATATGAATGATATCATACTATAATATTCCTAAGAATAAAAGGCATCATTACATTATATTTAATTAGATGAAAATATATTGATGATAGCATTTAAAACATTTCTTGAAAACATGGGAAAATTCCCTATTCTTTTGGTACCTTTAAAAATATCAAATTCAAAAAATATGTTTACATGGATTTTATTTTGAAATAACCATATAAAATTTTAAAGTAAAATAAAAACCAAATATTATATATGAAGGTAGGAAAATCCTTTAAGGTTGAAAATGTTAAAAATAATATTTTTTATACTTTTTTAAAGATAGTCAGAAGTAACCGGGACAGAAAACATTAACAAATATTCCATTAAAACATATAAAGTAATGAAAAAAATTAGGTAAAATATTTTTACTAAATGATTTATTTTGATAAAATAAATTTATTGAAATAAGATATATTACATGGATTAAGGGTTTGTATAAATTTCTTTATAACCATAAATCAATTGTTTTAATGAAAAAACATTTATAGTCTTTCAAAATAAAAAACCATTTAAAATTGAAAACATAATAAAAAAATTACATGAGTATAAAAAGAGGAATGATATTATATATCAATATTCATTTTACATTCCATGTAAATGAATATAGGTGAATCAATGAAAAATGTCACAAATAAGGATCTCAGAGACGAGAAACCAAATCAAGTTGGGTAATAGTTGAATTAAAAATCCCTTTGTTTATGGTACAAAACATAACTATAGATAATCCATAAATTATAATAAATAATATGTTAGAACAAATTCATGGGTTAGTGATTAAACCATTCAAAAAAAATCATGGGGCATAATATGAATTATATCTCAAGGAATTAAAATTGACACCATGTAAACCCAAAATAACTTTTTATAAAATTTGAATCAATGTATTATGAATTTTATAAATTAAAAGGAACTAAAAAAATCATGATAAAATTTTAATTTCTGATATAATATCTCAATATGATTTGTATATCTCATATAAAAGTTAGTTAGTTCATAAAGGAGGACATGTATCAAACAAAGAATATTGAGAAAAATAATCCTTACAAAGATCATATTAATGAAATTTGTATTAATCTATGAGCTTAGGATGTGAAAAAAATTCTAGACAAAAAAAGAGAAAAAATTAATAAAATCATAGGTCATTTCAAACATGATCTTGGAATAGCATGTTCAATAATGAATATGTATATAAAAATTAATGGTAATTTAGTTAATAAATTCCACACATCAAGTCCAAATTTGATATGTATATACCTAAAATATTATACAATAAAAGTCCATCAATTATATAATTTTTTAACAACATGTTATAGGTTTATTAATTTATCATTAAACCATTCATTTTATTTATTTTAGTGAAATATTTAATTACAAACCAGTTTATTCCTGGCCTAGTGTTTTGAGGATATTCGGTTCATAATTGATCCATTCATGAATGGTCGTCATGAAGAAGGATCACATCTCTTTGTGTAGGTTGTAATAGACATATATTCACAAGGAAAGTTATCATTTTACAATGGATAGAAAGGTAAGGAAAATATATAGTATATAGTATTTATAGAATTATATTTATATAATAAATTTAATATATATACATTAAATCTATTATTAAAAGAATCAATGAGAGGTGATGATGGAAAAAAAATCACTCCATGGAGGTAGTAGTCCACACAAAATCATGAACATGGTTTGCATTCCCCATAGGATGTAAAAAAATATGAAAATGGGTTGTACCAAAGACTTAATAACATTTTAGTATATTTTATATATTTTCGTTTTTATTTACTAAATTATTAATAAGGTTAAATTGAGATATATGAATAATTAAAATTAAAATTCTCAGTTAAAATAATTACCTCTTATTTAGAAAACTATATATGGTTTAGACCTTAAGACTTCTAGGTTAATATATTTTTTTGGAATAAGGCCTATATAAAGTGAGGATTGATGTTTTTATTTTATTTGGATAAGGTTTGGATAATATAAGATGATATTTAATTGTGTAAAAGAGACAAAATATGATGTCTTTTTATAAGATAAGATAGGGGAACTCTTTGAAATACATAAAAAATAATAAAATAATAAATTTTTGTCATTTTTATGTTAAAAAATTGATATATTAAGAATATAGTATATATATAAGCCAAAACAATCTCATTAAATTAAATTTATACAAGCTTAGGTGATTTTTAATTTTTATCTCATAGGCCTAACACCTAAATTACCCTTTTAATGATGACTGTGAAAATAATGTTTTTTACTCTTTAGGGGTCCAAAAAGTCAATATATATGAAACAATTACCCACAAATTGGAAATTGTTTATACATAATACCAAGTCTCATTAAATAGGCCATATATAATATTTTTTCGAAATTTGAATCATTTCATAAAATATTATTTAACATAAAATTCCATTAATGTAATTTTCAGGACAATTTATGTAATTAGACTTAAAAGTTATCAATATATTAATGTATTATGAATATAAACTTTTAAAATATCATGAATTATTTATATTTATCTCAAATTAATTTTAAACATAGAATATCACCCAAAAAATATTACTTTATATGTTTTTAAAATCATTTACTTTATTCTTCTACTACTTGTACAAGCACTATATCGATGTTATGGATGAATTTTGGGTAATTATTTTAACCATAATAATTTAAAATAAAATACCATTATTAAAAAATTGTTATTAAAAAACCACACTTATAAATAAAAACAATATCCTTTTTCCCTATGAAAAAATATTACAGTTATTAAGGCAACGAAACTTACATTTGGTTTTTATTCATTACTTATAAAAATATAAAGGTATTTGTCAGAGAAAAATGGAACCAAAATGCCACATTTTATAATATTTGATGGGTATGTTCAAACAAAAAACATCCATTATAAATAATACAGTAGTTATATGGATTTTTAATTCGTTATCCCATTATTTTTACCATAGTTATTCGATTTACCCTTACTGAGGTGGAAAATATTTACCACGGTTACCATTCAGAATGACCATAGATAATGTTGAAATATTTAATAAATTTATTCATGCTGATTCTAAGTATAAAATATATTTTTCCAAAATTTAACCTATATTTTTCATAAATTACTTTTAAAACAAAACTATAAAATGGAATGAAAAATATTTTTCCAAGAAAAAGACATTTTTATTATAAAAATGTTTTTATTCCCAGCATAGGGTCAATTATAATGACATTATTTTGATTGTTTTATATAAAAATTAAATAATGAAATTTTAAAATAATTTTAAAAGAATATAACATGTTGTAAATACATAAATGAAAAGACATCTTTCTTAAGATTTGGAATTTTAACTATTCACTAAAAATTAATATTTTCAGAAAAATACCAAAATTTCTCCCTAAAATATTTTTTGTATGGTATTTTAAAATATGATATACTTTTTATATAATTAAATTTATAATTATTTTTAATTTAATTATAATATTATATCAAAAAAATCAATAAAAATCATTTTTGAGGACAACTTATTTTAAAATATAAAATTACTTTATTTAAAATTATGAACTAATTTCCTAATAATTTATCAATACTTTTTTATCAACAATGTCCATTATATATATAATAATTTAACTTATATTAATTACCAATAATTCATTTTATATGTTACAATGGTCATATTTAGATGATAATATTTCAATGTCCTTAAAGTTCGGTGTTTTGTGTTGTGTATACTATAAAAACTAGGGTTCATTTAAAATCATATCATATTAAAGGGTGTTACCATGAAGAGGTAAGTATTTATTATTTCTAACATTACCTGTCATTATGTATGATAATATTACACAATACATGAACCATTATATACTCTATTTTTCACGACACTATTGGTGGTAGACTACTAAGTTGTACTCACACCCTACTCTGGTGCCCTGATACATCTTTTGGTCATAAGTAGGGATAAATTAAATGTAAGTATTCTTGATAGGTGATATAAAAGATCATAGTTGGTTCTAGGAGACAGATATAGGTATGTTCTCAAGACCCTAACTTATTGTAGTCACCCTTGTTTGTTTTCTTTTGAATATTATGCATGTGGTTAGCCAGTTGGTGACCTTTATTTTATGTATGCCATCCTTAAAATATATTTAGCACATATTCTTATTGTAAATATGGGTTTATTTATTTTTTTATGGTAGATTTACACAATTACAAATTATTTCATTATGCATTTATCATTTATATTATAACTTATACTTTGATTTTTGGCCATCTGCACTAAAGGGTATAGTATCCTAATTTTTTTATTAGAACTTCACCAACATATGATAATTTATAGAATATGAGGAACCATGCCTGAGGTATTTAGGAGGAGTGTTTTGGTCATAGTGGAGGAGAAATGGTTTGAAAGATGTTACAATGTGGCATTAGAGCTTTATTTATGTTTTTTACACCTTGGGGTTTGGTAGAAAATAGATGGGAATTATCACAACATTTTATGGAATTTATTTGTGACCGCATCATACACAAGTATTTTGAAATTCCATGATTATAGGGATGAAGTTGATTTTATTAGTTTTTAATAAGTTGATTTTATGACTCTTTCTGATTATGATGAATAATCATTGATTTATTTATGGTTTTTGGGGTTTTCTTCTTTTCATGGTTTTGGAAGAGAACATGTGTTAATGAATCAGTTTTTAAACATAGGATTCACATGAAATTCATGTTCTTTATTATTTTTAACAATTAATGTTATTTTTATTAACTTGTGGTTATGTTGTAATTAATAATGTGACTCATTCCTATATTGTGTTATATCCTTGTGAGAGTGGGTTGTTGGGGAAAGAGAGTGATCCTGAGGTTATGTGAAATCCATGTATTTAGGATTAGTGTTGAATAGGGATATTATCTACCTATTAATTCATATAATATCCATTATATTTAATGTTTTTGGTATTAGTGATTTTATTCGTGATGTTGGAATTTTAGAGACATTCCTCCATTAAAATTTCTCATTGAGCACTATGATGGAAAAAATAAGCAGGCCCCACATGATATTAAATTGAAGACACCTATTTTAAATGTACCTATAATTTATTATCAACTTTGAGAGATCATAATTCAGGTTTTAAATTAACTATGATATGTGGCACTAAATTTTGTGTTGTCTAGGTTAGACATTCCCCAAGAGTTTCAATATTACCATCCCCGTCTACTTTTTTGGGAGGGTAGACTTCAAGATGTTGCGATATAGATTGAATATATCTATAATATATATTATCATCTAAATAATTTATAGTAAAAGATCCTAATAAACTATTACATTGTGTGTATCTGAGGTATGTGGTTCTTGGAGGAAGCCTAGAGTAGGATCAGTGGAGTTTGGGAACCAGAATCACGAATCAATAGAATTTCATGAACTGGACAGTATTCACAATGTGAGATTTTT
This sequence comes from Viscum album, assembly GCA_963277665.1. Lineage (NCBI taxonomy): Eukaryota > Viridiplantae > Streptophyta > Magnoliopsida > Santalales > Viscaceae > Viscum > Viscum album. Next base: position 2,012,183,450 of record OY728160.1, read on the forward strand.
GTTCAAAAGACAAATATTTTTTTTTTGACTTTAGTGAGGGTGGATTACAGGAGAAAATTCATGAATTGATGCATTATTTCACAATATAAATGGATTATGAGTGAGATTTCTCAAAACAAAATCTAAAAACTCCTGATGTGAACATGTAGTTCTTGATGTGAATTAATGCATATTTCAGTAGATATGAGAAACATGTTTTTATAGGTAAAAAACATGGTACATTCATGGTGCAAATGAACCAATAAAACCATTAATGTCTATCTAGAATAATTCTTATAAATCCAACCAAAAACTCAAATTTTCCCAAAACCATATGATTCTCTCCTAACTCTAGTTGGCAAGAAGAGAAATCTCATTGTTTTTTAAATTACATTCAAAATGTATTGATTAATAATTTCCAATATTTGATATATGGTGATCTAATGTGGGTTTTACCTCAATATATTTTGTTTTATTCTCCTATCATGTTTTCCATCCATTATTATATTTTAATTCTTTAGAAGTTGATCTATATTTTTTATGGATTTTTTTGATTTTTTAGTGTTGTTGTGGGGTAATGATATTAGATGGTTGGAGTTCCCATGAGGAAGAGATGATTGGATATCTAAGTTGTTGTTCCATTCTCATTCAAAGAATGTTGAAATCCTTCATGCATTTTATTTTTTACTTATCCTATTATTTTATGAGAAATAATAAAGTATTCATTATTTATTTATTTATGTTATGGTGTAAATTACATTAATAAATACCAAACAAGAATAGTGAAATGGTTTGGTTTATAGTTTTAGAGAACACATATGTTTCCACCTTGATAATTATTGGTATCTTGATTTTCTAAATAATGTGCAATCTATGTTTATTATTTTTATCATATTTTTTTATTTGGCTTAACATGTTAATTTCATGCAAATGGTTTACAACATAAAGATAATTTTTTTTCTAAATAATTAATGATTCATTCTTATTTAATTTTTTTATTATTATAAATTTATGGAAATAAAATGATTCAATATGTATATTTAATTAAACCACTACTTCAATAGGTTAGTGGAATTGGTTAAATAAAAAAAATCTATAAATTCTTGTTATTGATAATATTAAAGAGTCATGTTAATGATATAGTTCTTCCTTAAAGCTTATTGAAACTAGATATTTTGATTCAACGAATGTTAAAATAATTTATAGAATTTAGTATATTTCACCTTAGTTTTTTCCATGATTGTAACTTGTGATAAATGAATCAGTTAATCCAAGATGGTAATAAAACTGATTGTTTGAAAAATATAAATTTTTGTGGGATAGAGACAATGTTTTCATGTGAATGTTACATTCCTTATTTTTAGGTTTTAGATTCTCTATTGATCGTTTTTATTATTTGTGGCCTTCTGTGTTTTATTTGGATTTTATCCTTCTTATGCAATGGGATGTTATCCTAGAATAGATGATGGTTTGCTGAGAAATTGGTTGTGATATAAGGAACTAACCTCAATGAAATTTTCAAATTAATTCATTAGATAATAAATCATTTAATTTAATTCTAAATGATCATTTAGGTTTAATGTTTTAGAGAATTAGTTCATCACCCTTAATTAAATAAATAGTAAATAAAAAACTTTTCAATTACACTCAATAAGCATTTTTCCAACAACACAAAACTTTTAAGAAGTAATTTTTTTTACTTTCTAGAAATATATTTAAAATTTTCATATTAACCACATCATTGTACCTAATAATAATTAAACCATGTGAAATATTTTTAACAACATGTGATGAAAACAAAAATCTCAGTAAGGTACAAATAAAAATAAATAAATAAACATCATAGTCCATGAATACTCATAAAAATATTTATTATTAAAAATAAACATTCATATCAAAATAAACATTTTCCTACCTAAGAAATATTCTTATGTTCACAAAATGTTTTTAACAATTTCTTAAGAAATATTAAATAGAAAAATAAAACTCATAAATGTTTCTTTTTAATCATGAAAATAAATTAGTTTTTTAAAAATATACATTTTTTCCTTATAAAGTTTCATATACTTTACATTAAATATACTCTTATAAGTTTATATTTTCAAATTATAATATTTCTATGAAAAAGTATATAAATTATAGATAAATCATGTATGTAACATAGTATATCATCATCATATCAGTCGTCCAATCAATATTTGAAATGGAATATTAATCCTAGTAAATTCCAATAATTTTTTCGGAGAAACATAACTGGTAAACCCAATACCTTTACCAAATGTTTTAGAGAGATAGAAATATCTCACCCTTAATCATGAGCAATATCAAAATCACCCATCATAATGAGATATATTAGGATCACTTGTCCTCATTAAAAATTCCAAAGAACCATAAAATAATTATAAAAAATGAAAACCTTCTTTTCAATCATCACAACCATAAAATCATTCCTTTCACCAATAAGAAAAAATATCTAGATATTTTAATACATAGTAAATATTAACAAATTTTTAAAATAACAAAAACAAAAGGAGGGACGGTTTTTAATGAAGGAAATGTGATTGTTTTTAATGGAATAAAAACAACAAAAAATGGTTATAGAAGTAAGAAAAACCATTGATATTGTATATGGTAAAATAGAACATTGATTTTTCATTTTTGTCAAAACATTGTATATAAAATACATAAAAATATCCCTTTTAAAACCTTTGAATTAAAGTGAATTATTACATAAAATTTCCTTTATAATTCATTTATATACATATAAATACATCAATAAAAAGTTTATTAATTTTTAAACTAGAGAAAAAATTTATAAAATAAATATTAAAAACATTTAAAATGTGTTTTTAACGTAATGTTCCCCTTACCTCAGTCTAAATGGTCATGTACTTTCATTATCTTCTTTAATAATAAATATATGTTAAGTATTTGTGTTGTTAAGAATTTTTCCATGTTTATAATCATTTATTTTATTTATTACCATGGAAATAAGTTAAGTATTATTTTAAATTTTCACAATTTTTATGATATCAAAAATTTTAAATAATTTCATTAAATATCCTGACATTCAGAAATCATGTTATGTTTTCATTAAAAACAAATCACATCGCTTCCTAGAGGTGGTAATCCAGGTGTAAACACGAATTACATTATCATGTTACAATGGATAGTATGGATAGAAAATATATCATATATTTTATTTATAGAATGATAAATATCTCATTAATATCATATGTATACATTAAATACATCATTATTACCAATATTTAGAGGTGATGAAGTCGCTAATACAAATATAGCCTTTATCAGCGCTAGAAAAGTCAATTAACATCACTAAAAAAAGTGATGTTAATCGAGGCGAAGATATAGGGGGTCCTTTTATCAGCACTCCAGAAATCCCTGATAAATGCCACCTTTATTAGCACTAAAAAGGGCTGATAAAAGTCCCCTTTATCAGTGATTTTTTTGAGTGCTGATAAAAGTGGCATTTATCAAAACTTTTAAAAAGCACTGATAAAAGTCAAAAAAATTAAAAAAAATAAAAAAGAATTATAAAATATGGGGGGAGGTTTTAACAGCGCTTGACCACCCCTTTAACAGCACTAGGCATGAAATTCCCTTCTTGCACACCCCCACACATGAGCACCCCTTTGCTTCTACCCGAACTCGAACCCGCGACGACCCCCCTTTCACAGCTGCACCTTTACTACTAAGCAAATTCTTCTTTTCTCTATTTAATGATATATCTATTGATATATATATATAGTTATATTTTTTTGTATATTAATATAGATTCATATTAATATAAATATATTTATTCATATATTAGTATATATATATTCATTCGTATATAAATATATATTTATATTTATTTATTTATATTTTTTATTTATATTTTTTTATCCGTATATTTATTTGTATATTAATATATACTTATAAGATTAGTTTTAAATATATTTATTAAATATGTTTTTTATGTGTGTTTATAAATAAATAAATGCATACATACATATATGTATATAACACACACACACAGAGACATACAGACACAAAGACAAACACACACACACAGACAAACACACACACACACATATATATTTACGAATAAATACATATATATGTGTATTTAAAAAGCCATTGAATGTTTAAAAGAACATAAAAAATAATCAAGAAGCCCGTTTCAACTCCAAAACGAGTCAAATCGAAGAAAATAAAACAATATTCGATATGATATGTGGTACAGGCCTAACGGATATTCGTATTAGAGGTTATACTTGTTTAACTTTTAACAAATCTGGGTATCCCAACTAAAAACTCAATTTTAGAGGCATTATAGGCCATTTTTTGGCCTCAAAAAATGTGAAAAAATATTAGCTTGGTCACCATCAAGTAGAGCTCGTTACAAGATTCGATTTGATATGCTGTAGAGCTCAAACAAACCCTCAATTCAAATGTTATGGTCGTTTGAAGTTTGAATTACTTTTTCAACTTATTTTGGATATTTTATAATTTTTTTGATTTTTTGTGTCTTTAAATTGTTATTAAATGATTTTTAATCGTTGATAATTAGAAAATTATTAATTGATAATATTTTTAAAAATATTTTAAATCAATTTTCACTAATTTTCTTATATATTAAATGTAATAGTCTATTTATACTTATCTAAAACAGTTTTAAAAAATATATATTATATTTATATCAATATAAATATACTTATTTATTTTTCATAATTTATTTTGAAACATAAAATTTATCAGCGGTAAAAAAAACACTGATAAATCCCCCCTATATCACTGCAAATAAATGAAGCGCTGATAAAGGGGTCCCCTTTTTCAGCACTAAAAAAAATACTGATAAAGGGAGGCCTTTATCAGTGTTAAAAAAAGCGCTAATAAAGGGTCACTTTTAAAATCTCTTTTTTAGCACTGTTAAAAGTGCCCCTTTATCGGCATTTTTTTAGCGCTGATAAAATCCACCTTTATCAGTGCTTTTTTTAGCACTGATAAAAGGGAAGCACTTCTCTTGCTCTTTTTTTTGTAGTAGTGATAAAAACTAATTACATCGGTTTGTGAGGTGTTAATCCTCCTTACATAGGAACAATGGTTTCATTTCCCATTTTATTGAAGAATGAGAAGGATATAAGTTATTCCATTCACATAAAATCATCTTAATATATGTAATATAATAGAATTCTAATTTAATCATTATTTATGAATATTTCAAGGACGTATAATAAAAAAGAAAATATAAATCCTCAGTTAAGACCTATACCTCTTCTTCAAACAATTTCCTTAGATTTGTACCTATATCCTTAACAGTTATCTCATTATATTAACCTCCATGTAAACCTATCTTAACCATAACTGTGGTAATAGTTTTTTTTACAGTTTTTTAATATTCATTATCTCCAATAATTAATATAAAATTATTAACTAATACCTATTATGATGATTATAATTTTGGAATACATTTTATCATAATGAATTCACAATAGTGTCAAAATTTAATTAAAATTAAACGCACAACATGTGACGAAAAATAGTTTTTAAAAAAAATTACTTTTTAAGTATAAAAATGTTTTTATAAAAAATTAAATTATAATGTTGATTACAAGAAAATTTATTCAATTATTGAAAATAAAAAATAACTAATGAAATTTTAAAACTAACCAAAAATTTAATGTAACTATTCAAATACTAGAAAATAAAAGATAGTTTTCAATAAAAATAATTATTTTTCACAATTCCTTAAAAAAAATTATTTCTCAAAGAATTGTCAAAAATTAAACATAAATAATTTTTACGTGAAAAATTTAATAATTAATTAATATTATCTAATTTGGAAATAATTATTTTAAATGAAACTATATAATACATGAAAAATCTATTTGGTTAGAAATAATTATTTTTTACTTTTGATTGAAAAATTACATAATAATATTATATTGAATATAACTATATATCATATAATTAATGATTATTAATAATATATAAAAACTATTTTTCTTAAAATCCAAGGAGATTTACATTATTTACCCTTTTTGAAATTTTATTCACAATAGTTTTTTAATTGCTTAAACAAGTGGGGATATCTTTCTTTCATTGATTTGTTTTGATTCACATGGTCTATCATAAACCATATGGTCTAAAAATAAAACCATGAACAAGTAAATCAATTTATTCCAAAAAAATATCTCTAAGTCCATAAATCAATACTTTTCCTCTAAATAAATGTGTTCTTCTTGTTGTACTACTTCAGAGCTCAAAACAAGAGATGCATCCAAAGTATATTTTCATATCAAAAAAACATGAAATACGTGATGTATCAATGATAAAATAAATGTTAAGGAAAATAAGTAAGAAACCAATCCAATATTCCACAATATTTTATAAGTTTCAATGAACCACAGACTTAATATTCTTTTTTTACTAAAACAAATAACCCTATTCTATGAATATACCTTATGAAAAACATTATTACCTAAATAATATGAATGATCTTTCCTTTAATTATATGTATAACATTTCTACCTATATAGAACCATTATCATGTGATAACAAATCATATTTATCTTCTCAACACTTTCTTCTACCAATTTTGGCCCCAAAAACTTTTTTTCGTTGACATTATACCAAAACTCTGGAGTTTGACACCAATTTCTGTATAATGCTTCAAATGATTCCATATGTATACTAAAATGAAAACTGTTATTATAAGAAAACTAAAATGAAGTAATATTTTTATCACAACATCCTTGATAATCCACTGAAGAATCTCTAAGAATATCCTCCAAAGTATTAAATATTCAATTATAATTTCCTTCATATTGAGGATGAATGGTTTTACTGAAATGTAATTCAGTTCCCAATTACTTATGTAGTCATTTCCAAAAAATTATATGTTAATATGGGATCAAAAATTAAATTTTATAGAAATATGAAATCCATGTTATATAATTAAAACCTTAACATAATGTTTAGAAAGTTAATCCAAATTCATAATCTCTCAAATGGGATGAAAATGAGGAGATTTAGTTAATTGATTAAAAATTACACAAATAATATCATTACCTAACAAATTATTTGGTAATCACAAAAAAAAATCTTGGTTTATTATCTTATATCCATTATAGAATTGAAAAAGGATGAAGAATCCTATATGGTAATTTTCATCCAGGATTAACATATTGACAAGTCCAACATTTCACAGTAAAATAAAATATATATTTCATTATTTCTTTCACACTAGAAATGTCCCCAACGCTCTCTATAAATTTTTGTGCCACAAATATGAAGAATGAATAAATAACTATGAGCCTCAATCAATGGTTCATTGTTTAACTCATGGTCATAAGAAACATTTATCAATTTTCTAAATCTCAGAAAGCATTCGTTTTTAATATTAATATCGTGAAACATACCATTATTGATTGATTCATCCTTTCCTATAAAATAAATTATACCGTTTCAACATTATTAATCTTCTCTAACGAATATTACTATACTGACACCTGAAAAAAATAGAGGGAGTTCCTATATATAAACTTTCAACACCAATATTCATCAAATCAATAAAAAAGGATCGTGTTACAAACATAAGATAATTAATATTGCATTATCAATTTTACTTAAAGAACTAAATACTCTATTTTCCATTCCTGGGTGGAAATGAATTATATAGTCCTGGTATTTTATAAATTCTAGACATCTCCTATGTAGTATGTTCAACTATTTTGAGTGAATATATACATAAAACCTTTATGATCAGAATATATTTTAAACATTAATCTATCTAAATGATGTCTTTATATTTTATAAGAAAAAATAAAGATTTCAAGTTTGAGGTTACACGTAGGATAATTTATTCACTCATGGTTTTAATTTTAGTGAAGCATAAGCAATTAACTAGTTATTATACATTTAAAAACAACACTATCCTCTAAATGAGGAAACACTATAGATAAAAAAGTCACAATTTCTAGATTTCAAGACAAAAACTAGAGCATTCACTAATATTTTTTTCAGTTCTTGAAAACATTCATCCCATTCGTTTTTATATAAGTACTTAAATCCATTTCATGTAATCATGGTTAGTGTGAAATATAGCCTTGCAATTTTTTCAACCGACCACCATTAATATCCAAAAAATTCTATAAAATTCTGAATTTAGTAACATTTTTAGGTTCTGAAAATTCATTAACAAATTTAGTTTCATTAGTTTCAATAATTATTCGATATTTATTTATGATATTTACATGGGAAAAAATATAAACTAACCAAAAATAACTTTTGATAAATTTTTCATATAACTTCTTCTCTTTAACGGATTGTACAAAAATCCTCAATTTTTTGTTATGATCCTTATAAATTTTATAATGACCCAAAATATCATCAATAGTCACTTTGATAACATTGTCTAAATATTCATGGAATACTATATTAATAATATCCATGAATACAATTTGTTCATTTCTAATAAAAAAATACATAACAAAAACTTCCTAATTCCCATACCTAGTAAAAAGCACTCTCTTTTGATTTTATCTTTCATCACCTTCATCTGATGGTACACAGACCTTAGATAAATATTTTAAAAATACAGAGCTCTATGGAATTCATCATACAACACATCTATGTGAGGAAACATATAATTATTATTAATAGTGATGTTATTAAAAACTCTATAATCAGTAAAAAACCTCACAGAAGCATGTTTCTTTTTACAAAGTGAATTTGATAACCCACTGGGGAAGGGATATGAGGAATGAAATATTTACCAATAAATTCATTAAGTTTTTTTTCAATTATATATGTTCTATTTGAGCTATTTAATAAGGGGGTTTCGAAATTGGGATAGCATGTGTTGCTAATACTATAATAAAATAATCTTCTAGAATAGGTATAATATTATGTAACTCAACAAAAAGAAATTTATGTATTCTATTTCTAACATCACATCACTAATCTGAATAGTATCCATATATTCATAAATATTTTATAGAAAAAATTCATAATATCTTTCAATAGTTATCATATTCATGATATGTTATGAACTATATAAATTGGTTCTTATAAACAAATGAAAAATATATTTTTAAAATAACTTCTTTAGCACTCCAATATTTCTTTAGACGATAAACAGAAAGCTAATACATACCCATAATAACCTCATATTATTCGGTGGTAATGAGAATAAATTTGGAAGTAAAAAAATATTCCAAAATATGATAACATCAAGATATTGTTAAATTATTGTTTCCTCAATTATACCCCAATGTTATTTACCATAAATTATTGAATTTATTATTTGAGGTGGAGTTTTCATTTTACTAGAAATTTTCTCATAAATAAAAGAATTTGTAGAACATGTATTGAAAATGACATTAGTATAATCTAAATAAAAAATAAAGGTGCATGTTACCATTTTTTTTATACTCCAAAATATTACTAAGTAGTTGAAAAGGATTTGAATGAACTATTATTCCAATATACCCACTTCTTCTCATCATTTGTTCTCCACTTTGAACGTTCATATTTGTAATAAACCATATCATTACATTTAAAACACCAAACTACTTAATTTTTGAAATTGGTCTTACCGATAATAAGATATTTTTATTTGAAATAATGATCTATTATTCTTATATTTGTTCTTCTTAAAATAAAATTTTCCTTTCCAATAATAATTTATTTTTCATAATTTTTAAATTTCAAAGAAGAATATATATTTTTACCATGAATTTAATCATGAATAAAACCAATTAATTCAATTATTAAGATCATAGATACAATTTGGTGCATTCCTTTTCAAAATTATTTATTATTCATCAAATGTGGGAACTAAATCTTCCTTATTATACTTTAAATCCATGAATTTATTTTCTATACTATTTAGAACAAAATTATTAAAATACTTCTCAAGGAAATTATTCAAAAATTTATCCCATTCCTTGGCATAAATCTCTTCAATTTCTATAGTATTTTTAATCATTGACCCCCATTGATCAAATTCACCTTCAGAAAATTAAATAACAAGATTTACCTTCTCATTATATAAATATCCAATGAAATTGAATATCTTTTCTAAATATTTAGTATGTCCCTCATTTACCACTAAATCAGCAGATCCACGGAATGTTGGATGGTTATGTCTCCTAAAATTCAATACAACAGACATGTTCCTCTTTGGTAGATTCAGTTACTACCTTGAATAGTTTCCAACACTATTTATATCCCCCATAAACTGATAAATCATAAAAAAACTACTTGGATAAAATTATAACCATTCTATATTGTTTATTTAGATGGATATTTTCCTCTTGGAACCTTCCAACTTAAGCTTCCCTCTTTACTCTATAAAAAACCATTCTGAATAGACATAGTTTTCATAAAGAAACATGGTAATCCTCAAATGATATATCATGAAAACTATACATTATAACCTCTTAAGGTAATTTTGTTCTGTCATCCTATCTTCTAAAATTATCGAAAACATTACTTTGATACCAACTATATGGAACAACCTTTAATCATTTATAAAAGTGTGTTTTTATAAAGGAATTCATATTCATTCATTCCTAAATATATTATTGGTTTATAGAATTAGATAATTTTGTCATTACCCTAACAAAAATTCGTATTACATCACAAAGTGGACAATTCCCCTCATTATTGATTTTACGACAATAAAAAACTTTTTAAATGTAACAATTTTTCTTTTTTATGACATATCATTACAATTTTCGTCTCGCACACATCCTAGTCCACAATCATCCTTAAAACCCAATGAAAAACATTTTAAAATATGAGACGAACATAATAATATCAGTTTGGTATATAAAAAAATAATTAGTGAAACCCATTAGTACATCAATTCTCAAAAAAGTTTTTATTTTTAAAAATAAACATTGAACTCAAAAATAAACATTTTTACCAAAGAAATAAAGTTATATTCCATAATATTTTCATAAAATGTTTCATATGAAATATCGAATTAAAAATAAAAAACATGAAGGATTATTTTATTTTATGAAAAACACTGAAATATATTTCATTAATAAAAACATTTCACCCTTAAGAAGTATTGTATAGTTTCAATTTAACATGTTCTTATCATCTTACCCTCAGAAGTCTAAATATTTATATAAAAAACAAAAAAAGAATACATAAATTATATATGTAACTTGGGACATCATCTTCATATCACTCTTATAATCAATCATACAAAAGGAATAAAATACCTGATAAATTTCAATAATTTCTTGGGAGAACCCAAATTATTTAAATCCATCCCATTATTTAATTCATTGGAGAGATATATCAGGGACACCTATCTTCATGAGATATGTCGGTATAACCTATCATCATGATATATATCAACGTCACACATCATAAAAAAAATCCGATGAACAATAAAATAATAATGACAGAAGAAAGATTTTATTTTTATCACCACACTCATAAAAATATTTCATTCATTGACAATAAAAACATTTTTGGATATTGAAATATCCATTAAATTAAAATCCCTTTAATAAAATACATAAAAAATTGTAAAGTTGATTCTTCACTAAATAATGAATGAAATATTTTAATGGAATATAACCAAAAAATAAAATTTATGGTGGTGATAAAAACTGTTTATGCCTTATACTTTAAAAAATAATATTCATGTTTCCTTTTTGTTAAAATGTACATTATGAATTCCATAAAAAGATTAATTTTCAAAAACTACTACAAAAATTCAAAAGTGACATAAAATGTACTTTATAATTATTTTATATCCATATAAATAAATCAGTAAAAAAAATTGATTATATATACATGGAAGGACAATATTTATAAAGTAAATCTTTAAAATATTTAAAATGTATTTTTATGGTAAATTGTCCCTTACCTCAAGTTTTACTTTTCCTGAATGTTCTTTTTCTTCCCAAATAATCATATTATGTTAATTATTTACATTCATAATAATATTTTATATTTTATTATTCCTTATATTTTATTTAATAAAATTTTATATAAAATTATTCAATCAAATTAGTTTACATCATATGTTTTAATGATATTTGGCTAATATGTGGAAAATGACTTTGGTATGTGGGATATGGTAAAAGTGGTGATTATGAAATTATTACCAAAAAGTATTAATTGAAAAATTATATTTTTTATAAATAAATTATTATTTTCATACATACCATGAATTTTTTTTATGTAAAATGAATTACATTACAATAATAGAGATGGTTTGTCGTACACATTCAAGAGTAATGTTTCCATATTTTTGCATTCAGGGTGGAAAGAAGGTAAGTGTTATTTTATATTTCTAGTGTTATGATTTTATCATAAATATATTATTATTTTTTGAAAAACATATATATATATATATATATATAAATCATCCATGGGATTTGTTCATAATAAATTAATTACATTGCTTCATGGAGGTGGTTATCCACACACACACATAAATGATGTTATAATTTTTGAATGGATAAAAAGGTGAGAAGGTAAAGGAAATATATTCTTTCCAGAATGATAAATATATCATTAATACCATATATATATATATATATACATTAAATATATCCTTATAACTAGTTTTTAAAGGTAATGGTGGAAAATTAATTACATCAGTTCATGAAGTGGTGGTCCACCATACACACGAATGGTGATTTTACTTTCCATTTGATGGATGAAGGAGATGGATAAGAGTAATTTAATGAAAGTTACATCAAAAATATATATTTAAATTATTTTTTTTATTTTACCATGTTCTATTAATTTTTAATGAGGTAGAAGAATAAATAAAATTAAAACACTTGGTTAAGAATTTTACCTCTTCTTCGGACAAATTATTTGATAGTATTGCTATGCCCTACATAGGATGGTTCTTTGGATCAAAATAGGGAATATAAGACATGTAAAGGTATGAAATTAAGTGATATGAAAAGGTATTTTGTATTACTATATTATATTTAAGTTTTAATGGTATAGGATAAGGGATTCCCTTTTATATGTTGGGGAGATGACAGACTTGGAATTTTTAAAATGATTAAAATATTTTAATATCATATTAATAAAAATGGCCATACAATCAAACATTTCTGAATATGAGATTATATTGGGTTAAAATATGTCATGAGAAATGGATTTATATATGTTTTTATCACATTTTATCTCTTATATTTTTTTAACCACCAGGAATTCCAATTTCATTTTTAATTGTGGTAATAGATTTTTATTATTTTTTAATATTCATTATGGAAATTATTAAGCTATAATTATTACCTAATATTAAATATACTGATTCTAAATATGGAATAATTTTATCATATTTAATTAATAAAAGAGGAATAATTAAATTTAATATTATACTTTAAAAAACTGATAAATATGGTTTTTATTTTGAAAAAAGGATTTTTAAGTCTAAAATTGTATTCATAGAAAATTAATGTATAATGACGATTCCAAATTTTTTTGGCTAATTTGTAATAAAAAAGATCTTATTAAATGTTAAAACTAATTAAGAATATAATTTTACTTATAAAATAATTGAAATGAAAAATGGTTTTTTTAATTTAAATCAGTATTTTTCACTATTCATTAAAAAATAAAACATTTATCAAAATTATAAAAACATTATCCTTAGATATTTTGGAAATGATTAATTTAAAACCAAATCTGATTTATTGAAATTAAAATTATATAATTTGGTAATTATGATTTTAAATGAAACCATAAAATTTATAAAATCCCGATTTGGTTTGAAATATATATTTTTCTTTTTTAATGTAAAATTAACTATAATTATTATTATGTAAAAAAATATAAATAATCTGATTAATGAATATTAAATGGTGACTAAAATGTTCTATCATATCTATGACTATGTTTTTTCAATTGAGGTGTGAGTTTTTGTTATTAGTTTATGTTTTTGAGAGTGAGATACAAGGTGATATGCATGATGGTGTGAGGGATAGAACTAGAAATTATAGAATAGATTAAAGAGGTGCACCAATTGTTTTTCTAAAATCTCAAATACTTGATTATTATTGGAGAAGATTAATGGATGTTTGTATAGAATTTTTGTTCTTGTATTCCTTTCTACACTACCCGAGGCAGCTTGTTGTTCTTGGTTTATGCATCTCTTTAATGGAAGCTTAAACTTTTTCCAAAGTACACAAAAGTCATAAATGATAAAGAATAATTAATATTTTAAACCATGGGGTTAATGGATTGTTGGAATTTAATTAATTTTAATATTTTGAAACCATTCGATCAATTTGCTTATTCCTCGATGGCATGGGAATTAGACGGTGATCTTTTTAAATGAACGTAAATGAAATTTCTTAATAACAAATATGTATTATTTATGTAGTGAGAGAAGTTTAAGGGGAAAAATAAATAAATGAATCTCCTAGATTGATTTTATATATATTGGATATATATCATTTATTGGTGGTAGGCCTGTGATGGAGAGATGATATCTATAGTTGAGTTTAATACTAGATTAATGCCCACAGTGTGGTGGGGATGTATATTTTATCTTATATGTTTTATGATTTAATATGGCACCCACCCATATCAGTAGTGTGACTGAGACTGAGTAGACTCTGGGATGGTGTTTTCCCAATATCTATGTTGATGAGGAATATATGGATTTATATCCCCTCGGGCCTTCTTTATTGTCATGGTTGAATTATGTGATGGTATGAATGATGGTTATCATTCCAATATTTGTGTGTAGAGGGATATAATGTATTGTAGATATTTCAAGCACATGTATCTCCAGATATAGTATCCTTTATATTATTATAGGTATGATGTTTAGGAGATGTCATGGATTGAGGTATCATACACGACATACAGTCTATGGTGGCTACCAAAAACTAATCTGTTACTAGATGAAGATGTGTAATGAGATTTTGAGATGATGAAATGTACAAGTTTCATGGTATGCGATGATGAAATTATGTGATGCACAAGATTCATGACATGATACATAGCCTAGTTGTATTCAGTCTGTCATACTTTTTGAGAAAGATTGATTAAGACATGTGATGTTGGGGAATAGTAGAAAAAGTGTAGGGAATTATTAATGATGAATCCTATATTGATATTATATTGGATATCCACATGTATTTTAAAATATCTTTGAGATACCTATGGTGAGGATGGTAACTTATCATACAGATTTAGGTGATTATTTTGAAATATTTTTTATTCTTTAGAATTTATCACTATTTATTTATCTTTTTCATTAGAGAACCTAAGGAGGATCCAATTGTGTTTAAATGTTTTCCCACCCTATATATATATAAACTATTTGTAGGTCAGCATGAGCAGGCTAGTGATCGGGCAAGAAAATACTTTCTCTTGTGTTCTTCAGGAGTTTTTTGAGATTTCATGGTCACTTCCAAATATTATCCTTTTCTTATTGTAGTTTTTTTCTTTTATTACTTTCAATTGTATGAAATTACATGCATGTACTTGGGATATTTTACTTTTATCTTGATTATGAGTTATTGGGTGTTGTATCTTATCTCTTGGTTCCTATATAACAGGGGTTATTGCCTCAAACTTTTGTCTATGATATACCCTTAGTGATTCTCATTAATCTATGGTCAATTGGATTTGGGATTCAATAATTATTGATGGGTCGATTGGGAATCAATATTTCCCTATGGGTGTAATCAAAAGTCAAAATTTATAAAATCTCATACTATGAAACTAAATTAATTAAAATATATTGTTAGGATAGTTTGAGGTTAAACTCATAGATATGGTGAATTAGATTAATTATATTTTCCAAAAGAATTAATTTATTTAAATTGAGTAAACAGGTAAAGAAATGTTGGGTTTGATTTATTTTATAAAAGAGAAGGATAAAAGAACAACAAATTGATTGGTTTTAAATCAGATTTGAAATCATGATGAGGATTTTTAGTATCAAAGCTTAGGTGAAATTGTATTTTATAAAATAAATGTATTAATTAATTTTTGGCATCAGATTTTTTATTAAAGATATCCAATGGTCATAGTAACCCCTCATCAAACTAGAAGTTACCTATTTCCATTTGAATTATAATTTAGGGATTCACCAAATCAAATTTGTATCGATAAAATATTTTAAACTAATTATCCTAAATTCAAAAATGGTTATACTTCATTTAGGAAAATAATATGTGGTAATTATAATGTTCCTTTTATATTCAAATTTCTATGGTCGTGATAAAATTAAAATAAATGGATTTGAAATTGATTTAATAAACTGAGGAAATACAAATATATATATATATAGGAAAAGTAATTAATCCATCATCACATTCCCCCTTCTACGAAATAACCATAGAACAAGGATAGTTTACCGCCCGCACCCTAGTGGTGATATAATAAGAGTGAAGAAGGTAATGAAAAGCATGAATAATGAAAAACTAGAGTTGGAATTGGTAAGGAATATCAAAATGGATTAGAAAATGTTCAATGGTGTCATAATAGCATAAACATTCACCCTGATGGGTCCCAGAGTCATAAAATTTTTCCCCATTACTGAAAATCCCATAAAACTCTCGTAACTAGGTATGCCCAAAACATTACATGTAATGTAATGATTATATGACATGTGATGTTTGGGGATTCATTCTATGCACTTCTCTTTACTTCACGTCGTGTCTTGCCTTCAGTCCATTTAAACATCTCACATCATTTAATTATTACACGATGGGATAATTTTTTTTTACCATTTCCCATCATGCAACATCTTTATGTAATTTCGGCATTTGGAATATAAAACCTAGTGTCATAGTAATTATCTTTTTCTCATCGTACGAAGTGTGTTTTACTCATTATAATCATCTCTTTTATTTACTTTTTAAAATTATAGTTTTATACTTCCTTATAACATAATAAAAGTTAAATTATTTAATTATTGGCTATAACATCTATTAAATTAATGAAATTAGTCTATTTAAAACTCCTAAAAATGTAATGATGAAATAATGATATATTTAATTATCTCTATTTTCTAATTTCAATCCCAATATGGGAATCATGGGGTGTGGTTGAGGGGGTTTTGATATAGTGGTATTAAAGGTTTAGGTTGAGTGATTAATTGTAGTTTGCTGGTAGGTATTGATGAGGATTTTATAGGTTGGTTGGGTAATGGTGTCAGATATGTTTAGTATAAAATATAAACTAGAGAGTCTAGTTATATCAAGGGTATTCCTCCCCCCCACCCAATGATCTGATGCATGGAACATTATGTTTACTAATATTACTAACTGAAGTGATATTGGTTAAGGGGTAGAGACCTAAGAAATAAGCATCCATCATTCTTGTTTGATACTGTGTTTACATTGTGTATACCTTAGGATTATATTGAACCTTCATTAATTTTCCGTTCGATGGTATGTCCCCAGGTAAACATACTCATCAGGTTAATGATAAAGATGTTTAGTAGGATGTGCTAACAAATCACCATAGAGTTGAGGTCGGTGATTATGAAACTTGGAAAATGACACTCAAAGAGTCTCTGAAGTAGAATTTTTAGAGATATAAAGGATCTATATCAGATTCAGCGATAGAAAAATTGTTAGTTGAGTTGTAGATAGCCTTCAGTTATATTAGCACTTGTAAGGATAACTAGTATTCATTTTTAGTGACAATGCTACAATGAGTAGCGAGGATGTGGTTTTTCTTATTCCTCAGGGATTATGAGGAGTCATCAATCTCATCAAATAATTTCTGAGAACATTTTTCAATTGTGTTTATTTCTTCAACCACAAAGGAGACCAGGGAATATGAGATACATACCATTCGATAGAGGATTTCTAGATTGTAGGGGTTCAGTTCGATTTTATAAACCTTATTTATTATGATATGGATATATTTAAAGATGATGAGTTTAAGTAAAGGTATTTACATGATGTTTTTTTATAGAGATCTGGTGCTGGGTCATCCTGTTTAAACTACTAATATTTCTTGAAATTATGAAGAGAGTACATGTCCTTGAGAGTGTGTTGTCTAGGACCATATCATCACAATATGGATGTTATTTGGATTCCACATGTAATTGAGCTATAAACCAAGGATCCTTATTTCCAAAATAGATGATCTTCTAGATAGAAGAGGTAGGTCTTATCTATAATCATATCATTTCTTATGGGGCTCAATCTCCTTATAAACCTTATAAGGGAACATATAATTGTTATTTTGTGGAGATCAAGACCATCCGTAGTAATATTTCTTGAGAATTCTTAGTAGGCAATGTATATAAGCAGTTCTTATGGCTCCCCCACTGAGGTAGTTTTAGATAAGAAAATAGTAGTAGGGTGCTCCATCATTGTATTAATATAGATGACAGTGACTATGTATATGGTATCCTTAAGAATCTCTCTATCTGTAGATAGGAGAGAGTGTCTGTGGTGGTGGTCTCCCTCAAGGCCAGAGAGGATGAAGATAAATTTTTGGAAAACTTCATGCTTCAGAGTTTCTAGCTCCAATTAATTTAAATGTCATTAATGGAAATAATTTCTTTTTTTTTACATGTGTTTACCTTTCTTTAACTCAAGATCTAAAAACTCATTTACATTACTTTCCCTAGTCTTTTATTTGATATTTATAGTAGAGAGGCTTCAAGTTCCCTTGACATTTACTATTCCAATTGGAGGATGAAGTTATTTTTATGATGTTTATAGAGATAATGATCTAGTGATGGGTTAGACCCACTCTTGTGGAAACTCCCTAATTTTTTGGATATGACCATATGAAATCATTCTCATAATGGGAAGGATTTATTCCGTTTATTCTATTAGGAATTAATTCCAGAGGAATATTTTGTTATATGTTGTAGATTGGTGGTATGGAGTGTTTGTTTTAAAGTAAAACCCTCATATGGGTTTATGGCATGTTCCATACTTGTATTTTTTGGATGATCTAATGATGAGTTCAATAATGGATTAGTTATTAGTGTTTCCAAGTGTTGTGTAAGAGTACAATGATGTATTTACTAATTAGATTTTTATTTACCCCCTCAACAGGAGATTGAATTTCGTACAGAGTTAAAACCATGAACATATCTTATATTTATGTCTGCATATAGGATGGAACCTTCTGATTTGAAAGATTTCTGATTTTAGATCAATGATCTTTTATAGAGATATTTAGTCAGATGAGTGTGACACATTTGGGTGATCCAATTCTATTTTTTAAGAAGTTCGTTAGCAGTATGAATCTATATATTGATTTCCATTTCTCAAACTAGCTGACAATGAGGAACTTCAATCCTCTTACATTGATATATGTATTTTTTGGTATGATGAAAGTGGATAGTTTGTACTCAAAGATCAATATGTGGTTAGGATGTCATTAAAAGTAGTTAAAATATGAAAATATACCAAAGATATTTTTTTGATGCCATTTTGGTAATTATGAGTTCTTTGTGATGCTATTCGAAGTGTTGTAAACTCCATCCTTGTTCATGGGTTTGATGACTATGTTATATATTGATTTCGTGGAGTAGTTCATGAAGGTTTTTACAGACAACATCCTTATGTATTTCACTTCTGAGGAGGAAAACATAATTCCATTTTAGGTTTTATTTTTCATTAGAATATACTCAATAATCTACATGTTTGTGATTTCTAATATCACGAATTTCTGACATGGGCAATTTCATTTACCAATATTATATAACTATGGATTGTCTGAAGATCTAGCTGGTCATTTCTTGGGATTCACCCAAGATAGTCATAGAGGTGTAAAGTTTCCTAGGTCTTTTAAGATACTATTGTAGGATCATAGTATATTTCTATCAGCTTGTTAATCCTCTAATAGGCTTGACCAGAAATGATATAAAAAATTTATAGGCTAAAAAGGGTATAAAAACATTCAACTACCAAAAGGTGAATTTTTTCTTTGATCCAGTTCTTTATTTTCTAGAAAATATTTTTTTTTTTTCGATGTTTTCACCGATGCATCACATATTATTTTGGGTTGTGTCATGATGTAATAGTTATCAAAATTTTATTATGGGTCTCAATAGTTACATCCTCATGATAGTATATTTCCACCCATGATATTTATATGGTTACATTCATGTTTTCCTTGATGTTATAGACACATTATCTCATTATCGAGAGTTTTTTTTGTTTTTACTGATCACAAGATCCTAAGGTATGTCTTTTCCCAGCCTGACCTAAACATTAGAAAAAGAAAATGGACGAAATTCTTCTAAGATTAAGATTTATATATTTCATATACAATAGAAAATGGTAATGTTATAGCTGATTCACTTTTCAGGAAGCAAAGTAGTGATTCCATGCATGAATCTAGGGATTTCTAGAGGGTAATGGAATATATCTAAGTGATAGATCTTGATATTATAGAGATTGAAAGTAGATGTTTCATTCATAAAATGAATGTTTTGTCATATTTAGTGAAACATTTGGAGGAGTTCTAGTAGGATGATTCCATGCTGGAATCCTAGAAGGATCGAGTTATCATTTGTGATTCACCTGATGTTTTTTTGAGAATGAACAAAATTGAGTGTTGTTCCATGAGAGTCATTTTTTCCATTTTTTGATATGAAAGTTGGTTGTACATGAGTTCCATAGATCAAAATAAATGGGATATCCTAGAATGATAGAGATTTATTGCTCTCAAAGAGGTCAGTTTTGGTGTCCTAGGTTGAAGCATTCAGTTTTTGAGTTTTAGTATCAATGCTTGGACATCCAGATGGTGATGTACAAACAACTTGTTCTCTAGGTTATTCCCCATATATGGGATGATCCTCAGTTAACATAGGAGGACATCTATATTGAATTTATCATCTGTTTAACTCATGATCTAGGAGGCATTGATTTTATATGGGTGATATTGGGATGTTTGATGAAATCATCCCAATATATAGTGATCATGGAATTGAGGTCAGTGGAGGTTTTGTTGAGTCAGTACCTAGAGATGTTGGTGAGACTCCACTAAGTCTATAATATTACCATCTCTGATCATAATCCACAATTTATATCTAGGTTATGGCAAGGTCCCTAGAATTATTTTGGATCTTAGATGTTCCTTAGTAAAACATTTCATTCATAGATATACTATTCGACAGAGTGGACCATTCAGACTCTAATGAAAATTTTGCATACTTTTTTCCTGGATTTTAGAGGTTAATGGATGAGTCACCTATATTTGGAGTACTTTTCTTACAATAATAGTTTTCAATCCACCATTTTTATGGATATATTTCAATCATTGTATGAATAACCATGTTTTTCTCTATTATACAAGACTGGGATAATATATTAAATGATTCTTAAATCGAATGTAGTGAAATTCATGAGAGAGTTTCTTATAGTAATTTTTTTGAGGTTTAAGGTTTTCCCAAGATAATAAAAATTCCTATGCTGACCAAAGGAGGAGACCTATATAGTTTTAGGTCATGTGTTCTTGAAGTCCACTCATCATCCTGGGTAATAGAGGTTTCAATTTGGGATTAAGAATTGTCCATGGTTTGTGAGGCCTTTTGAGGTGTTGACCTACTTACAATCCATATTTTTTTATTTTCAAATGACACTTTATGGGAAAGTGTGAACCCAAATACAACCGCAAGATCCCATATCTTCCACACCAACAATGAGACTAATATAAACGCTTTCAAAACCACTATTCATAATTCAAAATTCAAAATCCAAAACAACCATCATCCACCACCTAGAACCTTGAGTCGCATGCCTTTCCAAGGTCCAAGACCCATCAACCATCACCCACCACCCGAGAAAATAGCCCTCGAATACCTCGGCTCCATCAAACATTTCGCTGTCATCATCACCTCACTAGCATCAATCGCATCAACGCCAACCACCATCACTGTCTCACCGAAGCAGAACACAACCATGCTGTCGACGATCGAAATGTCGTCACTGAACTCCTCCCAACGTTGACCATTTAGACTCAGAACCCAAAAACCCTTGAAGGTCGCCGCATATCTTCACCTTAGAGAGAATGGGGGAATCTGGATCCATAACAGAGAACATAGCAGGAAACTGACAAAGAGGAAGGGACTGGAACCACCGTAGACTGTCGTAGACCCTCGAACCACCATAAAGCATTGCCGCCGTCTTCAAAGCATCACCACACCAGAAACACAGAACACCAAAACCAGAAATATAAGCATCACTGAACGATCATCAAACACCAATTTAAGTCACGCCTGGAGCACCAAAGTCCACCGAGAATCACATCCCAAATCCTCAATGAACCACCACTCCAGGTCCAACTGGAAAAGTTGGGGGGGGGGGGGAACGTGAGGCCAGAGCAGAACGTTGAGCGAAAGCGGACTTCGAATCACCAGTATCAATGAAGCTGTAGAAAACCAGTAGCAGATAGAACAAAAAACAAACCGAATATGGTAGCTCTAGGAAACTTGTCGAACTCTAATCCTCATAACCCAAGGTGACATCGTTACCACTTCTCCTGCTCCGAATAGGAGAGGTTTAGAGGAACTTGAGTCCAGAGCGAGGATTGAATGGCCAAGCGATTCCATAGGAATCATCCTTCGATGGGAAGACCAAAAGACATGAAGAACAAAACCCACAACATCGATCACCAAAGAATGGAGGGAAAAATCCATGATAAGAGGGGACCACCGCGGAGAAAGAGAATACGAGAGATAAAGAAAGCACCTGGAAGGAAGATATCTGAAGGGGAAATCCATCACCGCCGGGGAATTATTTAGAAACCCTAGGAGGGAAGCATGTGTCAATGATTCACCATTTTTCATGACGAATCTCACATTATTAATTGGGGTAATATCGATGTTTTTGATGACACAACCTTCAAGGAGTGACCTTTGCAGATCCAGGAATATCAAGGGATGTTTTTATGCAATCATTTTATTTGTTAGGTTAATTGCCTTTTGAGTAATTATGAAATAGAGGAGAGAACCTGGGAATGTGATTTGAAGATAAATTCCCAGCATCCACATATTTTTTTAGCTCTTCACATATAGCGATACTAATTTTGGGGTTGTTTACCATAAAATTATTTATATGATAATTTTATCATTCATGATTATTTGTTTGAGACCATTATCATATTTAAGTGGTATCTCCCCCGAGGGAGTGTATTATAGATGGTTTATAATTTTTCATGATTTTGTGATTTATTCCTATTATTGTGGTGGTTGATATTTAGTGGTGCGGAAATTATTGATAGGTATCTCAAGGTGTGGATGTTAAAATGACCCCTGTTATTTTCCTTATCTCTATGTTTTTTTAAATTCTCAGGGATGATAATTGATTGATATTTATCTAATATATGTGAGCAGATCGTCCAAGACCATTCCTTTATATGTATTCATGGTCTACAGTTCAAAGAGAAACTGTAGATTAAGATCAATGGAGTTTGAGAGTTGGCATCTATATGAAGGAAAATTTCATGACATGAATTGTATTCATGAAATGAGAGTTCTATTCTCAACCCAAATAATGGTTCAAAACTTGAGTGAGGGTGGGTTTTAGGGTGAAATTCAATTTGTGAACCCTCATATAATGATATAAATTTATGAGAAGTAAAATTTAAAAAATCATTCTTTCAAAAATGATGATGTGAAAGTGTAGTTCATGAAATGACTTAAGATATTGTTTGGTTGATCTTAGTGATGTATTTATCGATGGTTCTAAAATGTGTTCTATTCAAAATCAAAATAAATGATTCACACAGTTAATTTATTTCTGACATGATGCCTATAACACATGTTTCACCCTAAAAATTTCCAAACACCCTCAATTTTCTAACAACTCCAACACACTAGACAAGATATCCCAAGGTGTTTTGAAGACCTTTCAAAAGGGATTCATTCCTATATTCATGTTTTCAATATGTGCTTAACTGAGGCGAGTTTTCCATATTTTTGATGTGGGTTTTTCTCCGATGGGTTTTATTTCCTCCCATTTAATCGTTCCATGCTATAGTGGATGATATTATATTTTTATAGAGTTCTTTTTATGTTTTTGTTGCATTTTGGGTGAGTTATTATTATAGGGATGTAGTTTTATTGTGGGGGAGGTGGTCAATGTTCTATATTATTTTCATGATCTCATTAAAAGAATGCTAAAAGCATTGAGGTAAGGGATTCATTGATTCTTATTTTTTTTGTGAAATTTTAAAGTAATCATGCTTTATATATTTTTATTATGGTTGAATTAACCTTAATAATGAATAAAGTAGATTAATGAAAAAGAATGGTTAATGTTTAAGGTGATCATATGTTTTTTCCATCGTGATAACAACTTGCATCTTTATTTTATAGATAGTATGTTATCTATGTTTATTATTTGTGTATAAATTTCTTAAGATGAGTTTTATCATATTAATTTTAGGGAAATTGTTAAGAACGACAATAAAATATTGTAGTTGATAAATAATTAAATATGCATGTAATTTGAATATTCCAGTTCTTATAATATGATGGAAATCATAAATTCATGATGCATGTTTAATTGAAATATTTCTTCCATAAGTTAATAGAATTTTAATGAATGATATGAAGATTAAATTTATTTTTGATGATAATATTAAATAGGAATGTTAATGAAACGTTTCTTCCTTAATGTTTATTGAAATTGTAATTTAAACAAAATTTTTTTAATTAATTAACAGCTTTTAACAGATGATGCCATATTTTTCTTATGGTTGTAACGTATGATAAATTAATTGGTTAATCTAAGATTGTAATAATACCAATTTGTAGATAAATTAATGTATCTGGGGATGAGAAATCATATTTTTATGTGAAGGTCAGATTCTTTTTTTTTTGTAGTGTAATAACCAAATATTTTTATGATTTTTTAAGTAATCTTATTTTTTTAATTGCTTTCATAGCACACTACTCTAAGTTAAACATTCTCTATATGCAACACTAACTTAGCTTGTGTTATATAAAACATGAGGGTTTCAAGGAAACATAATTTTAATTTTGTAAATATTTAAAATATTCAATTATAATATATCCATTAGAACAATGTGTATGAATATGATTAACAAAATTATGAAATTTTTGTATACACATGTAAAAACCATTTCAAATTAAAAGGAAATCATTTTCAGAAAAAAAAAACTATTTAAAGGCTCAAAAGTGTGGTTTATACCAAAAAATAAAAAAAAATTATTCTTGGATTATAATAAGGAAATATATTTTTAAAATATTTAATCTAATGATTAATATTTTTCATATGTGTTTTCCAGACATGACATAAAAATTAATCTAGTTTAATTCAAAAAAACTGTATTTTTCTAAAAAAGAGTTTAGCAACCTTTTGTTGGAAAAATTAATTTATGTAATGTTTTGACATATTTATAACTTATATTTGGAAAAATAAACCTCAGCTTTTAATGTGGGATATAAAAAAAATTTATGGTTGATTTTTTGTTATTTTTCTAATAAGTTTCATGTTTTGATTAATAGTAAAAAAATAAAAAAATTTAAATGAAAATATCTTTTTCAAAGAAATAATGTATAGTGTTAAATTATATGTTTTGGTTGATTTTAACGTTTAATTGGATTAACATTTTTATCAGTTAATCCAATTTAGTTCATTTGAATCAATTTTGCATTTATATTTGATATAAAAATATTCCAAAGTTCTGATCATTTTTAGTTTTAACCACTATTGTTTCATCTAATACGCAAGATTAATTTTAATTAATTTCATCAAATTATTTGAATTAAATTTGGGAAAATTTATTCCATATTTGGAATCAGAATTTTCAAAAATATTAAATAGTCCCATTTTATTTTTTGACATTATAAATAGTAACTTTAGTAAAAAACAATTACCACGATTAAGGGTAAATTGTGTAAATTAATAAATATTAAAAATATACACTAAAAAATGAAAAAATATTATTGGATGATGTTAATTCCACCCTTAAAATAGAATGATCAAAATTTTATAATTTAGTGAACAATTTTCCATTAAAATGACTTGGATATTAGTAACATTAAAGAGAGTGAAAAAATGTCATAATCTTATTTTTAGCAAGAATAATATTTTTAATATTTGTCTAAATAGAATATATTCGAAACTATATATTTTTTTATAATATATAAGAGGTTTATATATGTCATGGAATTTTATTTTTACTTTTTATTAAAAAAATAATTATAATAAATAATTACACAATAATAATGTAACAATTATTTAATAAATGAAAAAATTAATTAAATGATATTATAAATATTAAAATAAAGATAATTTTAATTAATTAAGCTAATAAAAATCTTTGTAGTATAATATGACATCTTATAGGTTTTTTAAATTATTTTTTTTTAATTTATACTTCTACATTGATTTTCATAAAGTAAATGTAATGAATAGTGTCAAAATTGATACAAATGATATTTTATGGAAATAATATTCTATTAAACAAGTTAAAAATAATAAAAATAATAATTAAAGAAAATGGGAAAAATTATGGTCTATAATTTGATTAATTGAACATTTATCATTCAATTCACACCTTATATGTAAAAATATCAACATTTTAATCTTGAAAATATAGTTTCCATAGTTAATATTAAAATTTCATAACTAAGGGTTAAGAAAAACGATAACATTTGAAATAATACCAAAATCCTTATAAAATCAATTTTATTATGATAATAAAACCGTATCTCAAATTTTATTTGCATAAATTTGTTTGGTGGTATTTTTATTGATATTAAATTCATTAGTGATTAATATTTTTAGAGATTCCTAAAGTTCAAATCACCTTTATTATAAAATGAAACCTCCCCCCTCACTTCATCATATAACATGGAGTCTTCTACATCCACCAAAATATAATAAATCATCTTCTAAACTTCCATATCCACCTTATAGATGTGTTGGATTTCCCAAAGGGCTAGCTCTAGAGTCCTCTATATGATATCTAATAGAACCTTTTTGAAAAAGAGGTAATCGCTCTAACCAATCCCTCTCTTTTTCTACTCTTATATATCTCATTTAAATCTATTCAATATATTATTAAATAATAACTTAAATATACTCAATATTATGAAATTTTAGTATTATTATGAACACACCATTATACATCCCCTTTCCCATCGAACAAGAAGTGAATGTATCTCTTGTGCATACGTACGACTTACCGTCTCCATGTAGAGGACTATTCATTTTAAATCACCTTATTTTATGAATGATAATTATGATGGGTTTAATGTATACGAGTGATATTTATTACATAATTGTACATCTTAAATAATAATATCATATCAACCATCTAACTGTATAATCTTTTAGTAAATGATAGTGTCGCTTGTGTGTACATATGACTTACCATCTCAACGATGTTATACGAGTTGGGTTTCAATTATATTTCATAGGGATGGTAATAAAGATTAATTTTATGAATACAAATGAAATATATAACATAAAAATTATTCTTAAATGATAATATATCGTATGAATTTTTTTCTATATTATGAAGTGAAAATGAAGACAACGTTCATGCATACATACGACCTACCATCCATGAATGATGTATTTTATTTTATACCTATACATTTTATGAATCACCATGAGTAGATATATAATGAATATATATATATATATATCATGTTTATCAATATGGAGATTATGAAATCATGAACTATGTAAGAGTACAAAGGTTAACAAGTCAAAACATGTATGAAAAACAATGCAGTTATTACATGAAACATAACATTAACATGGAATTGTTAATTAGAGAGAAATTTAAATTCATAAGTTAATAATATATGGTATTATAAATTTGAATATGATTTTGTGGTATATTTATAATAAACTAATATTTATTATATAGTACTTTTTAACCTATACAATGGAATTAGGGACTTAGGTAACATGTTCTTGTCGTGATTTTATTTATATGGGACACAAAACTTATACACTACATAATTCTTCCACGTGATGAATACACAACCCATGAATTTTTTTTATGAGTCTTATTCTGAATAATATTTTATTTTCATATCTATATAATTTTCTTTCTTCCATGACGCAACTGATTCTACTGATTATAATATTTTAATGGGTTTTCCCACAATCTCATCAAAATATTAGATTGTTTCATTTTAAATCTCTATTTAAGAATACTTGTATTTGACATAAATATTTTCTAAAAATAATTTGAAAATGGTTTCTAAAATTATTCAATGAATATTTAGTGTTATTTGTACACATTTTTTTACTTTTTATTTAATTTTTTGACAAGAAATTTTTTCCCTTTTCCAAACGAAGTACTTTTCCACTTTTCCCTAAAAAGTAAAAAATGAATGTTTTTTAACTTATATGCCCGAATGGCCCGAAGGCCTTCTTTTTTATTTCATTATGGATAATCCCACTTTTACGTGATGAAGGGGAACCCGTACATGACACGTAGGCCCAAGACACAAGGCCTGAAAAACCCGCAATACATGACCCGAAGGCCCAGAGGCATACCATGCCCAATACATGACCCGTAGGCCCAACCCACTTGAACTGCCCCTCCCATGCTTTCTGCGTCATTGATCACCTAGCTCCCACCTTGCATTGCTGGTCGGCTAGCATTTCCATGTACAAAGATTCACGGTGCATGGCCCTGATGGTGGCTTCCGTACACTCTCATTCTTCTAATCCGGTTAGCTTTGCATCTGGTGGCTGCTACTCCTATTGCTCTGATCCTCTTCTGGGGCATGTTCTGTGTTAATTGCGCTACTCCATGGTCTACGTGACTCGAAGGCCCTGTGGCCCAAAGCCCTTTGATGACCTGAAGTCCCTGGAGAACTATAGGCCCAAACCGGTGTCCCGAAGGCCGAAATTGGGTGTATAGTATCGGCCGCTACAGTACCGAACAGTAACTGCTACAGTACACCGGAAATTCACCACCACCAGGTTTTGAACCCAGGTCTCTTGGATGCCAAGCAGTAGCTCTTAACACTCAGGTACGAGCTCGTTGTCTTTAACTTATATGGAATGAAATGATTTGTAAACTTTCATCAACCATTATTTATTTGTAGAATAATTTACAATATTATAAACTTATTTTCAATGAATGTTATTTCCTTTAAAATTTCATTACATTTCACTAAATTAAAATGTTTTCAAATAAGAGATGATATTTTCCTCTAGAATTATATTCATGCGACCTCTTAAAATTATTTTCCATCTATGTAACATTATATGATGTTACTTATGTTTTAATGGGAATATTTTTCAATGATATTGTCCCTACTATTTAAATTTTTGGGTTGTGTTTGTGATAGAATTTTATTTATGATACCAATTTCATTTCCAGTGTTTAAGTTAGGAATGAATGATGTTTATGAAACTCATTTTATTCCGTGGTCTCTAATATGAAAATTGATTTACATTATTGTGGCACACATATGAATTGTTTCCATTATTTAATGGTTTCGACATATATATCCCTCCAATTAATTGGTTAATGGATTATATCTCATCAGATAGTTATGGAAAACAAGTCAATTAGTTTGATCCATGTCAAGAAACAAGTCGATGTGCATGATCTGTGATTGAAAACAATTGGGTATACATGATCCGTTAGGGGAAATAGGTGATAAGGCCTGATCTGAGAGTCATGGAAGTTAAATTGAAATATTAAATGGGTTTCTATACTTTTGATGATGTTGCACACATTTATGATTTGAACATATGGTTCAAAAATGAGTTATGATAAAGTTTTATTCTTATTGTTCATTTTATTGTTTTGTTGGATTATAAGTGTTAATGATTCATGATAGGTTGGGTATTAATTTTTTTTGTTATTCTCATGATCACATAGTTGTATAATTATCTTATTTATAAAAAATATCAATAAATGATATCTTCCATTTTTACCCTTACTGAGTATTTGAGATCTTGCTATCTTATGTTTCCTTTATCGATGTTATAAAGAATAGTTTTAAGTAGTTGTACTAATAGGAATGATATTTAAGGGAGATATTGAAGATATTTAACCAAATTAAGGAATGCATTCCTTGTTTTAAAATCCACTAAACTATTACAGTCCTCAAGAATGAGTTTATGTAATGAAATGGATATTATACTCAAGGGATGTAATATCTATGTATGGAAATCCTGGTTCATTATAGTTGTTATCAAAGGGATGTTTAGTCAACTTATAAACACTATGATGATAATACTATAGTGAGATCCCTATATATATTTTTAGGGATATTTATATGGATATATATAATGATATTTCTATATATAGGTTATAGTCCTAGGGTTTTCATAATGATCATGAATTACCTAAGATTAAACCAAAGGTGTCATAGATTGAAATATTAGAAGTAATTTCCAGTGTTTATGTGGTTTTCCCACTATGATTAGTTTTCCTCACAATATTATTTTGTTTTTAAGCCAATGGTTGGAACCTGAAGGAATCATGCAAATGATGAATGCGAAGAGAAATTTAATAATGGTCTCCTTGTGAAACCTAATCTTATGGGAGCAGGAGTGAAAAATATTTGTGCTATGCTCACACTGATTTTTCACACTATGAATCATGATAGACATACAAATGAGTATATCTAGGAACATTACTATAATGGGTAACTCATGACACAGTATCTACATTCTTTCATTGGGTATTCTAACCCACTAGGGGATGAAGAATAGATCAGCACCAATGAAAAGATATTTATGGTTCTCTAATGTCCATAACATGAGAAAGTCATTTTTGTTGTCTAACAATTGGATGTTGAAGAGGATAAATTATGGAATTTTATCAAGAATATTAGGAAAATGATGAAATTGACTCTATGGAATGAGATGAGTTCATGAATTTATTTTTACAATAAGTATTTAGCTCTGATTCTTCATACGAAAATGGAGAATGAATTCATAGAGTAATTAAAAATGGATGATGAATCTATTGGATCCTGTGAAGAAAGTTTTACAAGGATTTCATGGAATGATTCGGGTGTAATTATCCTACCCTAAAGTAATATCGATTGATTCTTAATTTGATTAAAACTATGTATCTAAAGGAAATTATCCATAAGATACTTCAATAGCTACAATGAAATTGTTTGATGTACTCTTATGGTTTATATAGATATTGGATATACCTATCATTTCCATGGATTTTATTTGAAAAGAAAGATAAATTCTATTGAAATCTCGAATAAATCAGATGGTGGAATGAAATTCCATCCATCTACATGCCAACAGATTGAGAAGAGAAATAAAGGGTAGTGTTTGAATGGAACTGGGAGGTGATTTAAATGTGGAATGTTAGGATGTAAATCTCATTAATTTCAAAAGATGATGAATGTTCTGGTTAATTAAATGGAGGAAAAGATGATTCAAACTAATGCACCCCCACATTTTTGTGCTTTATGACTAAAGAAAATGGGAATTATGCTAACCAGTGCCCAAATCTAAACGATAACGATGATGATCAACTTCATCATCCTCTGTAAGACAAAGGAAAAGGAAAATTTCCTATGATTACTATTGGTGATGTATATTATGACAATTATGTGATGGAATTATTGGGTGCTTATTTAAAGGAATTAAATAATAATGTTGTCAAAGTAGTTTTATATAAGCATATAATCAAGAAAAATATAAGTATTGGTCCACTCTAGTATTTCCTTAATGATTTGAGGAAATTTTATGAATGTTAATATTTACCATTAAAATTAATTAAGGTGATAAGATGATATTTTTGGAGAACCAATTATTAAGGGAAGGATAACCCTTAACATTTGGATGATGCTGTGATAATTAAATAAAGAGATGTTTGATTATGATAAAATAAATTAGAAACTATTGATGAAATTTTGACAGATAAGATTATATATTGGTGTATGATATCAGGGATTGAGCTTATAGTGTAACAACCCAAGATTTCATAGTACACTATTTCTTTAAAATAATTCAATAGCTTGCACCACACGCTACACCGAGTTCAAGAGCACCACGATTTACCAAACTAGCCATTAAAAAGATGTTATGAAAAATATGAACTAATTTATAAAATTTATATTCTACATATAATTTTGAAATTAATATAATGTGTTTCTTAGATATATTATAGAGAGAAATTCATTTTTTTAGATAAAAGAAATATTAAAAAAACAGTTTTCCACCTTTTAATGAAGAACCATTTTTAAATAAAATATTTTACATTTTATGTATTCAATTTGATGAAAGTATATTCCTCTTTATAATCGGGATATAAAAAATTAGTTTGGATAAATTTTTGGTACTTTTCTAATAAATTTCATATTTTGATGAATGGTTAAAAATACTAAATTTTAATTAAAAACATATTTTTTAATCAAAATAATTTATTGTCCTAAATTATAAATTTGAGTGGTTTTCAAGTATAATTAGATTATATTTTTATCATTTTATATAATTTATTTCATTTGATTAAATTTCACAATTAAATTGTAGATAAGCACATGTCAATCTTTTGATATTTTTTACTTCTTAAAATCCCACTATTTTTACTTTTGACAGTGAAAATTAATATTAAATTCATTTCTGTAACTTATGTGTTTTGAATTTGAGAAAATGGATTCCATATTTGGAATCATAGGGTCTAAATTGTGTAAATAGGTATCTTTCATTTTTGGACATTATGAATAGTAACTTCAGTAAATATTTTATTTACCATGGTTAAAGGATAAATCCAGTAAATAAGGGTAAAAAATAATATAATAATAATATTAAATTACAATAACATGTGTACTATCCCTTATTTCTAATACATTTCAAACCATGGTCATTCTTGGGTCGATTTTGAGACCCCATAGAGCCACATGTAAGTGAAAATGACACATTATAAAAATTAATTTAATGTTAAGGAAAATGTAACCTAAACATATATCTTTTAGTAATTTTTTTATTTTGTTATATAATTGATATCTTACACTATAAAAATTAATTAGAAAAATTAAACGATCTCTGGAATCATTTTATTTTATTTAAATATTTTAGACGTAAAATAGACATATTTATTCATGACACAATAATGTTGAAGTATATTCTTTATAAACGAAATAATTAAATAAATGATATTATAAATATTACAATAAATATAATTTGAATGTTTTGATGAAATAAAAAGATTTTTTAGGTTAATATGACTTGTTAGGGTTGATTCGATGAATTTTGTTCGAAGTAATCAAGTTGTTATGACTTTCAAAAAAACCAAATACTAAATATTTTCAAAATTGACATAAATGAGTTTTTAAAACAGAAACTATTTTATTAAAAGATATAATATTCCTAAAAACCTAAGGTTTTAAAAAAATAATTATATAAGGATATATATATCATTAATTAACCACTTTAGGTTTTCTTGGCATTTTATATTAGGTTTATTAACAATGTAATATAAAAATTCAAGAAGACATGGTGAAAGTTAAACTATTTAACTAAGAGTTAAATCTAAAAGATAAGGTTAATATGGTGCCCTAAAATTGTAGAAAACCCATTTTTGAGAATATTTCAACCCATAATGACCTTATCCTCTAAATAAATACATTTTTATCCATTATAAACTGATAATTATTTTATAATAAAAAAATATTTTAATATTTTCCTAAAGTGGCCCTCAACTCTCTTATAAAAGGGTACTTCCCCTTCTCTTAATTTCACACCTCCAAAGCCATTTTTATCTTCTAAACACATCTAAAATATCCTAAAAACTAATATACATTCATCCTAGAGGCCTTAATTTGATTAGAAAGCCAATATATGCAGCCCTTTTGTTCAAATCAAAAGGAAGAACATAAAGAAGAGGTAATTATTTCATCACCTATTTCAAAGTTCATTTCTTCTTCCACTTCCTCTTTCTTTTTTTCCATAACAAAATAATAACTCCAGAAACCTCTAAATAATAGGATTTTATTATAAATATGGTACAAACATATTCATTATTCTATCAATCCTAGGAATGACAATGTCACCATACGAGCGTGCGTACGACTTACTGTCTCCACGTCGTGGTGAAGTTTGTTATTCAACATTTCATTATTTGGATGGGTATTGTAATGAGTATAAATGACTTAAATAATAAATATAACATCTTGCTTTATCTATATACATAATATACCATCCAATTACATACTATTTCACCATCTATGGAATGATATTGTCACTTGTGTGTACGTACGGCTTACCGTCTCCACGACACGATGAGATTCATTTCCTTGTTCATCATTCAATGACGATTATAAAAATATATATTATTAATAAGTATGTAATATATGAAATAATAATTATAATGGATATATATATATATTGACATATATCTCATTTTCTTACTTCTATTCAATATAATATGAAAACAGAAACAATGTTTATGCGTATATACGACCTACAATCTACATAAATGGTTTTTTCCATTTCGTATTTCTATCTATTATAAAAATTTATATTCTGAATATATATGAAACATAATTTTTTTATATCTTGGAAGCAATTAAATCATTATATTAGTGATATGATCAAGAATAACACGTTAAAACATGTACGATAACGAAAGCAATTATTACCCAAAATGTTATTTTAACATTCAAATTATTATTAAATGGGTTGTATAAAGTCAAAAATGAATCATGTATGATATAATAAATATGAATATGGTTCTGGTATAATTTAATAACATAAAATGGTTATTATAATAGAGGTTAAATGTACCCTCGACCAAAGTAATGTACAAGGTAATGATAATTTCTTCAATCTCATTACTATCCGAGATTGTTTATCTGTAAGTATCTTCTAAGAAGTATTTATCATCAGTATCCATGTTTCATTAAAATGATTTAAAAAGGAATATTTTATGGGTTTTTAAGGGACTCTTTAACTAGATCATCATTATAATGTTTTATAGATTTATTTTTTTAAATCTTTTTAATTAAAGACCATGTTTTCAAAATGATTTTAAGGATTTATTTATGTAGACATGACTGTTTTAAAGTGTTAATTTTTTTAAAAATTACCTAGGTGGTATGATACAATTTGATTCAAAAATCTCTTTTAAATGAATTCCATTATAAATTGTGATACTTTTAATTGATTTCATTAAAGGGTTATTTCTCTCAAAGAGTTTTATTGATTATTTTCAACTATGTCAAAATCCTTTATTGGATATTATTCTTGATTGAGGTCGATTTATTATAATAAAATGTTCCATATTGTACTGAATGAGTTATGATATGTTTGACTGTGGATGTTCTATTTTTATAACATAATAAAGTATTGTAATTTCTTATGCTAGTCTTAGTATGAATTTTTATGTTATGTTACAGCCTTTTTCATATGAGAAATGAATTAGATGTAGAAAGTGACATGAACAACCCACTATAGCCCCTCGGTGCATCAATAGGTCACATGGGACAAATTATTTTCTTGGAACAAGGCCTTGAAAGAATTTTAATTTGTAGTATTGGAATAAGGCCTTTAATATGTGGTTATGATGTCCGACATTATGCATTCTCTTGTTATGAAATTAGTTATTAAATTTGATTATTCAACTAGTAGAATATCTACATTCTTGTTTATATTACAATGATTGATATATTTTTTCTATATTATGTTGATGTTTATGTTTAAAATTATGTTGTTTTTATTACACATATTTCCTTAAAAGTTTATAGATTCTACTAAATTATTTACCCTTACTTATCATCAGATATTACCCCTTTCTTATGATTTGTTTTCCCATGATTTCAAGAAATGTGTTATATTTGATTTGTAGGGTTAAGCTAGGGAAATAATGGCATTCTCCAAGGATTATTTATGTTGTGTTTTATGTTTGAGTGTGTAATGTAATGATCATGTATGTAATATATTTTACAAGACAACTAAAATGATCAGTCCTTCAGGAATTGATTCCTTGTAATCATGCCAATGTATTAAAATAATGCTCTGTCTCCGAGCTTCTTGGTTCAGGGAGTTAGAGTTGGTATTAGTGTAATTTTAGAAAAAACATTGAAAATAGATTTAGAACATATAGATTAGGTATCATAACCCTACGATATACTTTGAGGATTAGTATAGAAGAACATCCAAAAGTTTTTGTAATGTAGATATTATGTGGGTTTTCCAAGAAATACATCTATGTCTAGATATGAGCAGATAGAAGCAGCTTTGGCGTAGATGTATCTAGGTTTAAAAATCAAAAAAATCGCATTGATATAGACTCAAACAGGAACTGGTGCATGATAACAGGCCTCGCTTCACTCATGGTTATGACACTCGAAGGGGATATGCTTAGGATAATTCACATTTTATTAACAAACCATTATGAAGGATTTATGAGTAAATATGATAACAATGATACCATTTTTATGATTATCGGACTAGATGTGTGAAAATATTCCATTAATGTTGAGAATTTTCCTAGTTTTTAGATTATATAGTATGATAGGATCTATCCTAGTGTATATCGTAAATTAGAAATGGCGCCCAGAAGAAGGAATGAAAACTCCAGCAATACACAGGATCCATAGAGTCATAAGGTTCATATATTTCATGGTTTTAAGAAAGAATTTAGAAAGGAAATAGTATCCTACATATTCTCGTCATATGAAGTAATAATATCTTGTGTTAATAAGATATGTAATGAATTCTATGAGTCTTATGGATTTAAATGGAAATAAAAGAAGAAGTGGATGGAAGAGAAAAAATGGATAAAGGGAAGAAGGGAAAGAAGGATTTTCCAATATGTGATAACTGTGGAAAGAATCCCCCTGGAAAGTACTTGAAAGGAATGGGAGATTGTTATAAGTGTGGAGAAAAAGGACACCAAGTTCGTTATTGCAAGGTTAAGAAAAATGTTTCAAATATACAATGCTTCATATGTAAGGAGTTGGGTCACTACGCGAATCAATGTCCCAATCATCCAAGTATACCCAAATGTTGTTATTGGATAATAATCATGTCATGATACTACCAAAATTGAAGTGGAATGATTAGTGATCTTATGTAATAGTTAAAGAATTTTTTCATTTGAGTATTGTATTAATGATGTAAATTTGTTAGGAATTATAGAGTATATTTGGATTATACTGTAGTTCTATTTCATTTAGGATTTGACATTGTATGGTACTATATAATGTGACACGGTTTCATGTTAAACATTTTTGAAAATATATGGTTGGGAGAAATAAAACCCTTAATATGTTTCTAAAAATGAGTCAATGATTTTGGAATTAGAGATAATTGATTTGTATAAATTATATTGGATATTATTTACATCTTTGGAACTGATTAATGGTTTGTTTAAGAAGCATTTTATTCCATCATTATTGGGAGTTTAAAATAATTTTGTATATAAGGAGAATATCTAGTATTATATAAGGAATAATGAAGAATGAATTTAATCAATAAGGATTTATGGTAATTAAGTGTGTTACCATGTTTTATGAGAATACATGATGGAGGTATTCACATGTTATTACTTGGAAAATGATATCTTCAATATGTTTTCCTTAAAAATTTTGTACTGTGAGTTTAGACAGATGAATTTTGAAAAACTCTAAAGGTTGGAATGAATTAAGTTGTACATTTTATACTATTGTTTAAGGTTAAAACATTTCTTAATATTATTTTTGGAATCTTATAAATAGGATAACTCCGAGTTCGGGTGACATCCATCGCATCCAATAAGGCCATGAGACTTAAACCCGCAACCGAATGTCAAAAGGGGTGCATAAGCTATAACTAGCCTATGTGATTTCCTAGTTTTTATAATGTAATTTTTTAAATGGTCTGATATATGAATTATAAATTCAATATTTTTGGAACCCTACACAATTAAGATAAATAAAATATATTTGAATTCTGTTATCTTTTGGAGTGAAATATGAGTTTGCGGTAGAAGTTTGATGAAGGATTCACATCTACATGTCATGTATTTTTTCTATCTTATTCTATGAAGAAATTAATTATTAAACATTAGGGAAGGGATCTTAAATCCGAAAACGTGTTATCCTAATTCCTTATGTTTTGTTGAACTGATGATATTGTAATCATCATAGATTTATGGCTTTGAGACCATCAATATCCAATTTATTTTTAATTTGTTTGTGATTGATGACCTCAATCACTCCCTATAAATACTTACGTTTTCCCTACAATTATGTGTCTCTAATTTCCAACAATATTCTCCTATTAGACACCCTAATTTGGTGGGGACTTTTTCATTTTCCTTTCACTCTTATTAAGTCTAAATTTTAGTAACCCTATTTCTGATGTGAGTTTTCCACAAGGTATTTTCTATTTTCAACCATTTATTTTCGAATAAAATTTTCAAATTTTCGGGTGGAAGTTTTTTGAAGAAGGGGAGAATGTAACACCTGAGGATATCATATTACGTTATATCTTTAATGTAATTAAATAGCTTGCGCCACATATAACACCGAGTTCAAGCGCACCACGACTTACAAAACCAGTCGTCCAAAAGAGGTTGTGAATAGTATTAAATACATTTTGAATTTTTTATAATCCCTATAATTTTAACATCCATATTATTTGTTTTTATACATATTATAGAGACAAATTAAATATTTCAGATAATAGAAGTATTTTTTCCAAAAAATGCAGTTTTAGACCTTTTAATGACGAACCCTTTTTAAATCCAATATCTGACTCTTTTAAATATTCAATTTGTTGAAATTAAATTCCCTTTTAGAATAGGGACATAAAAATTTAGTTTGTATAAATCTTTGGTAATTTTCTGATAAATTTAATATTTTGATAAATAGTGAAAAATAATAAATTTTAATTAAAACCCACTTTTTTAATAAAAATAATTTATAATGTTAAATTATACATATGAGTGGTTTTAAAGTACCATTAGATTATATTTTTTAACTTTTTAAATTTTTTATGTCATTGGATGTAATTTCACAATTAAATTGTACATAAACACATGTCAATCTTTTTATATTTTTTACTTCCTAAAAACCCGCTTTTTGGTTTTGACAACATAAATTAATTTTAAATTAATTTATAAAACTTATGTGTTTTTAATTTTTGAAATTGGATTTCATATTTAAAATCAAATGGTCTAAATTTTGTGAATAGGTAAATTTTATTTTTTGACATTATGAATAGTAAATTCAGTAAATATTTTATTTACCATGGTTAAAGGGTAAATCCGATATATAACGGTAAAAAATAATATTATATTAATTTTAAATTACCCTTCCACATGTCATAACCCAATTGGTTGATACATTTACAACCATGGTAATCCTTGGGTCGATCTTTGGGAGCCCATGGAGCCACTTGTAAGTGAAAAAGATACTTTATAAAAATTATTTTAAAGTTAAGGAAGATGTAACAAAAACATATATCTTTTAGTAAAAAAAATTAATATGCGGTTATATAATTGATCTATTCGACTATAATTAGTCATTACGAAGATAAAAATATTTACCACATAATGATATTTTATTTATAACGTTTATACATAAAATATATATATATATATTTATGACACAATAATGATGAAGTATTTTCCTTATTAATTAAAAATCCAATAAATGATATTACAAATACTAAAATAAATATAATTTGAAATTTTTGTTTCCATAAACTAATTTTATAGGTTCATATGAGATGTTATGGTTAATTCAAAGAATTTTTTTTGATGTAATCAAGTTTTTATGACTTTCAAAAAAACCAAATACTAAATAGTGTCAAAATTTCATTAATGAGTTTTTAAAACAAATACTATTTTATTAAATGATATAATATTTTTAAAAATCAATTGTTTGGAACAAATACTTATATAATGATATATATATCATTAATTAACCACTTTAGGTTTCATTTTCATTTTATTTTATGTTTATTAACAATGTAATATGATAATACAAGAAGAAATGTTAAAAGTTAAACTATTTAACTAAGACTTAAATTTAAAAGATAAGGTTAATATGGTGCCCTAAAATTGTCAAAAATCTATTGGTTGAGAATATTTCGACCCATAAACACCATATCCTAGATATAAATCCATTTTTATCCATTATAAATAGAAAATTATTTTATAAAAAAATAATATTTAAAGCATTTCCTAAAGTGACCCTCACCTCCCTTATAAAAGGGTACTTCCCCTTCTCTTAATTTCACACTTCCAAAGCCATTTTTCTCTGCCAAAACCTACTCAAATATACAAAAAACTACCCTCACTTCATCCTAGAGGCCATAATTTGGTCAGAAATGTAACATAAGGAGCCCTTTTGTACAAATCTAAAAGAAGAACCGGAAGAAGCAGAAAATATTTCATCACCTATTTTAATATTTTTTCTTCTTCCACTTCATCTTTCTTTTTTGTTTTCATACAAAAATTATAAATCCTGTAAATTATAAATATTTTTATTTTATTATAAATATTGTACATCCATATTCATAATTCTATCAATCCTATGAATGAAAATGTCACCATACGAGCGTACGTACGGCTTGTTGTCTCGACGTCATGGTGAAGTTTATTATTCAACACTTTATTCTTTTAATGGGTATAATAATGAGTATAGTTGATGTAAATAATAAATATAACATGTTAATTATTATTTATATATAACACAACATCCAATTACATATTATTTCACCATCAATAGAATGACATTGTCCCTCGTGCCTACGTACGACTTAACGTCTCCACAACACGATGCAATTCATTTCCACGTTCACCATTCAATAATGATTATAAAAATATATATTATTAATAAGTATTTAATATAGGAAATAATAATTCTACTGGAAATATATATATATGTGTGTGTGTTTTTGTGTGTGTGTGTGTTTACATATATCTCATTATCTTACTTCCGTTCAATATGAGATGAAAAAAGAAACTACATATATGCGTACATACAACCTACCATCTTCATAAATAATGTTTTCATTTTCATATGTATATCTATTATATATATTATATTCTGATAATATATGAAACCTAAATAATTTTTTATATTCTAGAAGCAATTAAACCATTATATAAGTTATACGATCAAGAATAACAAGTTAAAACACGTATGATAAAAAAAGCTTTTATTACCTAAAATGTTATTTTAATATGGAAATTATTATTAAATGGTTAGTATAAAGTCATAAATGAATAAATTATGATATCATAAATATGAATATGGTTCTGGTATAATTAAATAATATACTATTGTCATTATACAGGAGGTTTAACATACCATCAACCAAAGGAAAGTATGAGGTAAGTGTTATTTCCTCAATCTCATTATTATCCGAGATTGTTTATCTGTAATTATCTACTGGGACATATTTATGATCTTTTTCCATGTTTCATTAAAGTGCTTTAAAAGGGAATATTTTACGGTTTTATGTAAGGGAATCTTAACTAGATTATCATTTTAAATATCAATGTTTTCAAAATGATTTTAAGGATTTATTTACAAGGACATAAATGTTTTAATGTGTTAATTTCTTTCAAAAGATTCAATGTGGTATGAGAAACATTAATTCAAAAATCTCTTTTAAATTGATTCATTTATAAATTTTGAGACTTTTAAATGATTTCATGAAAAATGATATTTCTCTAAAAGAGTATTATTTATTATTTTTAGCTATGTCAATATCCTTTATTGGATATTATTCTAGATTGAGGTTGATTTATTATAATACAATCTTATGTATTATATTGAATGAATTATGATATGTTTGGCTATTGATGTTTTATTTTTATACCATTCATGTTTTATGGTTAAAATATTGACATTTTTTATGCTAATTTTATTATTAATGTTTATGTTATGTTTTATGATTTTTCATAGGAGGAATGCATTATACTTAGTAAGTGATGGGAAAGACTCGCTATGACCCCTCGATGTGTCAGCTGGTCTCATGAGATAAATTCTTGTCTTTCCGCAATGCCTTGACAGAATTTTTATTTGTATTCATGGAACGAGGTCTTGAATATGTGGTTATAATGTCCGACATTATTAATTCCATCATTTTAAAAATAGTTATTTCATGTGATTATTCTACTAGTAGAATATCCATGTGCATGTTTATATGGTAATGTTTGATTTATTTTTTCCATATTATTTTCATGTTTATATTTAAAAGGTTGTTGTTCTTATTAAAAATCATTCCTAAAATTTTATTTCTTCCACTAAATTATTTACCCTTGATGAGAATCTTAGCTCACCCCTTTCTTATGTTTTCTTTTCCCTGGATTCAGAGAAGTGTGTTATGATTGATATGCAGGGTTAACCTGGGGAAATAATAGAATTATAAATGGATTATTTATGTTGTGTTTTATGTTTGAATGATTAATGTGATGTTCTTGTACGTAATATATTTTCCATGACTTCTAAGTTGATCGGTCCTTTGAGACATGATTCCTTATAATAATTTGAATGTATAAAATAATGCATCAGCTCCGGGCTTCTCGGGTCAGGGCATTACATATTGAATTTTTGGATTTATGGTATTATAAAAGAGTTAATTTTTGAAATAAAGAATGTTTTCTCTATGGTTTTATATAAATTCATGTTTTTACCATATTTTTATAGAATACGTGATAATGGAATTCAAATATATGGTGTGTGGCAATTAAGAGCTGCATCAAGTTGTTTTCTGGGATTACTTATATGTTAATTTTTGAAAGATTTCTAGCTTCTTTGAAAGTCTTGGATTTTATTCTTTTTCTTATAAATCCTTTATGAAACTTTTTAAATTAAAATATTGATTAGGTTTTAAGTATTATATCTATATATGTGGATTTATTAATGCTGGATAACATATGTTGTGATATTAACTAAGTATAGATGAGATAAAATATCATTCTATTTATGGGTCTCATGATATGCCAATGGTTCCAGAATATAAAATTTACCATAAATACATAGAATAATAGATGATGTGTAATATGTTAAAAATGAACAACCAAGGGATGAGATTGTGCTTATCAAGTGTAATTAAATAAAGTAAGTATTTCAGCCCATGAAAATTCTTCAACTCTAGGGAAAGGATCCTAAAACCCAAAATAATGTTATCCTAGCACCTTTTTTGTGATGAATCAAATTCACCATTAAATCATCACAGATTTCTGTCTTTTTTATTTTTATGTTTATCGAAACAATTTAACCTATCACACTCCATCCGAACCTGATAGTTTGATTTTTATTCCATGTCCATGATTTCAATTTACACCTATGTTCTCATTTTTGGAGCCCAAATTTTGAGGAAAATTGGGTAACAATTATGTTTCAAACATTGTTTTTTAAAATGGAGCTTTAGTATTATTTCTACAATGTGGGTATAAATGAAAGGAAATTTCATGTATTAGTCCTTTGATACCCATGAAAATTTTCATCGGAGAAATTCTATTTAAGGGGGGAATAATGTAACACCACAAAATTTATATGAAATATATTTTTACATAACATAATTTCATTAATAGATTTCATTTCATGCTATACTAAGTTAAGATTTCATTGTACAAATCACCAACTTAGATTTCATTAGACACAATAATGAGTTTCTACAAAACATCATTTTATTTTTATAAATATTAAAATAATGAAATTGTTAACTAGAAATAATAATGGGGTATATGAACAAAATCAACTAAATTATGAAATTATTGTTTGCATATTTAAAGTCATTTTGAAATTAAAAGTAAATCCTTTTCTGAAAAACTATTTAAATTTTAATAAGTGTATTTTACACCACTAAAATAAAAAAATATTAGTATATTATATTAATTAAATATATTTATAAATAATCAATTTAATGATTAATAACTTATACATGAGTTTTTTAGAAATAATATAAAAATAAATATAGTTT
This sequence comes from Viscum album, assembly GCA_963277665.1. Classification (NCBI taxonomy): domain Eukaryota; kingdom Viridiplantae; phylum Streptophyta; class Magnoliopsida; order Santalales; family Viscaceae; genus Viscum; species Viscum album. The sequence continues at coordinate 2,012,227,279 of OY728160.1, forward strand.
TATTCTTAATTTTTTTTTCTAAAAAGAAATTTTATTTCCTTTTGACGGTGGACATGCATTAAATCATATTTTTGACGATTTTATAAATTATATCTGAAAATATAAACTAATTATTTAATATATGGATATCAAAATTTACTTTGGTTGAGTTTTTTGGTATTTTTTGATAAGTTATATGTTTTGATGTATAGTGAAAAGTACTAAATTTTATTTGAAAATTGATTTTTAGAAAAATAATAAATAGTGTTGAATTTTATATTTGATTTATTTTACTATATAATTAGATTAAATTTTTATTAGGTAATCCAATTTATGTTATTTTAATAAATTGCATGTTGAAATTCGATTTATAAATATTTCGAACATTTGAACATTTTTTCATTTAAAACTAATTTTGTTGACTCGTATAAGGGTTTTAATTTTTAATTAATATCTTAAAATTCTATAAAATAAATTTGGAACAATTGGTTCAATATTTGGAATCATAATTTACCAATTTTTCCAATGGTTCCATTTTATTTTTTTGCAATATGAATAATAACTTTAGTAATTTTTATTGCCACAATTAATGGTAATTCAGGTAAATTGAGTGTAAAAATAACATTATTAATACTGGAAAAATGCCCTAGAAATTTACCAAATTTTTTATTATTTTAATTAGACTCCAAATAATAATTATCAAAATTTAATAATTTTATTGATACATAGACACGAGAATAACATAGGTATTATTAAAATCAATGAGAGTGACAAAATGTCACACTTAATTTTAATAAGTACAATAAATTTTCTTATGCACATAAATAGAAGATATGATCCACTATGTATATTATTGTGAAATACAAGAGATTTAAATACAACATTTAATTTCATTTTTAATTTTTATTGAAGAAATAATATCATAAATAATTAAATAATGGTAACACAATAATAGTTTAGTCAATGAAAAAATTAATTAATAGTTATAATAAAAATTATATTAAATATAATTTAAAATAATTATGGTTATAAAGGAATTTTATAGGAGAATATAGAATTTTATTGGTATTTTAAATGATTTTTTTATGTTTTATTACATTGATTATTTTTTTATATTCAATGTAATGAATAGTATCAAAATTGACACTAATTATATTTTATGTAAATAATATTTTATTAATTTTTTTAATCATAAAAGTACTAAATAAGGACAAATAGAATAAATTATGGTCTAAAATATCTTTAATGGACCATTTATGGTCGATTGAAACCTTATAAATAAAATTATCTACCTTTTGATATAAAAAATATTGTTACCATAGTTAAAATTAATATTGGTTAACTAAGGGTTAATCAAAATGAAAAGGTTAAAAATAATACCAAATTTTTTCTAAAATATATTGGATTTTTATATTATAATGCACATCATCTTATATTCTAATAAATTTCTTTTTTTGGGTTATTTTGATTGAGATTGGAATCATTATAAATTAAAATTTTTTATATTCTAGAAGTTCCTTACACCATCATTATAAAAGTACACCTCCTCTATCACTTATTCATGTCGCATGGAGTCCTCTATATTGAAAAAAATCATCATAATTATCTTATAAAATTTCCTATACAAATTATATAGGCTATGTTATTTAAAATGTACCAACACTATTGTCTTTTTGAGGAGATCTAAAGGAGTAGTTTTGAAGATAATGTAATCGCTCTAACCGGTCACTCTATTTTTCAAATCTTATATACCTATTCCAAATATATGATATATATCATAACTTAATAAAATCATAATCCTCAAGATTATTAAATTTTATAATTATTATGAACACACCAATATATGAACCCTTTCCAATAGAACAAGAAGTAAATGTATCGCTCATGTGTATGTTTTAGTTACAGTCTCCATGTAGTGATACAGTTATGTTTGAATAACCATATTTTATGAGTGAAATTATGTTGGTTTTAATGTTTATATATGATATTTATGATATAATTATTTATATTTAATGATAATATCATATCTCTATTTTTACAATCTAATATTTTGGGAAATGAAAATGTCACTCATGCATACGTATGGCTTACCTTCTCAATGATGCGATGTGATTCTTTTTTCATTTATATTTCACATGGATGGTAATAAGGATAAATTTTAGTATTATAGATGTTATAAATTACATATAAATTATTCTATAATGATAATTTATTATATTTTTTTCATTGATTTCTATGAAATAAAAACAGAAATAACATTCATTCATACGTACGGCCTACCGTCTCTATAAACAATGTATTTTTTTAAACCTCTAACTAATATAAATTACCATGAATACATATATAATGAATATATATATATAATTATATAATATGGTTATAATTCCTTTTATGATGATATCTTTATCTATGTAATATGATAGGGATAAATAGTCAAAACATGTATGATAACAAAGTAGTTATTACCGAAATCATAACTTTAACATGGAATTGTTAATAAGTGAGTAATATAATATATATGTAAATAAGATATGGTATTATAAATATGAATACAGTTCTCTTTTATATGTATTATAATATTATATTTATTATATAGGTGGTTTTAAATGTATACGATGTTATTCCAGACTTGAGGTAAGAGATTTTTGTCTCACATTTATTTCTGTGGGAAATATTGATTATACACAACTTATTTCTCCTACATGTTGTATATAAAACCCATGAATATATTTTATGAGTCTTATCCTGAATATAATTATATTTTAATATTAATAAAACATTCTTTTTTCCAAGGTTAATATGATTCTACTAAGTATAATGATGTAAGGGGTTATTTCACAATCTAGTCAACATTTGGGATTATTTCATTTTAAATCCCTCTTGGGTAATATTTATCTTCCATGTCTATGTTTTCTAAAACAAAATTCAATTTTTTACTCTTATAATGTGAATATTTAATTATATGTTTTCCATGTTTTAATTTTCACTAATTGTTTTGGAATGAATCCTTTTTTCATTTTCCAAAAAAAGTACTTTGAGGATTTTCCAAAAAAAAGTAAGAAAGTAATGTTTTTAACATATATAGCATAAATAAATTTTTCATTTTTCATGAAACCTTAATTAATTGATGATTAATTTACAAGATAAAATGTTATTTTCAAGGAAAATTTTTTCTTTTAAAATTATGATGCTTTTCAAGAAAAAAATGTTTACAAATAAGAAAAGGTAATTTCCTCATGAATTATTTTAATGTGATCTCTATATATTATTTTACATTTATGATAACACTTTTTGATGTTAACTATGATTAAATAGGGATATTTTTTAGTATATTATCCCTATTATTACTATGGTTTGGTTATGTTTATAATGGAATGTTATTTATGGCCCCCATTTCATTTACATGGGTTATAATACAAATGAAGGATGTTTATGAAACCCATTTCATTTCAGGGGTTCTTATATGATGATTGATTTATTTTCATATAGAACTCATACTTATGGTTTCATTATGTGATGGTTGAGACCTATATATCCCTCCAATTAATTGGTTAATGAATTATATCTCATGAGATAGTTAGGGTAAATAAGCCAATGTGCCTGATCTGTGATGAAAAACAAGTCGAAGTGCTTGATCTATTAGGGGATACTGATGATAAGGCATGATTTGAGAGTCTTGGAAGTTAACCTCGAAAAATAATTTTTTTTTCTATACTAATGATGAATACAAACAAATTTATGAATTTAAAATATGGTTCAAGAAGGACTTATGATGATGTTTCACTCTTACGGTTCACGTTAATTTGTTAGGCCATAACCTGTGTTTATAATTCATGAATTTTTGGGAATAAACATTGTATGTTCTACTCATGATAACATATTCATATTCTTATCTTATTCTTACAAAATATTATAAATTGATATCTTCCATGTATACCCTTACAGATCATCATTGGTAACCATTTCTTATGTTTCCGTTCACTAGGTTATAAAGAATGGTTTTAATTAGAAGTGATAAAGGGAATAGTCTTTATGGGAGATGTTGAAGATATTTCACCAAATCAGAAGAATGTGTTCCAATTTTACAAATCCACTAAACTATTACGGTCACCAGGAATGTATTTTTGAAATGAAATGAATATTCATCTTAAAGGATGTAATATACATGTATGAAAATCGTTTCTCAGTATATGTAGAGCCTTGATTCCCTATTGTATTTGTTTTTTGTTTTCATTCTTATTTGTTTTCTTTGTATTTGATACTTTAATGTAACCCATTCCTTTCACACTTATATATTAAATTTTATTAAATAAATATTTATTATATAACCCAATGACCCGTTCTATAATCATATAGTTCTAGTTTATTTTGAAACATGGATACATAAACAACTTGTTTGTAAGTGATATAAATCATTTCCCACTAAGATATTTATATCTAGAACCCTTATCCCACAAACCATACCTAAAAATATTTTTCATAACATAACGACATGAAACAAAAAAGGGTGAGCTCAGATACACAATAGGGGTGAATAAGGAAGACATCAATGATCAAATAAACATATCATGAGAATAAGGGTATGAGAATAATAAATTAAAATTTGAAATCCATACCTTATATATCAATGATCATAATCTTGAGTCATGCAATAGAGATCAATATTTCATAAAACATGAATCAAAACGAGGAAAAAAAGGAGACCTGAGAGCATAAAATTGACGTAAGACTTAGATTTGTGACATAAAAAAGTATAGAAAGTAATTTTATTAGTAGTCAAGGATCACTATGAAGACTATCATAGGGGGTTTTGTTTACTCCTTACTCATTCATATTAGTCAATGTTCCCTCCCAATGCTATCATAACAGACAAAGTACCTTACATAACCACGTTCACTCCCCATTACAGTCTTGTCTATCTCATGATATATTGTAATAACCCGAGTTTTTGTATGATGTACTTTTTTTCCTTTTTGGTTTAAATTCCTTATTATGTAATTATGTAAGTGTTTCACTTGATCATGGGTGTTTTGGAGGTGTTCGAAGCTAGTTTAGAGGTTGAAAAAATGTTTTGGTCTGAAAATGACATGGATAACAGTTTTTTCACAGCTTGCGCATGGTTAGCCTAAAATGTGCAATGGGTTTTAAAAGTTGTAGGCTCTGAGCATACAGTTTTTCATGGACTGCGCACAGTTTTTCAAACCATGTGAGGTAATCGTGGGAATTTCCCCTTACTAAACACTAAGGTGCACACTATTTCCGCGCGGTTTGGGAGACCATGAGGGTAAACTGTGTGACCATGCTGTGTGGTTTTTTAAAAAAAAATTAAATTATTTTTTTATCATTTTGAACCCAAATAGGGTTTCCTAATACAACACATAGAACCCCTCCTTGGATCCCTATCATTTTGTACCTGATCTAGGGATTAAGCCATAGTCTCTATATATCCTCGTTATTCAATCACCAATTGTATCATCATATCCATGACAGTAAGCCCTCGATTCCTTTTTAGTCGTTATTAATTCATTAGAACAAAGACTGCAATATTTGGATTTAGGCTTATATTCCCTAAAATTCCATTCTTCTTCCATTCTTCAGAATTCTTCCAAACCAGAATGAATCAAGACTCGGTACTAGATGAGTTGTCTACTACCGATGTAGGGTAGGTGGTCTATACATTCATTCAGCTTTTGATTGTGGTTTTCAGGAATTTTTCCATTTTTCCATTCATCGTACATTTTGACGCTGTCTCATTTTTCAGCGAGTTGTTTGTAGTAGCTATAGTTGGACCAAGTTATGATTCCCTTAGGTTCAGGTTAGGTGTGCGGAAAACTGTTCCACATTTCAAGGTCACTCTAGGGGTCAATCTTAAATAAATAACCTGTTTATGCCACTTTAAACCACCTAAGGGGGTTGTTCTTGCGATTTCCTAGTTTAAGGAACCATTTCAATGCTTTGATAGCTTGAGTTGCTTGTATAAGAGATTCACTACCATCTTGCTTAATGAATATCATGTTATGACTTTCTATATTGATTTTCTTGCATGTTAAATGGATAATATTGATGGGTATACCAATATGAAATGACTAATGGCTTGTTAAATGTTTTATATGGGAGGGTAGGCCCATATTATTGTTTTGATAAATGGTTTGAATGAGTGGGTATACACATGGCTTCTGAATGTTGATGCGATTGGGTGTACCGAAAAGGTTATGAAATTTTAATTTGAATGGTTAAATTTTTGAATGAATGGTTTGATAGATTCCATGGATGGGTCTCCCTGGATCAGGAAGGCGGTAGTGGACACCTTAGGTTGACCCTGCCCTTGGTTCTTGATTCCCCGGGATGCCTCTAGCCTTGATACCCCATGGATCAAGATTTCTGGGGCTCGCATAAGGTATTCTATTTCCATGCTCCTAGGACCCCAACCAGTTCCTAACCAAGTTTCCATCAGGGACATCCTTGGGACTCAAAGGGATGCCTTGGATAATATCCTAGGATTCGGACCATGCGGTCTACACTTCAATACATGGTGAGGCTATGGGATATTTGACATCGATATATGGTGTGGCCATGGTGTACTTGAATTCTCTATATAGCATGGATGTGGGTTACAAGATACAGATGGATATACGGTTTGGTCGTGTGACATGCTTGTTTACTCGATTATAGTTGCCTTGATAGTAGTTGACTATCTTTTTAATGTATCCTTGAGGGTTTTTTGGTTTTTACTGACTACAATAGACTTATTCCATGTGCATTCACTTTACTTTATTGGTCATTTACAATTTCTAGAACTTTTGAATAATTTTTGTTAGAACAATATAGACCTGGGAGGTTTCCTATTGTGTTGTTTATCTCACACCCTTTTTGGGCATTCTCAGGGACACAAACATATTATATGATTACAGGTGATGATATGGGAAAGATCCCTAGTACAAGTTGTTGATTTTGGTTTTGGAGTAGAGCATCATATAACCAAGTTGAGGCTCGTGATGCTGGGATAACCTTCTTGTCTTTTGTTCCTGTTGGGATACATTTATTTGTATGTAATATTCTAGATACTTCCTAGATACTTGTTCCATATACATCATTTTTATATGAGACATTTCTGGTTGTTGTTTTGTATTCCTATCTGTCTTCTCTTACTTTCAGTTTCCTGCTCTTTATTTTGCTTCTGCTATTTATTGTATGTTCGAATTCCACTGTGATATTATGGTAATGAAGTCATATTATCCCCACTGATTCACATAGAACCTTAATTCTTGTTGGTAGCATCTCACATTTGGGGACAAGCCCTTGAGGCCTTGTGGCCAACTGGGATCGGGGCACCATCGGGTGGCATCAAGGTCCATGGAATTACAAAGTGGTATCTGAGGTTATTTTGTTATCTTGGTTTGACTTAGTATTTGGTAAAATTAGATATGGATAGAAAAGAAATGGAGTTTAGTAATAAAATCTTCCCAGGAGTAGCTACCTCACGTACAGGGAAAATCCAAATTACCTCGAATTTAGTTTTGACTTTCTAGATTTGGACTATTATAGATGATTTGATTTCACCATTGGGTGATATAATTGATTTCATCTATTACTATTAATACAATTTTGGGTTCTTTTTCAATTTAAACCCAATGATATGAGGGTGTTCCAACTCATGCATCATATAGAAACTTGTTTGAATCACATGCCACTCATTATTCTTTTCCATCTAGGATGCATTAGATATTGCATGCTGTTGTGATAGTTTATGTGATAGCTGTTATTGTTGTTATGTTAGTAGGGTGTAATAGATAAAGTTGCGACATCATCTTTCAATCCATAATGAGTATAGGCCCTTATGAATTGGAAAATGGTGCACCGGTGAAATGTAAATGTTAAATGAACATGTTACATGTTTGGTTTGAATGCTAGACTTGTTTTTGGTTCATGAGGTCTTATGGGCCCTTAAGGATTCATAATTTGGTTAACCAATGGTGGAATTTCCAAAATATGAAATGGAAATGGAATCTTGAGCTAATATACCGAGACTTGACCTAGAATCAGTTTTGATTTTGCAAGAATCATTGTTTCTAATGGATCATTGGTTGTTCCTTTTACAGTTCTCGAATTAGGAGAAGACTATGTGTTGACATTGTTTCTAGAAGGGTTTTGACCTGTTCCATGCTTTTACCTTTGTTCATTGATGTTTCTCATTCCAAAGTCTTGAGTTTTCCATTGTAAAAACATGAAACCATAACAATCTTTAGTGGTATGATGGGATGGATGTGATGACCATACTCCCGAGAAGGTGGGAAATGGGCTACCAGTTGATTATCCTATAGATCTAGCTATGAATCCTGGGGCTGTTCCAGACACAGGTGCTAAGGCCCAATTCTCAAAGGGTTACATTCACTATATGTAAACATTACAGGAAGCATATCATCGAACATAGACTATGGATGAGTTGAAATGGGTGTTCCAGTAGCCGAATCCTCCTTTGTGTTTAGCAGATGATGGAAAAGAAGATGCAAGGTTTTATATAGAGACCACATTAGTGATTTTTGAGCATTTGGAGATGCCTCCAGAGCGCAGGTTGAAGATGAAGTTGTATATTCCACGTGGGGAAGAAAAGCGCTAGTGAGATATTTTGAACCAGTCTGATGAGTTGTGTGAAATGTGTTGGAATTAATTCCAACCCCGCTTCTATGAATAATTTTTTTCATCAAATCTTCTAGAACAGCAGGCTACTGAGTTTATGCATCTTGAAAAAGGTGCGATAATGGTTATGGAATACTCGACACACTTTACTAAGCTGTATCATTTTATGTTAATGTACATTACTAATGAGCTGTTGAGGGAGAGGTGCTATGAGGAAGGACTTAAACATGTTATCATATCTCAGGTCAACATGTTCTGGTTTCCTTCTATAACTATGATTGTGAATCAGGAGCTGATTATAGAGCGAAACCTGAGGGAAGTTGGCAGTATAGAACTTGGGAGTGTTGTTTCTCACCCTAGCGGATCTGTGTCTTCATGAAGGATGTGTCAGTTTGAGGATTCCTACAACGTGAGTCTTAGTGATGTTGTGGGTTTAGGCAGCTTATAATACTGTCTTCAATGTGGTAGGAGAGGCCACAAGAAGAATAAGTGGGATTGTGACCCAATAAAGTGATGATCTGGAAGCAGGATGGCGACATGAAGTGGTATTAAAGGACCTTCATCTAGCTGTAATTGGTAGGGGGTCATCTCTGACATCTGGCTCAGGATCTGGGTCTTCAGCTCCACCTCAGGCTTGGAGATGGAGCAGTGCAGGCCGATTAGGCCAGGGAAGTGGTGGTTGTGGCCATTGTATCCATACACTAGGTTCTCAGAGGATGTAGGGCGGATTAGCTTAGGGTAGCTAGGCTAGGTCACAAGGTTGTGGTACAGGCAGGACTTATGTAGTGAAATAGACCCAACAGGAGAAGGATCCTAGAACATCTATGGTGAGAGGTACGATCTTAGTATTTTTTACAATTGAACCTGCTCTTTTCGATAAAGGTGCATCTCACAATTTTTTCTCTGGATGAGTGGTGAATAAACTTGGGATAGTGGTTTTGATTTATGAGAGTGTTTTGAGGCTACACACACCATTGGGAGTTAGAGCATGTGATGTATGTTAGTGTATGGAGTATACCCTTGAGGTTGGTGTGTGACACTTTGTTAGGGATATTTATTTCCTCGAGATGTTAGGGTTTGACGTCCCTCTCATAATGTACTGGCTCGTGGATTTTGAAGCATACATTGTATTCTATTTCCAGAGGGTGAATTTCAAATCACTAGAGGCTGCATTGTTTATTCATAGGGATGAATGGAATTTTTGGATGAGGAGGCCTGGACCAGAGCATTGTGGGATGGGTGGGATGACATCACATATTTTGAGTTTGTTTCTAGGTGATAAGGGAGTGAGTCTTGTAGAGACCCGAAGCTTGACGTACATGAACATTACATTACTTTTGCGGAATACTTAGTACATAACAAAAAAACACACACAAGGATCGTAATAGTTTAGTGTCTTTGGAAACTTGGAATAAAATCTTCTAATCGTGGTGAAAGATCTTCAACATCTCCCATAAAGATCTTCCTTTTTTTTACCTAAAACCTTTCTTTATATCCTGGGGAAAAGAAAACATAAAAGGGTGAGCTCAAATGCTCAGTAAGGGTAAACAAAAGAAATATCAATAACATCGTAATCATAAGAACATAACATTTTGGAAATCATAACCTAAAAAGAGAGCATAATTTCATAACATGGGATAAATCATGGTAGTGAAATGTAATCACAATAATCATAACTTAAAACATGAAACTTTGTGGCATACACACATAATCATAGAGAATCATTTCTTGTTAGTCAAGACTCATTGCCAAGACTATCTTAGTGGACAAATTCCCTTTCTGAACCGAGTCACCCTCATTTCAGTCCTGTTTCACTGAACCGGTATAACCTACCATTCCAGCCATGTCTATCTCATGAGATATAAAATCTTTACCCAATGCATTGGAGGGAGATATAGGTCCCACCCATCTCATAATGATACCATTCTTATGTGTGCCACAAAATCATAAATTATACATCATTGCATAACCCATGTAATACAAATGGGAATCTTAAACATCATGACATCATAAAACAATTCATATAAGATAAAGGGATTCATAAAAATATTTCAATCACAACATAATCAAATCCATGTAATAATAGGGATATAAACAGAACCCAATATTATCTTAGATGGAAAATAATTTTGATAAAACACTTGAACTCCATTCTTGAGGAAAATATCCTTTCTACTTCAAAAACACTTTTCATTTCTTAACATGTCATTAAATTTTAAACTAAAAGATGTTGATTAAAAATAATCTTGAAAACTTGTAAAGGAAGCTGATTTGAAATAATTTTTTAAAAATACATTCTTGCCGTATAAGTTAAAAAAACATTCTTCATACTTTTGTCGGAAAAGTCAAAAAGTACCTCGTACGAAAAACGACAAAAGATTCCTTTCATATCATTTAATAAAAACTCACCGAAGGGTAAAATTGGATTTAAACAATTGTGCGTGGATGGAAATAATATTACATATTGAGGAAACATGGATGTGGATGATAAAATACACCCCAGTAAATACCAAAGTATAAACAATCTCGGATAAAAATGAGATTGTGATATTTCCCCTTACCTTAGGTCTGATTTGCTTCGTATGTGTCCGAACCTCCTGTATAATGATTTAAATAATGTAATTGACTTATTACAGAATCATATTCATTGTTATGATATCATAAATGGTTCACTTATGACTTTATATTACCAGTTCTTTTGTAAATTCCATGTTAAAGAAGCGTTTTGGGTAAAATCGTTTCATTTATTGTAGGTGTTTTGACTTGTTGTTCTTGACATTATTATTACTTATATCATGATTTACTTACTTCCAGAATATAAAATATGATTTATATATCATATATATTCATTATATATATATATATAATAGATAGATAAATGAAATGAAAAACACCGTTCATGGAGACGGTAGTCCGTACGTACGCATGAACGTTGTTTTCCTTTCCTTATTGTCTTGAATGGAAGTAAGTAGATGACATACATATATATATACACATAAATCCAGTAGATTTATAATGTCATGTATTTCATTATTATTTCTTATATATACTTTTTAATCATTCTTAAATGGTTAACATAGAGAATGAATCTCATCGCGTCGTGGAGACGGTAGTCTGTACGTACGCACGAGCGATGATATCGTCCCCATGGTCGTGGAATTGTGTTGAAGTGTATGTATACTATTTCAGTATCAATATAACTTTATAATAATCATGTATAGTTACTCATTACATCATTATACCCATCCAATTAAGGTGGTGACGGAAAATAGATTACACCACGGCGTGGAGACGGTATTCCGTACGTACGCACGCGCGGTGATTTCCTTTCTCCGTAGGATGGATAGAAGGTTAATTAGAGTTGTTTCATATTTATAATAACATATCAGTATATAATAAATACTGATGTTATTACTTTATCATGAAACAACTAAAGAAGAAGAAGTTGAAGAAGAAAGAAATTGAAAAGATCGGTAATGGATATTACCTCTTCTTTGGAACACCTCTTTGAATCCTCCACTTAGGGAACTAAGATTGGTATTTGAAGAAGCGAAGGACCTCTAGGATTATTCTAGGGAAGTGGAGAAGAGAACATGTCAGGGTTTGGCCAAGCTTGAGTGCTCAAATTGGTGTGAGGAGGAGGGGGAGGAGGTACCCTTTTATAAGGGAGGAGAGGGGCACCTTAGGAATATCTCAAAATATTATTTTATATTAAAGTCAAAATCGGTTTATAATGGTTCCAAAGGGTCTTATTTCGGATCTAAATTGGTGATGGGTCAAAATCCTATCAACCAATAGGATTTAGACAAGTTTAGGTTATTATTTTAACCTTATCAATTAGATTTAACTATAATTTAAATAATTTAACTTTTACCGTGTCTTTTTGTTTTCTTACACTGTATGGTTAATACACTTACTATAACATGCCAAAAGAACCCGAAATTGTTTATTATTAATATATATTTCCTTATCTAAGTCATTTTGCCGAACCTTAGATTTTTAGGAATAAAATAACAATTAATAATATAATATTTTATTTAAAAACTATTTTGTGTCAATTTTGACACTATTTGATATATTATTTTTGTGAAAGTCATAACAGAATTATATGTTCGAACCAAGTTGATTAAATAAACAATAATATATCATAGTAACCTAGAAAATTCGTGTAATTCATAAAAAGTCTTAAATTACATTTATTTTGGTATTTATAATATCAATTATGTCAATATTTCATTAATAAGATAATTACTTCATCATCTTTGTGTCATAAATAAATTAAATTATTTGATGTATAAAAATTACAAATAAAATACCATTATGTAGGAAATCTTTTTAGCTTTCTAATGAATATTTAGAATCGAATTTATCTTATGTACACCCCTATATTAAAAATCTTTTAGTAAATAAACTTTGATTTTAACTCTTTTAACTATTCTTTGAATTAAATAATAATAAATGTCCTAATCTAATCTAAGTGGGACTAAATGATAATATTTTACACTTAAGGTTGTTTTTGGTCGAGATAAACTTGTCCAATAGAATTAGGACATGTGTTAGGGTAATATTAATATCATTCTTACCCTTAATTACCCTATTTACTTTTAACCGTGGTAAATAAAAGTAAAAAGTTACTATTCACCAAAAATTATTTTCATTTCATTGAACCACATTTTACTTACTGACATCAACCGTGTCTCTCGGATTTTTTAAATTCCATTCACAGAAGCGGTAAAATTAAGTTTTATGAAAAATTCAGTTTTTTAACTACCACTTAGTAGTTTCACTATTCATCAAAAATTGATGTTTTTCAGAACAATGCCAAAATTTCATCCTAAGCTATATTTCATATTCCGAATTCAAAAATGAAGTCTATTTTACCAAATTCATAACATAGAAGTTTCATTAATTAATTTTATAATTAAATCCCGCTGTTAAAACAAATAGCGTGTTTTTAAGAAACAATATCTATCAAAAGATTGACACTTGATTATGTCTGGTTTAAATGTGAAATTACATTCAATGACCAAAATTGTATTAAATTGTAAAAATATATTCTAAATATACTTTAAAACCACTCAAATTAATAATTTATCACTATTAATTATTTCGATTAAAATTTTTTTTAATTATAATTTAGTAATTTTCACTATTTATCAGAATATGAAAGTTATCCGAAAAGTACCCAAATTTCACCTTAGGCTAAATTCGATACTCCGAATCCAAAAATGAAGTCCATTTTGAGAGCTAATATTTCTAAAATTTAAAAAGTGGTTATTACTATTCATAACGACTAGTTTTAATATTATTTTAATATCATATCGTTGTTTCGTGAAACTCAGTATTGCGTACTACACACGCTATCGAGGAAGGTTGCGATTGCGTGTAATGCAAGGCAAGTCAAAGATGCGTATTGTGCAAGCTCCTTTTGGTGTAGCGTACAACACAAGACATTAATGAAATTAAAAAGAATAATTTTCAAAAAATCTCGGGGTGTTACATTCTACCCCCCTTAAAATGAATTTCGCCCTCGAAATTCGTCGGGGTTATAAATGGTTTACTATTCAAAAGTTTCTTTAATCGAAACCCACATCGTAAAAAGGAATACCAAAACCAATCGTTAAAAACAAAAGTATGAAATGTAACGGTTACCCAAATAAAGTAATCACTGGGTTTCCACATAGGTGAAAATATGGATATGGAAGAGAAATCTAACCATCATGTTCTGATGGAGAGTGGGAGAGAACATGGCTATGGAAAAGTTAGCAATCACAAAGCCATAAATTTTTGATGATCTAAGGTACCATCTGATTCATCAGATATAAGATCACTAGGACAACATTTTTGGTTTTCAAGATCGTTTCCCTAAAGTTAAAGAATTTGAATTAGAATAAATACTTACTTTATTTTGGTACAATCTCACTGTTGTTCGTGCCTTTAACAATTTCCACTTCATCTCTTAAATAAATGAAGTTGAATTTGTTATTCGTGAAGTGTTAGCAGATCATGTGATAGAATGACGGGTCATTCCATCAAAAGGTTAGAAAAAGTTATTAAATATACATAAGTCATTCTATAGTGAGATTAATCATATATGGTAACTAAAATGGACTTATACTTCATATATCATACTTCTTAATATAATAAAACTAGTTTCTACTAAACAGGGACTTCCTGTAGGCCAGTGGTAGGCGATAAAGGTCAGTCGCACTTCGGTTGTGGGTTCGATTCCCACAGCCTTGTCCGACGCGATGGGCTGTCGCCCGTCCTGCAGTTTTTCCTTTTTCTAAAACTACATTACTATAACATCCCATCAATAATATCGAAAATCTTCTATACTTAAACAATACTAACTTATATCCAACGTAATCCATTCTAATCTTTAGGATTATCCATAATACTACAGTCCACTCTCATAATATAGTGAAAACGATTACCAGAGATTTAATACTGTCGTTAATCCCCATATATCATAGGATATGTCTTGTTGGTCACATTCCAAACATTCAAAGGCCTTAATCATGTATTCTCTTGAATGCCCATTGAACCTTAGTGAAAACATGAATGCAGTTAAAAGTTAACTCTTTCCACATACCAAAATCCAAAAATTATATATACTCAAACCTTGATATAACCTTCTCCTTATATCAGTCATGTGCTCATGAATACAATCAAACACCTCATTACCTTATTATTCCTTCATTATGCGCATATCATCTAAATTCCAAAAATATCTGAATAACCTTTCATGGATAATGGTACTTTCATAACTCAAGGAAAGAAAACAGTGTAACAATCCTTAGATGTCTCTTTATTCCATAGTACCATGAGATTTCTTATACAAAATTACACATGATAAACATGTAATCATTCCAATAAATTCTTAAACCATTGAACGAGCTTCAACAATTCTTTCATCTCACATATCATTTGTAGTCTCTTCATCATCATTAACATAAATACTTCCCATACGACCATACTGATTATCTTCTAGAGACTTTCCCTTAGGGAATTGGTTTGCATAATGCCCGTTCATTCCACATTTAAAACATTTAACCATTGTTGATGTCATAGCAATACCATTATCCTCATCCATGGTGTTAACTAAACCTTTTCCTTTTCACTTACTTGCTTTGTGTCCTTCTTTTCCACACCCAAAGAATCTTCCAGTTCCTTTGAAACATTCTCCTTGATGCCTCTTCCCACATGATTTACATAGGGGAAATTGAACTTTCTTTCCTCTATGATCATCATGAAACTCCATCTTTCTCTTATTAGCTGAGTCCGGAAACATACCAAAATTTACTTTATTGATCATATTATGAGATTGCTGATTCAGCATAATAATGATGTTTGGAATTCCAAATCCCATTTCATTATGAAGAATATCATTCCATTGTCCATCATATCCTCCATTATCATGAATCATCTTGTTTCCAGCCATTTTCTAAAACCCAAGAAAAAGAATAGTGTGAGAGGAAAAAATCATGCTAGGGAAAACAACATAATAAAGTTGGAGTATCCTCAATATCTAACATCTTAGGTTAAATTATATGATCGTTACCGTAGTTCTAGGACTGTATCCTATACGTATACTTATCCTTAGGGACATCCCTAGACATACCTTATAAATATCTCTAGGGATCTCACTAATGTTCTCGCATCCTAGTTTCCAAAAGTTGACTAAACCTTTCCTCTGATACCAACTATAGAGACCCGAAGCTTGACGTACATGAACATTACATTACATTTGCGGAATACTTAGTACATAACAAAAACACACACATAAGGATCGTAATAGTTTAGTGTCTTTGGAAACTCGGAATAAAATCTTCTAATCGTGGTGAAAGATCTTCAACATCTCCCATAAAGATCTTCCTTTTTTTACCTAAAACCTTTCTTTATATCCTGGGGAAAAGAAAACATAAAATGGTGAGCTCAAATTCTCAGTAAGGGTAAACAAAAGAAATATCAATCACATTGTATTCATAAGAACATAACATTTTGGAAATCATAACCTGAAAAGAGAGCATAATTTCATAACATGGGATAAATCACGGTAGTGAAATGTAATCACAATAATCATAACATAAAACATGAAACTTTGTGGCATACACACATAATCATAGAGAATCATTTCTTGTTAGTCAAGACTCATTTCCAAGAATATCTTAGTGGACAAAGTCCCTTTCTGAACTGAGTCACCCTCGTTTCAGTCTTGTTTCACTGAACCGGTATAACCTACCATTCCATCCAAGTCTATCTCATGAGATATAAAATCTTTACCCAATGCATTGGAGGGAGATATAGGTCCCACCCATCTCATAATGATACCATTCTTATGTGTGCCACAAAATCATAAATCATACATCATTGCATAACCCATGTAATAAAAATGGGAATCTTAAACATCATGACATTATAAAACAATTCATATAAGATAAAGGGATTCATAAAAATATTTCAATCACAACATAATCAAATCCATGTAATAATAGGGATAGAAACAGAACCCAATATTATCTTAGATGGAAAATAATTTTGATAAAACACTTGAACTCCATTCTTGAGGAAAATATCCTTTCTACTTCAAAAACACTTTTCATTTCTTAACATGTCATTAAATTTTAAACTAAAAGATTTTGATTAAAAATAAACTTGAAAACTTGTAAATGAAGCTTCTTGGAAATAATTTTTTAAAAATACATTCTTTCCGTATAAGTTAAAAAAAACATTCTTCGTACTTTTGTCGGAAAGGTCAAAAAGTACATCGTACGAAAAACGACGAAAGATTCCTTTCATATCTTTTACTAAAAACTCACCGAAGGGTAAAATTGGATTTAAACAATTGTACGTGGATGGAAATAATATTACATATTGAGGAAACATGGATGTGGATGATAAAATACACCCCAGAAAATACCAAAGTATAAACAATCTCGGATAAAAATGAGATTGTGATATTTCCCCTTACCTTAGGTCCGATTTGCTTCATATGTGTCCGAACATCCTGTATAATGATTTAAATAATGTCATTGACTTATTACAGAATCATATTCATTGTTATGATATCATATATGGTTCACCTATAACTTTATATTACCAGTTCTTTTGTAAATTCCATGTTAAAGAAGCGTTTTGGGTAAAATCGTTTCATTTATCGTAGGTGTTTTGACTTGTTGTTATTGACATTATTATTACTTATATCATGATTTACTTACTTCCAGAATATAAAATATGATTTATATATCATATATATTCAGTATATATATATATATATAATAGATAGATAAATGAAATCAAAAACACCGTTCATGGAGACGGTAGTCCGTACGTACGCATGAACGTTGTTTTCCTTTCCTTATTGTCTTGAATGGAAGTAAGTAGATGACATACATATATATATATATATATATATATATATATAAATCCAGTAGATTTATAATGTCATGTATTTCATTATTATTTCTTATATATACTTTGTAATCATTCTTAAATGGTTAACATGGAGAATGAATCTCATCGCGTCGTGGAGACGGTAGTCCGTACGTACGCACGAGCGATGATATCGTTCCCATGGTCGTGGAATTGTGTTGAAGTGTATGTATACTATTTCAGTATCAATATAACTTTATAATAATCATGTATAGTTACTAATTACATCATTATACCCATCCAATTAAGGTGGTGACGGAAAATAGATTACACCACGATGTGGAGACGGTATTCCGTACGTACACACGCGCGGTGATTTCCTTTCTCCGTAGGATGGATAGAAGGTTAATTAGAGTTGTTTCATATTTATAATAACATATCAGTATATAAGAAATACTGATGTTATTACTTTATCACGAAATAACTAAAGAAGAAGAAGTTGAAGAAGAAAGAAATTGAAAAGATCGGTAATGGATATTACCTCTTCTTTGGAACACCTCTTTGAATCCTCCACATAGGGAACTAAGATTGGTATTTGAAGAAGAGAAGGACCTCTAGGATTATTCTAGGGAAGTGGAGAAGAGAACATGGCAGGGGTTGGCCGAGCATGAGTGCTCAAATTGGTGTGAGGAGGAGGGGGAGGAGGTACCCTTTTATAAGGGAGGAGAGGGGCACCTTAGGAATATATCAAAATATTATTTTATAGTAAAGTCAAAATCGGTTTATAATGGTTCCAAAGGGTCTTATTTCGGAGATAAAGTGGGGATGGGTCGAAATCATATCAACCAATAGGATTTAGACAAGTTTAGGTTATTATTTTAACCTTATCAATTAGATTTAAATCTAATTTAAATAATTTAACTTTTACCGTGTCTTTTTGTTTTCTTACACTATATGGTTAATACACTTACTATAACATGCCAAACGAACCCCAAATTTTTTATTATTAATATATATTTCCTTATCTAAGTCATTTGGACAAACCTTAGATTTTTAGGAATAAAATAACAATTAATAATATAATATTTGATTTAAAAACTATTTTGTGTCAATTTTGACACTATTTGATATATGATTTTTGTGAAAGTCATAACAGAATTATATGTTCGAACCAAGTTGATTAAATCATCAATAATATATCATAGTGACCTAGAAAATTAGTGTAATTCATAAAAAGTCTTAAATTACATTTGTTTTGGTATTTATAATATCAATTATGTCAATATTTCATTAATAAGATAATTACTTCATCATCTTTGTTTCATACATAAATTAAATTATTTGATGTCTAAAAATTACAAATAAAATACCATTATGTAGGAAATCTTTTTAGATTTATAATGAATATTTACAATCTAATTTATCTTATGTACAACCATATATTAAAAATCTTTTAGTAAATAAACTTTGATTTTAACTCTTTTAACTCTTCTTTGAATTAAATAATAATAAATGTCCTAATCTAATCCAAGTGGGCCTAAATGATAATATTTTACACTTAAGGTTGTTTTTGGTCGAGATACACTTGTAAAATAGAATTAGGACATGTGTTAGGGTAATATTAATATCATTCTTACCCTTAATTACCCTATTTACTTTTAACCGTGGTAAATAAAAGTAAAAAGTTAATATTCACCAAAAATTATTTTCATCTCATTGAACCAAATTTTACTTACTGACATCAACCGTGTCTCTCGGATTTTTGAAATTCCATTCACAGAAGCGGTAAAATTAATTTTTATGAAAAATTCAGTTTTTTAACTACCACTTAGTAGTTTCACTATTCATCAAAAATTGATGTTTTTCAGAACAATGCCAAAATTTTATCCTAAGCTATATTTCATATTCCGAATTCAAAAATGAAGTCTATTTTACCAAATTCATAACATAGAAGTTGAATTAATTAATTTTATAATTAATTCCGCTGTTAAAACAAATAACGTTTTTTTAAGAAACAGTATCTATCAAAAGATTGACACTTGATTATGTCTGGTTTAAATGTGAAATTACATTCAATGACCAACATTGTATTAAATTGTAAAAATATATTCTAAATATACTTTAAAACCACTCAAATTAATAATTTATCACTATTAATTATTTCGATTAAAAAAGTTTTTTTAATTATAATTTAGTAATTTTCACTATTCATCAGAATATGAAAGTTATCCGAAAAGTACCAAAATTTCACCTTAGGCTAAATTCGATACTCCGAATCCAAAAATGAAGTCCATTTTGAGAGCTAATATTTCTAAAATTTAAAAAGTGGTTATTACTATTCATAACGACTAGTTTTAATAATATTTTAATAGCATATCGTTGTTTCGTGAAACTCAGTATTGCGTACTACACACGCTATCGTGGAAGGTTGCGATTGCGTGTAATGCAAGGCAAGTCAAAGATGCGTGTTGTGCAAGATCCTTTTGGTGTAGCGTACAACACAAGACATTAATGAAATTAAAAAGAATAATTTTCAAAAAATCTCGGGGTGTTACAAGTCTGGTGGACCATCCTCCAATGTTTGAGTGCTTCAGGAACGTCTATTCCAAAAAAAAATTCTGGTTTCCCTCCAGAGTTAGAGATGTAGGACTCCATCGATCTAGTACAAGTAGATTTGTTTTTATCCATTCTTCCTTATTGGATGGCTACAAAATAGTTTCACTAGATCAAGAGGCAATTAGAGGATTTGGAAGCGAAGGGGTTTATCAGACCCATTACTTCTCCATTGGGTTCCCTAGTCCTTTTTTTTTCAAAAAACGTGGACATAAATGTCAGGCAATGTGTGGATTATCAGAAACTGAACAAGATGATTATTAAAAACTAATATACTTTTCCATAGATAGATGACCTATTTGATAAGCTTCATGAATCTTGAGTGTTCTCGAAGATCGACCTGAGGTCAGGATATCACTAGGTGCGGGTTCAACCTACAAACATACCTCATACAACCATTTGTAATAGGTATGGGTTATACGAGTATGTGGTTATTCCGTTCGATCTCACAAACGCACCAGCAATATTCATGGATTTGATGAACCACATTTTCCATCCTTCCTTGGATTATTTTGTATTGGTTTTAATGAATGATATTTTGTTTTATTCTCACAATCGAAATGACCATGTCGACCATCTTGAGATAATTTTGAATACCCTGAGAGAGCATCAGTTATATGCTAAGCTCACAATGTGAAACTTTTGGCTGGATCCGATTCACTTCCTGGCTCACATTATCTCAGAGATAAGAGTGTGAATGGACCCAAAGTAGGTGAGAGCTATAGTTTCCTATGAACTTCCCAATAGATTTTTTCATATAAAGAGATTCATGGGTTATCTGGCTACTACATGTGTTTTATACAGGACTTCTCACAGTTATCATTGCTATTAAAAATTTTGAAAAATAAGGCTGTGAAGTTTGTGTGGTCAGAATAATGTGATAAAACCATTCAGTAATAGAATGGAAAGCTGACATCAGTGTGTGTCCTGATACTACCAGAGTATGGAAATATCTACACGGTGTACTAAGACACTTAAGGTACTGGGTTGGGGTAGTTCTGAGGTAGGGAGATCGAGTCGTGGCATAAAATTCTCTGTAGCTGAGGCCTCACAAGAGGAATTAACCTATGTACAATATCGAGTTGGCTTCAGTTGTTCACGTGTTATGCTGTTGGATTCACTATTTACTAGGAGAGAATTTTATGGTGTACAAGGAACACAAAAGCCTCAATTATATCTTTATGCAGCGTGATATGAATTTGAGGCAGTGATGGTGGGTTAAGTACCAATAGTCCTTTGACTTCGAGCTTGCCTACAGTCATGGAACGGTCAATGCAGTGGACGATGCATTGAGAAAGACGACATAGATATAGGTAGTATAACAGGCCAGTAACGAGTGGTAGCTTATGGTGTTGTTTTTTGAGATGCATCTAAAGGTACATGATAGATAGGGAAAAACATTTCTATAATTCTTAGTTGTTACCTCTACCCTGTTAGATAGTGTTAGGATGAGGCAAGTATCATATTCTGAAGACCTGGTTCTAAGGGAAGGAGTTGCAGGTGAGGACCCTCCATTTTGTTGGACGATAGGTGATTATGAGATCATTTTTATCGAAGGATATGTTTGGGTTCTAGGGGATATACGTTAGGAGTTGATGCGGGCATTTCATGATTCAGAATGGAAAGTACATCATGGGGCTACCAAGAAGTATCGTGACTTGCGACCACATTTTTGGTGGTTGGAAATGAAGATATAGGTATATGGTTTTGTTACTGGGTGTTCCTCTTGTTAGAATTTGAAGGCGTAACATCAGAGACTAACTGGGATTTTATAGTAGTTACCTATCCTAGAGTGGAAATGGGATGCTGTTGTGATGGATTTCATGACTGGTTTGCCAAGATTGCCTTGAGAAAATGATGCAGTGTGGGTTGTTTTTGATAGTATTATTAAGGTCACCCATTTTTTTCCGATCCAGGATACATTCAGAGTGGAAGGTCTTGTAATGTTGTACTTTGGGGAGGTGATATGTATTCATGGGGTCCCGAGCACTATCATTTCAGACAAGGAAACACATATTAAATATCGTTTCTGGAGGAGTTTTCAGAGAGTGTTGGGTACACAGGTGATTCTAAGCACAACATATAACCCTCAGACTGATGGAAATTCAGAGAATACAATATAGGTGCATGAACACATGTTGTAAGCATGTGTCTTCGATTTTGGGGTCTCTAGGGGGAGGCACATTTCCCTGATTGATTCCATCTACAATAACAGCTATCAAGAGATGATATAGATGGAACCTTATGAGTCCTTCAATGGTAGTCCATGTCATTATCTTTTATGCTAATTATATGTAGTGGAGACATATTTACATGGACCACTCCTCAAGTAGGAGACTTCTGAGAAGGTCCAGTGGATTCAGATGCAGATTGTTTCTACACAGTCTCGTCAGAAATCATAAGCTGATCAACGTAGACGACCACTAGAGTTCATGGTTAGGGATTGGGTTTTCTAATGTGTTTCACTGAGGATGGGACTCAAGCGGATTAGGAGAGAGTGTGACATTTCACTGAGATATGTCAGACCTTTTGAGATTTGGGAGGGAATCACATCGGTTGCCTATCAGTTGTAGTTACCTCAGAGGTACCAAGCCTCACATGATGTATTCAATGTATCCCAGCTGTGCCACTATCACTCATTACCATCTCACATTTTTCAGCCTGATGAGGTTGAGCTTCAGGTTGATTCCCCTTTGAGGAGCATCTGATTCTTATAGATTCCTAAAGCATGAATATTCTCTTATGCTGATCAGTTCCTCTAGTACAGGTGCTATATAATAAAGAAAATTTATAGAACAAGGTATGGGAGGGGTATTCCAATGTATGTGCTCAGCGGCCAGAGTTGTTATCAGACGAGTCTTGGCCACCCATTATAGATAAATTTAAGGAATAATTTCTATATGGTTGGAAGAATGTATGAACCCAGGTTTTTGTACAAGATATTTATTCTTTTATTTTTGGTTTAAATTCCTTTTTATGGAATTATGTGAGTTTTTAACTTTATAATGGGTGTTTTTGAGGTTTCTGGGGCTTGTTTAGAGGCTGGAACCATGTTTTGGGCTGAAAATGACATGGAACATGGTTTGTGCACAACCTACGCATAGTTATCCTAAACTGTGCGAGGGTTCTGAAAATTTGTAGGCTCTTAACCTATGGTTTTTCACATCTTGTGCATAGTTAGTCAAACCATGTAGGGGTAACCATGTAAAGTTTCCCTTACTAGACAGTGGGGTGTGCATGGTTTCCGCATGGTTTGGGAAACCACATGGGTAACCCGTCTGACATTGATGTGGGGATTTTTTTAAAATTTTAAATTATTTTTTTTCTTTTTAAACCCAAAGACGGTTTCATCCTCCAATCCAAAAAACCCCTCCTTGGAGCCCTCTCATTTGGAACCTACATTAGGGATCAAGCCAGAGTTTTCGTTCGACCTCCATTTCGATCATTGATTGTCTCATCAGATTCACAATGTTAAGCCCTTGATTAATTTTTAAGCATTTTTGATTCTTTGGAATAATGAATGCACTATTTGGGTTTAGACTCATATTCCATAATATTTAGTTCATCATCCATTCTTTATATTTCTCCCAAACTAGGATGAATAAAGACTTGATACTGGACAAGTTGTCTACTATCAAGGGGAGGTAGGTGGTCAATACTTTCTATCAGCTTTGGTTGGTATTTTTAGGGAATTCGTCCATTACTCCATCCATCAGACATTGCGACATAGTTTCATTTTTGAGTGAGTTGTTTTTAGTGGATATAGTCAGAACTAGGGGGATTCATGTTGGTTATTTTTAGGTGTGTTGAAATCCATTGCTCATTTTAGGCTCACCCAAGGGGTGTGCTTTAATGAATTAACATTTTTATGCCTATTTAAACCACCCAAGGGGTTTGTTCTAGTGATTTCATAGTTATATGAAGCCTGCTAATGATTCGATAGATTGAGTAGCTTATGTATGAGATATAGTATCTCCATTCTTAATTAATATCATGTTATGCCTTGTCTACATTGATATTTTTTCATGATAAATGGATGATATGGGTGGGTATACCTATATGAAATGAATAATGTATTGTTAAATGGTTTATATAGGATGGTAGACCCATATACTTATTTTGATATATGGTTTTCATGTCTGGGTATACTCATGGACTATTCTTTTTTATGTTAGTGGGTATACTCACATGTTTATGAATGTTTTATTTGAATTCCCAAATACTTGAATGAATGTTTTGATTGATTCCATGGACTTCTCTCCATAGATCTGGAACATAGTAGTGGATGTCTTGGGTAGATCATGACCCTTGGGTCTTGATTCCGTGGGATGCCTCGGGCCTTGCTACCCCATGGAGCTGGCTTGATTAGGCTCACGTAGGACTTTCTATTGCGAAGCTCCTGGGACCCCAAATAGTGCCTTACTGAGTTTCCATCGAGGACACCCATGGGACTCGATGTGACACCTTGGACAATCTCCTTGGATCTGGATAAGAATGGTCTACAGAAATTTTACATGGATACATTGGTTTATAGACACCTTGGATCTGATCCTTGTGGTATACACTTCATTATACTGTGAGTCTGTGGAATATTTGACTTCACTATACAGTGTGGCCATGGTTTACTTTATTTCTCTATACATAGTGGCTTTGACTTACAGGATACACATGTATGTAATGCGTGGTCATGTGACTTGACTATTTACATGGATATAACTACCTTTTTAGGAGATGACTCTGTTTGTTACAGGTATCATTGAGGGTTGTTGTGATATTACTAACTCTAGTAGACTTATCCCATGGAAATTTACTTTACTTTATTGGTTTTTTACACTTTCTAGCACTTTTGAAGAATTGTTGTTAGAACTATATAGACCTGGGTGGTTTCCTACTGGGATACTTATCTCCCACCTTGTTTGGGACTCCTCGGGGACCCAAACAGATTATATGATTGAAGGTGATTATTGGGGAAAGCTTCCTAGTACATGTTATTGATTGTGTCTTTGGAGAAGAGGAGAATAGAACCAAGCTAAGGCTTGTGAAGATGGGATACCTTTTTGGTATTTTGTTCTTTTTGGGATACTTGTATTTCCATGTACTATTATTGATGTTTTACAGATACATTTACCATCTACATCATTTTTTATATGAGTCATTTTACGTTATTACTTTGTATTCCTATATGTCTTTTCTTACATTTACATGACTACTTCTTATTCCACTTCCACTATTTATTGAATGTTTGAATTCTATTGTGATACTCTAGTAATGAGGGAATAGTCTCCCCACTTACTCACCTTGTCGCTCACCAATAGTTGACAGTCTCTAGAATTTGGGGAGATCACTTGAGGCCATGTGCCCAACTGGGCTTAGGTCACCATTGGGTGGCATTCTGGTCTAGGACGTTTTATAAATCAATATTTATCTAATGCATTAGAGGAAAATATAATTTTTGGCTCCCCAAAAATGTAATGAAAAACATATAAATGTCTGTTAGAATATCATAAATCATTCATCATATCATAACCCATGAAAAATAAATGCGCTTCAAAAATATTTCTTAATCTCATAAATGATGGAAAAGAAACAAGTGTCATAAATATTTAATCATTTCATTTGGTAATAATCCATGCAAAATGGTCTGGGTCTGAGAAACATATTGTCATCATAATCATAAAACATCCATAGAAGGAATAAGGATGGTATTATTGGATCATATCCCCAATAAGGATAACAAAACATCAAAGACTATCATGTTAGATGAAAAATACATTTAAAAGATCTATTGGAATTCTTTTGAAAAAATACCCATTTCAATTTGAAATCACATATTTAAAATCATAAAAATTACAAAATATTCTAGAAAAAATATTATTTTAAAATATCCTCATAAAAAATTAATGGATTATTCAAATCAATTATTTTTTACGATAATGGTAAATTTTATTTGTGATATTTAAATTGAAAAAAAAATCCATTCAAACTTTTGAACAAATCTAAAAAGTACCTCCTTCATAAAATGGATAGAATATTCCTTTTAACCCATTTTTTAAAAATTAAATATTTTGTGAAAATTACAATAAAAATCACTGGTAATATTTAAAAATGTTTTGATTTTTTTTAGAAAACATTGACATGGAAGAAAAATTATCTCATACCAAAGAAAGAAATAAATTCAGTTTTCCTTCAAATTATTCTTTCCATTTCATGATTAATTAAAGAGATGAAAATGAAAGGGAAACATATAGTATAAAGAAATAAATTTATGAGTTTAAAGTAAATAGAATTCTTTATGAGTAGACCATAATGTTTCAATCATCATAACTTAATCATTAAAAATCTTGACAAACAAGGAGATTGTGACATAAAACCACTACCTCAAGTTATAATAGCTTTAAAAGCACAATAAATTACTGAATAATAAATTTAAATTAATTATAGTAACAAACTAGAATAATTTTGAAACTAAAAATATCATATATGATTATATTATTCAATTTTAACATCAATTTATTAATAAATTAATATCTCTCTTTCCGAGTGTTAATTCTTTCATTTTAATGAGAAATTCTTTATGGTAGTTCTGGTCCATATACATTGATCATGGTTCCATCATCTTCATAATATTAATCAATATATAAATATAATATATATTCACTATAAAATCGATATATATATATATATATATATATATTTCTTTTCATCAATATAATTTAGAGATATAAAAACAAATTACACCATTCATGGAGATGGTATGTTGTATATACACATGAATTCTATTTTCATTTTTTGGTAGATAGAAAGAAATAATGGTAAATAATAATTTAAATTTAAAAAATAATTATTAAATAATAAACATAATGTAAATTCCTAAAATCCATTCTTATTATGATCCATGTAAAATGTAAATAAAAATCGGATCACTTCGCTTCATGGTGGTGGTAGTCCACATGAATGCATGACATTATCATTTTCCAAAATTTTGGAATATAATAATGAAGATATTATAAAATAATTAAAGAAGAGTTATTATTTTATAAATATAATATATTAACATTAAAAACATTATAATACACATCCATAAAATATGGTGATGATAAAAATGAATCGTGTCAAGATGTGGAGACAACGAGCTGTAGGCTTTCACAAGCCATACTTTCGCTTCCCATTTGATAAGAAATGGGATTGGTAATGGTTATTTAACAATAAATATTAAAAGTAAAGTATATTTATAATAATTAATTTTTTTATTTTAAATATCATAAATTCGTATGAGTTAAAATGAAGAATTATAGTTAACACGATTACATCTTCTTTGAAATAACACATTTAGATATCCCCTTTGGGATCTTAAGGTTGGTATTTTTTGAATAAAATAACCTCTATAATTTTTATAAGGATGTTTATAAGATAATGTTTTATCTTTCTGTTGATATAGAAGGATAAAATTTGTGTAATGTTGGGAAAGCAAGGGTTCCCTTTTCTAAGTGAGGGGACATACACTCTGGGAATTTATCAAAATGATTAAAATATTAAAATCCCATTATCTAGAAAAATTATTCCAAATTTATAATGATTCTAATATATGGTATGAATTTTTAGAAATTAAATCAACCAATAAAATTTGTGTATAATTAAGGGGTGTTTGAAATCTTATTTATTAGTTGAACCGCATAGTTAGCCTATTTTTTCCTTAACCACGATCCTGAATTTTTCACTATTAAAGGATTAAAATTTTATTTACAAGGAGAAAGTTGTCTCATAAATGGAAAAGGTTTGATATTTTTGACCACATAATATCCATATTATCCTATTTCACGATTTTTACAATTTATAAATAATTTAATAATATATCATTTTCATAAAATTTCATTATGGTGATTTTTGAAATAATTAATATAATTTGACACTAAAGACTCCAAAAATAATACGAAATTAGAATATAATCCTTTGAAAAACATTAATATATTATATTAATATATAAATTTATTATAACACTATAAATAAAGAAAATTATATACCTTTAAATATTATTAAAATTTGTTTTTTTCATTTTTATTTTAAATGATGAAATTCCATGTTTGTGTTGCGTAACCATTTAATGTAATTATATAAATAAGAAAAATTACAAAAAAATTAAAATCATAAAAATAATTTCATTAATATCAAAATAAAAATTATGATTCATGGAGAAATAAAATTAATCATTCTTTGAATAAAAAATATGTATTTAAAATTAAAGGAGTGACATTTTGTATTTTTCTTTTCTTTAAAAATTATATAGGTCATTTAAATGGACATGTTTCCTTAAACAATTCATTTCAAGGAAAATTTGATAAGGTTTGGTATACCTTCATCCAATAAGAGTTAATAGGAGTAATAGAGAACTTAACATTTAGGTTTAACTAGTGTTAACATGCCCTACCCCTTACCAAGGTGATAATTTATTAAATTGTAACTATTCATAATGCATAAATATGAAATAAAACTATTAAAAAAAATTAAAATCATTATTCTAAATAAGAAATCCATTTTTCAGAATTAAATTCATAGAAGTGGTATATATTCAATTTAAAATAAGTGTGAAAAACCTGATGAAACCCATATTTATAAAAATAAAATTTTAAGCACAAAACTATATTTATTAATATCTAATGCCTATGGAAAAAATTATATGACTGTTACTTTTTTTATTAAATACATAATATGTAAATTTCATTGAAATCATTCACCAACAGCGATCAATTTAATTTAATAATATAAAAAACACTTCAAGCATAAAAATAGTTTTTCAGAATAATATCACATTTATTTTAATTTTTTTTAATTTTATTTTTAATTAATTAATAATAAATTAATTTATTTTATACTTAAGCATACCAAGAATATTTAATAATTAAGTTACTTCTATTCATACCCTCCAACCTAATAGCCATGCGATAACGTCCATATTAAATAAAAATAATATCTTTATTATATTGTGATTCAATTAATCTTAGCATCACATTTAAGGAATGATGTCAAATAAATCAAAAACATTTATAGAAAACTATATCATAAAATCTCAGGATATTATATTCCTCCCCCATTAGGAATATTTTCACTATCAAAATTCTATAAAAATGGTATAATCAAATGATGATATCTTTGTTTCATTACATCCTCAGGTTCCCAAGTATATTATTTAAATTTATGATTCCTCTAGATAACATTAACTAGGAGAGTAGTCTTGTTCTGTATAAATTTATATCTAAGATCAATGATTTGTAGTAGTTTTTCTTCATAGGAAATATCATGATCAAGTTGTACAACCATTTATTCAAGTACATGCGATGGATTATATATATACATCCTCTGGAGAGATACATGGAACATAGTGGGAACTAGAGAGAGGTATGGGGGAAGATCTAAGCCATAAGCTACCATCCCTACTCGATCATGAATCTCATAAGGTCCAATATAATTAAGGATTAACATTCATTTATTTCTAAATCTCATAACATTATACCATGTTTAAACTCATAGAAATACCTTTTCCCAAACATTGAATTCTAGATTTTTCAATAGTTGTCTGCATAATGATTCTGTTGATTGTGAGATTCCTCAATGTGATGTTGTATATATATGACTTTCTCTATAATTTCATCATCTATATTAGGTCCCAAAATCATTGTTTTTCAAACTTCACCCCAAAAAAATAAAGACCTACACCTATTTCTATAGAGGGATTCATAAGGATCCATATGAATATTCTATTGAAATATATTATTCTATGAAAACTAAAATAGATTAAGGTTTTGATCTCAACCAACATTGAAATCCATATAAAAAATATCAAAATATCTTCCGGGGTTATAATGGTTCATTCAAACTGAATATATTTTTTATGATTGTAAGAAGTACAAAAACTGAACTGTGTATCTAGATCCTACTGAATACTTATCGAGAACATTAAAGTACACCTCATATCCTAACCGAATATTATATAATGTGGTTCACCATGAAACCTTACCACTTACATAATGTATATTCTGGAAATCTAATCAAGAGATAAGTTCTGTCATATAGAAATGAAGTGTGCTGACATCCTATGGCAATCAACTATAACCCAAATAACATTATATCCCTTAGATTTTTTGGCTTTTCCTGTGAAAAAATCAATGGCGATGTTATCTTATTTCCATTATTTTATAGGTAATGGTTGTAACATCACATTAGACTTTTATCTCTTAGCATTAACATAATTGATTACTAAGAACTATTATATATACTCTACAATATTTCATTCCATTTCTTCCAACCAGAATTTTTTTTCAAATATTTATAGATCATCTATAAGGCTCCGGCCTTAAACATTACTTAATATTGAATTAAATGAATAATTCACATTGAGTATCTTTTCAGGTTTAGAGTTTTAGAGAGTTAGGACATAACTATTACATCTCAAATGATTACAAAGTAGACACTGCTACATTGTATCCATTTTTTTCTTTTTACAAAACATGGACTCTTGAAAAAGAGAGAGTCATGTCTCGTTCCATGTTTAAGAAAACATGACTTTTCCTTGATCCCATCCTTTACCCTATTCCACATTAATTCCTGTGAAAAACATTTCAAAAAAACCTGGGATGAGCATAAAAAGCTAAGTAAGGGATACACAAAGAAGGAAAACTGTTAGTTTTCAAAACAAAAAGTAAACCATGATTACATTATCAAAGTAATACTTTTTACCTTTATGAAGTAGTAAATACTCTCCACTGAATAAAATATCATTAATTACCCCTTTGTAACCAAAATATTACCATAAAACCCTTATAAAGAACACATAACATATAAAGGTAACTTGGAACATAAACATACTTAAATGGAATAACCATACGGTCGACTTCCACACATATCACTAAATGGAACAGCCATACGGCCGAATTCCATACCCAATGCATTGGAGGTTATAACGTAACCACCCTTCCTGGTATTCACGGCACCACCCATCATATGGTTTATCACATAACCACCCGTCAAATGTCCAAGTGCCATTAAAAAATCATAAGACATAAAACAAATATAATGGAAAGAAAAAATTTCGACATTTTGATCAATATATCACTTAATTATATTGACACAAAAAATTCATTATAAAAACCATTTTCAATACCAAAATTCATAAAATATTATATGGTATTTATTTCATTTTAAAAACATTACAGCATGTTGAGGAAGCCAGAGACAAAATAATACTCACGGCGGAAGAAAGGTCATTGTCACTGCGTACGTTAAAAAGAAACAAACATTTTGTCGTTTAGTAAAAAGCTTCATATAGAAAAGATTCATTTTGAATAAAAGTAGAATTAAAGGGGTATGTACAGCATATAAAAGAATGTCTTGTATTAGAACAAAATATGCCTCAATGAAAGGAGATTGAGACGAAGTCCCATACCTCGTGTCCGACTGGACTCGACCGCTCTTTAATCTCATGAATAATAATCTAGTGTTAATTTCTACTTGCATAAGAACCTTTTTCAAGTTCATTATTCATTTTATATCACTTATTACCATGTTATGAACACTATGTAATTATTTATGTTAATAATGGCCGTTTTGTCGATCATTGGTACTTGATTCAAAAATAAACTCCTTATAATTACAAGTTGTTCGTGTAAAAAAATATCCATTATATCCAAAATTGTATTCATTATGTAGATATCATATATATAATATATATCCAGTATATATGTGCATTTATAATATTACATAACATTTAGAGGTAATAAATTAAATGCACCGTTCATGGAGACGGTAAGCAGTACGTACGCATGAACGCTACTTTAATTTATATTTCATATTTAATGGAATGAAATCATAATGATATAAAGGTATATTATAATTCCAGTATAATGTAAAATATAATATCATTAACTCCATCCTTTATACATCCCACATATGGCATTAACGAATCAAATCACTTTGAGGGGGCGATAGTCCACACTTCACAAAATGAAATTATTGCGTTTACCCATAATGGAAATCATAAAGGGATGCCATAAATGAAAAATAAAAAAGCATAAGGACAAAATAAATAGAGTATATATCAGATATAAATATAGTGACATCTTAATGTCCACCATGAAAGGTGTTAATAGAAGATAGAACAATCATCGTTTCGTGAGGTAGTAATTCACCACCCACATAAACAGTATGTTGTTTAACCATTAGACGGTGGTGTGTGTAGGTGTAAATAAAATACTTCTCTTAAAAACATCCTAGTATATTAAAGATACTGGTTTTGTTACAAAATAAAGGAATAATAAGAGTTTAAGGGGTTGGAGAAGAAAAATAAAACAAAATAACAAAAGAGAAGACATTACCTTAAAAGCAGGCAACTGTTTTTGATTTGAGCCAAAAGATTCCTTGGGAAGACTTCTTCCCAATGTGAGGCTTTTAGGATGAATGGAGGAATTATAAGAGGGTATTTGGGCAGTGTTTGGCCAAACCAAAAGGCTTTTATTGTGTGAATAAGGTGGTAGAGGTGGGGGCCTTTTATAAGAGGAGATGAGGGGCTCTTTTGGAAAGATTGAAAATATTACTTTTTTATGAAATTCTTTTTCGAATTTTAAAGGTCCCAAAAAGATATATTTCTAAGATAAGGTGATAAGGGTTCCATATAAACCCATCAAATAGGTTTTTGAAAAGTTTAATTCTTATATTGTACCTTATCTTTTCATTTTATTTAAATCGTTCATTAATGAGGTAATCACTGCATCATCCTGGTGTCATAAATAAATTTAATTTTCTAATGTATAAAAATTATAAAAAAATACCATGTAATAGGAAATATTTTTATATTTCTAATTAATATTTATAGTCAGATATATGACTTGTATAACCCCATGTAATAATTTTCATAGTAAAACAATACATGTTTGTGACATTTTTATTTTTACATTAAATAAAAGGTATAAATGTCATTATCTTACCCAAGTGGCTCCATGGGGTCCCAAAAATTGACCCATAGGTTATAATGGTCGTCTATTACTCATACAATTGAGTTAGTATGAGTTTTAAGATATTTTCATATTTTTATAATATCATTTTTACCTTCAATTTCACTAATTACCTATAATCGTGATTAATAAAACTTAAAAGTTACTATTCACCAAAAAATATTTTCATCCCATTGAACCAAATTTTACTTACTAATGAAAACCATGTATGTCAGATTTTTGGAAATAAATTCACAGAAGTGGTAATGTTTCATTTTCAAGAAAAATTAGTTTTTTAACTACCACTTAGTGGTTTCACTATTCATCAAAAATTGAAGTTTTTTAGAAAAATACCAAAAATTCACCCTAGGCTATATTTGATATTCTGAAATAAAAAATGATGTCTATTTTACAAAATTCAAAAAATATATGTTGCATTAATTAATTTTATAATTAATTCCCATTGTCACAACAAATAGTGTGTTTTTAAGAAACAATATATATCAAAAGATTGACAATTGTTTTTGTCCAATTTCAAAGTGAAATTAATCCTAATGACCACCATTGGATTAAATGGTAAAAATAAATTCTAATTGAACTTTAAAACCAATTCAAAAGATAATCTAATCATATAAAAAAATTATATTAAAAAGAGTTTTTGAATTAAAATACAACATTTTTCACTTATTCATTAAAAATGTACTTTATCAGAAAAATAAAAAAAACATACACAAATTAAATTTTGATGTCCCAATTCTCAATAAGGATTTTATTTGGTCCAATAGAATTTATAAGAGTGAAAAAAACTATTTTTAAGGAGGGTTCGCCATTAAAAGGCGATAAATCGCCCATTTAGAGCATATTAGAGTATCTATGCGTAAAATTGAATTCTTTTCTTATTTCAAGACTTTATCATTTGATAGATAAATATAAAAACTTCTAACAAACATATATAATCCTATATTTGTTATTTCTATTCATTTCCGCAAATACAATGGCTACGTGTTAACTACCATTTAAAATAATATTATTATATTACTAGTGAGCAACGTAAGATTTGAAAGAAACTCGTTGTTGCGTATCAGGTATGCTATCGAACATAGAAACCCCTTTAATGTAAAATTAATATTTAATTCACAAATATTAATAAATATAAAAATGTCTTATTCTTTATTTACTTGGGATGTCACATCCTCCACCCCTTTTGGGAATTGCGTCCTCATAATTTTATTCACTTATCAAAATAAGTGAGATTATTTATCCCTCACAGCATTTTCAGTTTCCCACGTTGCCTCTTCAACTATATGGTTTTCCCACAAAACCATTACCTGGTGAATTACCTTATTCCACAACACTTTCTCTCTACGGTCAAGAATCTAGACTGGTTGTTCTTCATAAGAGAGATTCTCTTCCAACTGAACTACATCTTGGCTCAAAACATGAGATGGATCTGGCATATACTTTCTCAACATCGAAACATGAAAAGCATTGTGTATGTGAGATAAACTCGGAGGTAAATCCACTCAGTATGAAAATGATCCAACCCTATCCAGAATTTCATATGGTCTAATGAACCTTGGACTCATCTTTACTTTCTTACCAAATCGCATCACACTTTTCCATGGTGAAACTTTGAGAAAAACATAATCACCTACCTCAAAAGATAGATCCTTTCTCCGGTTATCCGCACAACCTTTCTGCCTACTCTGAGCTATTATAATGTGTTTCTGAATCAACTGAACTTTTTCTGCCATCTCTTCTACCAATTATGGTCCCATCAGCTTCCTTTCCCCTACTTCATCCCAAAAAGTTGGAGTTCAACACCGTTTACCATATAATTCTTCAAACAGAGCCATCTATATACTGGAATGAAAACTGTTATTATATGAAAATTCATCCAAAGAACGATATTGGTCCCAAATTCCCTTGTAATCCATCGAGAAGTCATGTAGCATATCCTCCAAGGTCTGAATTGTTCGTTCTAACTGCCCATCTTATTGAGGATTAAAAGCTGTGCTAAAATTTAATTCAGTACCCAATGACATCTGAAGGCCATTCCAAAAGTTAGAAGTGAACCTAGGATCACAATCAGATACAATGGAGAGGGGAACTCAATGAAACCTGACTATCTATTTAATATACAAAAGAGAAAGTTGATCTAGAGAGAAGGTATCTCGAATAGGAAGAAAATGAGCGGATTTATTCAATCGATTAACTATAACCCAGATTGCATTATTACCTCAAGATTTCTTTGGTAATCCCAAAACCAAGTCCATGGATATATTTCCCCATTTCCCCTCTGGCACCGGTAATGACTGAAGCATACCTTTTGGTAACTTCCGCTCTTCTTTAACCTGCAGACAAGTCGAACACTTCAGAGTAAAATTGGCAATATCTCTTTTCATTCCATCCCACCAGTAATACTCCCGTAGATCTTTGAAAATCATAGTACTTCTAGGATGAACTGAAAACGGGTAACTATGAGCCTCACATAACAACTCATTCTTCAAATGTGAATCACAAGGTACACATAATCTCTTCCCAAACCTCAAAAAACAATCATTATCAATGTTAAATTTAGGTAGCATACGCTTCTGAACCAGCTCTACCTTTTTCTGCAACTCAGTGTCTTGCTTCTGTGCTTGCTTAATTCTGTCTGATAGAGATGATCTCACTGGCACCAGAAACAAAACAGAAGAACTTGCTGCACCAAAAACTTCTATTCCAATGTTCATTAAATCAAAAACCAAAGGATCTCATTCGAAACATAGCATGGTTAATGAAGCATTAATTTTCTGACTCAAAGCATCAACCACATTATTTGCTTTTCCCAGATGGTAATGAATTTTATAATCGTAATCCTTGATTAATTTCATCCATCTCCTCTGTCTCATATTCAATTCATTCTGAGTGAATATATACTTTAAACTTTTTTTATCAGTATATATTTCACTCTTTACTCCATAAAAATGATGCCTCCAAATTTTTAGAGCAAAAACAATAGCATCTAATTCCAAATCATGTGTAGTGTAATTTAACTCTTGAGTTTTCAACTGACGTGAAACATAAGAAATTACCTGATCATTCTGCATAAGGACACAACCAAGTCCCTTCAATGAATAATAAATATAGATAACAAACTCACCATTTCTTGAAGGAAGTTCCAAAACTAGAGCATTCACTAATCTTCTTTTCAATTCCTGAAAACAATCATCACATTCTTTTGTCCAGATAAAATTAACACCCTTCCGAGTTAGTTTAGTCACTGGACAAGATAATTGTGAACAATTTTTAACAAACCTTTGGTAATAGCCTTCCAAACCAAGAAAACTATGAATATCGGTTATATATGTAGGTCTTGGACATTCTTCAACAACTTTTGTTTTAGCAGGATCAATAGTTATGCCATTTTTTGAAATAATGTGACCGAAGAGAGAAATTTGTTGTAACCAAAACTCACGCTTGCTGAATTTTACATACAATTTCTTTTCTTTTATGGTTTGCAAGATAACCCTTAAATGACTTTCATGCTCCTATTTACTTTTAGAAAACAACAAATGCCATCTATAATACACAACTTCCATTTATCACTTGAGTCAACTGATCCATCACTGCAACAAACTATTTAACTCTGATTTTTGACCATCTCAGGATGCTGATTTGGAAGGTCATTTCCCTCCATATGCCTTCCCAAAAAAGTTGCTCTGTTTCCTCTAAGAAAAACCATTCTTAACATAGAAATATCTTAGGTGAATCATCATGGTAATCTTTAAATGCTATATCATTTCAATCTTACCATAAATTAATTTATGGACATGAATTTAACAATTTTTATAATTCATAATTTTGTCTAAACCAACCTTTGATACCAACTACAAGGCCCGGCATTAAACATTACTTAATATTGAATTAAATGAATAATTCACAGTGAGGATCTTTTCAGGTTTAGAGTTTTAGAGAATTGGGACATAACTATTATATCTCAAAAGATTACAAAGTAGACACTGTTACATAGTTTCCTTTTCTTTCATATTACAAAACATAAACTCTTGAAAATAAAAGAGTCATGAATAGTCCCATGTGTAAGACAACATGAATTTTCCTTGATCCCATATATGACCCTATTCCACATTATTTCCTGCGAAAAACATTTCAATGAAACTTGGGATAAGCATAAAAAGCCCAGTAAGGGATACACAAAGAAGGAAAACTGTTAGTTTTTCAAAACAACAAGTAAACCATGAATACTTTATCAAAGTAATACTTTTCACTTTTATGAAGTAGTAAATACTCTCCACTGAATAAAAGATCATTAATTACCCTTTTGTAACCAAAATATTTCCATAAAACCCATATAAAGAACACATAACATATAAAGGTAACTTGGGACATAAAGATACTTAAATGGAATAACCATACGGCCGACTTCCACACATATCACTAAATGGAATAGCCATACGACCGAATTCCATACCCAATGCATTGGTGGTTATAGCGTAACCACCCGTCCTAGTATTCACGGCACCACCCTTCATATGGTTTATCACGTAACCACCTGTCAAATGTCCAAGTACCATTATAAAATCATAAGACATAAAACAAATATAATGGAAAGAAAACATTTCCACATTTTGATCAATATATCACTTAAATATATTGACATAATAAATTAATTATATAAAACATTTTTAATACCAAAATACATAAAATAGTATATGTTATTTATTTCATTTTAAAAACATTACGGCTTGTTGAGGAAGCCAAAGACAAAATAATACTCGCAGTGGCGGAATGGTCGTTGTCACCACATACGTTAAAAAGAAACATACTTTTTGTCATTTAGTAAAACGATTCGTATATAAAAGATTCCTTTCGAATAAAAGTTTAAGTAAAAGGGGTTTATACAGCGTATAAAAGAAAGTCTTGTATTTGAACAAAATATGCCTTAATGAAATGAGATTGAGACAAAGTCCCATACCTCGTGTCCGACTTGACTTGATCACTCTTTAATCTCCCGAATAATAAACTAGTGTTCATTTATAATTTCTTAAGATCCTTTTTCAAGTTCATTATTCCATTTATATCACTTATTACCATGTTACGAACACTATGTAATTATTTAAGTTAATAACGGTCGTTTTGTCGATCATTGGTACATGAGTCAAAAACAAATTCCTTATAATTACATGTTGTTCATGTGGAAAAATATATATTATATCCAGTATTATATTCATGATGTAGATATCATATATATCATATATATCCAGTATATACATGCATTAATAATATTACATAACATTTAGAGGTAAGAAATGAAATGCACCGTTCATGGAGACGGTAAGCCATATGTACGCATGAACGCTACATTCATTTCTATATCATATTTAATGGAATGATATCATAATGATATAATTGTATATTATAATTCCAGTATAATATCATATATAATATCATTAACTCTATCCTTTATACGTCCCACATATGGCATTAACGAATCAAATCACTTTGAGGGGGCGGTAGTCCGCACTTCCTAAAATGAAATTATCGCGTTTACCCATAATGTAAATCATAAAGGTATGCCATAAATGAAAAATACAGAAGAATACAGAAAACATAAACATAATATATATCATATATATATATATAGTGACATCTTAATGGCCACCAGGAAAGGTATTAAATGAATATTGAACAATCATCGTTTCGTGAGGAGTAATCCGCCACCCACAGAAACTGTATGTTGTTTAAACATTAGACGGTGGTGTGTGTAGGTGTAAATAAAATAATTCTCATAACAACATCCTAGTATATTTAATATACTGTTGTTTTTACAAAATAATGTAATAAAAAGGGTTTATGGGGTTGGAGAAGCAAAATAAAACAAAAGAACATAAGAGAAGACATTACCTTAAAATCGGGTAACTCTTTT
Organism: Viscum album; assembly: GCA_963277665.1. Classification (NCBI taxonomy): domain Eukaryota; kingdom Viridiplantae; phylum Streptophyta; class Magnoliopsida; order Santalales; family Viscaceae; genus Viscum; species Viscum album. Next base: position 2,012,266,792 of record OY728160.1, read on the forward strand.
TGATTTGAGCCAAAGGCTTCCTTGGGAAGACTTCTGCCCAACGTGAGGCTTTTAGGATGAAGGGGGGAATGTTTATAGGGTATTTGGGCAGAGGTTGGACGAACCAAAAGGCTTTGAATGTGTGAATAAGGTGGTAGAGGTGGGGAGATTTTATAAGAGGAGAGGAGGGGCTCTTTTGGAAAGATTGAAAATATTACTTTATTATGAAATGATTTTCAGATTTTAAAGGTCCCAAAAAGATATATTTCAAGGATAAGATGATAAGAGTTATAAATACACCAATCTAATAGGGTTTTGAAAAGTTTATGTCTTAGATTGTACCTTATATTTTCATTTTATTTAAATCGTTCATTAATGAGGTAATCCCTGCATCATCATGGTGTCATAAATAAATTTATTTTTTTAATGACTAAAAATTATAAAAAAAATACCATGTTGTAGGAAATATTTTTAGCTTTATAATTAATATTTATAGTCAAAAATATTACTTGTATGACCCCATGTAATAATTTTCTTAGTAAAACAATACATGTTTGTGACATTTTTATTTTTACTTTAAATAAAAAGTATAAATGTCATTATCTTACCCAAGTGGCTCCATAGGGGCCCAAAAATTGACCCTTGGGTTTTAATGGTCGATCATGACTCATAAAATAGGGGCATGAAAAGTTTCAAGATATTTTAATTTTTTTATAATATCTCTTTTACCTTAAATTTCACTAATTACCTTTAATCACGATTAATAAAACTTAAAAGTTACTATTCACCAAAAATTATTTTCATCCCATTAAACAAAATTTAACATAATAATGACAACCATGTATGTTGGATTTTTTAAATTCTATTCACATAAGTTATAATGTTTCATTTACACGAAAAATTAGTTTTTTAACTACCAATTAGTGGTTTCACTATTCATCAAAAATTGAAGTTTTTCAAAAAAATACTAAAAAATCACCCTAAGATATATTTGATATTCCGAAATAAAAAATGATATCTATTTTAATAAATTCAAAACATATAAGTTGAATTAATTAATTTTAAAATTAATTCCCGCTGTCAGAACAAATAGCGTGTTTTTAAGAAACAATATATATCATAAGATTGACAATTGTTTATGTCCAAAATCAGAGTAAAATTAATTCTAATGACCAACCTTGGATTAAATGGTAAAAATATATTCTAATTGATCTTTAAAACCAATTCAAAAGATAATATAATCATATAAACAAATTAGATTAAAAAAAGGTTTTGAATTAAAATATAACATTTTTCACTTATTCATTAAAAATGAAATTTATTGGAAAAATAACAAAAACATACATAAAGTAAATTTTCATGTCCCGATTCTAAATAAGGATTTTAATTGTTCAAATAGAATTTATAAGTGTGACCAAAACTATTATTAAGGAGGGTTCGCCATCAAAAAGCGATAAATCGCCCTTTTAATGAATATTAGAGTATCTATGCCTAAAATTGAATTCTTTTCTTATTATAAGTCTTTATCATTTGTTGGATAAATCAAAAAACGTTTAACAAACATATATAATCATATTTTAGTTAAATATATTCATTCCCGCCAATATAACAGCTACGTGTTAACTACCATTTAAAATAATATTATTATATTACTAGTGTGCAATGTAAGATTTCAAAGAAACTCATTGTTGCGTATCGGGTATGCTATAAAACATAGAAACCCCTTTAATGTAAAATTAATATTTAATTTGAACATATTAATTAATATGAAAATCTATTATTCTTTATTTACTGGGGATGTTACATCATCACACATTTATGATTAATAGAGGACATTGAACAATGAACTTCATCTAACTTATCCTTCATCAAATTTTTATGGATGAGTCACATACAAGGATACTGAACCTTATCATTCAATCACAATCACGGTTGAAAATTGGAATATATTTCATATTCTTTTTTAGTTCTACATCTTCCTTTTATGCATTTTAATCATTACATGGATAGATGGTTTAATATTCATTTGTGAAATATAAAATTTATCCCCTTGATTTGTGATTTTTAAATCCACACTTTTAAATTCCAAAAATATTGTAACTTTTGTGATCCTCATCATAGAGAAACTAGCATTATCCTTTTGACTTAGAATATCTATCACCTTGTTTGGTCTCTCGTGATGGTAATGTATTGACTTGTTATAATACTTAATAAGTTCCTAACATCTTCTATGGTTTGTATTCGACTCTTTATAAGTAATATATACACATTTTTTTTATTAGTATATTTTCAACACCTTCTTCCATAAAGATAATATGTATAAAAATTTATTTTAAAAATTACCACAACTACTTATAAATCCTTATTTGGGTACATATTCTCATGAACCTTCAATTGGTTTAAGTAATAATCCATCAATATATCTTTTTCATGTGGGAACATCTCATTCCCTTCTTCAATTCATCAATATAGATCAAAAACCCATACTCATTTTAAGGTAATTTAAGGACTTGTGTAATGACTAAGCTTCTATACAGTTCCATAAAATTTTCATCATATAAATCTATCAAAAGAAATGTTTATCCATTAAGATTTAATTTTTTAGTGAATTAGATATCCATGGGAAATAATCCATAAACAACCAATAATGTATTTCCAAACCATGAAAAAATGGATATCATCAACCGTGGTAGGTTTATCCCTACATTAAACAATATTTTTATTTGATGGATCCAGCAATACACCCTTGAATGAGATTATATGTCCAAAAAATGAATGAATAATCTATCCAAAATCCATAATTATTTATTTTTTAATACAACTTAACCTTTTTTAGGGTCGTCAAAACAATCCACAAATAATTTTCATAATATTATTTTCTATTTTAATATATAATAATATCTTCTATAATGACTATAGAACAATGATCAATGTAATATCTAAAGGCTATGTTCACTAAATTCACATTGTTAGAGAGAGAATGATTAAAACCATATAACATCACTATAAATTTATAATATCCTTTACTTATATAGAATAATGTATTGAGTATAACATCATTCCTAACACTTAATTAATGATATCGAAAATTATATTCAATCTTGGAATTTTTTTGAAATAAACAAAATTGATAAAACAATCCATCAATAAAAGATATATGACATATTTATTTAAATATTTCTTGTTATATTCTCAATAGTAAATATAGTGATTCTTTGATCCTTCTTTCTACTTAACAAAAAAACTAGTTCACCCATAGGTGAAATAGAATCTCTTGTCATTATTCTGTTGACGTTTATTCTTTAATTCCTATAACTCAACCGTATCCATACTCTATAGAGTTATTGAAATAGGTGTAGCCCCATGTATGAGTTCTATTGACAACAAAACTTCATGATTTGGAAGAATAGTCACATATTATTCCAAAAATACATTAAAAATCCCTATTTTATATGCATATCATTGATGTTGAGTTTTTATCCAACCATGTGTGACAAAAACCACTTTTGAATAGGGATCATGGCCCATTTAATTGATGTAATTTCTTTTGGATTTTCATATTTACCATCAAACATATAAATGATCATTATATAGTTTGGAATATAAAACATGACATAACTTGTTCAGTAATTGATGAGGGATTTACATAATGAAATCCAACTTATCCCCAAAAAACAATAAATTCAACTATATAAAGCATTATTCCATTTTCAAGAAGAAAATTACCCTAAAAATCAGCCAAATAAGAATCATTGATCTAATATTCTATTATAAAACCATCAGTATTTTTACTGCAAATTCAACATCTACTCATTGATGTTATAATATTATACAATAAAAAATTAGATATAAAGGACTTGGTAGAAATAAAATCAAATAATACATTTTTAGTTATAAAGTGGATGGTAAGTGTTCCTTTTACCACTTCATTATCATAATCCATATTGATAATAGTGATCATAATAGATTTCCATTTGTCTCTAGGATCAATTTGTAACAGATGTTTATCATCTTCATTAACCTTCCGGATGGAGAAATAGTTTGCATAATGCAACTATTACTTGAAGTTGAAACACTCTATTGTATGTGGTGCATTATTTGGAGGGTTTCCTCCATAATTGGTTAATTTCTTCCCTTCTCTATGAAATTTGCTTTTCTGATGAAATTAATTTTAACAGCTAAAACATTTAATAGTTCCCTTAAGATAATTTCCACAATTTTTCCTTCTACACTTCGAGAATAAGTGAAATATCAACTTATTCTATCTATGAATTTTAGAATTTATTTTGAATTAAATATTTATTTTCTTATCAAAACTATGAGACAGATAGGAAACCCCAATCTCCATTTCAACCATGGTAGCACATCAATCAATATTTTCACATATAATGATGTCCGTTGTAGATAATTACCTTTAGAGACTCGGTTTCAATTCACCAAATTGTCGATAAAAATTACTTTCGGTTTGGATGATAATACCAGTATCATACCTCACAAATCTTGTAAAATATTCCCCATAAATACCAAAAGATTCATCCTCCATTTTCTTCAACTGGAGACATTTTTTCTCTATCTTGATATGAATAATTTGAGAAAATTTCTCTATAAAATTTTTTATCTTAAACTAATACCACTTGATGGATTCAATTTATTAATTTTCATCATATTCTTAAAAATATTACTCCATTGATCTTCTTATCCTTATAAATAATAAACAACACAAAATAACTTCATCATGCTATGAATAATGGATAAAGGAAAATATCATTTCGATGATACTAATTCGTTCCTCAGTAATTAGAGTATTAAAAGACCAACTAAAGAAAGTAGGATGTGTCCACATGAAGGAATAAGTATAATTTTGTTCATAATATTTATTGTTTGAAATATTATCAGTATTTAAAACATGATAAAGTTTAATAATTATATCATTGAAATTTTTCTTTCTAGAAACCATAAAATTTGATCTTTCAAGAGGAAAATAATTGCATTATCCATCAAATTCAACATTAACATTATTCTGTTTCATTCAATAGATTGAACAAAACCAAATTTATTAGGGTGAGAAATAATAATCCTAGTGGTGAACTATAAAATCATCAATAATCAATTATAGGATTTCTAAATCGTTAAAGATTATTTTCGATATTTGAAATCTTAGGTTTATCCTTGGTCATCCCTGATCATTAATAATATCATTTTAGTCTAATATCTTTGGAAACATGGATACATAAACATCTTTTACATAATATATGTACATCATCGCCCACTAAATTCTTAAAAAAAATCAGCTTTCTTATATATATCAAACATAAAAATACTCTTCATAACCTGGGGAAAGGAAACATAATAAAGTGTGTGCATAAATGATCAGTATGGGTGAATAAGGGCTACATCAATGAGAAAAAAATATATAATGAACATAAGTTTATGAGAACATGAGTGTAATAGTTGAAAACCATACCATTTATATCCTATATCATAATCATTTTTCCTGGAATTAAGCAAGTTATCTCATAAAATATGAATCATAATTTAATCAATGAACCTATGATATGAAATATTAACACTTGAATACAACATATATTTACAGCATGCAAATAAGTGTAGAAAATAATGTCCTTAGTTGTCATAGATTACAACCAAGACTAGTATAGTGGAATTGGTTTACTCTCCATTATATTGTATTAGTCATGGCTTACTCCCAAGACTATCATAGTAGAAATATCCCTTTACTAAATTCCATTCACTCCCAATTCCATTCATATGTATCTCATGGGATATCCATATTTTCCTAATGCATTAAAGGTATATATAATTCTTGAACCACGATTAAAATAATTAAAATATAAAAGTTGTGTTATATATTTTCATAAAACATTCATCATATCATAATCTGTGAAAAATAAATGGGTTTCATCAGTATTTCATCATTGCATAACCTATTTGAGAAAAATTAATTTGATTAAAATTCTATCAATTAGTCATGGAATAACCCCTATAAAGGGAAAGAGTAATATACAAATTTTTTCATTATAATCATAAACCATGCATAACAAATATGTATTGTATCATTGGATTGTATCCCTCAGAAATAATAGGTAAAATAATATGTTATTGTCTTAGAGGAAAAAATACATTAAAAGATAACATTGAAGATTTCATTAGTAAAATACCCTTTTAAAATTGAAATCCCATATTTAAAATATAATATTTTTACAAATATTAAAAACAAATCGGTAAAAATAAACCTCGTAACATGTAATGGAATGTTCAATGAATATAATGGTCATTAGGATACAAAATTCCTGTAATTATGTATAATTTAGAAGAAAACATTCATTTCGTAATCATAAAAAATTCAAAAATTACCTCATTTAGAAAATGAAAATAATACTCCATTTGAATATTTTTTTTTAAATTTAAAACATGGGTGAAAATAAAATTTAAAAATAATTGGATAATATTAAAAATATTATGTAAAACATTCTTCTAAAATATTTTGATGGATGTAAAATAATAATCAACCAACAAGAGAAATAAAGTAAAATTTCCCTAAAAATATTCTTGTAGTATATTTAGAACATAAATAGTGGAAATTAGAGTAAAACATATTATATATATAAGTAAATATAGGGAAATAAAATTAATGGTATTATTGATAGGTATATGATAATATTTCCTCATTAGAACATAGTAAAAAATGATCATGATAAACAATTAGATCTTAAAATAAAACCCTTAACTCGAGTTCCACTTGATTCAAAAGCACATTAATATCCTTTAAAATAAATTTATATTTATTATTATTTATCATAATAATCATTTAAAAACTTATAATAACATATATGATCTTAATATAACATTTTTCACCCATTTATTAAAAATATAAAATCATTATTTTACTTTGTTTAATGTTTTGTTTTTAATGAGAATTTTAGTTTGGTAGTTGTGGTTATATTAACTTGATTATGGTATCATCATATATATACTTATAATAATTATATAAATATAATATATATTCATTTTATATATAGATTCATCCATAAATTTTATAGATAGAAAAATTAATTACACCGTTCAAGTGGATAGTAAGTCATACATACACTTTAACGTTTTTTTCACTTTTTAAAGGATGGAGAAAAAATAAAGGTAAATAGTAATTCTACTTTATATAATCATTATTATATTATATATATCACAATAAAATAAAACTGTATTACCATCCATGTAAAGAAGAATCAAAAAATGAATCTCATCACTTCATGGAAGTGGTAGCCCACACTTACACATGAGTCACATTATCATTTTCGAATAGATTAGAAAGTAAAACGTTAGATATAATATAATTTATAGAAAATCATAATTATATCATAAATATCCTATATAATCATTAAAACCATCCTAATTACCATTCAAAAAATATTTTTATTGAAAAATGAACTGTGTCACTACATGCCGATGGTAAGCCGTACATACGCATGAGTGATACTTTCACTTAACGTTTGATCTTAAATAGTGTGAATAATGGTGGGTTCATAATCATAATAAAATTTCAGTATATTTATTATATATAAGTTATTGTTTTAGGATAATTACCATGGATTTTGAAGAGTTAAAATAACATGAAAAAGATATTGATCGGTTAAGGTGAATACCTCTTCTTGGAAAGAACTACTTTAAATATCTTATTAAGGGTCAAAGGGATGGTATTTTTATAATACCAAAACATATATAATTTGGATAGTGTTCTTAGAGGATAATTTGGTATTTAATATTGAGATATAACATTCATTGTGGTTTAATGAAGAGAAATGGGTGGTGCCCTTTTATAGATGAGGAGAGGGGAACTCTTGGAATTTCTTAAAATATTAAAATATAAATATAAAATTCTCTAGAAAAATACATTCCAATCGATTGATATTCAAATATATTTATTATGTGGTTGAAATAATTTAAAAAATATTATTTATATTGGTTTATTATGTGTTTTAAACAAAATCTTTCTGTATTCCCCTTAGTTAACATCTTTCAGCCTTAATCATGACAACGCCTTTTTATCACCTAAATTGTAAAAATTTTAATGATAAGGCTAAAATTTGATAATAAATGGAATATTAGTGAAAGTTTACACCATATATTATCGAACAAGTACTATTTCAATATTTTTATTATTTTTAGATAATTTAAAAACATTTTTTTTCAAAAAATATCATTAATTTCACTTTTGATACAATTTATTTAATTTTACACAAGATACACCATGAATGAGATTAAATTGAAATATAATCCTTTAGAAAAACAGTAATTTGTTTTATTCATCTATTTAATTCACGAAACACTATAACTCACTCAAAATATATTAAAATTAAATTTTTTTAATCATTTATTTTATTGTTCTATTAATTGTTGAAATATTATTTCGGTGTTTCATAAGAATTTAGGGTTATTAAATTAATAGTAAAAAATTGAAATAAATCACCAAAACTAAAATAATTAAATTATTATAAAAATAACTATTAATATTCATTTAGAACATTATTATTTCTATAGGTAAAAAAATAATATATATTTAAAAGTAAGAAGGTTATATTTATTATTTTTCATTCCTCTATATATTATATAGGTAATTTTCCTGAAAATTTGACCCTTAAGAAATTAAATTTCAAAAATAAGTGATAAAGTTCAAAATAACTTCATCAAATAATAATAAAGATGAAAAAAGTGACCTTAACATTTAGTTTTCCCCAACGTTTACATTAATTACCCTTTACCGAGGTGATAAATTTTACCCTATTAAATATTCCCAATTATATAATATTAATGGGGAATATTTACCAAATTTGGACTTAATGATTGAAAATATGGAATAAGTTTTTTTCTAATAAATTTCTAAATGTATTGAAAATTCATTTTTAAAAAAGTGTGCCAAATGAGAGGAAAAATATTTTTTAGAAAAATATATCTTAATTATAACAATGGAATTATTCATATCTAATTCCCAGAAAAAAATTTAGATTAATTTTATGAAATTTAATTGAATATATAATATATACATTTTATTAAACCATTCTATAATAGAGATTAATTTATTTTTTTTAATATAATAAAACATTTTCTATATAAAATATATTTTCCATAAAAACATCACTTTTATTTTCAATTGAATTTTATTTTCATTTTATATTAATTGATGACAACTGAATTGAGTTTTTACATATATAAACCACATATTTTATATAATTAATTCAATATTATTCATACCCTCTATTCCAACATCTAAGCGAGAACATCCACACTAAATAATAATATTCTAATAGTATATTGCAGTGTATTTTAATTCTCTATTATCTGTCAACAAAGAAACCTTGGAAATCAATTTTACTATAGAGAGAAATATCATAAAATCACTGTGTGTTTTAGTGTTTCATTGTGATGTTTTTTGATCCTAGTATGGTTAATGGTTTTGTGAGATATGGGTAGGGGGCCTAGGGAGGTGGTAGAAGTTCACACTTGCGATGCTGAGATTCATGAGAATATAGATGAAGATGTCAGGGATGGAACTAGGTATGTTGGAATATATTGTTACATTGCTTTCTCATTGTTGTTTTGGAAGCCCTCATACATTCTTATTAATAAATTTTCTTAATGTAAGAATTGATAAGATGTTTGTTCCTATATTACTTTTTCTACTACTTGAGTTTGCTAGTTTTTCTTTATCTATGCATATCTTCTATGTTATCTTAGGATATTTCAAAGAGAGTCTATAATTATTAAATGATAATGAATAATAAATTTTCTAACCCATGGGGTTGATTTATTTTTGTAATATAATCAATTTTAATCTTGATAAAATGTCGGATCATATTTTTAATGCCTAGAGGGTGTCGAAATCCATTGGTGATCATGCTAAAGAAATGATAAACCAATTTTAAGGGTTAATTGGACGAATCAATTTAACAAGAAATAGATAATTGAATGAAATAAGAAAATAAAGTTCTTGAATTCTCATTTTCTTATTGTATATTTAGTTCTTAGAAGTTGTAGACAGGTTTCCAATAGATGATATCAGTAGCTAAGCATAAGGCTATGTTAATATCCACAGTATGGTGTTCATCTATATCATATCATGTATGTTTTTTTATTTCATATTCTACCCCTTCCCTGTCTTTTGGGTGACTTACACCTATAGGTATATAGGAGGATTTTTTTCTTAATATCTAGGTTGGTGAGGAATGAATGGAGGGATACTAATTATTTTCCCACTCACTCATCTTAGTGGTATTAATTTTTAGTATGATATGTGGTCACATTTATCCAAAAATGTTAATATATGTGTGTAATGGATTTTAGATATTCCACACACATGTATCATAATATATATTATACTATCAGTTATTATAGGTTCTATGATGGATTTAGGAATAATACATGACATACGGTTTGTTGTGGCTCCCAAAAGATACTCAGTAACTATCTAAATATGTGGCATGTGTTTATGAGATGATGTTATGCATGGGATACATGGTATGTGCTGATGAGATGATGTGATACATTGGGACTCTTGTTATGATAATTATCCTTGGTGACTTTAGGTTTCCCTACATTTGGAGGGGTATCTCTTAATATGTGAGACACTTGGGTAGAGTGGAAAACTAGTATGAAGGTGGTATAAGGGTACCCCTTTTGATATTATTTTATATGTTAACTATTATGTAATACCTGGTGAGATATATCCATGGTGAGAATAGGAGTATATTACACATGTTTAGGTGAAGAGTTGGCATCTTTTATTTTTTACTGGGATTTAGAAATATTTCATTATCTGTTCAATGAGTGACACTGGGGAAGATCCTTTTGAGTATACATGTTATTCTCACCCCATATATATATAATTTTTTTCTAAGTTTACTACAAATAATTTAGTGATATGGCTATACATATTAGTTCTTGTTTTGTCTAAGGGCTATTTTGGATTTAGTGGACATATCCCAGTGTAATATTTTGATTCTTTTAGATAGTTTTTTATATATTTGTTTTATTTGTGTTAAATAATATTCATATACATGGTATATTTTAAATTAAATTGGACATGAATGGTTTGGTGTTTCTGTCTTATCACTTAGTTCTCATATCATAGTGGATATTTCCTCCCATCATTATGTGTGACTTACCATTGGTTATTATCAATAACCTATGGCCTATTAGAGGTGGGATTCATTCAATATTATCAATATTATCTAATTTATATAACAAGAGGGAAAACATGGGGGATTTGGTTAGGATAAGAACTCCACTAGAGAGGTGGGTGAAGCTTACTATCTATATGATTTTAGGACACATGATGTGCTGGTGGGATGTTCTAGTCTATGAAGATTAATAGTGTGTCTAATCGTTGAAATATTTTTCACACATGCTTTTTTGAGAATTTATTCACCAAGATGCAGAGATATGATAGGGATTAAAATATTTTTCTTTTAGTTCATGGTATTTTCTCATCGATGGACTTTCCCCCCAATTTTTTAATTTTTATTTTATTTTTATCATCCACTAGAAAGGGGTAAGACCTCCATGTTTTTCAATTTTTAATATAAACTAAGAGATTTTATTCATTATTAGGTGAACATGTTTCTAATGAAATATTTTTCTAGATAAATCAACTAGTCCCACATTACTGAGAGGAATCGAGCTAAGGGCCGACTTTCAAGTTTGTTTGGATTATATACTAGGTCTAGGAGTGAATCTTCAGGTAGACTAATGTTGCATTTCACTGATTCTCATTGGAGTGTTGATGGGTTGGCTAATCATAAGAATAGTTCTTATTCATCTATGTATATTAATACTCCTCTAGTATGTTATCATTGTGTTTATCCGTGCCAATAATTATAATATATGCATATATCTCCCATGTAGTTTTATTAATGTGGATATATTGTGTATCCATATTATTTCAATTAGAGTTCTTCTCATCCAGCTAGTTCAAGTGTAAATGGTCAAGACCAGGGATCTAAATTTGGATCCAATTCTATACCACAATATAGTACTTGGAACTCTTACAAATTACCAAATGTGAAAAAGGACTTAGTGCTCAGTAACCAATGCATTAGACTGGAGGTTCCAAGAGAAGTTCGTCAATTTGAGGTTAGGGTAGAGGCATGTGTATATCCCAACTACGTGTTATTGAGAAGGCTCCCTTAGGTTCTAATGAGCATACATCTACTATTATATATATGATTGTAGTAGATTCTACCTTAGCATATATAATTAATATAGTTTCTTTATCTTCATTTTTATATTCAAAATAGGTTAGTGAATTGAGGTTCATTTTGGAACGCCTGTTTATGATGTTGTCAACTCATAAACCCCTATGGGAGAGGTCTGAAAATATTCATCTGTGTCTAGGATACACCCTCGTGGTGAGTGAGTATGTGTATCTGTGATATTTCTTTAAAATAGTGATACATGGTCTTGATGTAATCCTTATAATGGATTAGTTTATATGTTATTTATCCCATATCAATTACTATAATTAATGGGTTTCCATTAAAAAAATTGTGTATATTTTCTATACCTATACTGTAAAACATGATTTATAGGTATGTTATGTGGTACTTGAAAATTATTGGTTGAGATATATTTCATTATTGATCATGATTTTTTCTTTAGCTAATGGGAAGACACAAAAATTGGTGTTTCCACTATTGGTTGATCAGTTCTAGAATGTCATTCCTAATTAATTATTGGGGTTTTCACCATAGTGATATAATTTGTTTATGGAGATCGTGATAGGTATTGATCCTATATCAATTCCACCCCAGATGATGACTCTTAAATATCTTATACACATAAAATTTCAAATTGAGGTATTGATTTGAAGGGATTCCTTCTATTTCCAATTGGGGTGATCAATTTTTTACTAATAAGGGTGATTTTTTTTAAATGTATGTGTGGATTATTGAAGGTTTAACCATGTGATAGTCATGAACTGACATCCTATTCTATATATCATTGATATTTTTTACTAAACTAGGAGACACATGTTGTTATAAATTATTTACATGACATTGGGATATAACCAACCAAGGGTGTGTCCATATGATATTAATCGTACTAATTTCATAAGATGATATAGACTGTTTGAGTCTCTTGTGAAGGTTTTTATCTCTAAAAACATGACAAAAATAATTATTTCCATGATTAATTTGGTCTTCCATACCTATTTGAATTACATTAGGGTCATCATCATTGAATATATCTTATTTTTCAACTAGTTAAGAGAGGTCCATTCCTAAAACATATAGGTTGTGTTGAGAACACTTAAGAAGCATAAAGTATATGAAATTTTCTCAATGGTTTAGTTTTAGATTATTGAGGTCTACATATTATGTAATTTTATATATGAGATAGGGGTATATGTGGACAGTGGGAGGGTTGAAGGAATTATTTCTTAGTAGTGATCAAATAATGTTCCCAAGATCCTTAGTTTTTTAGTATGTAATTATTTGTGGTTTATATGATAAATCTCCCATTTATCCAAGATAATTATGGCCTGATCTAGAATGGTGTGAGTTTTTTTAGTCAAATTCTTACGAGTGAGTTTTTGAAGAGTTTAAGGGAATACTTATATATTCAATAGTTTTGAAATTACTTATACTATGTAAGGAGTATACATAATATTACAACAAATCAGGGTTGGTATGGGAGCTATTCTAATAAATGAAAGAAGTTTTGTTGATTATGAATCTATGAAGTTAAGGATTCATGAGTGGACTAATTTAAATTAGTATTTAGAGAAAAAAATATAAGTGTACATATTGAGGGTTTCAATAAAAAAAATTGGGTGTTATTTTTGTGGTGTATACCAACCAAAATAGTTATCCATATATATTCTCAATACATAAACTAAACCTTTGGTAGAAGAGGTGGGTTCAATTTTTGTATTATTTTTTACTTTGATATGGAATATTTCCGTTGGAAGGGGGATGTTGTGAATGATTAACTAAGAATAAATACTCAGGAATATATGGTGAAGGGGGTGAGCGGTGAGAGGTTGTTGATGAGTCTTTTTGCTGATATAGATCTCGGTTTTGGAGATTATCTGGGAAGAGCAACCATTGTATCCCTGGATGTTACTTACGGAATCCTTGAGAGGGTGAATGAGAATCTTTTTTTTAGATTTATGTTTTTTGGAGATAGGAGATGTAATATATATGGGGGAGATTCCACCTGATTGGTGTTAAAAATATGATGGAATTATTAATGTGGGGATCATATAGTAATTCACATGGTTATGTGTAAGGAAATGATACGGGACTCTCATTTCATGAGATGGGGGTTTCACATTGGGATTAATATGAAATAATATCACATTAATATAATGAATTGGTGTCCTAGGACAAAGAAGGAAATTTTGGGTTTTGTTTCAGAGATCATGGCATACTAGAGGGTCTTGTCTGAGTAAGAGAAACCTAATGATATTCTTCTCTCAATACAAATGAATATGAAAATGTGGGATATGTGATGATGGATTTCATTGTGGAATTACTAAGCTTGCCTCAAGATAGTGATGAATAATTGGTTATCAAGGACCGATTGAATATGATCACTCATTTATTATTGATTTGAGATACAATTCTTATTAATGCGTTGGTAAAGATATAATTTTTTGGTATATAATGTATCCAAGGTCTGTCTAGGAGAATCATATTCAATTGGGGTGATCATTAAAAATTTTGCTTCTCGAAGTGTTTTTTTAAGACACATGATATGTAGGTGAACATGATCGCTTCCTACCATTATCATACAGTCATGCAGAATGATCATACCATTCATATATTGGAGTACATGATTTTGTAATGAATTATTGATTCAAATATTAATAGGATTGATATATTTAAAGAGATATGTTTACATAAAAAAAAATTAGAAGAATATCCAGATGAAACCATTTCGGGCCTTGTATATAAATCCATATAAATCACTTCTGTACTTGTTATAGGCTTAGAAGAATTCTATTTTTGGGCTATGTCACATGAAAGAGACTTAATTTTACATTTGGATGATTCAAAAGTTGTTACAAACTTCTTAGAGTAGGTTGTGATCTTATAAAGACTGCATCAATCATCTCTTACGTTTCAGGTGGGTGTTCATGTTTTCTTGAGGGTGTAACCTCAAATGGGATGATGATAAATTCATAGGTAGGGAAAATTGGGTTCTAGTATCATGATTATATTCATGTTTTTTAGAGGATAGTACCTAGGATTATTTAATAGTTCTTCCTTAGAGTTTTTTTTTATTTTCATAATGAATTTTATATGTTTCGCCCTGGGATATAACATCATGATCTATATGATGTTATTATTGTTTATATCGTTGAGTTGAATCCTGATGTATCATTTGGTGAATGAAAGATATGCATCTTACAGCAGTTCAAGAATGTTCTTTCCAGGAATATAGTACCTTTGGTACACAAGCTAGGGTAGTATATACATATCTAGATGGAGACATAGGAGCAGGAAGCTATATTGATTCCTAGTGGGTGGATATTTTTATCATTGATTCTCAAAAATAAATCCCATGGATGTTCTTCTCTTTTATGGGGGAGGTTGTAACAT
Organism: Viscum album; assembly: GCA_963277665.1. Taxonomy (NCBI): domain Eukaryota; kingdom Viridiplantae; phylum Streptophyta; class Magnoliopsida; order Santalales; family Viscaceae; genus Viscum; species Viscum album. The sequence continues at coordinate 2,012,282,385 of OY728160.1, forward strand.
ATTATGTGAACCTAATATATAATTTTTAATTTAAATATGGTCAAACCATTTGTATTTTGGAATTTTTTGTGTTATATGGGTCTAGGGGAGGCCAGAAATCTTTTTTCAAGACAAAGGTATTCGTAGTGGAAATCATACATGGAGAAAATTTCCCAATAGATGGTTGATAGGTTCCATTAAAAATTTTGTCAGACTGGGTAGGGGGATGTATCACAACCCACCCTACATGAATTTTGATTGGGGTTTATCAATGTTTTTTGGATGCTATGAAATGGACAATGTCATTTCCCATCCAATAGATGTTCTAGTGGGAGCCCAAAATTATTGACTACATATTTGGATTGACTCTTGTTCTGATGATTTTAAATTCCTCTAAGTAATTTCTTGTATAAACTAAACCTATACAAGTAACCATTTTATTTTTCTATATTACTTCATGATTTTTTCTCTTCCAACTTCATTTATTGATGCATCATGTTTTTTAATTCAATTGAAAACCTTAAGTGAGTCTAATCTTCCTATACCATTAAATCATGGATTCCCTTTATATTTTTTGTGTACCATGATGGTTTACCCAATTTTATTGTTGTTTTGTTAGGGATGTATATTACTTCCATTTAAAGACGAATTATCCTTTTATATTCAATGAGTGGGGTCCTGCAATGCTGATGATGGTAGTCCATAGGATATACCCATGGTTTATATATGTTTTCATGCTTGTTTGATGAGATGGCTATTCCAAACATTCATGGTAAACCCTTATTTTAATTAATAGAAATTTTTATATAAATTCAAAATTAATTATGATTATTTAGTCCATTATTGTTATCCCTAATGTTGGGATTTCATTTCAAGGTCACTGAAGGCCATGAAATTGAGATAAAGTATGTGCGACCTAATTTTTGGGACCCAATTGGGAATTCCTTGAGTTATTTGAATTCAATATCAAACTTGGTAGGTTCCCATATCCTTATTGAAATAATATGTGTACGTTATTGGTTGTGGTCAACTTGAGGCTTCACCTAGATTGACGCTTTCAGTTTCTATTAGCCTGTTTTGTGATAGTTATGGAATATTTCATGATGAGTAAGATTCCCCACTATCTTCTTGGGATTGGGTAGTTTAGGAATTTAATTTGTGATTTAATGTGGTCCATTAACAATGAGGTAATCCTAGATTATATTTAAATGTTAGTTGGATGATATTACATACTTAAATTAAATTTCATATATCATGTTTTGAGTTTCTTATTATAACTTTTTGTGTATATGGATTCGTATGTGACATGATATTCTATTATTTCTATTAATGGATTTTGTTTCAAAAAATTCTTAATTTGGATATGATGTACATGATGGGGGTTTAAATCCCCATTAAATTGTAAATTCATGGCTAGTATGCTGCAGTTGTTATTATTTTAGTTAACTCTTAGTTATTTCATATTGGTTTTATTAGGGTATGTAATGCATAATATATTGGTTTGTTATACTAGGGATAAAATTATCATTGTAATGGGGGTGTAATTACAAAGTGACTTTGAAGATGTTATATATGGAAAACTATACCCATTTTTTTATTTTACCCTTATAAGTGAAATGTACTTCCTAGTATGTGATGCTTCTATAGAAGGGAGCACAATTCCAATGTGAGAGTGGATATTTATAGGATGTGATTCCCTTCTTGTTATTATAAGGCCTTGGACTAGGTATTCTTTTCCCTATTGTGTATATGTTGATGATTAGGGATGATATTACCTCTTGAATATGGAGTTGAGATGGGATGAACACTATTAGATTTTATTTTGGGGATACTATTCCCACTTTAAGCACGCAAGTTAGGATGGGATACCTACTTCTATATTATTATTTGATTATGTTATTCTAATTTATGGACCGTTGTTACCAATATGATATTTCAGTTGTTATTTCCTATTTTATGTGATGTACTACCCATGTAATGACTCTTTTGACTTCATGGGATGAAATTCATACTTTGATGACTTTATTATTACTGTGTACTACCCATGAATTATCATCATCATGCGATTATATTTATTCAACGAAGAAAAAAAGTTCAAATAAACAAGGTTTCGAGGGTCTAAAAAATAGTGGAGACCAACAGCAACCTCAAGAATTAAGTTGACCCCTTCCGGCATGAAGGAGGGGACATTGAGGAGGCAAGTGACATTGGATACAGGGACTACCAGGGAGGTGAGGTGATCTGCAAATTGGTTCCCCTCTATTTATGTGCGGGTGGCCTGAATATTTCTATTGAGAAGTAGTTTACATTTCCGGATGATGTAGGTAACTGACCATGGAATGGAGACTCTGTCCATCAGGGATTCACAAATGATCTCCGAGTCGGTTTCCACTTGTGATAGAATGATGTTCTTTTGACTGAAAAGGTTGATGCCCATGAGTACTACCTTGGCCTCTGATTGAAGATCCGTACCACTCCCAAAATGATCTATGAAAGCCAAGAACAAACTCTCATCTGTGTTTCATACACCACCACCACCACACATGTCACCCACTAAACAAGAGCCATCAGAATTTAACTTTAATTTAGAAGTTGGGAGAATTCACCACACCCATGTGCCCCACCTTCTATCCAACTGATCAGCATCCATGGGGGAACAAACCTACAGGAAATGCATGGACGGAGCCTCATTCTAGTTCTCAAAAAGGGATACCCAGCCAATCAGCAAGCATTTAGTTCGCATGACGATGGACCATCCTGTGGAGGAGTATCCCTCATACCACACCTTATAATCATGATTTGGACTATGGATTGGATTCCCAATCATTATTCATGTTTAATAATTATATAGAACCTAACATTAACCAAAACATGTATAGATTCCCATGAGTAACTAAGTATTACCTATGGTTTTTCATTGTTTATCATTGTTTCCACTATATATTGTTTATGTATGGTAATATCACATGATACAAGCAACTTTGTATACTAGATTTATGATGGAAAACATTGGTAGTGGACTAATATGTTTTATGTACACCTTTTTTGAGAGACTTGGTACATATAAAGGTATCTTATTCGTAGTTAGGGATAAGTAAAGGGGACTTGTTCTTGATGGTTTAGCTGGTGGAGTGTAGTTGGTGTTAGGATGTTGGCATGGGTGAGGAATATTGAACCTTGATTAAAGTATCCTTTTTTTATTTCCTTTGGATTTTTATGCATGTGGCTAGACCCTGGGTTATCCAATATTTATGTATTCATTCCTAATATTTTAGTTATCCCATATTTTTATAGAATGTGTGGGATGGTTTATTTATTATTGGTTTATTACCATATTTCATCATTATTAAATCATTATATTTTTATGCATATTTTTACTTCCACTGTGATTTTAGGCCATCGATTTACAAGGGTACATTTTCCCAAATTATTACATAGTCCTCCTCCACATGATGAAAGGATTTATCTTATATGTATGAATTCATGAGGTATATATATAGATCCACTGATTTGGTTATGGTGGATGTGAATATGGCCATGGTATAATAAAAAACATTTATCCACTATGACTATTATTTCCTTAGCTATGTCATGGTGACTGAATCACAATTTTATAATTTCCTTATTCTTTTATAAGTTTTTCCTAATGACATGGAAATGTATTCGATACTACTTAGTGATTTTGGAGTGGATATAATTTATAAAAATGTAGTAGCGACATAAAATAAAACCTATCAAAAACACATGATCTCTGTATTAGTATAGTATGGAGTAGACTAATTTTTAATGATGTGACCTTTCTCTATTGCACTAGAATTTATAAGGTCCACCACATTGGGTTGAAAAAAATCATTGAGATGTATCCATTGGGAAGCTTCATCCTAGTGTATCCAAGACCTGGATGAATCTCCCAATAAATACGAAGTTTTTCCCCTAACCATGATATAAAAAACCTTCGAGTTAAAGAATATATACAATGAGATCAAAAGTAAATATATTGTTAAGTTATTTTTTTAGTTAGATGAAATCAATCCAAAAACAATGGGACATTTTATATATTCCATACAAATACAATAAAAAACTTTCAACATTAAAGAAGAAGCACCTCATAAATATTTAATGTGTTTTGAACTCATGAATCATCATTTTATGATTTTTTATCATTAAATTAATTAGGTTAGTCATTAAAATTCCTATAGATTATAAAGATATAATATTTGTTCAAATAACGAAATATGGACTGTACGAATTTTGAAAAAACATGGGATGTCACATATCATGTGTACATACATAAACAACACCATGGTAGAGTAACTCCAAAAATATTGTGGTCCACACTAGAAAAAACCACGATGTTGTCTAAATAATAGTGAAAACATGGTTCCTTTAATGAAAATTTATAATAGATTATAATTGTAACGTCCTGAATCCGGGTGCCACTCATCGGGTGCCCCCGAACCTGGCAGAAACGTAATCTGTTTGGGCCGAAGACATGACTCAAACAGGGTGTGAGAAATAAATCCAACTAGGCACCCACAAAAGGCCCATGCCCAACTGTGTGTAAACATGCAACAATAGTGTGCAAAAGTAAATGCAATAACTAAGCAGCACTCAAAAGTAACTAACTTACCAGTTATATTTCCATTTTTTTTATTAATTTAAGAATTTAATATAAGAAAACACCAGAGTGAATTTCTAAGTAAATAGTCAGTGTCCTCAGACACACAAAACCTTACCCTCAGGTAATCAGAAACATAACCCACAGGTAATTTCCCACAGGCAAAACAGATATTGCCCTCAGGCGTACAAAGTGTCGCCCTCAGGCACAAAGTCTATCGCCCAAAGGCACGAAAGAAGTTTCCATCAGGCTAAAAGATGCACTGACCTCAGGCTAAGTAAAACACTGCCCTCGGGATAAACAAGTAACCAGGTCATTACCAACATATAAAAAAGAAATTCACATATAATTTCTCTCAAGGAAAAAGTAATTCGCAAAATAAACGTGGCATACCCTCGGGTATCCGGGCCAAATGGCTAAAGAGAGGAACGCACCCCTGGGGTGGTCCTTTATCCAAGAAATGATCCCAAAAAATAGTTTATTATCACATTTAATCACCTATACATTTATAGGTTGTTAAATATCCATGGCCTCAGACACACGACACCCCAACATGGGCTCGTAGAACAAAAATACACAAAACGCACAACAGTTGGAAATTAAACACCAAGCCACCTACCTTAAACACCCATGAACGATATATGTTAACGTCGATTGCAGAAACATCCAAGAATTTCATAGATATGAGGTAAAATAATTTTCATTCAACCTCAAAAAACATCCCTTAGAAGATGAATTGGAAAGAAATACTCATTGAGAAGGAAGGGCTTACCCGTTTGGTTCCAGGGAAATCGACGGTGCAGAAAACGGATTCCCGGCGTCTGCTCGGCGGATCTCCAAATCTCTGGCCTCCTCTCCCACTTCTTCCTCTAGTTCTAAGCCTTCCCTATGAATAGGGGAGGCTACTTCCCATTTTATGCGAAAAAAACAATGTACACGGCGTGTATTTCCAATACACGGCGTGTACATCCCATTTTTGTAACTGTTCCTCTGGTGGTTTCCTGCCAGTGTGGCATTTTTCATCTGCCGACATGACTACACGACATGTCTTCATGAGTACACAGTGTGTTCTGTCACAAATCTAGCCACCACCTTACTATTCACATGCCGACTAACTACACGGCGTGTAAAGTACCAATACACGGCGTGTAGTCAGTTTCTACACCCTTCATCGCCGACATGGCCACATGCCCCGTGAACTCATCCCACATGGTCAAAAGTACATGGTGTGTACTTCTAAAATTTAGTATTTTTCCCCATTTTTCATATTTTATGAAAAACACTTAAGGAAAAGTGAAAAGAAGAAACCCGTACCTCAAAAATAAGAACCCGGTTCTTACGAACTACCCCCATAAAGCAATTTGTCCTCGAATTTCCCTTCCATGGGTGGCAGAGAAAAACCTCAGAACGGCTCTCGCCACTGAGTACGTACGTCAGTCTTCCACTCCCAGGTTACGTCCTGCACTCGGTCATGCTGCCATAGCACCCGTACGAGAGGAACTGACCATCCTAGGAGAACCTTCATGCTACTATCAACAATACGAATCAGATGCTCCTCAAAGGAGACATCGATTTGCAGCTCAACCTCTTCGGGCTGAAAAACGTGAGACGGGTCTGAATGATAGCGGCACAACTGAGATACATGGAAGACGTCGTGCATGGATCAGTACCTCTGCGGTAACTACAACCGATAGGCAACCAACCCGAATCTCTCCAAAATCTCAAATGGCCCCACAAACCTCGGTGAAAGTTTACCCTGTCTTCTAATGTGTATGTGTCCCAGCCTCGGCGAAACATGTAAGAAAACCTGATCCCCAACCACGAACTCCAAAGGTCGTCTGAGGAGATCACCATAAGATTTCTGATGAGACTGTGCGGTAGCCATCCGCTTTCGAATCAACTAGACCTTCTCTGAAGTCTCCTGCATGAGACGTGGTCCCAGTAAAGCTGCATCACCTAGCTCTAACCAGCACAAGGGTGATCGGTATGACCTACGACATAAATCCTTGTAAGGTTCCATCTCAATAGTTTCCTGAAAAACTTTTATTATAGGAAAACTTGAATAGGGGTATATGCTTCTCCTAAGACACCCCAAATTCGAGGATGCATGCACGCAGCAGGTCCTCTAGAACCTATACCGTACGCTCTAACTGGACATCAGTCTGATGGTGGTAAGTTGTGCTCAAAAGCACCTGTGTACCCAGTGCCCTCTAAAAACTCTACCAGAAACGAGATGTAAAATGGGAGTCCCTATCTGAAATGATAGAACGAGGGACCCCATGAAGGCGTACGATCTCTCAGATATACAACTTCCCGAGCTCGTCAACACTGAAGGTCTCCTTGATCGGAAAAAAGTGAGCTACCTTCATGAGTCTGTCCACAACAACCCACATGGCATCATTTCCTTGAGGTAACCTCGGAAAACCCGTCACAGAATCCCCCGCGACATCATCCCATTTCCACTCCAGAATGGGTAACTACTGTAACAGTCTGGCTGGCCTCTGATGCTCTGCCCTCACCTGCTGACAGGTGGAACACCTCATAACAAAACCAGTTACATCTCTTTTCATACCCAGCCACCAGTACTACCGTCTCAAGTCACGTTACATCTTGGTAACCCCGGGATGAACTTCCCAAGCTGAAGCATGAAACTCCCGCATCAACTCCTCACATATATCTCCGGGAACCCACACTCGTCCATGGAAATGAAGAATTTCATCATCGCCTATCGTCCATCCAGGAGAAGTGTCCTCACTTGACACTGACTCCCGTAGAACTCGGCCTTCTGAATCATAGAGCTATCTCATCCTCACTCTGTCCAGGAGGTTAGAAGTCACAGCTAAAGATGACAGATAGGTCTTCCCCTGACTGTCATGCACCTCCAAATGCATCTTAAAGAACAAATCAATGAGCTGCCACTCACTGCTGGCCTCCTACACCGCCTGTATTTGAGTCCTCCTGCTCAGTGCATCAGCTACTGCATTACCTTTACCAGGAGTATAGGCAAGCTCAAAATCAAAGGACTGAAGGTATTCGACCAACCTTCGCTGCCTAAGATTCAAGTTACGCTGAGTAAAAATATATTTGAGACTTTTGTGGTCTGTGAAAACCATAAAATGCTCTCCCAAGAGAGAATGTCTCCAACAGAACAACTCATGCACAACTGCAGGCAATTCGAGATCATGTGTCAGGTAATTCCTCTCATGTGGCCTCAACTGCCGAGAACCGTACGCTATAACTCAATTGCCCTGAATTAACACTGATCCCAGCACAATACCTTATGCATCACAGTACACTGTATAGCTCTTTCCCTGCTATGGGTGTATCAGGATTAGTGTTGATGTCAACCTTTCTTTCAAGTCCTGAATGGAAATCTCGCAAGCTTCTGACCAAAAGAACTTCACACCCTTCTTAGTGAAACCCATCAACAGTGCTGATAAGCGTGATAAGTCCTTTATGAAACATCTATAGTAACCAACCAGCCCCCAAGAAATTCCATATCTCAAACACGTTCTTATGCTGCTCCCAGGAAACTACTGCTCTCACCTTCTTTGGGTCTACTGCAACTCCTACCTCTGAGATGATATGACCTAGGAAGTGAATATGGTCCATCCAAAAGTGGCACTTTGAGAGCTTAGCATATAGTCGATGCTCTCTCAGTGTACTCAATAAGATCTCCAGATGGGTGGCATGGTCATATCGAGTGAGAGTGTACACCAAGATATCATCCATGAATACTACCATGAAAGAATCCATATAAGGATGGAACACACGTTTCATCATATCGATGAAAACTTCTGGCGTGTTCGTGAGTCCGAACGGCATAACCAAGTACTCATACATACCATATCTGCTCCGAAACACTGTAAGTAGTATATCCTATAGTCTCACATGCATATGAGGATATCTGGATCTCAAGTCAATATTCGAGAACGCTCGTGCTCCACGAAGTTGATCAGAAATATCACTAATCCTTGGCAAGGGATATCGGTTCTTAACCGTCAACAGGTTCAACTTCCGATAATCTACACAGAGTCTGAGGGTACCATCTGCCTTCTTCGCAAAGAGGATTGGTGAACCCCAAGGAGAAGTACTGGGTCAGATGAAACCCTTTGCTTATAACTCCTCTAACTACCTCTTGAGCTCCTGCAACTCTGCTGTAGCCATTCTATAGGGAGGAATGGACACCAGCGCTACTCTTGGCACAAGCTCAATAGAGAAATCTACCTCTCTCTATGGATGTAGACCTGAAAAGTCATCCGGGAAGATATCCCAGAAAAAATCAACCATTGGAGGGAAATCCATCTAACAAGTCCCCTGGTCATCCAGATATAAACTCGAAATCTGGGCTGTGACTCCACCTCGCCCACGATGCTCTGGTCCAGCTCGACACGCCCGAACATCCCATTAACCATTGTATAGAAACTCTTCGCCCTATGGTGACGTGAAACTCACCCTGCGATGGTATAAATCTAAAAAGGCTCAGAAGGGAACCAACCAGTCCATCCCGAGAATGAAATCATAAGCTGTCATCTCTAAGACATGGAGGTCCCAAAGGAAGTGACACCCACCAACCTCAAGGGGGAACTCCTTGCACTAATTCACACATGCTGTTATAGTTCCCAATGGAGTGTCTAGCGTCATAACAGTAGAAGAAGAAGAAACATAGAGCCCAAGGCTCTCCATAATGGGCAAAAATATAAAACTATTTGTAGCACCAGTATCGAAAAGTACTGAAGATAAGACAGAAGCTACTAGAATAGTACCTCAGACAGTAGAAGGTCCGAGATCCTGCTCCTGCTGGGTCTGTTGCGTTGCATATGCCTGCCCAGTGTCGCGGCCCTATGACATATCCTGGCTACCCTGAGTTGTCCTGCCCTATTGCCTATGGGATCCTGATGTCTGGCTACCAGGGCCAAGACCACCATCTCTGTCTGCACACCCTGATGTATTCCAGTTTCCTGACTGGTAAGAATCTTCTAGTCGTACTCCGACATGCGGAGTCTGTACAGAACCCCTCTCAATATCCACTGAAGGAAATGCCCTTCTAAAGCGCTGTAGATGACCCATCTTCTCGCAAGCTCGGCACTCTATTGGATCACATGGACACTACGGTCTCTTGTGCCCTTCATTACCAAATTGGATGCACCTGACCTGACCACCTGAAAGATCTTTCTGGATGGTACTGCCACCCTAAGAGAAGTCCATCTGTCTCTTCCTCTTTCCAGTAAAAATAGTGCCAGAAACTGGGGCTGAACCACCCTGTCCTGCACCACTAGTGTCCTGCAGGTTCCCCTCTTTAATCAGCGCCTGGTTTACAATAGCATGTACTAAAGGCAACCTGAAAACATTCACCAGTGGTCAGATGTCATATTGAAGACCATCCTCAAAGCGTCTGGCTCTCAACGTCTCATCACCCACCAGTATGGGTGCGAAACGCTGAAGCTCGGTGAAATGAGAAGAATAATCCATCACCGAGATAACACCCTGCTGCAGATTCATGAAATCTCGAGCTCTATCTGCTATCAGCGTATCTAGAAAGAAGATTTCATAGAAGACTTCCTGAAAATCTTCTCACACCATGTCCCTGTGATGCACTGACTGGGTGGTAACATTCCACCACCTCTTGACAGAATCACGCAGCATATACGTCACGAGCATGACCCTCCTCCCTGTAGGCGTCTCAAGATGCTAAAAAATAGTCTTCATAGAACCCATTCAAGACTCCAAAGCCTGTGGTCTTCCATCCTCTGTGAATGTAGGCGGATGCTGCTGCTGTAAGATACAAGTCAGCTTAGCCATAAATGTGGCAGCCGGCGGTGCTCCCTGAAAGGTCTGCATGAACCGCATAAAGCCTTCATGGAACTGCGCCTCTGCGTCTGTGTTTGATATAAATGCTGGCGCCTCATCTAGCTATGCTAGAGGATCTACTGGTAGCCCATGGCACACCATATCTGAAGTATAATCGTTGCTGATCTCCTGGTGAACAATGCATGGTCATCTCGGCGGCATGACACTACAAGGTCAAACACAAACTTGAGATCCACATTATCTAAGACTGAAAATGAAGGGACCAAAAAGGGGAACTGGAGGAAAAAGGCATATCAAGATGTGCAAAACAAGACTACACGGCGTGTACCTAACTTCCCTTCCCCTACTCGGGTCCATCTACATGGCTTAGCCACACGGATCCCACTGAACGAAACTACACGGTGTGTATATACTCTACACGGCGAGTATGGTGTAAATTTACAACTTCCCATGTCTATTTTTACACGGCCGACTACTAGGATTTCTACTACACAGCTTGTTACACCCTTACACGGCGTGTACACCACCCTGTCTTTCCATCCACACAGTCAGGTACACACGGTCTGTCCTCGAACAAGACCACACGGCGTGTCCCACAGATAAATGACGTGTACTAGACGAGCTCCGCCGACCCGTGTTGTTAGTTACACGGCCGGATACACGGCTCAAACTACATTACATGTTCCATATACTGACGATGTGCACACGAAAGGATAACCCTGACCCGTGTTGTTAGTTACACGGTCGGGTCCCAAGGTCACACTACACGACATGTTCTTCATTGACACAGAGTGTTCAAGAAAAGATCACACTGGCTCGTGTTTGTTAGTTACACAACTGGGTCTCCGGGTCAACACTACACAATGTGTACATACGATACACAACGTGTTCACCCCAAACATTTCCCTTCCCCGTGTCCCCACCCACACGGTCTCTGACACGAAAAGCGACTACACGACGTGTACTTAGGGTACACAGTGTGTACTTAAAAATTTAATTTTCTTCCCGAACGGAAGAACATACATGGAGTCTTCAAAGAACTACACGGCGTGTATACTGGGTTTTCTAGATAGTATGCCTCAGAAACTTCTCCGGAACCCAGAAAATACCGAAAACAACACCTAAGTTCCAAATTCCGATTCGTGAGGGCCCATAATCTCCACAAATAAAAGTTTGGAATCTTATCAGTGTTATAATAAAATAAACAGTCAATGATTCACCAAATTTCGGTAAATGGGGGCCCATATTCCCCAAAAACCAGAGTTTGGCATCCATTCTATAAACAAGCTTATACAACAATACCCTATCACATAGCTGGTATTTATCAAAGCAACTATCACAACAACATTCTTTTCTAGCACAACCATTATCACAACAACATGAAATTTCTAATGCACCTACATGCCATGGAACTATGCATGGCATGTGATTTCTAGCATGTGCCTAAATGATTCATGAGATGGCATGCCCTTATCTCATCGGGTTGCAACTAAATAGAACCCATGGATAAAATATAATAGAAAAATCACAAGTGTTTCACCCAACGGTGAAAATAAAATCAACTGTAAAATTTTCAAAGTCAGAAGAATTGAAAAAATGCGAGGTAGACTGGTTTTTCCCTGTACACAGGTAAGCTACCCCCGGGCACAACTTATTACCAACTACCGTTTCCATCATATCCCTGACAAAGGCTCTAAATAGTAAGTCAAAGAAAAAAAACTCCTCTGATACCACTTTGTACCCTCCCGAATCTGTGTGCCACTCAACGGGTGCCCTGAACCCAGTTGGTCACATGACTTCAAGCGCATTTCCCCAAACGCCAGAGGCTGCTGACTGGCAGTGAGGGCCCAGGTCTGATAGTGGGGAAACTATTCCCTCATTTGTCAAAGTGCAGCACTGCGGAATTACTAAATAAAACATACGACAATAGAGGAAGAAATAAACCATACATATCTAATATAACAATTGCTATAAAAGATAACCAATACGTTTTATAGATATGATGCAACATATCGCATGTTCTAAGAAAATAGCCAGAACATGTTACATAGCAGTACAACGATACAAAGTACAACAAAAAAAACAAAACAGCCAGTAGCATCGCAAGCCTAAGCTCGGTCCCATACTCCCCTACTCCTCATTAGAAATCAAGTACCTATATAGGGACCCTTGCCCTTATCCACACCTACAAAAACATAATCTGTTTGGGCCGAAGTCATGACCCAAACAGGGTGTCAGAAAAAAATCCCAGTAGGCACCCACCAAAGGCCCGTGCCCAACTGTGTGTAAACATGCAACAACAGTGCACAAAAATAAATGCAATACCTAAATAGTACTAAAAAGTAACTAACTTACTAGTTATATTGCAATTTTATTATTCATTTAATCAATTAATATATGAAAACACCATAGTGAATTTCTAAGTAAACAGTTAGTGTCCTCCAACACCCAAACCCTTACACTCAGGTAATCAGAAACGTAACCCGCAAGTAATTTCCCACAGGTAGAATAGATATTTCCCTCAGGCGTACAAAGTGTCAGCCTTAGGCACAGAGTATACCACCCACAAGCACAGAAGAAGTTTCCCTTAGGCTAAAAGATGCACTGCCCTCAGGCTATGTAAAACACTTCCCATAGGCTAAACAAGTAACCGGGCCATGCCCAATATATAATCAAGAAATTCACATACAATTACTCTCAATGAAATAGTAATGCACAAAATAATCGTGGCATACCCTTGGGTATCCGGGCCAAATGGCTAAACATAGGAACACACCCTCGTGGTGGTCCTGGATCAAAGTAATGATCCTAAAAAATAGTTTATTATCACATTTAATCACCTATAAATTTCTAGGTTGTTAAATAGCCATAGCCTCATCCACACAACACCCCAACATTGGATCGTAGAATAAAAATACCCAAAACGCACAATAATTGGAAATTAAACACCAAGTCACCTACCTTAAACACCAAAGAATGATATATGCGAACGTCGATTCCAGAAACGTCCAAGAACGTCGTAGATATGAGGTAAAAGAATTCTCATTCAACCACAAATAACTTCCCTTAGAGTAAGAATTGTCAAGAACAACGCATGGAGAAGGAAGGGATTACCAGTGCGGTTCCAAGGAAATCGACAGTGCAAAAAACAGATTCCCGACGTGCGCTCGGTAGATCTCTAAAGCTCCGGCCTCATCTCCCACTTCTTCCTCTAGTTCTAAGCCTTCCCTGTGAAAAGGGGAGGCTACTGCCCAATTTAAGAGAAAAAAAAACAAAGTACACGGCGTGTATTTCCCAGTACACGACATGTACTTACCATTTTTTTAACTGTTCCTCTGGCGGTTTCCTGCCAGCGTGTCACTGTTCACCTTCCAACACGACTACACGGCATGTCTTCTTGAGTAGATATCGTGTTATGTTTCACATCTATCCACCACCTTACTATTCGCATGCCGAATGACTACATGGCGTGTAAAGGACCACTACACGGCGTGTAGTCCGTTTCTACACCCTTCATTGCCGACATGGACACACGCCCCGTGTACTCATCCCAATCAGCCAAAAGTACACGACGTGTGGAAAAGTACACGGTGTGTACTTCTAAAATTTAGGATTTTCCCCATTTTCCTTATTTTATAAAAAACACTTAAGGAAAAGAGAAAAGAAGAAACCCATACCACAAAAATAAGAACCAGGTTCTTACAATAATTTTTCAAATTCTGTAAAATAATGGCCAATATTTACTTTTTAGTACAGGTGGAAGAAGACTAAAATGGAGTAAGTATCTCTTATGATATTTTTACATCTCAATTGGTAAAGTTTCCACATTAGAGTATATTTGGTAGTTATAGAATGAAAATATTAAATTATTGAATAAGTATAGGTAATGATTGAATCCATGAAAATTACAAAATGATTATCCTCTAGTAGAGATGAAATATGAGTGGTTTTGGTTCAATTAATTAATGTAGTTAAATATTACCAATTATAGTGTCACAAATAGTGGGTTATTTTGGGCATAAAATACATGTGAATGATAATCATGGTTTATTGAGTATCTAAATGTAATTTTTATGACCATGTCATGGAATTTAGTATTCATTTTTGGAAAGGAGTATATTTTTCTTAAGGAACACAAGTTAATATGTTTATTGCATATCATATCACACTAAATTTATAATATGAGTCCACCATTATAATTTTGTAACTCATTTTACCGACATAAATGAATGATTTGGGTCAGGGGTGGGAAGAAAATTTGTATCTTTGTAAATTTTATATATAATATAAACTACATAGTATCCATTCAGATGAAACCATTTGAAACATTATTTATTTAACCATGTAGATCACTATCGTGATATATGGATGTTGGTTAGGAATATTTGGATATTCTTAATTTTGTGAAAATTATTTAATCCTATAAAAGTTAATAGATGAATTCATGTATTTCGTATTACACAACATCAATTGGGAAACAATATGTTTTAGGAGTAGGTGATGTTATCTCGTCATTTTTGATGTCATTTTAATTTTTCGGTAAGATTTATGTTATAATTTTTCATTTCACTATAAGAAGAAAACATATTATGTAGTGGTTTATTAGTAGTGGTTTCAAAAATCATATGTTAGATACGAATAATGAGTTTTCTAAAGTTTTTTACCACATTATAAATCATATTTAAAAATAATCACCCTATAAATAAATATTAGTGCTGGTTTTTTAAATAACTGTTACTAGTATAAAAATTTGTAGTGGTAATTTAAAAACACCTCTATGTAAACCTTATTTTGTTACAACATAATCCCATTTTCATTCTCTTTCATTAACTAAATATTCTACTATCAGGCCTTAGACTCCCCAATTTTATCCCCTATTGTGAATCACTTCCCCTTCTCCTTACCAATCTCTTTCTTCTCTCGTCGATTTGTTATATCATAAATTTGGTAGACTCTAGGTGCAAAGAGACTTCCTAGAAGCTATATTCTTGGATTATCCTTATTATTCACTAATTTAAATGACATCTATGAGATTTAATTAATGATTTCTAAATTGGGATTTTCGGATTTACCTTTTTGGCAATAAAAGTTCCTTCTTATCGTATTATAGGATCATATATAGAAACCGTCTTTTGGGAAAATTTTAGGGAACTACTGTTTGAAATCCACCATCCCATTCCATATTTAACCCCCAATTGTCTGAATCCTATAATCCATGTATTCAGACTCCAGTGTTCTAATAATTTTCCAATTTTTTTAGTTTAGTGATAATTGTATTGGAAATAAAATATATATTTATTATTTAGTTTCTTATTAATTTAAATCATTATTGATTTTTTTTCATTTTATTCACACTTTTTTCAATATATTCTTGTGTAATAATTATTTTAACATTTTATATACATTTTTTTCTTTTTTTCATTATAATGTTCATTTTTGTGGTTTTATAAAGATAATTATTCACCTATATTTTTTAATCAATTTTTTATTGATTATGTGACTATTGGATAAAAATTATGATTTTTTGACCATTTATTATTCATATAACCTTACAGTGTTTTTAATTTAATATTTTTAGTTACCACACATTATATGATTGATTTTTTTAAGATTAAATCTTCTTGGATATAACCTATATTTAAAATTAAATTGTTTTAAGTCACATTATAAATGTATAGAGAAAAAATAAGAATAATAATAATTTCTAAGAATTTATGATTCACTTAAATAATAAGATACTATTTCAATAATATATATGTGTTTTTATTTTTTGAGATAAGTTCTTTATTATATTTATATCCTAAAATATATAATTATTATAAAAATGTAGTATAATTATATTATAAATGACCATTATTTATTAGATAAATTCTAAAAATTCTTATATTATATCTAATGTTAATATTTATTTATTCCTTAATGATTGTGTTTTATTTTTCACATGATTTTATTTAGTTAATGTGAATTAGGTTATTTATATAGATATTCAGGAATAATATATTTATAGATAAAATATGGATTATATTACCCTAAAAATATTCTATAATATGTTGCAGGTTCGGTTGTGTTTTTTATATTGAAATTGAAAATCGATCTATAGATAGAATAATAAAATTTCCATGTCCTCACCATAATTTCAGAGGATGTATGGAATGTAATTGGATATATGATATGGAGTTGTAATGGGTAATTAGACATTTTAGGATGTTCAACATGTGATTGTCATCAAAATGATCTACCAATTTCCCATATGGTGGATAATAATATTCAGAACATGAATAACGATTTTATCAACAGTGAAATAGAACATCATGAAGATTATAACATATAAGTGTGGTCTCATTATAATTTTTTATAGATTAAAAAAATATATAAGAGAAAGGGAGAATCAAATAAGTTTTTTTATTTAATGGATGATTGAATTTTGGAGTTTTAAGAAGAATATAAAAAATATAAAAATTAACTTTTTATGGATGCTATACTATATCAATTTATTAGGTGGAATTAAAGATATTGAAATGTAGATTATATTATATTTTTTCATGATGAATTTGTTGAGAAAAATATCCCGTATTAAATTTAGGATATGAAGAATGTTTTTAACAAGATGAGTCTTAATTTTACATAGATACATATAGATTCGAATGAATACATGTTTTATCATGGAGAAGATTATGAAAGTGAAGTTTCTAAAAGTTGTTAAAGTTCTATATTTAATCAGGAAATCTTAATTAATATTAGACTGAATGAACTAAAAAAATATAAATAAACAACCATGAAAGCTCTAATTTACATTAAATTAAAACTATGATTGAAATTATTTCTCATTTCTTCTAAAAAGGTTGATAAAATGAAGTGGAATCCTATGGGAAACAATAATGAAAACATTATATGAAATCCAAGTTAGTCAGAATCAATTTTTTTTTGTATTTTTTTCATATTTATATTCAAATTCAAGAACTGTGTGTTTTAGATTCAAAATTATTGATTTAATCCATTCATACTATATGTATATTTTTTTAATATGTATAGTTATTTTGATCTCTCACAAACTACCTCTATGGATGAGTATGAAAAAAATGATTTCATTATTTTGATGTTTATTCCTTGAAATCAAATACCAAAAATGGACTTGTATTTATACCTTCACCCTTTTATAGAAGAATTGAAATAGTTATAGTACAATGTTGATGATATATATAATATATCAACAATTGAAATATTCAAAATATTTTCTACTCAAATGCAGATATTATTGATTTATCAGGATTAAGAATCTTTCTTTGTTCGAGAACATATAATAGTATGGAATATCTAGTTTTTATATTTGGTTTTGATTATAGAAGACTAACCAATATAAAATTTCTTGTTTTTATGTTTCATTATTGGTACTAGGATACATCACGTATATATCGATTTAAAAATTTACAATTTTATGGACGAAGTGATTTTATGCAACATCAAAAAGAAATTTATTAGGTTTAGAAATGATGTTATAATTATCTATTATTGATGAATTTTTTTAAGGATCATCAGTTATGAATTTCTAGGAAAATATTTAAAATATCATCATATTTAGATAGTACACAACAACCGAAGAGACAATGTGTTTTTTCAAAACTGCCTTAATCGGAAATTCAATTATTACATCATAATCTTCATGTTATGATCATTGAAAAGAATGTATAAGATGGTTTGGTTTTTCAAATATTTAATATGCAGGTAAAATAAATAATATCACCTTAATGATCATTAGGATATATAAAAATTAATATAAAACATTGTCTATGTGATAATGATAATATAAAAATATTAATATATATGGTATTAAAAGTCAAATCTCACATATTTAGAAAGAGAAATTGCTACATTTTTCCTTGTGTATGTTTTTACCAGATAAAATAATAGTAGTTTTAATTTAGTTTTCCACATTCATCATATAATTTTTTTTGAAAAATTTAATCCCCATTGAGGATGAAAAACAACAATGAAGTATTTTAGTGAAATTATTTAATTTAGAGATGACATTTCCACTTTATTTTTCACTATGATGATTTATATAACTTTTCATTTGGGCATTATAGCTAATGTTTGAGGTCTTGTACATTATCAATGGATGTATCTCCTAGAGAGGTATTTCCAACATCCTTTTTCATTTTCAATTAATTAAAATTTTCAATCATATAACCTATATGATTTTTCATATATGTTACTTTTTTAATTGGGTATCTAGGTCATTTGAAAATTTTTGTGAAAAATTGAACCAAAAAATAAAATATTTTTTACAAAATATTATTTTGGAAATGAGTGCCTAACCTTTAATTTCAAGAATTGGGATAATGTTGAGGAATAATTTAACTATGTAGGACTTCTTTAATATTATAAAAATCATTTAAAATCCAACAAAAAATCATAAAAGTTTCCAAATTTTTTTCAAAAATATGGGAAAATATCATCAGATTCCTTAATAAAAATAAATCAAATAAATTATTATAGATATGTTCTACTCAATAGGGATATTTCAGATATTTTAATTGAATAATTATTGATATAAAAAAAATATAAAATTTCAAAAATCTATAATAAAATGATTAATAGACCGAAAAAGATGTAAACACATTGATTATTGATCGGTTATCATGATGTGTAATATCGTAATAAATTTCAAATTGATAATTTTTAGAGATAATTATCTTATGAAACTAATAATATTTTATATTTATATAATTAGATCATGAATATTGATAATTGGGATTTAGTTCCTGATGATTTCAAAAACATAACTTGAGGACCATTAAAGCACTCATGAGATTCAAATTTTCCAAAATATATGGCTTCAAATTGCTTACCTTTTTTGGGAGGAAGGTCTAAAAAAGTAGTAGTGGAATATTCAAAAAAATAATAGAGATCAGATATAATGGAATACTTATTTACATTATAAAATTACATTTTTATTGATAATTTTTAGATTCAGTATTCAAATTCTTATATGTCAATATTTATGAGGTCATAATGAAAGATTCATTATAATTTACTTCTATTAACTTATCAATATTTATTAACACATTTATGAATGACAAACATGATATATATATTTTTAATTCATATGGTAAAATTATATATTATTTGGATTATGTATTAAATGATGAGTGGAGTGTCGGGGTCCATTTATTGTTGAGAAACATATATGATATGAGTGGTGAATTTGATGAATGTTTTTGTTAGAAAAACCCATAAAAATATGAGAATGATCTATTTGTATGTGGTGATATTTTAACAATTGATCTTACTAGGATGGATGAGGATGATTTAGTCATGTTAATAGTGGAGGATAATAATAATATATGCAATTGTTAATAATTGACTGTATGTTCAGACCGCCATTTAATTATATACTATTATTTATTTATAATACTAGAATTTAATTTATCTATATACAACATTTTCAAAAAAAAATCATGGTTTATATTATATATCATATAATTACTTTTTTATACTCTTTTTAAATGTAATAACTATGAAGAAAATGATTTGAACAAGAAGGTATTCTAGACCTCTTTTCATGTTAACCCCATAAAAACGATCTTATATTAATCAAGTATTATCCTTAAGTTTTGTATTCCATCTTTCTTATATTTGATGAAATCAAATATGATCTCTTATTCATCAGTTATGCTCCCTACTTCCTGTGTATCACCTTATACATTTAGGAAAATAAGGGATTATATGAAGCATCCAAGGTCAGGTCATAAACTAAGAAAATGGTGTGGGCATTACTATGATAAGGTTATTTGATGGTGACCAATATTTTTATGTATGTATTATTGTGAAAAAAAATTATTACATATATATTCTAATTTTTCAAAATATTTTTTATATAGGACTAGATAATAATAGGAAACAAATTCATGTGAATATAATATGTGAATAGAGGATAAAAAAATTTAATGTAGTTGTGCTATTGGACATGAATAAGGTGCCTAAAAATGATGTTAGAGTATTATATAGGTATATCATGGGGAAAATATCATTAGATTTGATATCCCTTACCATCACATATCTTGATTAGAAGAACATTCCCATCAATTTGAATAATGACATATATTTAAAAAAATTATTGAATGTAAAAATATATATTTCTATTTTATTAATCTAATATTCCTATAAATTGTAGGTATAATAATTTTAGTATATATACTATGTGGTTTATTTTTCATTTTTAGTGTATGAAACGGTTTTGTGTCAATGGAACTTGAAATATTTTGGGAAGAATAGAAATAAGTGCGGGAAATGGTGTGAGTTCATTGAAACCTCATTCGTTTTTTATCAAATGTATGAAATGGTAAAGAAAGGGATTGAATGGGGACCATGTATATCCTAATTTGAAATGAATCATTCTGAATAATAAAAGGTATATGATACAATCTTATTATATTGACATTAATTTACTAAATATAATGATATTTTAATTTATAGTAATGATTTTATTATTCATAATTCCTCAAAAAAATCCCATCATAAAGGGAGAAACATTTCATCCCACATATAACTAGTTCAAAATGTTTTTCTTGGAGAAGATATAACTAAGTAAAATGTTAGTTATTACAAAATATAATTTTATTTCATATTATGTACATAAATTTTTATTCTTGTTACACTTTTACCACTAATTAAATATGTAAAAGATGTTGGCCATGATGTGGGAAGAACCATGCTGTGGTTTTATATTGAAAGGAAATACGATAGAAATTATGCAAAAGAACATTATATGAATATTAATGTAAAAATGATAAATTAGAATTCACATTTTTAATGGAATATATTTTGGTTAAATTTTTCTCTATTTGTCAAAGAAAGTTTAAGTGGAATGGGATATAAATCAATCACATTTATTATCTTTCTCCAACAGTGATGTTATTTAATTTTTTTTTTCAATGATCATGCTATTCATGTGTGATAGTTTGGTAATGGACCCTCCCCCTAATGATTTTTTACAACGATATCATATTTATTCACTATGGCACCTCATCTAAAAATTATGGGTATTATTATTATTCTAAATCAACTAAAATCATTAAACAATATTATAATCCTAAATAATAGAATACATGTGAACAATTCTTGATAGATATATTAGGATGATCTGTTTCACAAAATGGAGAGTGAAATGGATACTCTATTTTAGGGCATGGA
This sequence comes from Viscum album, assembly GCA_963277665.1. Lineage (NCBI taxonomy): Eukaryota > Viridiplantae > Streptophyta > Magnoliopsida > Santalales > Viscaceae > Viscum > Viscum album. Next base: position 2,012,303,986 of record OY728160.1, read on the forward strand.
TGGGATAATTCAAGCCAAAATTTCATCCATGATACAAGATTTTGTCAATATTTTATATTTATTTTAATATCATTATATTATTATTAATATTTTTGAAAATAAATTGTTTGAAAAATATAAAATTAAACAAAATTTATATTATAAAATTTATTTAATGTAGTTATTATATACACTATATGTTGGTTGTTTATTAGAAAATTCAGAACATGCATCATCTAGGGAAATCTATCGATACTTTGGATAGTTGAGTTAAAGTTGTATCTCCCTATTCTTGTCTTGTATATTTTCAATAAAAAAATACATATGTTTCTATTATATTACTGGAATAAAACAAATATATTTGTATTTTGAAAATATATTTTGATGTAATTCTTATAGTATTTTTTGTTTCACTATTGAATGTACCAAATTCATTACATTGTGGAGATATTTTTATTTTAAATTATTAGAAGTAACACATTCAAATTGACCGTGTTTAAAATTGTTTTCATGTTGTTTTTTTGGTGGTCTAAACCACTAATATATTAAAAAAACCGAAATATAATTAGTGATGGTTTTAACCACCACCATGTGATGCTTAAACCACCACTAAGTACTGATAAACCGGTACTAATTAATATAATATGGTTATAAGTATTGATAATTTATTAAAAAAATAAAAAATTTAAAACATCATTGTAATATTTGAGTATTATTCCTGATGCTAAATATTTTAGTTCATTAGATCTTGGATTTTAAACCACAACTAATTAAATATTCATAAATATTTTAAAAGACAACTAGAAATAAAAACATCCATTAATTAACATTTTATTATATAAAATGGGCCAGTTTTAGAAAAATGTTGTGAATCAATTGACATTAGTTTTAACCACCATGTAATTTTAAAAAATTTCTTTTTAAAATTTTCTCCATGTAGAGTTTTTCACTACCTCCATGATTCAGTTGTATGATAGATCTATTTAATGTATATCAATTGATATGGTATAACTCTTATATGTCATATTTTTATTAACTATATTGATGTGAATTTTTTTGATGCATCTTTTACTATGAATTCAATATGTATAATTAATGAAATTGAAAAGAAATTATAAGGAAATAATATTCCATTAGTTCTAGTATTATTATAACATAATATAGTTGAAGAAGATACATGGGATGATAAGTGGAAATACAATTGTAGTGGATGAGTTCGATTATTAGTGATACTAATTATATCTTTTCATGTATTAGAATATTTATCGTGGGGTGGTTTTTAAAAAATTGATTTCAAATTCAGGTTATTATTTTTTCATGATTTTAAATTCATTTTGATGCTATTTTTATTAAATTTTAAACATATAAGATGATATATTTTTATAAAAGTGAGTTTTATGAGTATTTTATAATTTTAGGTAGGTTTTTATAGCCATCAGGAACTTAGAATGCCTCACACAGAATATGGTGAGTCAAACCAAAGGCAACGTACAACACATCAATACATTAGAAGCACGATAGTGAGTCTTTAAAAATATTATGGTTGGTAAGAGGACCCCACTGGGAATGCTCAACCTCTATTTTAATATGGTGTAATTTAGTATTTCATGTTGGATTTTTTTATTTAAATATGTTGTTTCACTATGAATGAATAGTTTTTAATTTTTCATTACTTTCAATTTTTCTCTTTCCGAATATATCATTTCCCAATAAACTCATTATCTATTAGTTGCATTGGATTTTTGGGGTCGACAAAAACATAATCTCTTTGGTTTATCATTTGATTTTTTTTTTGTTTCATTTATTATTCATGTAATTTTATATATTTTCTTCATATTTAATGTTTTTTAGATATTGATTAATTTTATTGGAATTAATTTTTATTTTACTTGTAAAAGGATCTAATTAGACTCTATATAGGTGAAACACAACCTTCTTATATATATAATTCATTTTTTATTTATAATTAGTTTAATATTGTATATATATAAATATATTTAATTTAGGACATTGAAAAAATTTATGGGGAGCTATATTATAAATGAAATTAGTAATGTGAACAAATATTATGCTAATAATGATTCTAAAAAACAATAATATAATATTCAATTAAATTAGAGGTTGTAAATATTTTTTCATGTCTAAAATGTAGAATTACTTTATTATAGTATTTCAATTAAAAATAAATGTTATGAAATGGTGAATTGTGAATTTTAAATTAATGTAAATGTTTCATACAAAAATTATTTTGGAACTAATATTTTTATTAATATTGGTATTGTTTTATGTGTTTTATATTTTGATATGGTTTATAAAATTAAATTAATATCTATTAAAGATTATGATTAATCATTTTTATTTTCAATTATATTGATTTTATAAATTATATTTATATGTTATGTGGTGAAATTATTGACAATTATTTAAGGATTATTTTCATAATGATATATTACATAGATATTTAACTCCAATTGAGGAATTGGCCCATAATGATATATTATATGAGGATTTATAATTATGTAATCCTTTTCTTTGTGAAGTGATATTATAATGGGTTGGGCGTTTAGCTAAGGCCATGGTCAAATATAATATATGATGAGGTATTTGACCTTATATTGAGGCCTTAATCCCAAATATAGGTTTTGAAAATAAAATTCTTGTTCACTATCATTGGATAAATCAAGGGAAAAAGTGTTGTAGCATTTTGGTAAGAATGAAAATAGTTGGATTGATTATATTTTTTATATTAAAAAAGTGTTAAAATTATAGTAATTCATTCCATTAAACAAAGAATAAACTCATTCAATGTGGATAGATGTTTAGGTCATCATATTTACATCCTAAAGATTTTATTCTCAAACTATGAGTGCATTAATATCACATAAGAATAGAATTTATTCTTCAAGATATCAAAATATATAAAAAGAAGATGTAAATGGAAAATAAATGACCTTGTCTTAGATGTTGATTCATGTAGTTTTAGTAATTTTCAAGAGATAGATACTTTTACTTTTTTATTTAATTATATTAATTTTTCATATTTTTATTTGGAATCTGGAACATGATATGTATTACTATATAACATTTTCAGGAATTATTGGGACTATTTATTATATTTTTTAATTATAAATATTTCTATTTTTACTATTTTATCTTTATTAACATATAAATTTTATTTATTTTTAAGAATATCCATCCGAGGGGAAATATCCCATTAATTTATTTTTGTATACCCTTAGGTCTAGTTTCTAGCATATAATGTTCACACATTTTAGGCATTATGACTTTTTTCCTCTTCTGTGTGGTCATTCCATATTAGGATTTATACAATGAGAGATACTATGAATGGATTTTAGTATTTAAATATAGTTATATATAACTATGCAGGTAGAAGTCCTCTGGATACTTCATAGTATACATTATTAAGGAAATTTATAAATAATAAGGTATATAAATTAAATAGTTATAATCAAAATTAAATGTAATGTATATTGTAATGACATAATCTTATTTCATATTAAAAAATATATATTTTTCTATCCATTAATTGGATACATTAATTTTGAGAAAAACCTATTTGTGGTGTCAAAGACAACAATAAGATGCTTCAGAAAGTTCAAAATTTTTTAGTAACAAAAATAACACCAGATAAACTATATATAGATCACCATTCAAATTATGTGAAATTAATATATGGAAGGATCATAGACATATATTGAGGTATTTCTTTTCACGATATGAGTTATCATTATCTACATGACCGTTCATATTTCACATAAAATATAGGGGCATCTGTAACCATGCTATAGGGATGTCACTATCCATATTATTGTTAGAAGCTGGTTTTTTGAAGATCAATTAATGATATGGTGATATCATCAATAATAATTCATAATAAAGGATAACTTAAGACTAGGGATATAGACATATCCTAGGATATGGTTTTCTACTACAAAATGTTTATCTTGAATTGTGTTCTACAATCATTTTTCTATTTTGTAGATAATATTAAGATTCTAATGTGTTCAGTGATATATAATATGTTTTAATATGTTTAATATATTTTATAATTTATTTATAATTTATAAGATGTTTCTAAAATATAATAATGGAATTTAAAATATTTACTTATCTTATTAAAGGCTTTAATAATTAATGTTGTATTTCTGAAGTATCTTTCTTAAATGTTTTTGAAATATTAAAGAAATAGATGTTGTAAGATTTGGTGCTAATATTATAGTCATTCACAATATATTATTTAATATATGTTCTTAATTTTCATTGATTATATTGTAATAATAATCATATTTTATAACATTTTTATAAATTTTATAAACAAATATGGAGTGTTTATATAGATTTTATGAAATTATTATCAATATATTATTACTGATTCGTATTAAATTCTTTATTTTGAATATTTATTTAAACCATGTCAGAACAGTTTTGGTATATTTGAAAACATTTCTATTAAACTTAAAATATTTTATAGTTATATCATATAAATTTCCCCATTATTAATATTATATGATCACTTAGATCTAAAAATATTAAAAATTCATGATTTTATCAATCATATATTTTAATATGAAGGGGTTCATATGTGTGCCAAAGATAAAACATTCATATTTGAGATATAAATATAAATTATTTGTTTTTAAAATATATATAATGTTTATACTCTTTATCAAAAATAAACTATATACAATTTATTTATTTACAATATGTTCATAAATTTTTTTCCACATTTCTATCTATTTTGGTCATTCTTCATTTTTTATTTTTATTTAATATTAATTAATATATATTGTCTATATTTTAAATTTCTATTGATTTTAAAATAATGTGTCACTATTTTGTATAATTTATAGACCTTGAATATATGAGTAACATGTCATAAATTCCAATCAAATAGATTCATAATTACTATGGAATACAGTATAGGAGGACATCATAGGTAAATCTCAAGAAGGCCTGAAAATAACCATTTTCCTTCAAGTCACATATTTATAATTAATAAAATGAAAAATATGGAAGATATTATTAAGTGGGAATGAAAATACAACATTAAATGTGGATGATGAAATAAAGTAAAAAGCTTAGCGAGGGTTCTATTAATACCTATATGAGTTTCTATGAGATCCTTCAACGTCAAATTTCTTATCTCATATCCCCTAAATAGTTGAATTCAATAACATTCCATAATCTAAACTTCGTTTTTTTGAATTTTAAGATATAAATGAATTATGAAATTCCTTAAAAGAGTATCCCCATGCTACTCTATAGTTTATAATTTTGATCACTCCTAAATTAAGAGCATCCTATTAACTACATCACTAGATACAACATCAAAACATTTATCACTTAGCTTAATAACCTATATGATAAGTTGGATAATTATAAAAATAAATTTCTAATGAACTACAATAGTAATAAAGCATAATAGGAAAAATAATAATGAAATAAAAATTTCACTAACTCGAACTCATGAAAATCTATATAACATTAGAGTTTGAATAAGATAATGAATTTTATAACAGAAGGAATATGAAATCTACATAGTCCCTCTTCCTGAAATAAACCAAGATTTATCTCTCCATTACCTTGGAGATAGAAAATATTATGATAGAAAACAAAAGAATAATATATAAAAACAAAGTCAATCCCCTTGTGGGGAATCCCATATATTAAATATATTAGTCTATATTCATAATAATTATATAGTCCTCTATAGTAACTTGTAACTCTTCTTTCTCTAATATTGGGACAATTTATATGTTAGTAACTTATTTAATTCATCATTGGATTATTATTTGGATTCCAGAATCTTCCCAAATGCTTGGGTAGATGCATATATCAAACAAAAGATCCACTAAAAATTATATCTCAACTATATAAAGTGGTATATTTCATGTATTCCACCTATACATCTTTCATAATCCACATAATTATTTTTTTGGTATGAAGTGGTACACAAACATTCATGTTATCAACATAGAGTTTGGATAATCCCATTGGATTTAGTTCTCTCCTCACCTTGATTATTCCCTTAAAATTCATTTTGTGTTTTCAATCATTTATTATGTATAAAGATGATTATATTTTATATTACATGAATAATGATATAGGTATATTGGATCTATCAAAATAATATTATTTAGTTCATTTCACATATTATAGTTGATGTTATGGTTTAATTGTTGAACATGACACGAGGATCAATGAATATTTAATATAAATATTTTGTATTATCGATCAATTTAATAATCAATGATAGATTTCTTATTTTTGGTAATATTTTTAAGACAATAATATTCTTATTCCTTTAATTTCAACTTATCATATTTTTCTTATCATATTTCTGATAATATGTTCTAGCTAATGAAAACGCTACATGTGACTATATATTATATATTTTGATTAGAGTATCAATATATGGCAATGAGATACCAATGTCTTAAAAAAAACTAAATCAATTAAAACATAATTTTAGGTAAATTATTTATTTCGAACTAAAATACAATAATTTTATTAAAATTATGTTTATTCCCATTACGAAAATTTTATGAGAGTTGTTAACATGACTAATCATGATACAATGTTAAAAAATATGAATATATAAATTATCCCCACACTCACATTTTTCTCCTTGGGGAAATATTTTTAAAAAATAAAAAAATAAAATCTTCCCAAATAAAGAGAGACATTAATAGTATTGTTAATCTGTTAACATATAATTCATTAAATATAATCCATCTCCCTTCCATTTTTATAATAATCTTATATTATTTATAACATAGTTTCTGCTGATTAGTATTTCCCACTATCATTCTTCAAATTATATCTCTCATATTAAAAATTATATTTCCAGAAATGTTTTTCATATTTTTGAAACAATCATAAATTTTATAATATTTCTTTACCTATCATTTCTCCACACACATGAGGAAAAAAATAATATTAATAAAATGGATTTGAAATGATTCTTTATCTTATTTACTGTCTATATTTGGGTAGGTAGGAGTCTAAATCAAATATATATTTATATATATTTTTAATGGTTTGATATATTTATATATATTCATCCATACTAATTTATATGTAATCAATATAATATCTCATATATTTTTTGACATCTCATGAAAAAAATCATCCTCTTGTCTCTTTTATCATCTTTTCATTTTTTTAATTGAAGAATTTTTTATGAAGGAAAAGTTGATTCATATAATTTAATTAATGATATAATATTTATTGACCAAATGGTCATTAAATTTATAAATATATTCTTTTAGGAAATGTGGTACTTCCCAATATCTATGAAATTAATCACCCTTGGACATAGCCTTGAATGTCAATATGCATGTAACTAAAAGTAATGTGGGAAATGGTCCAATTTTTACTGTATTTTTTAAAATTAAATTCATGCTCTCCATGGATTAAAAAAGGGAAATAAATATTAAAAAAGATAAATAAATTTAAAAAAGTATCAATGAAAAAATATTCCATTATAATCCCAACATTCATCTGATATCTATGAGTACTAGAAAATAAAAATAGTATGTTAAATATTATAACACTTGTATTAGGATTCCCCCAATCATAAGTGAATGGTATAAAAATTAATGAAATGATAAAAAGAATCTTGGGATAGTGAATTGAGATTTGAGAGTGTCCATTTACATGGGGAACACATTTTATAACAAATAAAATAAATTATTAAATTAATATTCAAGAAGTTATGAAATTAGCAATCAGAAAATTGTTTTCCTTAATATTAAATTAATTACCAAAATTGATTGGAAAATTATAGTTTTGAAATTTTTGAAATTTAAAGTTGAAAACACTCAAAAATGTAAAAAAAGAAAAAAAATGTTATCCTCTCCCTCACACTTAATTCCTGGATTTTACAAAATGTATTCGATGTCGAGTTTTTATTAAAGTAAATAATATTGTACAAGTTGATGATATAATTATGAATTGTAAGAAAAAATCTGATAATTTTATTTCAACCATGGAATAAAAATATCCTTAACTAATCTCCAATTATGTTAATTTCTATATCTCTTTAAACTACTTATAAATAATAATAAAAATGTTACCATTGTTTAAAAACAAACTGATCAATTAAATAAATATTTTGTTAAAAACCAAAATGTTATATATTTTAAAAAAATTATATACCTATATTAATGGTAGTTCCTCCACATGTTAATAGAGTATGGGGATTTATCTATGGGATCTACATAAATATCTAAGCTCCAATTCTATATTTTATTCCCTTCATATAAGGATATCCTTCTAAAAAGGATATCATTTCCCCTAATTGGCATGAATTTTGTTATTTTTTTATTGAGGTCAAGATTGGATAAAAGATTACTACCCATATTCTTATAAATTAATCACTCCATGTTTGTTGTCATTATTTGTTTCCTCATCCAATAGGTATATAAATATAATCGAATCCATAGAATCTAGTCATGAAATATGATAAATACAATTTAGGTTAACAAATATTAAACCATGAAAAAATAAAATCAATTTTAGTATCCCTTAGTTTTTATAGAAACCTGTGGCATTTCACACATGGTCATTACATATTTATATATGAATATTCATTATATTGCACAAACACATTCCAAGAAGACTATAATAGTTTAGTACCTATGGACACATTTAACACAATCTCATAATTTAGTGATGATCTTAAATTTTTCCCACAAATATCTTCCCATTTTTTACTATTTATATACATACCCTATATAAAATTCTTTTTCATAATCAGGGAAAAGATACACTAGAATTATTGAGCTCATATTCTCTGTGTGGGTACACATAACATATATAAATCTATGATCATCTTAAATAATGAAATAATAATAAGGGTATGTGGTCATAAACACAACATATTAAGTTCATTTCCAAACATTCATTTATCATAAATATGATTCAAGGAATAAAACTTCACAATTTTTGAAAACATGGACCATAAGTGTGTTAAATCATCATAAATGAATAATGAACCTTATGATCATGTCCTAAAATTTTGGAACCATCATAAATATAGAAAAAATAAACATTTCATGTGTCCATATTAACTATCATGACTATTGACACTATGGATCTGGATGCACCTGTTTCCTATCGTGGATCAAGAAACTCTTATTTCTCATAGTGGATTAGGACACACATATTTCCCATAGTGGACCAGGACACACCAATTCCCCATAGTGATTAAGCCCATAAAATTGTTTTCAATTTTTATCTCATGATATTTAAATATTTAACAAATGAATTAGTGGGATATATATATCCAACTCATCACATAATGAAACCCAAATCTATGGGTACCACAATATCATAAACATCGAACATATCATAACTCATAAAACAAAATGGGTATCATAAACATTTCCTCATATCATAACCTATTTAAAATAGATATATTTCATAGTCATTTAATCATATAATATCTGTTGAAAATAATCATGTGACATCATCATTTTATCATCATATAACCTATAGAAGAGAAATGTGTTTCATAAATATCATGTCATCAAAACATTAACCATTCAGAGAAAAACTATGAATTTTATCCATAGATAATATCAATAATAAGTAATAGATAACCCCAAATAATTTAATAATAGATGTAAAATGATTTTTTTATCATTACATATAGTTATTGAAGATCAAATACTTTCCACTTTGAATTACTTTTATAACAAAAAAACATTTTGGAAACAAATCATGGAAAATAATATTGAAAACCAATAAGGGTGATTTGAAGATAATTTAAATCACATTTAATAAGTAATATATTTTCAAAATATTTTTCCATAAAAATGAGATTAAAATATCAATTTAGAAAATTGTTTTTTTTTGAAAACATGGTTTTGGAATTAAATGGGTTTCCAATCAAAGAGAGAAATAAAGTGTAGCTTTCATAAAAACATCATCATAATTATATAAATTAGTAGAAAGTGAAAAAATAGTACCATTACAAGAATATATAATTAATTAATTTAGTATAATAAAATTCATGATAACTATTTAGAGGTATATCATTAGATTTCATCATTGGAGACTTAATTATAAAAAATCCTGATAAATGATTAGTATCTATAAAAAAATATTTACCACTTTAGTAACATTGACTCATAAGACCCATGAAGCCATAACGTACAGTATAACACAAAAAATCAGTATGATAAATAAATTCATGATATTACATGTGAAATGGAATGTATATACACCTCACAATGGTATATAATTCCATGAAATTATGTATGTCTTTTAGAAAGAAAATTAAGATAAAAATACCATTATGATTTATTAACATTCAATCCATAAAACCAATGATTGTGAGTTCATAAAATGGATATGAATACCCCAATATTTTTTAGGATATGGATCGTTATATAAATTCATGGGTAGTATATACACCATAAAAAAATAAATTTCGTTTTGAATATGACATGTGTCTCACGAATGTAAAAATTGAGACCGAATGGACCTTACCTTATATATGGAGTTCTTTCATACTCATTCAAACATAACATATAATTAATATATTATCATTATAAATATATCTCATACATATATTCATATATATCATACCATATATCATTTGTTGTGCAAGTTTTGTTTTCAACAACACTCTATTTTATTAAAGGGAGATCGTTGAAAACAATACTCTATCTCTTTATGATGAATTTGATGTTCACAAATACCCTCATTTGTTATTCTAATGATTTTACATTTAGTATATTTTAGAAAATTAATATTATTTATTTCTCTATTTTTGTAATAATATTTAAGCATTTAATCTGCGTGGAATATTTGGAAAAGTGTTAGGAAATCACATTAGCGTCTTCTAGAAACACTCTTCATAACCTATGTTGGGGAGCGTAGTGTAAGGATAGAACTCGTCATTTAGTTTATGGAATATCAGAAAAAGAATGGTTAAGAAACCAAACGTATAGACAAAAGTATCAAAGAAGAACTATACGTTTGGAAGGAACCTTACATTCGGGATATCAGAAAAGTGTGGACGAATAACACTACGTTTATATAGAACATTATTTTTGTTTCTCAAAAGTATGGTTCATCAATATTAATTTTGAAAAAAACCATACTTTTTATCAAAAATTATGGATCATATACCTTATGTTTAGAAGCTAATAAAAGTATGGATTATCAACCTTACTTTTATAATGATATTTTGGATCATGTATCTTTTTTTTGCAAAAAAGGAAAGTATGGATATTATACCGTACATTGGAGAGTTAAAGAGAATAGTATGGTTGGTCAACCATATATTAAAAAACATATGTTATCAACCTTACATTATGAACCTTACGTTGTGAACCATACGTTTAGAGAAAGAATGCTATGATGTTCAACCCTACATTTGTCATCAAAGATTTAAATTATGACATTATTGGGAAATGGTCTTTATGAAAATTATTAGGCTGATTTCAAACCAAATTCAAATCCAGGTTATAAAACATGTCTTTGACTGATTCAAATCTGTTTTTAAAAGGATCTAATTAAGAGGAGATTTTCAAGGTGAATATTCAGGGGTTTTACCACTGCACTGTTACTCAAAAATTTGAATATCGTGATTCTAAAATCGAATTTTGTGGATCTAAATGTTTATGGAAAATTATTATTGTTATTCAATATTTGTGTTTGGGTTTGTGTGATATTTATTATAAAAAATAGGAGGGCGAATCAATAAGAAGATATATAACAATCTCTTGAGTTCTTCACAACTATAGTTTTACAGATTCATTATTTATTTACATATCTACAGCTACCAAGATCTATCAAAATCTATTTTTCGAAAAAATAAGAAACATGTTGAAGATTCACCATTTATAAATTGAATATAATTCATGAATACATTGTTGATGGGGTTGTAGAATTCGTTTCTATATCTATTGCAACTGTATCGACTTAGAAATGCTCTAATCTGAAAAAAAATATTTTTTGAAGACGACGATCTATCTACTATCAGTTGGTGATGTTGCAAATTTGAAGATCAACTGGAATGTAATTAAAGACAAATACTCTTTTTATTTAGAGTAACTGGTATCTCATAATATGATACGTATTCTGTTCTGTGTTTGAACCTGAAGGATCTGTTTTTATCCTTAACTTATAAAGGTGTTAATGAACTGCACTCAATTGTGGATGGTCTGTTGATAAGGGGACTAGATAGTGAAAATCCCCATTCTTGTGGAGTACAACAATGGTGGAGTGGACTAAGGGCCTTCTATTCCCTGAAACACTCTACATCCTTGAGTCCTTTAATTTTTTATTTTCTACTGCATAAACAATCCGATAAAGATTACAGGACAGATTCATTCATCATCATGATTTGTGATGAATTTTTAAAATCAAAATTCAGCCCCCTTCTTAGGAATATTTGGTATATCTAGATCCAACAATTGGTATCATAGGATGAGATATTTTTCAAGACTATAAAAAGCTGAAATTTTTGGATTATACAGAGCACAATGGCGAATACAAGAGAGGGTATATCAATGGTTTGAGATATCTACTTCAAATGTGAAAATTATGGATTTGGGAAATCAAGGATGATCAATTTCTTAAAGAACATTGTATAAATATTCTACTTGAAAATTATAACTCCCTATGTAATTCCAAAGAAACCAGAAACATGGTGTGCTGATAAAGAAGAAATGTATGACATAAACCCTAAAGCTATGAATGCTATCATCTGTGGTCGTGGACCTGAGGAATTCAACAGAGTATCTCAGTGCCCAACAGATTATGAAATTTGGCATACAATAGAAGTTTCTTATGATGGAACTGATAATGTCAGACAGATGAGGTATGCCACTACTAAATTGAAATTTGACACATTCCAAATTTTTGATGGAGAAAGAATAACCCATATGAATGGAAGGATTATAGAAATTGTTAATAACATCACTACCTTGGAAGATCCTATCAAACAAGCAGATCAATCCCTAAAAATGTTGAGAGTACTAACACCTAGACGGAATGGGATATTAGTGGATATTAGATAATCATCACTAGTCAAAGATCATACAATGAGAGTGTTATTTGGAACTCTTATGATGTATGAAGCTGAGATGCAACATGAAGAAAATGAGAATAATGTCTTGATCAAGAAATAAAATACTGTCTTGAATGTAGCATCCCAAAAGATGAGCAGAAAGATGAAAAAAAAATCAAAATGAAATCAGAGAATTTTGATTCATCTAATTCAAATGTAAAACTGGCTCAGCAGGTCAGAAAGTTCAGAAAATTTTACAGAAAGAAGAAGGGATTCATAAAATCCTTCAAAAAGGATTAAAAATAACCAAGAGAAGTCATATTCTATGAATACAAAAATATGGGTCACATTTGACTTTACTGTCATCAATTAAAAGGAGAAAAGAAAAAAGAAATTTTTCCAAAACAATGATTATGAGCAGAAAGAAAAAAGAGAAATCAATGCTACTTAGAGTGTTTTTGAATACTCCAGTAGCACATCAATGTTTGACTCAGAAAAAGATAAATCCAATCTAAAATCAAAAATGTGTTTTTTGAAATAAGCAGATAAGGTACAATATTATTACTCATCTGATTCTGATTCTAGTTGTAGTTGTTCAAATATTAATCTTGCAGCCTACTGTAGTATGTTGGAAGATAGATATGATTCCTTATTTAAGAAATAGAAATCTATGAAAAATATTCACACTGTTGTTTTAAGAGAAAGATACACTCTTCTAAAACAACATCAAGAGTTAATTGAAAAATATAACTCATCAAACACAAACTATGCAGATAATGAAACTAAAATAAAAAACACACAAATCGAAGTAGAAACATACAAAAGTGAAGCTCTTGTGTTTACGAAAGGATAAAATAATCTAAATGAAATTCTTGGAAAGAATGTTATTAAAAAAGTAAGATATGGAATATTTATTAAAGGTTAGAAACCCAAACAGTATAATAACTATTTTTTTCGATGTTCAAAAGTTAAAATTTGAAATTACTATGGAACAAAAGGTCACATATCTTAAAAATGTTATTTAAGGAAACCAAAAATATGTGGGATTAAGAAATATTTTATTGCAACTAGTTTATATTATTCTATTGATTATATAAAAACAAATCAATTATGGATTTCCAGGTCTTTGCTGGATAACACTGCTAGACCCAAAAAAATATGGGTACCAAAACAAACCTTTGTTTAAATGATATTGTAGGAAACATGTCCCAAAATCCAAACTAAAATATGGCATATGGATAGTGGCTGCTCTAGGAATATGAGAGGAAAATCATCAAAATTCAGAACACTAAATAGAAAAGATGGAGGATTAGTCACATTTGGTGATAATGCCAAATGTAAAATTATTGGCATTGGAACTATTGGAGATCCAGAAGATGTCTCAATCAATAAAGTAATCTATGTTGAAGGATTTAAAGACAACCTAAAAAGTATATCTCAACTCTATGATGATTGATATATTTTTTATTTTTCAAACAATGATTTTCCTAGTCTAAAATTTGTGTGTGATTGATCCTGTGATGCATATAAACATGGAAAGTAGCACAAATCATCTTTTAAATATGTTAACAAAATTTCTATATCTAAACCTCTAGAACATATTCTAATGAATTTGTTTGGACCGTTAAGAATAGAAATCTTGGCTGGTAAATTATAAGTATATGTTTTAGTTGATGATTATTCTAGGTTTAATTGGATTTGTTTTCTAAAATATAAAAATGAATCTTTTACTATATTTTAATGTTTTTAAAAAGCTGTCCAAAATGAAAAAGTTTCTAAAATAATTTCATTAAAAATTGATCATGGTAGTGAATTTGAGAATCTGGAATTTAATTCCTTTTACTCAAATTTGGGTATTAAACACACCTTCTCTTCCCCCAGAACACATCAAAAAAATGGAATTGTTGAAAGAAGAAATAAGACTATTCAAGAAATGGCTAAGACTGTACTAAATAAACAAAGTCTTCATAACAATTTTTGGTAAGAGGCTATTAGTACAACCTTCTATATAATGAATAGAGTTTTAATCAGTCCTTTTAAAAAAAATTACCCTAAGAACTCTGGAATAAAAAAACTGAAATTAAATTACTTTAATGTTTTTGGATGCAAGGTTTATCCCTTAAACACCATGGAAAAGATTGGTACATTTCATCCAAATTCTGATGAAGTAATTTTTTTAGGATATTATGCTACATAAAAAGCTTATAGAGTTTTAATAAAAAGTCAAGAATTGATGATGAATCAGTTCATGTGAAATTTGATGAATCTGGTCCCTTTGAGAAAAGGAAATACCAAATTGATAAATCTGACTCTAATGATAACATTAGATTTAAGAACATAAAAGATGATTTTGAAAAATATTTAAATGAAGTTCATTCCTATTCATAAGGCAATGACATTGAAGAACATAACAGTGTAATACCTAGATAGTATATAACTCAAATGAATCATTCTTTAGAAACAATTATAGGAGACCTATAAACTAGAATAAAAATAAGAAGAAATGTAGGAAATCATGTTGAATTCTCTATCTTTCTATCCCAATTAAAACCTAATACATTAGAAGAATCCTTATTTGATGAAAGATAGATGATAGAAATGCAGCTAGAACTAAACAATTTCATGAGAAATGAAGTTTGGAATTTAGTTAAAAGACATGAAAACTATCCTGTTATAGAAACTAAATGAGTCTTTAAAAATAAACAAGATGATCAAGAAATAATATCTAAAAATAAATCAAGACTAGTAGCTGAAGGATATAATCAGGAAGAAGGTATAGATTATGATGATACCTTTGCACCCATATCTAGATTAGAAGCTATTAGAATCCTTTTAGCCTATGAATCTCATATGAACTTTAAATTATTTCAAATGGATGTTACTTCTGCCTTTTTAAATGGTTACTTATTGGGGGAAGTTTATTTTGAGAAACCTCGGGGTTTTAAAAATTCACAGAAACCATATTTTGTTTTTAATTTTAGTAAATATCATTTTGGCCTTAAACATGCACCTAGAGCTTAGTATGAATGATTAAGTTCTTTTCTTCTAAAAAATTATTTTACTGTTGGGATGGTAGATATAAAATTTCTTAAGAAAACTATCAAGTCTAATATTTAATTGGTTCAAATTTATGTTGATGATGTAATTTGGGGTTCAACAACCAAAAACAATGTCATGAGTTTTCAATTTTAATGAAAAAAGAATTTGAAATGAGTATGATGGGAGAATTACATTTCTATTTAGGACTTCAAATTTAACAAAAAGATTTTTGAAATGATTTAAATCAAAGCGTATACATTACAAATTTACAAAAAAAATATGTACTTGAAAGAAACAAGACATATACAACTCCATGGTGTACTAATATAAAACATTATTTGGATAAAACTGGAAAATTGGTTGACATCAAGTTATATTGAGGTATGATAGGTAGTTTTTATATCTTACTACTAGGAGGCTAGGTATAATGTATTCAGTATGTCTTTGTTCTAGATTTCAATCTGAACCAAAATAATCGCACTTAAGTGTTGTTAAAAGAATTTTTAGATATTTAAAAGGAACTATTTTTCAATCTATTCTCTATCCAAAAACTTCTAATTTTAATTTAATTTCATATTCAGATGCTGAATTTGGATGTTGTATATTAGATATAAAAATCACCTCAGGTACTTTTCACTTTTTAGGAAAATCATCAGTGTCGTGGTCTAGTAAGAAACAACACTCAATTTCCCTATAAAAAACTAAGGCAAAATATGTATCTGCAGGAAGTTGATGTGCACAAGTTTTGTAGATGAAATACACTCTTATGTACTCTGGAATAAATTTTACTAACACACCCATTTTATGTGATGATTAAAGTGCTATAAATATTTCAAAAAACCCTATTAATCATTCTATAACTAAGAATTTTTATATGAGACATCATTTTCAAAGAGATCATTTTCTTAAAAAGGATATATTCTTAGAATTTCTAAGAACTGAAATTCAATTTGATGAAATTTTTACTAAACCACATCCCACTGTAAGGGTTGATTTTATTAAGGGGGAGTTAGGCTCATTTATTTTTAAATGAAATTTTAATTTTAATTTTAATTATTTTATGTCATACTTTATTTGTTTTTATTATTAATAATATTTTTATAATAACATTTTAAAAAATCGTCAGTTTTATTTTAAACTATTTTTTGTCGCGTACATTTTATTTTATAATGTAACAATTATTATGTTAGTAAATAACATGGGAATAGATGATTTCATAAATAGTTTCAAATTCTAAACACATTCAATTTCTTTCAAAACCTATTGAAACCGAAAAAACCCTTACCACTTTGGTCTAACTTGGACTAAACCTTCCAAACCCTAAACCTGTAAGTATTCAGAACATTGAAACATAAATGGATAATACATAGAGAAATGATGAGGGAGAAGCTATTAATGCCTAGTGTCAGTACACGATAGGAATACTGATTCTATAGAGAAAAATAATCGACCTAGAATGGTTTTATCAAATGGATATAATGTTATGGCAAGCCCTAACTTTTCAGAATTTCAAGAAAAACTTCAGTAGAAAAAATAAAGAGATTCTATATGAGTTAGAGCTTCATCACTTCATCAAATCCATTCAGTTTAGTCTTGGAGATACAGTGGACACTCTATTTTCAAAAATAGGAGATTGGGATTTTTTAATTTCATCTACAGAAATAGCTTGAATTTTAAACATCCCTCATGAGGGAGTTTAACACTTCAACAAAAAGAATATTAGGTTAGAGGAAATTATGTAAATTTTATTTGGTTCTACAATAATAATAAAAATATTACTGAAGGATGTGGAACCTAATAAAATTATTCTTTCTATGTTTTTTCAAAAAAGTATTGCACCTAGGATGACATATATGAAAAAGATATTATTTACTGACATGTATTTTATGTTTTTTCTTATGAGTGAAATAAAGTTCAATTTTCTGAGATATATGGTAAGATATCTCAGTAGCTGATTTCAACCAGAGGCTAGAATGAATATTTATCTCTTTTGAAGGTTCTTTTCAAAATTAATGTTTAAATATGATATGGTGAGATTAATAGATTCCAGAGTAAGATGTCATCACATCAATATTTCCAATGATGGAAATATAAGGAATATTTTCTTCTTCTAATGTACTATGAAAGGAAAAAATTTTCCTTTGGGAGGTGAGGAAGACCAGGACTCAGCTCAAGGGGAGACACCTGCTATGTCTAAGGAAGGTATGGCTGAAACAAGAGCGAGTGGAACCTCAAGAAGGCTGATATTTGAAGTATTTGATCCACCTACTGATGTGGAAAGTCAAGGACTTCAGAGGAAAATACATAGAGTGGATCAAGATGGTGAGGAGCCTACTCAAGAAAATTCCAATGAATCTGAACATCTTCTGAGCTATATATTTATTATAGAATATTTAGTACAATAACTTAAACAACCAATAATTTCCCAAATTGAGGTGACTCCAGAAGTTGAAAAAGAAATTTTGCCTCAAACTATTGAAAATCCCGGAGAAGTGGAAGTGGCTAGACCTGAATCTACTAAAACTATACAACCTATTGAGATTGTTCAAGAGGAATTAGCCCAATAAGAACCTATAATAGAGGGTTTAGTCTTAGAATAAACCAATAAAGAATATTCTTAGTAAGAACAATATCCTACTGATGGGAATTTATAAGAGAATCCTTATGAGATTCATACTGAAATTATTAATTAGTATTTTTCTATGGATGAGTGATGAAAGTACTCTTTGGAAAAATCAGTAGGGAAGCCAGTACGGAGAAAGGATGAAGAGAAATCAGATATTGGATCCCTACCTTTACCTTTAAAAAATCTAGTAGGAGAATAGATTGAGAATCAAGATGAAGATGACTCTAATTCTGAGAATGATCATGTGGAGGAGTTAATACAAAGATTTAATAAAGTTAAAGCTAAAATAGTTCTTTGAGAAAAGCATTAGAAATGGAGAGACAAAAGTTTCAGAACATGAAATATAGTTCAGTTTCAAAAATAGATGTGGAAATTTTTATGAAAAAAATGTTAGCTGATGTTGGAAAAATGAAACCTGAAATTATACTAAAATCAGATTTGGAAGAATTCAAACTTTTCATAGAGCAACAATTTTCAATTTTTAGGGATAGTCGACTAGTAACCCCAGGTACTTAACCTGATTTGAAAAGGATATTTGAGGCCATTACAGCAGCAATGAGACATATGAATGAAATATTGTAGTATTTATAGTGTAACATTTCTCTATTATCTATTCTGTTAGATTATTAAAAGAATCTTGTTGACTATCATACATTTGATGAACCAGGGATCAGATTTCTCTTGAACATATTCACAGAGAAAATCAATCATTTTATTGAGAAGGAAGAGAGGTTACATGATTTTTCCAGACTCAATATGATGGAAGACATCCATCTAACTCCAGAAGGAAGGTATATCATTGACCAGTTAGGGGATAGACTAATGAAAAAGTTGTGAATGAAGATGTCAGATCTCAAGGAATTCATTCAGAGGTGCTGAAACTAATTTACCAATCCTTTTTAGCCCAACCTTGATTCCCATTGTCATTACTGTACTTGTAATAACATTTTCAATAAAAATATATTTTCAACCCATGTTTATGTGTTATTAACTTGTTTTACTATACTCTCTATGTAAGAATTCCATTACTATAGATTCAAAAATTGTTAAATAGTTTATCATAGCATTTACATAAGTTCAGTGCTACAATAAAATGTGTTATATTCCTTCTTCTATCATTCATTTTGATATCACAAAAAGGGGTTGAAATATGGATAAACCCAACATATTTTTTGGGTGAGAAGTATGGATAAACACAACATTGTTTTTATAAATCTTTTACTCGGAGGATGAAAATAAATATTTTCATTTTAAGGGGAGAAATTTATAAAAGTTTTTTTAAGGATAAATTTTTGGGTAAACATAAAATTCTTTATTTATAAAGGAGGAGTTATTATTTTACATTATAAATTGGGATACAGTGTAAAAATTAAGAAATAATTTTGTTAAAATAAAATATTGTTTTTAACTTTTCAAACTTTAAAGATATATACAATTAATTTTATACGATTATTTCATTGGTTATTTCATGGTTTTGTGATCATAAAAAAGGAGGAGATTGTTGACCAAGTGTTGTATTCAACAATACTCTATTTTATTAAGGGGAGAACATTGAGTACAATAATCTGTCTATTTATGATGTTTTTTATGTTCACAAATACCCTTATTTGTTACTCTAATGATTTTACATTGAGTATATTTTAAGAAATTAATAATATTTATTTCTTTATTTTCGAAATAATATTAAAGCATTTAATCCACAAGGGATATTTGGAAAAGTGTTCAGAAATATCTTTAGTGTGTTCTGGAAACACTGTTCATACCAAATTGTGAGGAGTATACTATAAGGATGGAATTGTTCATTTACTTTACAACATATCAGAAAAGGTATGGTTAATCAACCATACGTTAGAGACAAAAATATGGAAAAAGAACCCCATGTTTGGGAGGAACCATATGTTTGGGATATTAGAAAATTATGAAAAAAAGAACCCTAAATTAATATGGAACGTTATGTTTGTTTCTCAAAATTATTTTTCATCAATTGTTCTTTTGAAAACAACCTTACATTTTATAAAAAATGTTAGATCATATACCATACATTTAGAATATGATACAAGTATGGGTCATCAACCATACTTTTAAAATGAACCTTTGGGATCATGTATCTTATGTTTTGCTAAAAAGTAAAGTATAGATATTGTACCATACATTTTAGAGTGATAGAGAAAAGTATGTTTGATCAACCTTACGTAGTGAACCTTACGTCATCAACATTACATTGTGAAGATTAGGTTTTTAACCTTACATTCAGATAAAGAATGTTATGCAGTTCAACCCTATGTTTAGCGTCAATGATTTAAATTATGACATTATTGAGTAATGATATTTATACAGATTATTAGGCGGATTTCATGCCAAATTCAAAGCCTGATTTTAAAACACGTCTTTGACGAATTCGAATCTACTTTTCAAAGGATCAATTTTAGAGGAGCTTTTCATGCCAAATATTCAGGGTAATTATGACTGCTCTATTATTCAAACATTTGAATATTATGATTCTAAAGGAGACTTTTGTGGATCTAAATTTTCAAGAAAATTCTCGTTTTTATTCTATATATATCTTTGATATATTGTATTAAAAATAGAAGGGATAATCATTAGAAATATATATAACAAGTTCTTGAGTTCTTCATGACTACAGTTTTACAAAGCCATTTGAGATTTACATATCAGGTGCTACCAAGATCTATCAAACTCCATTTTTATGAAGAATAAGAAACATGTTGAAAATCACCATTTCTACATTGAAGATATTTCATGAATCCATTGCTGTTGGAGTTGAAGAATTTATTTCTATATCTATTGTAACTAGATCGACTCGGAAATTCTCTTATCTAAAGAATATATTTTCTGAAGATGATGATCTATCTACTATCAGTTGAGTGATGTGGCAACTATGAAGATCAATTGGAATGTATTTCAAGACAAATAGTCTTTTTATTTTGAGTAACCAGCATCTCGTACTAAGCTGTGTATTCGATTATATGTATGAACCAGAAGGCTCTGTTTTTAGCCTTAACATGTAATGGTGTCAAATGCATGCACTCAGTTATGGACGATCTGTTGATAAGAGAACCATATGGTGAAAATCCCCAAGATCATGGAGTAAAGAATTGGTGGAGTAGAATATGGTCCTTATGATCCCTAAACAACTATTCATCATTGAGTCCTTTAACTATTTATTTTCTGCTGCATAAACAATCTGATAAAGATAAAAGGAAAAATTAGGTTATTATCGCAATTTGTGAAGAATTTGTAAAAATCACAATTCACTCCCAACTTGTGCATATTTGGTATAACCCGATCAAAAATTATTTTCTTATGACATTATATTACCCATTTACTACCAAATTTATCTTATTGTTATGTTACGGGTAATAAGCACCTTATTTTTCATACATGTTCTGACTTGTTATTTTTTATCCCCTAATTGAAAAATTATTTTACCATATTTGTATTTTATACATAATATAAATATCATATATATTTATTACATATTTTTTAGAGTAATCCATAAAATTTGGTGATAGGAAATGTAATATATCATTAATGAAGACGGTAAGTCATATGTACGCATGAATGATGTTTCCATTTTCTTATTTTATTTAGAGAATGAAACAAAAATAATATATGTATATATATTATTAGTACGTTATAATTTTAGGTCATATAAATCATATATTTTAATTCTACTATCCTTAATACATTCCATGTAAAGCAAGATCAAATCAAACCATTTCATGAGGCGGTTGTCGGCCAAACACATAAACGATGTTATTGTATTCAAAAAATGGAATTAATGATGTTGAGTTTTATATAATAATTTAGAGATTCTAATAATATCATAAATATTATATATAAATAATATGACCTTCAATATACCCAACCCTGAAAGGTGGTAATGGAAAAACGAGTGATATCGATTTGCAAGGTGGTAGTCTTCCTTACACAGGAATGATGATTTCACAACCCTTTTGATTGATGTGTGTGTTTTTTCTTGTAAAAATTTCATAACCACATCTAATTTAATGTAATACAATAATCTTATTATATCATCATGGTTTGATATGAATTTATTTAGGTGTAGAAATATATAAAATAAGAAAATTATCGTTGATTAACGTTACCTTTTTTATGGGTATCCTCCTCAAGATTGCACTAATTCCTTTATTGGTAGTCTTTATTAAGAAAATATGGCTTCTAGGATGAGAGGACTGACGTATTTTGATTAATTTATTTGGATATTTTGTGATCCAAATGGTTTCAGTGATGTGAAGAAGTGAGGGGAATGAGTGTCTTTTTATAGTTGAAGGGGTGTGGAATTCTTATAAATTCTTAAAAGTGTTAACTATTTGGAGTTCAATATTGCCTCATGTGTATCCAAGATTGACGATTAAGGGGTTTTAGAGGATATATGGTAGATACAAACATCCACCACATAAAAACCACTATTTCTAAACATATGGTTCCTTAAATCCTATGTTTCATTATTTTTATCATTTTGGTTTTTGATTATGCTAACTAGTTTTATAACCTAATAAATTCCTCATTTATGTATAAAATAATTTTATAATAACTATACATTTTGAAAAAAATTATTATAAATAATAAAATAAAATTTATAAAGTATAAATCTTATGTGTTTTGGTAATTAATTTTAACACAAGCCCATGTTACATGCAAAAATATCGCTTTAACCATAAATGCGCTAGCATTGTGTTTACTTTTAAATGGTCAATATTGTCATTATAAAAGAAAAATTTGTCAATGAATTGGAAAGATTTTATTTTATTAATAAATAAAAGTCTATTTACATAATATAGGATTTTATTAATTTTAAATCACTTAATAAATAACATTTATTATAAAATTATATTAATGTAAATTTTGACATTATTTATTTAATATAGATTTAAAAAATATCAATAAAATAATGGAATTAGAATATAATATGTTCATACATGTGTAACATGATGTATTCCTATACTAAAAATAACGGAACACAGAAATTAATTTATTATTCCTCACCTATAAATTTTTAGTATTAGTTACAATGTTTTTTTGTCAAATAAATAATTACATAGTTGCTGTTTCTTAATAATTTAATTAATAACTTCGTCTATAAAAATTAATGATAAATTATTATTATAAAAAAAATTTATATTTAGATAGGATATATAAATATACAATCAAATGTTGTTTTTATCCACTCTAAATCTTTATTAAAATTAAATCTAAAGAAAGGTCCTTTTGTCTTTTTATTTACTTATTTTATAGGTCAATTCCCCCTCAATTTTTCCCAATAAATAATAAAATAAATAGAATATTAATAAAGGTATAAATATGGCCATAAACTGAGTATTTTAAAATGTTAGGTCATTTTAGCACATTTTTCTTAGATTAACCCTTCATAAATGAATTTTTACCTTAATTTCATTTATTAATTTTTACTACATTCAGTATTATTTTTCTTCAAAAATTATGTTGACCATGTAATAAATTGTAAATAATTATTATTAAAAATTATAAATCCTTTTTTTCCAAATTAAATTCAATGAAGTGGAAATTTTTTATTTAAAATTATTCCTACATACATTATAAGAAAGCATCTTTTAAAAGATAAATTGTTCAAATATTTGAATATTTTTTATATCAAAATTCATTATGAAATTAATTATAATGAAATAAATTGTATTAATTTATATATAATTGAAATAATTTAACATTAAAACTAATTAAAAATATAATATATCATTATAAATTTTCTAAATGAAAAGGTAGATTAAAAATCCAATATTTCACATAATTGATCAAAAAATGAAACTTTTCATAATAAATACAATAAATAAACTAAATGTAATTTTTACATTCTGAATTTTAAAATGAAGATTTTTTTATTAAATTTATTTTCTATTTCTTTCAAAAAAAATTATTGTTCATAAAATGTTATAAAAATCATTTTTTTCAAGAAATAGTACTTTGAAATCCTATAAATGATTTTAAAACAAATTATGTATTTTATTATAAATATGATTTTGTAATATAATGATGTTATAAAAAATATGTGAAAATTATTTATTAATATTTATATCAATAATTTTAAAGACTATGTTATAGTGGACATGTTAATAATATATCGTGGTTTTGTTAAAACTCAGTATTTCATGTAATTCATGCTAAGATGGTGGTGTGGGTTGCCTAAGAATAACTTAATGTTTCATGTTACATAATCCACTAATTAAATTTAATTTATTATAGAAAAATAATTCACCAAAACACGGGGTGTTACATTGTATCAGATGGTAATTCCTGGTGGTGTAATACATTTGGTACGAGTCTTGAAATTTTAATTAGAGGATATACTTTATGAAATTTATTAATAATTCATATCTCATCTTTATAGGTCAGAGGAGTGCTATAAGTATTTTTGGGTAGAGTTAGTTCTTGTACAGGTCAATATTGGATTATTTAAATAATTCATATAATTTCCTACGCACCTTGGCAAATGATTGATAAATTAATATTCAATCATTTAATTTGTATCCATAATAATATTTGTAAATAAATTCTATTTATAGAATGATCTATGGATCCATCATATTTTTAAAGGTAGAACAACCTCATTTTAACTCATAGAGTGTGAATCATTCTCATTTTTTGAATTATTATCTTATTTAAAAATACAAATTTGTCATGGATGAATTTGTTGGTCTCCTTGTAAACAGTGAAAAATTAATACAGTATATTCTTATAAAGACCTATTATATTGTTTCTTATAAAATATAAAATTTAAAAAAGGGATTAATCTTAGGTTGATTTCATGGAGTTCCAAAAAACCACTAATCTTAAATTCAATTATTTATTATAAAAAACTTGAAAATAGGTGGATATTTTTTTTGGTGAAAATAGAAATTCAAAATGAAATATAGATGAAAACAAATGAAATACAAATTATTACAGAGAAAATTATAAACCTAGGGATGAGTTCCTATGAGTTCCTTCAATGACCTAAAAATTATTATCTCATTATCTGTCAATAGAGGAACAAAACACCTTTAAATATAACTTAATAATACTATTTATTAATTTTGAGAATGAAATAAACTCAGAAACCTATTATGAGAACATTAATCATTCACTCTTCAAAGGTAAATAAGAATATAACTCCTCTATTTATATAATGAAATTTTATACCTCCCAATCAATTAACGGAAACTATTCACCACTAAAATTACCCAAATCCACTATATATTTTTTAATATGATTGATGGGAGAACAATTGAATTGTTATAGTAAGATAATATAGTAGTGGAAAGTAATAATGAATTTCATATGTCACCAACCACCCACTCCCTTAACTCTAGGAAACCTTAATGTTTAAACAGTATAATGTTTCTTATTACTTAAGTAATTAAAAGACTATGTAGTTACTCATCATGGAGAAACCATTGGGTTGTATCTCTATTACTACATACATAGAAGAAATGGAGAAAGAAAACATAATTAATGTTGATGAGAAAAACTACAATACCATGGTTTGAAACTCTCTACAGTAAATGTATATGAACATATTTATAATCACTAAAAATCACCCAGAATAACTTAAGACTACATATTCTTCATCGTTGGGTGACTCTATGTGGCAGTAACATTTTTTTTCCATCTTGGGATAATTAAAATGATTTTTGAATCTCCCCAAAAATTTATGTAGAAGTATCTATCAAAAATATCTCCTCTAACTAATCCATACGCTCCCAAACAGTACATATATTTCATGTTTAAAAGATTCACATCACTGGACATCCCATCAGTATTCAATTCTTATAGATGGTTAAACACACTTTTATGTTATCGAAATTGAGTTAATATCATCTTAATTGAATTATTTCACTCTTTATAAAAAATTCACCCATAGCTACCACATTATGTTATTTGAATAATTTGAATAATTTATGATGTTTGAATATATTTATAGTTTAGGATATCTATGGAATGATATATTTATATAATATCACATGATATATTAGTTATTGAGTTCATTTATCCTTTTATAGTTGATGTTATAGTAACGTCATGAAATAAAACATACAATTCTTCAACTGTTTTTGGAAGATAATATATGATGATAGATTTGTATCGTGATCAAAGGATGATTCATATTGATAAATATAAATTTGTATAGATACATATATACAAATTCCATTGATTTTATCTTTCCCTATTGTTGATGTCACCCTTTTTTATTGGATATCATATCCTACAACATTGCTTTATGGAACTATAACTTTTACCCCCAAAATATAATATTATAAAATAATGATATTATGATATTATACTATATGGTATGATCATAAATAGTAATAAGATACAATCCTAAATATTAATATGATATAAGCATATGGAAATCATATATCTTACTAATTGATGTCCTTGTATCATATTGGAGGAAACTAGTAACATCTTGTTACATGAACCAATCAATATATTATGTTGTATTGTGGGAACAAGTTCCTTGTTATTTCTTTAATTGGTTTTGTAATGAGTAGTGACATTGGATTTCTATCTTTTGTGATATTCTAATCCCCACATTCATTGTTCAATTTCTCGTGTACATGACACATTCTCTTTTTTTTCACATCCCTTTGATTCTTCAAATGATATGCATCAAATTTTCAATCACTTGTTAAATCATCATTATCATCATAGCCTTGGACACATCCATAAAATACTACCCATAAAAATATCTTAATTATGGTGCACCGTGAATGTTTGTATAGAAAATAATTTAAATCCTTAAAATTTAACTTTTGTATGATTTTATAATTATGTAAAAATATATTCTAAT
Organism: Viscum album; assembly: GCA_963277665.1. NCBI lineage: Eukaryota > Viridiplantae > Streptophyta > Magnoliopsida > Santalales > Viscaceae > Viscum > Viscum album. Next base: position 2,012,331,526 of record OY728160.1, read on the forward strand.
ATATTGAAAATTTGATTTATTCCATTTTATTGACATATTATAATGGGTTTTGACAATGATTTATCAAGATAAAACATAGTAAAATATGGTTCTATCCATGAAACTACTGGAAAATCATTGTGATGTGAAAATGAATACTTAATGCACTTTGAGGAAAAGGATTTTCCACTTATAATGTAATGATAAAATATCTTTAGGTTTTATATAATGATTTTTATTGATGTAAGGTTTGACTCATGGTTTTTTGGGGTTGCGGAGGATAGTTCCATCACACTTACTTGACATGTACTTATCTATATTACTTTGAATTGTTTGAAATATTCATTAAAATGGTTGAATTATATACGTTTCATTTATTTTTTCATTTTATATTTAATTAGGTATCCATGAATTCATATGTTTTACTATATGATATTGATATTATTTAGGTTTTATTATTAGATTTAACTCCTTGGATAAATAGAGTATTTGAATTCTTTTAATTCATGTGATATATGTGGTGGACATTGGTCGGGAGATACATGAGTTTTTAGTGAAAACACTATATCACTCTATAGATTAAGTGACACTAGAAGTATTCTAGATTAAAAAATATTCTTATTGTTATAACTTTATTTATCCATAATCAATTGAAACACTACATAGACCAATGAGGACACACAATGTTTATCTGAAAAATGTTTATTTTTATGAATTTTTTTACACAAAATATGGTGAGTTAGTTAATAGTTTATGAAGTACATGTTTTGGATGATATATAAGATAATATTTAATATTATTTCAAATGTTATTATATTTATTTTTAGATAATGGGAAATAAGTATATAGTCTCAAAAGATTTAGTGAAACTGAGATATTAAAATAGATATATATAATTTATCCTATAACGAGTGTAGTGATATGGAAAAATTTCTTACTACAATATAATATAATATAGAATATTTCATTATTAATATCAGAGGGATTTTTATAAAAAAAATATTATATGTGATTTATATGTGATATGAAATATTATTCATTTTATTTATGAAGATTCCACATTTGTTTTTTAAATTTTAGACTAATATAATTATGAAAATATTTAATGGATTATAAATGTATTAAAATGAGTTTCTAAGTATTAGAAATTAATTTCATGTAATTTATTGTACTTTTCAATTAATTTCCACATTTGTGCATTATATATTTTCATGACCCCTTGATGTATCAAAGGGTAATCTTATTTGAAGATGTTGAACCTATAATAATTGTGTGTATTAAATCATGGGTATTATATGGTTGATGTTTTTCTCCATATTTGATCCTTTCATACTAATATTATAATATATAATGGAGTTATGGGATATCCAACTAATCAAATCTAGTGAGTCACATTGCACGTGGATGTCTATGAAGGTATATGTCACTTTTTCAGTGCTTATTATTCTAACTCAATGAAATTATTAAATAAGAAGACTCATCTTATGAATAGGTGATTTGTTTTAATATATTTAATTTTTTATATAGACTTTTCATATTTGATCTTTTGGTATATGAGGAGACCCAAGAGTCCAGAACATAAATATTACCTCATTTTTATGAATATTTGATGCATAATATTACAATCTACACTAGAACTATAATGGTTTAGTGTCTTTGGAGAATAGAATACAAACAAACATTATTTATGTAAATTATTGAACATAAACCATAAATCTCTTCTCAACTTCTACATTTATTGAATACCCAACTAAAAACCTCTCTTTTAAAACCAAAGGAAATGAAACATAACAAAGGTTGAGCTCAGATGCTCAGTTAGGGAAGACAATGGAGATATCAATCAATGATCATATAAAAACATAATATATATATATAAGGGTATGATATATTGATAATAATATAAAAAGTTTATATACAATTTATCATGGATCATAATCTTAATAATAATGTAAATATTTTATTTTGGAAGACATGAATTATAAGAGTGGTAAATCATCACTAATCAATTATGAAACATGATTTCAAATAATAATAATAAAAACATGATATAAAAATATGGCACCATTTTAGGTATAGTGACCATTTCCTATATCAAGGATAACTAAAAATATCATAAAATCATAGTGGATTTGGCATCAATGTTTGTTTCCAATATCATAGTCAATCATGCATCACAACCTGTTTCTGACTACGAATCTGGTATCCTACCTATTTCCTATAGTGGATCGATCCCATCAAATAATTTTCTATAATTATATCATGAGATATAATTATTTACACAAAGAATTCAAGGGATATGATATATTTTTCATTGAATAAATAAAATTTATAACCTAAAAAGTACTAGGAATTAGTGAGTTAGTTTGTTGAATCCCTATCGAAGGTTGTTGAGTGTGAAGTCTAAAGAGGAAAACCTAAAACAAAAACTATGATGCCTTATTTTTAATTATTTCTAAATTTTTTATTTATAAAAATGTAATAAGATGGATGCAGTGGATTCAGTCATGTTGAAATATGATGAATATATATATTTTAGAACAGGAACTGAAAATAGTTATAATAAAGCACGTTTGGAATTTAAACATCTCATTTTCAAATAGATTTCTTTGGTCAGGAAAAAAAAATTAATTGTATTGGAAAACTAAAAACTGATTGTTCAATAAGCTTCTCTAAGAGATTAACCTATAAAGGTATTTTCCTTTAGGATATCCACTCTTATGATTTCAACAACCATGAATAATTTGATGAAATTACAGTCTGAATCAATCTTGCCAAAATATTATGGCATTTTTAATATAAATGAAAGAAGAATATCAATTTTAGAAAATATTTGATGTGAATAAGTGAAATGAAAAACCAAAAAATTTATCATTCTATTTAAATATTTAGCATATCATAATTTCAAAAAAAAAATTAAAACACGAATTGGAATTCAATAACAATATTATGACAGAGGTGGTGAGGTATCTTCCCTTAATCTTTTACTTCGATGTGAACTCTTTTATATCCTTCCACTTCTCTCCATCATTAATTGTCTCCAGTATCAAATGTACCAAATGAATTACTATTAAAAAAATGTTATGCCATTTTATCTTTAAAATAAATTCCCAAATTAATCTTTTAATTTCAAAAAATACCCATATTTTAATGATTGGATTCTATTCAAAGATATTCTATTCTACTGATAGTTGATTAGTTTACCTCCTTCAACCACAATGTCTCACTCAAATTTTCCCCGGATCTCATTCATAACAACCTATAAATGATACCATAACAAAAGGGCAAATAAAAACCAAATCCCCCACATGACATAATCCATGAATTTCATGATTTATGATTCATTGATTCATTTGATCAAACATCTGAGTGGCATAAATATTCTCTCTCACTGCCACAGTAGTGGAAGATCACATCTCCCTTAATATCATCCCTTAGTTGTAAATATAGGTTGAAATAAAAAATCTCATGCCTGATAAACAATTTCAATTATATCAATGTTATTAGAGGAAATTGAGCACCCATAATATTATTAAAACCCAAAATTACTTAGTTTAAAACACTATTATGATCATCGATCACCAAAAATAAATAAACTCTTCAACTTTAGATGGATTTTTCAGTGAACATAAGTTAATATTTGGGCTTATTTTTCCTTTATTTCAATTTAATAGTGGATTCTTAGAAACATAACATCGAATATAGTTCAACAAGTGAAGTTAAAAATCACTCCATTTCAGTAATCTTCACTTGCATGCTTAAACTTTTGGTCATTTCGGTGCTTTAAAACAACAATTGGGGCTTTTCAGTCTTCAATGTGTTAGACCAGATCTCGGTAATGGATTTTTCATCTTTATGAAGTATGTTTTAGTCAAGGCTGTGGCTTTAATTAGGATATAAAAATATTGAGGCCCACCTCCTTTAACCTCAAAAAATACTCAACACTCGAACATGGATCATAGTTAAGTAAAATCGATGGTACTTAGAAGTATCAGTAAGGATCCATTTTGGACGTTTAATAATGTGATTATTTAACCATGGTATACTTAGTTTCCTTTTTAGTCACTTTATCTATAGTTCTATTCTCTATCGCTTCTCACCTTCCACGAAAAATTAGTAATTTAATTAATCTTCCTTAGAGTGATGAGTTATATCTCTATCATTCTCTCTAACAATTCAAAATTGTCGGGACATGTGATCAGATAGATCTAGGTTCATCTATTTCACACTCATCGGCATTAGAAAAAGATCATATTCATCCTATCATTAGTAAAACCTAACATACATTTGATTTATTTTATTCTTGAGATTTGATCCTATCATTATCAGTAAGATCTGTAAAAAATATTCAATTATAAAGATCCAAGAGCAAAAAATCCTCATTCATAACAATGAGATTGGTTCAACCTCATTAAATCTTTATTCATTCATATGTAACTTCTCAGTTTTTAAACAGTCTACAATATTCAACCATCAGTCCTGATTTGTATACCACATTCAAAACTCCTGCATGCTTATTTTTATTTTTTGTTCCAATCGATGGGAATAATCAGTACATGAATACAAAAAATCCCTTTTTGGAATTTGGCTACATGGATTCTTCTTAGATTTAGTTATGTGAAACACTAGGAAAACAGGATATGTCGCTTCCATTTGAAAAATCACTTATATAGATTATTCTGCACACTTAAAACATACATAAATTAAAATTGTACCAAACAAATAAATAAAAACATGGTAAATTTAAATAAATTACACTTTTCAAATTAATTTTAAAATAAAAAATTAAATAAAATTAATGAATTAGAAATTAAATTCAAATAAAAACAAAAAAATGTGTTGGAATATTTAAATAAAAAATTAAATTTTTCTAATCACTAAGAATAACAAAAACAATACAAACAAGTATTTAAAAACTAAATTTCAAAATAATTAATATAATTAATTGAAAATGTAATAATTAGAACATAAAAATAAATCAATTAAACACTGAATTCAAAAATTAAATATTCAAACAAAAATATAAATACGACAATATAATTAACTAATTTACAACCTATTAAAGCATTAAGAAAATTTCTAAAATTTAAAAAGAAAATTTATTTCAAAGATAAATTATAATTTCAAAAACCATTTCATGATTTAAATTTCAATACATTAAGTATAGAAATAATTTATTTACTAATAAAATTGAAAGAGTAATACTTCTTAATGAAAGTAATCAAATGTGATTAATTACCAATTATAAGGTGATTTTGACATCATAAAGTGTAGAATTTCTCAAAAAATATTATGAAAATATGTAATGAAATAAATACACATCAAATTCCCCCAAACATAATATTTTTAACACTCATAAAATAAATTAATCAATTCCCATGAAAAAATAATAATTTTCAAGGGTGGAAAACTGAAATTCCATAATGAATTAGAATTGAAAAATATTTTCTGAAATTGAGACTATTAAGATCAAAATGTTTTACCCCTAAAATTTTATCTATAATAGAACAAATTTAGTTTCCTATTTTACATATGTGATACAAATTAAAAAATTAAAAAAAAATTCATAATTCAATATGCATCCAATTAGAACATCTAAACTTCTATTTACTTATAGATGAAACGACACATATAAATAATATGGACAATAATTAGACACACTATTTATATGAGAAAAAATAATAAATACATGGAATCAAAAATAGAATATCCAAAAGAATATTGAATTTAAGAATGAAAGAATAAAGTCTCAACCTGAATTAGGTTTTTTGTTTCGTTACCCATGGGGATGTCTATCTTATGAGTTTAATTTGAAAAAAATGTTTAAATATAATTATTGTTTTAGAAAATCCCACCTAAATTTTACTAACACAAATTATTTCAAAGGGGGAATCAAAATGGTGTTCTCAGTTAAAATCCATCAAAAAATAGAGATTGACCTAATGAATCTTGTATCATAGCCTTCTAAATCAAGAAAACATTTTCCCACTAAAAGTGAATATAAATGATTGAAAAAATTGATAAATTTTAAGGGTTTTGGAATGTAAAATTGTGAATACATATTATCACAACAATGACCCCCAACCCCATACATAAAACCCCAAATTTTCCCCAATGTTGAATTTAATATGAGAGAAAGAGTTAATATTTTTTAGTTCAAGTAGATTTTATAATATAGTATTTCAAAGTCAATTTTAAGGTATACAATCATGTTTAAGAACATGCTTCCACAATTTGAAGTTTATAAATAGATTTAAAAGGGACATTAAACTTTTTTTTCATTTTCATAGGCACAAGATTATTTGATTAAACTCTTATAGTGGCATGTAAAACAATGAATCCAACAAACATCAGAATGTTTAGGGTGTTACAAATTGTGTTAAAAGTAGGTTCATAAAGACTTAAAATGATAAAAAATACAACCATAATTTACACACATGAATTATAGCATCAAAATAATCATGAGATGTTCAAATAGTATGATAAATTCCCCCACACTAAATTTAGATAATTGAGCATATTTTAATAGGACAACACAATTAATGTTGTATGCAAGAAAATTATAAGTAATTATTATTTAAATAATAATGAAATAAAATACTTTACTAATAATGAAGCTTTGATCACTTGAATTCATAAAAACAATTTTTGTAATTACATTGATTAAAGTTCTCTAGTCTCTAGTTCTAGCTCCAAAAAAAATTAAAAGATTAAAATGGGATTTTATAATTTTAATTTCAATTACGATAATAACTCTATAAATTCTTTAGGGATGTTTAATCCTGAAATATCATACAATAATCTCTTCTTGAAAATAAATAGAATTATAATTCCTCAATAATAGTTTGAAAAAATTTCCAAAGACGTAATTGTTTAGCAATTTCAACCATTCATAAGATTGTGGGGAATAACATAAATTAAGGTTGAAAAAAAATAATATTTACTATTATTAAAAACAAAATAAAATAATAGATCAACCATGGGTTACCTCCCATGTAGAGATACTTTTATCGTCTTCATCCAAACTCAAATGTTTCTTAAATTTCACTAACCAATAATGAAAAAAATCTCTTTGGATATACTTCAATGTAATTTTTGATCCTCAATCAATTAACATGAATTGCTATATTTTCCCCTCCAACAATTTTAACTTCCACATTTTATAGGACTTGAATAATGGTGAAATGTTCATACAACAAAGATTTAATATTTCATGGAAATGATCAAGTATATAAATAATGACATAAACATTATTTATAGCATTTATTTCTCTATTTGGAATAAAAAAATCATGGAAAAACTTGTCCCACTCTTTATATATCCAATAATTTTCATAAGACTCTCCCATAATCACATCTATCTCAGTCAACTAGAGTAGATAACTCTGTCTAGTGGTCTTAAAATCAATAATCAATTAAAAGAAAGTTGTGTATAAATAAAATATGCCTCAATGAAAGGAGATTGAGACGAAGTCCCATACCTCGTATCCGACTTGACCCGACCGTTCATTAATATCCTGAATAATAAACTTGACTTAATCTCTACTTGCTTATGAATCTTTTTCAAGTTCATTATTCCTTTTATACTATGTTATGAACATCATGTAATCAGTTAAGTTAATAATGTTCATTTTGTCGGTATTTGGTTCTTAAGTCAAAAATAGACTTCTTACACTTACATGTTGTTAATTTCGTCAAAGGTTCGTTATATCCAGAATGACATTAATGATTTGGATAACATATACATCATATATATTCAGCATATACATGTATTTATAATAGTACATCACATTTAGAGGTAAGAAATGAAATGCACCGTTCATGGAGACGGTAAGCCGTACGTACGCATGAACGCTACTTCCATTTCTATTTCATATTTTCTGGAATGGAATCATAATGATATAAGAGTATATTATAATTCCAATATAATAACATATATAATATCATTAACTTTATCCTTTACACATCCCACATATGGTATTAACGAATCAAATCACTTTTAGGGGGCGGTAGTCCGCACTTCCTAAAATGAATATATCGTGTTTACCCATAATGGAAACCATAAATTTATGCCCAAGAAAAAAAACAGAAGCTTAAGGAAAACATAAACATATCATATATCATATATAAAAATAGTGACATCATAATGGACACCTTTGAAGGTGTTAAATGAGTATTGAACAATCATCGTTTCGGGAGGCATAATTTCGCCATCCACGGAAATCGTATGTTCTTTAACCATTTGATGTAGTTGTGTGAGAGTGTAGATCAAATAAATCATATAACAACATCCTATTATATTTAAGATACTGGTGTTGTTACAAAAGAAGTAAATAAAAAGAGTTTAGGGGGTTGGAGAAGCAAAATAAAACAAATGAACATGAGAGAATGAATTACCTTCAAAAGTGTATCTCCTTTTGATTTGAGTCTAAAGGCTTCCTTTTAAAGGATTCTGTCCAAAGGGAATCCTCTAGGATGAGGAGAGGGATGTGGAGAGAGCAAATGGGCAGGTTTTGGCCGAGCCAAAGGCTTGAGTAGTGTGTGAAATGAGGTAGAGGTGGGGGCCTTTTATAAGAGGAGAGGAGGGGCACTTTTGGAAAGTAAAGAAATATTACATTATTTGAAAATGTGTTTCGGTTTCAAAAGGTCCCACATTGATATAATTCGTGGATAAGGTGATAAGGGTTCGAAATCCACTCATCCAATAAGTTTTGGACATGTGTAGTTCATAGATTTTACATTATCTTTCCATTTTATTTAAATCGTCAAATAATGATGTCATCGCTGCATCATTATTATGTCATAAATAATTTATTTTATTTAATGTCTAAAAATAATAAAAAAATACTATCATGTAGGAAATCTTTTTAGCTTTCCAATGAATATTTATAATCAAAATCTGATCTTTATAACCCCATTTAAAAATTGTTTTTGTAAAACATCTCTTGTTTGTGTCATTTTTACTTTAACATTTAATAAAAAGTTATTTATGTCATTTCCCAACCAAAATGTCTCCATGGGGTCCCCAAGTTGACCCATGGCTTGTCTTGGTCGGCCATGACACAACCAATAAGTTTGGGACATGTGTCTAGGTCATTTCATATTATTAAAGCATTATTAATACCTTAAACTACCCTAATTACCACTAATCGCGATTAAAAACTTAATAAGTTACTATTCACCAAAAAAATTATTTTAATCTCATTTCACCACATTTTACTTCTTAATGACAACCATGTATGTCGGATTTTAAAAATTCAATACACATTAGTGGTAAACTTTCATTTAACTGAAAAATCAGTTTGCTTGATTACCACTTAGTGGTTTCACTATTCATCAAAAATTGAAGTTTTTCAGAAAATTACCAAAAATTTACCCTAAGCTATATTTGATATTCCGAATTCAAAAATGAAGTCTATTTTACAAAATTAAAATCATATAAGTCACATTAATTAATTTAATAATTAATTCCCGCTGCCAGAGCAAATAGCGTGTTTTTACAAAACAATAAGTATCAAAAGATTGACACCAGTTTAAGTCTAATTTCAAAGTGAAATTGATTGCAATGACCACCATTGGATAAAATGGTAAAAATATATTCATATTACACATTAATACCAATTGAAAAGATAATCTAATCATATAAATAAATTAGATTAAAAAGCAGTTTTGATGTAAAATGCGGTATTTTTCACTATTCATTAAAAAATGAGCATTGTCAGAAAAATACCAAAAATTCACACAAAGTAAATTTTGATGTCCCAATCATAAAGAATAAGTTTATTTTGACAAAAATAGTTTATAAAATTGTCAAAATATAGATTCAAAAATGGGTTTCCATCAAAAGGCACTAAAACATTCTTTTAAGAATATTAGTGTATTCCATGCATAAGATTGTATTTATTTTCATTTTAAGCCTCTATAACACTATCTTAATCAGTAATAAACATAGATAAAAATATCTATTATTCATTACTTACTTGGGATGTTACATCCTTCCCCCCTTTAGAAAATTGTGTCCCCGCAATTTATTTACTTATCGAATAAATGGGGGTACTTATCCCTCATTGCATTTTCAGATTCCCATGTTGCCTCTTCAATCATGTGGTTTTTCCACAAAACCTTTACCTGCTTAATCACCTTATTCAGTAACACTTTCTCCCTGTGGTCAAGAATCTGGACCGGTTGTTCCTCATAAGATAGGTTCTCTTCCAGCTGAACTACCTCTGGACTCAAAACATGAGATGGATCTGGCATATACTTTCTCAACATCGAAATGTGAAAAACATTGTGTACCTGAGATAAACTCAGAGGTAAAGCCACTCGGTATGCAACTGATCAAACTCTCTCCAGAATTTCGTATGGTCCAATGAACCTTGGACTCAACTTTCATTTCTTACCAAATCTCATCACACTTTTCCAACGAGAAACCTTGAGAAAAACATGATCACCTACCTCGAAAGATAGATCCTTCCTTCGGTTATCCGCATAACTCTTCTGCCTGCTCTGAGCTGTTCTCATGTGTTTCTGAATTAGCTGAACTTTTTCTGCCATCTCTTCTACCAATTCTGGTCCCATCAACTTCCTTTCACCCACTTCATCCCAGAAAGATGGAGTTCGACACCGCTTCCCATATAATGTCTGAAATGGTGCCATCTGTATACTGGAATGAAAACTGTTATTATATGAAAATTCAACCAAAGAAATATGTTGGTCCCAACTTCCCTGATAATCCATAGAACAAGATCGTAGCATATCCTCCAATGTCTGAATTGTTCATTCTGACTGCCCATCTGATTGAGGATGAAAAGCTGTACTAAAATTTAATTTAGTACCCAACGACTTCTGAAGGCCTTTACAAAAGTTATAAGTAAACCTGGGATCATGATCCGATACAATGGAGAGAGGAACTCCATGTAACCTGACTATCTCTTTAAGATACAAACGGGAAAGTTGATCAAGAGAGAAAGTATCTCGTATAGCAAGGAAATGAGCAGATTTGGTCAAGAGATCAACAATAACCCAGATTGCATTATTACCTCGAGATGTCTTCGGTAATCCAACAACAAAGTCCATGGATATATTCTCCCATTTCCACTATGGCACTGGTAAAGGCTGAAGCATCCCTTTCGGTAACTGCCGCTCTGCTTTAACCTGCTGACAAGTCAAACACTTCACAGTAAAATCCGCAATATCTCTTTTCATTCCATCCCACCAGTAATACTCCCGCAGATCTCTATACATCTTAGTACTGCCCGGATGAACTGAAAACGGAGAACTATGAGCTTCACATAACAACTCTCTCTTCAACTGTGAATCATAAGGCACACACAATCTCTTCCCAAATCTCAAAACTCAATCATTATCAATGTTGAATTCAGGCAACTTACCTTTCTGAACCAGCTCTACCTTTTTCTGCAACTCACTGTCTTGCTTCTGTGCTTGCTTGATTCTATCTGATAGAGATGATCTCACTGATACCTGAAACAAAACAGAAGGACTTCCTTCACCAACAACTTCTATGCCAAAGTTCATCAAATCCTTAACCAAAGGATCACGTTCCAAACGCAACATTGTTAATGAAGCATTACTTTTTCGACTCAAAGCATCAACCACTTTATTTGCTTTTCCCGGATGGTAATGAATTGTACAATCATAATCTTTGATTAATTCCAGCCATCTCCTTTTTCTCATTTTTAACTCTTTCTGAGTGAATATATACTTTAAAATTTTGTGATCGGTATATATTTCACACTTTACTCCATACAAATGATGCCTCCAAATTTTTAAAGCAAAAACAACAGCAGCTAATTCCAAATCATGTGTAGGGTAATTTACCTCATGAGTTTTCAACTGTCGTGAAGCATAAGCAATTACCCGATCATTCTGCATTAGGACGCAACCAAGTCCTTTCAATGAAGCATCACTGTATATAACAAACTCACCATTCCTGGAAGGTAGTGACAAAACTGGAGAATTCACCAATCTTCTTTTCAATTCCTGAAAACAATCATCACATTATTTTGTCCAGATAAACTTAACACCCTTCCGAGTTAGCTTAGTCATTGGACTAGATAACCGTGAAAAATTTCTAACAAACCTTCGGTAATAGCCCGCCAAACCAAGGAAGCTACGAATCTCGGTTACATTTGTGGGTCTTGGCCATTCTTCCACAAATTTTGTTCTTGCAGGATCAACAGTTATTCCATCTTTAGAAACAATGTGACCAAGGAAAGAAATTTGTTGCAACCAAAACTCACACTTACTGAATTTCCCATACAGTTTCTTTACTTTTAAGGTTTTCAAGATAACCCTTAAATGTTTTTCATGCTCCTCTTTACTTTTAGAAAACACCAAAATATCATCAATGAAAACCACCACAAACTTATCCAAGAACTCATGGAAAATTCTATTCATTACGTCCATGAATACAGCAGGTGCATTGGTTAGCCCAAAACGAATTACTACAAATTCATAATGGCCATATCTCGTACGGAACGTGGTCTTCGGAATATCTGCCTCCTTTACCTTCAGCTGATGGTACCCCGATCTCAAGTCAATCTTTGAAAAAAACTGAGCTCCCTAGAGCTGATCAAACAAATCATCAATATGAGGCAAAGGATATTTGTTCTTAACAGTGATATTATTCAAGGCTCTATAATCAATGAAAAGTCCCATAGAACCATCTTTCTTTTTAACAAATAAAACAGGAGCACCCCATGACATCAAAAATCTTCTCCAGTGCTTTAATCCACCCTTCAGCTAGCACAGGGTCAGATGATCCTCTGAATGATGGTGGATGTTGCCTCATGAAATGTTCCACCACTGACATGTTCCTCTACGGTTGTTCTGGATGATCTCATGCATGGATACCACCGCCATTTATCGCTTGAGTCAACTGCGCCATTACTGCAACAAACTGTTCAGTTCCAATTCTGACCATTTCTGGATGCTGATTCGGAAGGTTATTTCCTTCTGTATGCCTTCCTAGCACTTCTTCCCTGCTTCCTCTGCGGAAAACCATTCTGAACAAACATGTATTTGATGAAGCAACATGGTAGTCTTTAAATGTTATATCATTTCGGAAAGAAAAATATTTTTGGATAATCATTTAATAGAATTCTAACTCCTAAAGTTATCTAAACTGACCTTTGATACCAACTATAAGGCCCCAGCCTTAATCCTTACTTAATCTTGAGTTATTACAAGATTACACATTGAGGATCTTTTCAGGTTTAGAGTTTTAGAGAATTAGATCATAAAAATTTCATTACATTCCACATATAAACAAAGTGGTTACATAAAGATAGTATTCTTCATTCTCATCAATGGAAACACATTTAAAATAAAACATGGATTATTTCTTGACACATCCTTGACTCTATCATCGTATCATGTACCTTTCCCTTGACCTGTGAAAAACATTTCAAAAACTTGGGATGAGCATAAATACTCAGTATGGGTTATAAAAAAAACATGGAATGGAAAAATGATTTCATATATACATAAGAATGAAATCATACTTTACCCATAAATCATAGGCACTTTAACATACCTCATAAAATCATGAATAAATCATAGAAATCATAAGACATAAAGGTAACTTGACGCATTCATAACATTCTTACGTAGGGAGTAACCCTCTTGGTTACATTTGGAATACCCATCATAGTATATTCCCTAAAATCTCTTCGGAGAAACCTTAACGTTTCACGCCTTCGCGTTACCCAATGCATTGGGGAGCTATAACGGGCTCACCCGCCCTTAGTTTATCACGGAACCACCCGTCTTCATAATAATGCCCAAGAACCATAACATAATCATATCACATAAAACATGCAAAAAGGAAACATAACATTTCCACATTTCAATCATGAGATATCAATACAACACATTGATATAATACAAACATTATGAAAACCATTTTCAATACCAAAGTAAAACATGGTATTTATTTTTCGTTTTAAAAAAAAAGTATGGCTTGTAGAGGAAGCCGAAACTCAAATAACGGTCACAACTGCGGAGAAGTCGTTGTCGCCGCATACGTACGACAAAAACATTCCCTTTTGTCGTTTAGTAAATGCTTCGTATAAAAAATATTCCTTTTGAATAAACGTAAAAGTCAAAGGGGTTTATACACCGTATAAAAGAAAGTTGCGTATAAATAAAATATGCCTCAATGAAAGGAGATTGAGACGAAGTCCCATAACTCGTATACGACTTGACCCGACCGTTCTTTAATATCCTGAATAATAAACTTGAGTTAATATCTACTTTCTTATGAATCTTTTTCAAGTTCATTATTCCTTTTATACCATGTTATGAACATCATGTAATCAGTTAAGTTAATAATGTTCATTTTGTCGGTATTTGATTCTTAAGTCAAAAATAGACTTCTTACACTTACATGTTGTTAATTTGGTCAAAGGTTCGTTATATCCAGAATGACATTAATGATTTGGATAACATATACATCATATATATTCAGCATATACATGTATTTATAATAGTACACCACATTTAGAGGTAAGAAATGAAATGCACCGTTCATGGAGACGGTAAGCCGTACGTACGCATGAACGCTACTTCCATTTCTATTTCATATTTTCTGGAATGGAATCATAATGATATAAGAGTATATTATAATTCCAGTATAATAACATATATAATATCATTAACTTTATCCTTTACACATCCCACATATGGTATTAACGAATCAAATCAGTTTTAGGGGGCGGTAGTCCGCACTTCCTAAAATGAAGATATCGTGTTTACCCATAATGGAAACCATAAAGGTATGCCCAAGAAAAAAAAACAGAAGCTTAAGGAAAACATAAACATATCATATATCATATATAAAAATAGTGACATCATAATGGCCACCTTTTAAGGTGTTAAATGAGTATTGAACAATCATCGTTTCGGGAGGCAGAATTTCGCCATCCACGGAAACCGTATGTTCTTTAACCATTTGATGTAGTTGTGTGAGAGTGTAGATCAAATAAATATTATAACAACATTATAGTATATTGAAGATACTGGTGTTTTTACAAAAGAAGTAAATAAAAAGAGTTTAGGGGGTTGGAGAAGCAAAATAAAACAAATGAACATGAGAGAATGAATTACCTTCAAAAGTGTATCTCCTTTTGATTTGAGTCTAAAGGCTTCCTTTGAAAGGATTATGTCCAAAGGGAATCCTCTAGGATGAGGAGAGGGATGTGGAGAGAGAAAATGGTCAGGGGTTGGCCGAGCCAAAGGCTTGAGTAGTGTGTGAAATGAGGTAGAGGTGGGGGCCTTTTATAAGAGGAGAGGAGGGGCACTTTTGGAAAGTAAAGAAATATTACATTATTTGAAAATGTGTTTCGGTTTCAAAAGGTCCCACATTGATATAATTCGTGGATAAGGTGATAAGGGTTCGAAATACACTCATCCAATAAGTTTTGGACATGTGTAGTTCATAGATTTTACATTATCTTTCCATTTTATTTAAATCGTCAAGTAATGATTTCATCGCTGCATCATTATTATGTCACAAATAATTTAATTTATTTAATGTCTAAAAATCATAAAAAAAATACTATGATGTAGGAAATATTTTTATCTTTCCAATTAATATTTATAATCAGAAATCTGATCTTTATAACCCCATGTAAAAATTGTTTTCGTAAAACATCTCTTGTTTGTGTCATTTTTACTTTAACATTTAATAAAAAGTTATTTATGTCATTTCCCAACCAAAATGTCTCCATGGGGTCCCCAAGTTGACCCATGGCTTGTCTTGGTCGGCCATGACGCAACCAATAATGTTGGGACATGTGTCTAGGTCATTTCATATTATTAAAGCATTATTAATACCTTAAACTACCCTAATTACCATTAATCGCGATTAAAAACTTAATAAGTTACTATTCACCAAAAAAATTATTTTAATCTCATTGAACCACATTTTACTTCTTAATGACAACCATGTATGTCGGATTTTCAAAATTCAATACACATTAGTGGTAAACTTTCATTTAACTGAAAAATCAGTTTGCTTGATTACCACTTAGTGGTTTCACTATTCATCAAAAATTGAAGTTTTTCAGAAAATTACCAAAAATTCACCCTAAGCTATATTTGATATTCCGAATTCAAAAATGAAGTCTATTTTACAAAATTCAAGTCATATAAGTCAAATTAATTAATTTAATAATTAATTCCCGCTGCCAGAGCAAATAGCGTGTTTTTACAAAACAATAAGTATCAAAAGATTGACACCAGTTTAAGTCTAAGTTCAAAGTGAAATTGATTCCAATGACCACCATTGGATAAAATGGTAAAAATATATTCATATTACACATTAATACCAATTCAAAAGATAATCTAATCATATAAATAAATTAGATTAAAAAGCAGTTTTGATGTAAAATGCAGTATTTTTCACTATTCATTAAAAAATGAACATTGTCAGAAAAATACCAAAAATTCACACAAAGTAAATTTTGATGTCCCAATCATAAAGAATAAGTTTATTTTGACAAAAATAGTTAATAAAATTGTCAAAATATAGATTCAAAAATGGTTTTCCATCTAAAGGCACTAAAACAATCTTTTAAGAATATTAGTGTATTCCATTCATAAGATTGTATTTATTTTTCATTTTAAGCCTATATAACACTATCTTAATCATTAATAAACATAGATAAAAATATCTATTATTCATTACTTACTTGGGATGTTACACTTACGACTTTACTAGTTTTTGAATCAAAAGTCATTTGTAGCTTTAAAATAAAATGTTTATATAAATAACCTAAATTAGATATTGGATTATTCCTAAATAAATTATTTGTGATTATATACTCCATAAAAATAATAAATTAGTTCAAAACATTATAGCATGTCCCAAGGAAGGTTAATAGAGATAAAATCACCTAAGGATTAAGAAAAATTCTATAAAAACCCCCATGAATAAAGATAGCATGAAGTTAAAGTTAAAATACCAGGAATAATGAATATAAATGATATTAAATATCCAATTCATAGTATATCCACCATTTAAAATAAATTTGGTTCCTAAAAGAACACGTGTCTCAAAAAAGGATGTTTGGAGATAAACCCCTTACATGTGTCAGAAAACATTCTAAACATATACAGAACATCCTGGATATTAAAAATAATTTCATTATAGATATAACCAATTACACAATTAGTCTAAATTTAATATTCTATAGAAAATTAATTATTAAATATTATTTATTTATAACATAATATTCTTATATATGTCGGTTACTTGAGGTTGTGTGGTCAATTTTCACATAACTCCATATGTATACTAATCATGGTAAAAAGAATTTTATAATAGATTCCTGGTATAAAAATTATTAATTATTTTATTTAAATAATTTTTATATATTACATATATTTTTATTCTCATCCATGATGGGTGGTGATGAAAAATGAACCTCATATCACATGGGGGTGATGGTTCACATATACCCATGATTAATTTTTTATTTGTTAACTAATGAGAGGTAAATAATGTATAAAATAATTTTAAATTTAAGAATAATAGTTATATTATATATTTAATATCTAATTATCCATTAAATACATTTGATCATCCATAAATGGAAGTAATGAAAAATGGAAGATGTTGCATTGAGGAGCTGGTTGTCCGTACAATGAAATAATGATGCATTTATTTTTCGTAATAGATTGGGAGGAATAAAAAATAGTTATTAAATCAATAAAATCAAATATAATAATAATAATTTTACTTAATTAACCATATTATTATGATGTAATGGTATTTAGATAAGTAATTTAAGAAGAAAAAACATTAGAATTAGAAAATACTTTCATTGGATACCTGATCATTCCTTAGAATATTCTTTAGAATTAAAGGTCTTAGGATAACTTAGTGTGAACATGGTATTAATAGTATTTAATTTACTTATATAAGGTTATATTTTTATAGATTTTATAGGTAATTTTTAGTGGGGTTTTTGTAGTCTAATGTTTGAAAGGAACCCCTTTTTATAAGAGAAGAAAAATGAACTTTTTGAAACACCTTTTATATTTTAATAATTCCCTGATATAATTTAACATACAACAGCTCACGATTTTATACATAATGTAGTTTTGGGTGTATTAGGGACTATATATAATCAACAAAGTATTTCCACACATTTTTATTCATGTTTTATGGTTTTAAGAAATATTTTTTAAATTTTACTCTTTTACATTTAAAGAGAGTAACTAGTTTATAACTTTGTGATTTTATGTTTTATTATAAATATAACGTAACCCATATTACCAAATTTGTGTGTGAAGGAAATAAATTTAAACTATATTTAATCTAATTGAAGATATAAATATTAAAAAAATAAATATAAAATTGGCATTGATAATGTGTAGAAAAATTGGTTTGTTGAAAAATGACTTTTTTGACCATTAGGGATTCTTAACCGTACGTAGTAATTGTCAAAAATTAAATGAGTGTTAATTTATCTATTTTTGTGTTTATAAATAATATAATATTCATTATTTACTATATTTTATTTAAATTTATCTGATAAAAATTTATTGATATTAATAAAACTATAATTTTAAATTAATTGATTCACTATTATCTTTGTAAATATCCTTAATCCAAATAATCTAAATTATATACCTAAAAATTAGATTTTATAAATTAAATAATCTGAAAATAATCATTGCAATTAAAAAAAATAATTTTATAAAATTAACATTCTATGTTCACAAAAATCATTCTTTCCGTCAGAGCAGGTAACACGTAAAAACTCATTTATAAGAAAAAAATTTTAATGAATACATTTTATATATTGAAAAAAATCACTATTATTGATTCCAATGTTATTAAAAATATTTTATCAATCATATAAGAGTAATTTTACTATGAAATAAATTTAGAAACTAATTTTCTCTATTTTCAACCTTAATTAATGAAATATCCAAAAATAGTTTCAAAAAAATATTACTAAATATTCTTATATTTTATTAACTGATTTCAATTATCAAACATTGTATATTAAAACTCATTAATTTAATTGTAATTATATAGTTTTTATGGTAAATGTTTTTCATAAAGAATTCAAGTTATAATGTCTTAAATTTGATGGTACGAAAAAAATTTATGTTTCATTATTTACTTAAAAATCATTTATTTTCGAAAAAAAACCAAAAGCATTTTAGTATGATAATTTAGATATTATAAATTTAAAAATTATTTATATTTTTTTATATTCAATTTCTATAATATTATGTTTCATATTTTAAATAAAATCATAACATAAATTTTGAATCATATTTTATAGGAAAATAATATTTAAAATAATTTTTTTTATTAAATTATATACAACACTAATAATGATAACATTAATCAGTCAATATTATCATAATTTAACAATAATATAATTAGTTTTTTTAAATAAAATCTAAATATCAAAAAAAAAATATCGATTCTTAAACATAAAAATGATTGAGTAAATTGGTAAAAGATAACCTTTATAAATAAGTAAATATATATATATATTAATATATTTAGTAATTCAATTAATCATGTTTATAACTACTAATTTAACAAATTGGTTTTATAGATCTAAACATATCATAGTTTTGTTTTATTTCAGTTTTTCTATGAATAATGATATCGAAAATATATGAATTTATTAGAGGAAAAAATATATTAAATTATTGGTTCATTACAATCCCAAAAATTTCCTAACATAGATCCCATTTAAAATTTCATGAAATAGAAAATTATAGGGTAATCCATCATGAGAGTTTGTTAACTATGTAACTTAGACATCTTCTCAAATTATCTTCATACGGTTATATCCATGGAACAACATAAGGTGCTTTAGCTCCATAATTTTTGATTCTCTAACATACACTGACTATTATTTTCTATGATTATTCCGAGATAATATATATCTACTAGTTTTGAAGCCTTTGTTGAATCATTAAAAGAATAATAGTTGATCCATAACACAATGTGACATAACATCTATTAAATGAAAAATATAACATTGTTCAACATATCTTCTGTACCCTTAAGATGGTTTTTTCCTAGTTTTCTTACCTTTCTCATCTTCTAATTACATTACTTATAATCATCTACAATATGTCCTTAAGTGTTATAACATCATGAAAATTAATCTCCTTAACTATTACTAACTGATGACTCTGCCAATTCACTAATACTTACTCTAGAATAGTAAAATACTCATGAAAACCACCATGAGTATTATTCTATTAAACTATTTTATTAATCACCAATAATTATATAAGATTTAATAACTCCTATGGGTTTTTAGATCACTCATAAAATTTTCCCTACAAAACCTTATGAGCATTCAAGTGACTGTTATGTTAGTCCTTTCCCCATTATCAATTTATTGGTATTTGAGGACTCATTTACTCATAATGGAATGTATTTTTAATTTTTATAGTCCAACAATAACATCCAATAGTCTTATAAAATCTCTATAATTCCTATAAAATGAAGTAATACTTCAATAACTATTCTAATATCTTCAACCACTCTATCTTCCAGACATCTACCACTTAAACCATCATAATTCTCATTTTTATTTCATCCATGATATGTGTATTATTTTACGTACTTATCATTCAGGTGTTCAGATTATAATTTCATGATAGTCTTCATAATACACAAATGGATTTTTATTAAAATCATTAAAGTGTATCACGCAACAATATTAACTACAGTCAACACATTTCATCGATTGACACTTAATCTCAAGTCCACATTCCTTTGAAATGTATTCTCTAGTTCATTACTTTCAGACTCCAGGACTTATATCATCTTATTAACCCATATGGAATTTTTCACTTCCATCTTCCATAGTAGATCTATCATATACTAATGTTCTATTTTTTGATGTCTTAACTAATAGAGTGTTAAATTATATATTCGTTAGGGAAAAAAATATTATTCCCCTAATTTCATCTTCTTTCCACTTAACAAAAATTGACTTTAGTTATCATTGATAAAAAAATATTTCATTTTACATTATTATAGATTGTGGGTATTTTTTAATTAGATAGTATTTCTACATCACCTACATATTCTTCTCTTTATAAGACACTCTATAATTAGTAAAGACATATGAAATTCTATTCACATTTTCTCTATCATAGGTAATCAACTCAAATTCTTCTTACTCCAATAGGTAATTCCATGAACTAAATTAGATGGGATTTCATCCATTCTTATTTTAATTTTATAGAAATAACATTCACTTCTTTTCCCAAAACCAAGATATTTATTCACAATATTTGATAAATTAAAACAGTACATATATGGAAATAGTTTCTATTTTTATATGAATTATATGATTTGATTCTCTTTTGATGAAATAAAATTGCATCTCTTTTCATGTGACATTACATTTGATCACAGTATAACATTGTGAGTCTTAAGAAGTCACAGAATTAGTACATCATCAGAGGAAAAATCATATAAGTTCCATCTCTCTCTATATCCCATGTTTTCAATAAATCATTTTTTGTAAGTTCTTTATTATTGAAAAATTTATCCTTTACTCTAATTATCTTTCTAATTCAATTTTACATTATTTAATTTTGATGTTTCATAATCAAAACCAAGATCAATTTTACAAATGTAATTGATATTTGTATCTCTCAACACATCAAAAAACTTATTATGCATTATGAAACACTTTAATACTTCTTATGATAATTATACAGATTATAGATTATTCCTTAAACCATTTATTTTTATTTTACCTTTATCATTATTTACTAAAATCAAGGCTTCCTCTTTGAGAGTTTTAATTTTATTATATTTCTCTTTGACGGTCATATTAATAACATCAATGTTTCTGGAATGTTCATAAATAACTGACTGGTAGTTTAATAATTCTTATCATTTCACTTGATCATTTTAATACTAATTCACTAATTCTTCTTGGTGATCTATTTATGCTTCACAATCATAGACATAAATTGACGATTAAATTAGTAATCATCCAATCTTCATAATTATACTTTTTTTCATGTCAAGATCCTAAAGAACCCCTTTTAATTCCACCATTAGATCAAAACTCCATCTGGATTATCATACTCATATATATAAACATTATATTTATCATTTTTAGCTGTCATAACGTCTTCTATATCTGAGATAAACTAAGTATCCACACATTTTAATGGATCTTCCTCATCATCATCTTGAAATGTTCATACTAATACCACTATTTGAAACATATTCATTCAAAAATTTCATAAATTAAATTTCATTCAAGGGGGAAGATTGTTCTCTTTTTTTGTGTCAATTAAAACTCACCATCAACTTTATTGAATCATTTTTTGAAACATGGCTGTGATGTGTCCAATTTTTATACAATGATAATAGGCTAAGGGAAGCATACCCACAAATATTTATTTTCATCTCATAAACATCCTTTCCATAATAGAAAATAAATCATAAAAAAAGTTATAAAATTGATTCTCTTGAAATTATTGATTCTCTACTAATTTGAATTCCATTTATTTAGATGATTTTTACACAGAATTCAGGCTTCCCTCACATTTAATATGAGACCAATTTTCTATACAGATCACCAAGTGATAATTCCATAAGATTTACATCATAAACTTAAAATACATTTAATTTTTAAATTAGTTTTAATATCATTATTATATCCTTTATCATATAGGGATATTTAATCTCATGACCATGTCCATTAAAATGAATAACCACATAAAAAATATGGTGGAAGAAACTATCAACATTTTATCCTAAACTCAGATTCAAATCATCAAATCTATTTTGATAATCCATTAAATTTTACTCATTCATTTTTCTATAAACATCAAAAATATTAACAATATTGTACCAAATTAGTTTTTTCTATGAAACACATCACATTCAGGTACATATAAATAGTAAATTATCCCAATAAGGCATTCGTATCCAATTTTTTATCATTCCAGAATTTATTTTTCTAATTCAAAGAATGAAATTTTAGTAGAATTAGTTAATATAATTCCAAGAACTATTATTGAGTAAAAAACCAGAATGATAGATCATAAATGACATCACGTTATATCCTTCCACACATTAAAATTATAGTAATAAAAAATGGATCCAATTTTCCTTTATATTATTTTCCATATTTATAACTTCCATTAACAAATTTTCCATGAAAATACCTATGTCTCAAATACCAATTGTTGTAATAAAATTTCCTAGAAGACACATAAACAAGGGGGTGGATTTGCGTGATGTGAATTTTTTTCTGAAGGTATGTTTCATCGGATCATTTAATCGAGTTTTTAAATAGTTCATGAATTTTTCATATTGATCACACCCATACACAACTAAATGGATAAAGAATATATAAGTATAAACACATATATTTTACTTTTATACACACAATTTATCAAATAAAAGACGAATATATGAATATATTGTTGAAATTTTGAATAATTGATACACCATTTTATTATGATTATAGTGTTTTGGGAAAGATCGATGCTCATCTAAGGATCAAATAATCATGGGTGATCTCCATAATTCTAGGATCATTGATTCTTAATCTTCAGAAATATGCACAACAACTATTTCCATACAAGAATGATCTTAAATGGTATTAAATACCATCACACTCCACTCCTTAATACTATATATTCAATAAATTCCATAACCATCTTAGGCTAAATTTTATCCTACTTGATATCATATAAACCTCTCTTATCTTACATTTTTGTGTGCAATAGATTTTGTTATATCATATGAATTTTGGAATTCAAATTCAAAATTTAGACCTCAAAAATCATCCAACATCACCACTTAACTTTTATAAATTGAATTTTTTTAATTTGATTCACTGCCAATGATATTTAAATAGCTTGTTAATTAAGATTATAAAACTTACAAACCTTATTAGGTCCAACCGTTCATCTGGAATATTTGAATTCCTGAGATTATAGCAATCAAAACATGGTATATTTCATCTCGGTGTGATAGTTAGGTTCTTTTACCAGTTTTTCATTAACATATAGTTCAAACCCAATGCGATATAAAGATTAATAATTTGATCAGGAATTGGGTTTCAAAATAGCATGGAGATTAACATCCGTAGTCCTACTACTTGAATCATGCTCTAATCATAGTGATGTTCTTTCTTTGATTATGATTTGACCTTTTCATTATGATGTGAAAAAATTTCTAATATTCTTTCTCTCTAAATTAGTTATGGAATAGACCTCATACATGAAAAGGGAATCTAAAAATACGTAGCACCATTAAATATTTACTGATCTGACTCACAGTGTGGATAATATGTAATAGAGTCATAATTTATTTAAAATTATTAACAAATTATGAATCATTATATATTTCAGTAAATACATACATTTGATCAAAAAAAATCATTTGTATGGGAATTTTACTATTTCTTGTTTCTTCATTCATAGATTGAAGTTTTTCCTATGCCACAACTTTACATATAAAACATAAAAATCATGAATAACATTAAGTATATTCCTTTTCAATTTCCTTACAACTTTATTCCCATTGTGATCATTATTATAACAACATGACTTGTTCTTATAGCTACAATAATATTCAGACTAAATATACAACCATCAAAAAAAGACTCCAAAATTCTATAGATATTTGAAACTACTTCAAAATACTTACAGTAATTTTCCAATGGATAATAAATAAAACATTTTAATTGGTATTTATAACAATTTTTAATTACATAATAAATTTATTACCTTAGCCCGTATTATAATATTACATAATTTGGGGAATGTTATTATTTTTGGATAAAAAATCCAAATTAGGGCAAGGATTTGTATTAATATTAAGTGATATTGTCGTAGCATATGTATCAAATATGTTATGATTATATAAAGACAACCCCCTTTGTTGAATCTATAACTTTTTGTGGTGGTGCATGTTTTTATGTGATTGGGGATATTACTCTTTAGAGAAATATTCATAGTATATATAAACTATAAGAGACTAAATTATATATATATATAAGGATTTAAATTTGATACATAAAAGGTGTATTTAGTACCTTTTTAAAGTAGAATTGGAATTAAAAATTAAAGATTTAATAACTACCCTTGGAATACAAATGTTTACTTTTTGTTAATATATTCACTATATCACATGTAAAATGTGTTAAATATACTATGAAATGAGTTAATTTGTTTTTAAAATGTCATTTTTAAATGTGAAACATTAATAAATAAACAAGGGGAAATTGATAATATATATTGATTATTTAAAATAATCTTTAATGGTTACATTATTGGAATAAACTATTTTTCTATAGTTCACTTCATTAAAATAATGGTTTTATTGTTTTCATAATATTTAGATGTTTTTAAAGTGTATAAAATGTTAAGATTTTATTTTTTAAATCCATTGAAATATTGAAATTGATAATTAGTGGCCTAAATAGTATTTATATGATTTTTGTGTGACTTTTATGAATATTTAGTTGTGGTGATGTTGAATTTGAACTATCAATGTGACATTCAATTGGAGTTTTTTAAGTGTCTTGTTGAATTTGAGTAATAATTTTGTACGGATGTGTGACTTTTAAAAGGTTTAAAATGTAATTGTGTTTTAATGAGATAATAATTTTATTGAATATGTTAGAGAAAATAGAATGGTATTGGAGATTGATGTAACATTTTCAATGGATATATATGATTGAACATATGAAAAAAAAGAGTTTAAACATTCATATTCTAAATGTAATAAAATTTTAGAATCCTTAATGTTTTTTGAAACAACTAAAAACATATGGGAATATCATTCATTGAATAAAGACTTTAGAAATCAATAGGTGGTTCCTTTACCATTTCATGAGCTCATCATTATATCCTCTCATTATTCCTTCACAGATTATCATGATAAAGAGAATAAAATTTAGCATGATGTTAATTTCATTTTTGGTATATCAAGATAATGCAATGATGGTTGGCCATGTCTTTAATTTATTATCTTTTTAGAAAATAAATCTTTAACTCCAACAACCTATAGGTATGCTAAAAAAATTCCACTCTCCCTAATTATGTAAGTTCATTATATCCCATATCATTGTTGGTGAAATGTGTCATAACACTTAATGTGAAAAAATTGGTCATGGACTATGATATGGGATATCATATTATGCATTATGAAATATCTCACTATTTCCCCCTTTCTTATTCTTTATCTATGTAATCTTCTAAGTGCTTATTAATTAATTTTGTGATGGCATCTTAATATGTATTAGTAATTATTAAATTCATAATGGAGGATTGATTAAAGTATAAATTAATGTATTTAGTCCATCAAAAATTTGTGAAACTTTTGGTGATATATCTTATTTTATCTATCTTAATTTATTGGAGAAATCCTATAAAAGGTGATTCAGATCTCATTGAATTTCTATCGAATAAAATAATATCTGATAAAGGCTTTCAATTTCACCCTATTTTATTAAATAGAAACTTCAATATACTATAAACTAAGAGGATCCCAATAGATTTAATATATCTTATAGATCTGCTATAGAGGAAGAATTCATTCAATAGTTACAAAGTGATCCATATCTTGTATATTTGACGTTAAATGGTTTCACCAACTATAAATAAGGCATGTTTTCCACTTATTTTTACTTGTACTATAAATATTTTCTAGATAGAAATTGGTTTTTTATTTTGTGTTTTATAATGTTTTTATAAGAGTTATAATTCATCAAAACTATTTAGTGGTGTTGGAGAAAAATTTAATGAATTTTTTAAGAAAATCATTTTTTGATAGAGTTTATGAAAATTTGAAGAACATATATTATCATTAGAATAAATATATTGACCTCACAGTTTAGGACGTGATGTAAGAAAATTATGTATTTTCAATATTATGTCATTTTAAATGAAATTAAATTAAAATCTCTACAATATGCCATGATAATGTATTAAAAATAGTGATATATGATATTGATATCTGAAATAAATAAACAAGTATGTTTCAAAATAGGGACCTGTATGAATATGAGAAATATATATATGTCTCTAGGAATGATATGGACTAAAAATTTAATTTATGGATATCAATCGGTTCAATAATGTTGTATTGATGCATGTAATTGTAATGAGGCAATAAATATGTGATAAATTAATTAATTAATGCAAATACAGTTATTCATAAAAATAAATATTGTGGTATCACTATCATTGATATGGTAATTTAAATGATTCATGTTATTAGATATGTAAATTATGGTATTAGATAAAACTGGGAAATATGACATGTAATAGGGATTTTCTAGTATTGTTTTCAATATATATAATATATCATTTCCCATGATATTCATGTTTTTAACATTTATCATTTTAGTTTATGTGATAAAGTAAACATTTATAAATTTTATAAGACATAAAAAATTTATTCAAATAATAAATGTTTACATTACGTCACTAAATAGACTTGATTATTGAATAAAATCCATGTTTTGATATTTTTAATTTGTATAGGAATCAATATTATTGACACTAATATGGTCACATTATTGAAAATAAAATAGAATAGTTGAATCCTAGATATTGGTCATGATAATTTGGACAATCATAATAGATATTAATAGTTATCATATGTTTGGTTCAGGTATTTTATACATAAAAAATGTGATATCATTGTTTGTGATATTCAATCAAATGTATTTTAGAGTAGGAGATCATATTTCATGGAGTAATATATCAGAACACAAAAAATATATTTCCATATTATTTTTTTGTATATTTTAATCCATTTCCTTGTAATCTAGATGTTTCCTTTTTTAATTTGGAATGAAATGGTGGACAGTTGTTGTCACAATGGTTCAGGACAATTAGAGATAATGATGTGTAAATAGATAAAAACTTACAGTTACTCATAAATGGTAATTTTCATCGTTAGTACATGTTTTTTCTAACCATGATAAAAAATTTGTGACGAGGCGATTCAGTGTTTCTAAAGAAGGGTTTACGGTTAGGGTCTGTTTTGGAAAATCTCTTGGCCAAACCATGAAACCAGTTAGGGATTTATAAGTATTGAAATTCCAAAACTATATTACGGTAAATTTAACCCCCTTTGAGTCCACTTTCTCTGTATTCATGTTGATCTTATCAAAGTTATGTCCTATGAATGGATCCCTCCACTCTAATATTTGATTCATAATTTTTTTTTTCATTTTAAGTTGTTTCCTAATGTTTGGGGATTGCTTTATTTTTTCATATTATTCATTTATTGTTTCATTCTCCTTACCTTACATATAGTTAATGCTGCAAAACACATGGTCACAGTGTTGGGTGTAGTTTTTGGTTTTAAATCTCTAGGGTTCATGGGTAATTTCTTGAGACCATTTTTAGTTTTGATCATTGAAGGTGAAGCATTTCTGGTGGTTTTTGGTAGGTTTCTCATAGTGTAATTATCTAAATTCAAAAACTATGTTTTCTAACCTAATTTATTTTAAGATATAGTTTAATTTTTTTAAAGTTTATGAAATATGTAATTATATATATCATAGTCTTGATGATTATCATGTCTAGAAAATAATATTTTAAGTGTTTTAGGAAATATATGATTGAAAATTGATATCTCAGAACCTCTAGATATTTTATAAAACCCCTTAAATAGTTCTTTAGAAAAATTTAAGTTTAAATTTTTTTTAATGAATCCAATGACCATTTAATATTTCTTAAAACTAACAAACTCAGAATAAAACATGTTTATAAAATTTAAAATGGAGTATTTTCAATGGGTTTTTTATGGTTTCTGAGTTTGAGTATCATTTGGTTATCATTTTGTAACTCTTAGTCTTTAAAATTATACTTACTATTCATAGTCATATTTTGAAAAACATTTTAGTTTATTATTATGTGTATTTATTATGTTTAACCAGGGATGAATTTTTATTCAATTTTTATGTGTTTATTTAAATGTATTGATCCTCATTTTTTTCACAATGGAATTTACATATTTTGGAATATGTTTTAGATATTTAAGGTGAGTTTTGAAAATGATAAATGAATTTGGTGATTTAAGTTATCATGACTGAGTTGGAACTATATGGAAGTGGATTATTATTATATATTGTTTATATTGTTTTGATCTTGATGGTTGTTTCGACCACTTTATATATATAATAAAAGTAAATATTTTTCTATAAAGGGATTATAGAAGAGGTGAGGTTATTTGTGTTCATTGGGATTGATTTTGGCTTACATAATCACTTATTTTTTGTTCATCGTGGGAACTTGAAAACATGGGTAGGCTTGGTGATCTATACTTATCAATGGAATAAACTACAACATTAACTAAATATTACTATGATATGTTTAGGGAGTAACGTTATGGGGTTACCCATATCACCACCCCAACCATTGGAATTTTTTTATTTTAATATTTTCATTAATTTAGATCATCTTTTTGAGGTTGAGTTGGAGTCCTGGTTTTATTATTTGTATTTTTTATAAAAATTGGAAGTTATAGGAAAGACAACAAGGACTTAATTATTATCACACTATTAAGGTAAATAATATGGAAATTACTAGGTAATAATTTGGCTTTTTTTGGGGTCCATAGGTAAGGCACACGGGTTGCTCGTCGTTTGGGAAACCAGGAGGAAATCGTATACGAGGTTAATTCCATTTGGACAGTTCCAACCACAAGGTTTTCAAACTATTTGGAAAACTGTTTGAGCTACTTAGATTTTTAAAATAATGAAATTCCATGTTTTACCACCCCATTTTTTATCCCCTTTTGGGATTTCATTCCCCTAATAATTTTTTACATGAAGGGATACCCCAATCCCTCTCCCTTTTCCCCCACCTCCATGGATTCTTCTTAATCCATATAAGGGAAGGTTCTAGGGTTTTGGAAATTTTCTCTTATTTCTCTTCTCTTACATGGATTTATTGGTATTCCAATCGTGGTTTCTCTCTTAGTCAAAACCCAGAAGATATGATTAATGTTTGGATTATGTTTATTTGGTTCTTGTGAGTGTGGTTTTCTCTTGGGGTTAGATCTTCCTTCTCCGAGAGTTTCATCGCATCCACACTTTGTTAAGGTAGGTGTTTCTGCCCATTTCTTTTCCGATGCATTACTTCTGATGCTTGGGTATACCTAAACAATTTTTAAATTTTAATCCCCTTCTTTTGATGAATTTATTTGGTTTGTGTTGTTTCTTTTGTGTTGGTGGAATTTAGTAAAAATGGTTTTTAAAGATATTCCTTAAATATGCTTATGTATATATGCACTCAACATGTTTGGAAAGATACTATGTATCCTTTTTAGATAAAATTGGTTCATTTTGAGAATGTGTTTGTCTTGGTTCAATTTGTATGGTGTGGGTTGATTTTGATATGATCCTTATATGTGGATTGTGGTAATTGTTATGGTTTGTCACTTACTTATGGATTGTTGTGTTGGGGGTAGACAATGTTCAGTTTCATTGGAAATTGTTTTGGGTGATTTAATTGATACATGGGATGTTCCATTTGATGTGGGGAACATCCATGTGTTCTCAGGGAGCACACAAAGAATCGATACACAAAAGATAATTCTCTTGAAAGATCTGAATATACATAAAAAAACTAGATTTTAAAACACATTCCCCTCCTCCTTCTCTCCTTCTTCAAACTCTTAAGGCTTCATAAATGGTCCCTTGGTTTCTAATGACTCAAAATTTATTTCAGAAGTTATGTTCAAAATTATGGAATGTTTTATACCTTATAAAAGTGTGTTGGATTCTAAATGATTTTAAATCCCATTTTAAATCTTTAAGTGTGTTCTATGTTTTCACTTTGGCTTTTAGTGGTGTGGAAATGGAATTAAACATGAAATATAATGTCCTATTTAGCATGGTGAACATTTAAGTGGTATTTTTTATTGTTTTTGGAAATGGTTTAGAATCATTTGGTAATGTATTTTGAATTGATAATGTTGAAGGCCCGGTGGAAACTTCGTAATATTATGGAAATAAATTGTAGTTTTGAAAGTAAAAAAGGCCTCATTGTAATCAATGTAAATTTTGAGAAATGTTATGAAATATCATGTTATGTGACAGCCCGACTGGAACCAGAAATTGTATTATCATGATATAGGAACAATAAATACCCAAACATAAACATTAAATAATCTAGACATTTCAAATACATTTAACTTCATTATAATCCCAAATACCTTTTGGGTTTGGAGTTTTAGAAATTTAGGACATAACTCATACATATAAATCCAATAGCATACATAGTGGGTACCATTAAAATAGTATTCCTTTCTTCCGAAAGGTAATATTTTTAACCCAAAACATCAACATGATTTATTTTACAAGTATTCATAACATTTAAATT
The DNA here is from genome assembly GCA_963277665.1 of Viscum album. NCBI lineage: Eukaryota > Viridiplantae > Streptophyta > Magnoliopsida > Santalales > Viscaceae > Viscum > Viscum album. Next base: position 2,012,362,899 of record OY728160.1, read on the forward strand.
GACTTGCTTATTTCTTTTATAAATACTTATAACCTGTGAAAAACATTTAAAATCTTGGGTCTAGAATATAAATCATTGTAAGGGATATAAAAAGACAGAAATAAAACATTAGTCTAGAATACTTATAAACATATGAAATCATTTCCACAAATTCATATGTCTCACCCATATATACATACCTTTTGAAACATGAGATTTCCATAAAACAAAAAAGAACATATATAAAATAAATATGGTGTATTGGGATATTACTTAGTTATATTGTAACCCTTATGACTACTTTATGATTTGTAACCCTCACAGCTACCATTAATGTTATGCATATAGGATAATTCCAGAACATAATAGAGGTCATATAATAAACTTTTCAATATTTTTCAACTATTTAAATGGTTTTACAGCCATTCTAGTGGAAGTAATGTAAATTGAAGAAACATCATCCATGATGTCGGTAAATCGACACATCACAAAAAATGTTTTTATTTATAGAATAAAAAGATGGGGAGACGAATAATGATTATGAATTTTTCCATAACCTTGATAAAAATATAGAATATATATCATAATAGAGATTTCATGCCACTTTTATAAGGCGAAATTAATAGATTATAATGAATTTAAATAATTAAATAGAAAACACAAGAAAATGAAAGAGGGTATTTACCTCTTGATCTCATCTCCTTGAGATCCTCCTAAAGACCTTTGGTTTTAGCCTTTGGGTCAGACCCAAAGGTCTGGGAAATGTGGAATATCTTTTAAGAGGTGACTGGTTTGAATTTAGAAAATCTTCAAAATCTTGAGAGGTGTGAGAGGAAGCTGGGGGTGAGGGTGGTATTTATAGTGGAGGAGAGAATGTGTTTTTCATTATTTTAATCACTAGTTTAATGTGTTTTGTAAAGACTATGAATAGTCTTGATCTGTGTGACCGAAAACTTTAAGGAGACCATGTGAGATCGAACCAAGGGTCCTTACATCAGCCATGATACTAAGAATAGTGTATTCAACATATAATGAATATATATAGTAAATTACAGAATTTTACTATTCATTAAAATTTCAATAATTTCATAAAAATACCAAAAATTAACCCTATCCATTTTTCAACATGTATAATTCAAAAAATGACCTCCATGTTTTGAAAATAATATTATAAATGTGATTAAATTGATTTTTAAATAAAATCATAATTTATTCAAAAATTAAAGTTTTAAAACTATATCTCATTTTATTTCACCTTGAAAAATTAATCAGGATCTCATTATCCTAAAACCTTAAGATAATATAATTATAATACGATTCACTATTAATAAGTTTCATATTACTATTCATATTATTATTCGTAAGGCTATATTACTATTTAAAAAAAGTTGGTTCTATTAGACTTCAAATAAAATACTGATCACAACCATATATGTCCATTTTTTGAAATTCAAATCATAGAAGCGGAAACATTTTGTTTAATGACTAGTTTATATATGTATTATTAAAATATCATTTCATCGTATAGATATTATGTGTTTCATGCATTCAATTTATTTTTAAATCAATTGGGTGTTATGTTCCCCCCACCTTCTAGAAATTGAGTCATCATAATTTTATTTTTTTATTAATCATGTCAGGGTACCTTACCTCATATAATTTTTAGTTCGCATGGTTCTTTTTGACCATTTGGTTTCTCAAAAAATCCTTTTACTGGTGGATTAACTTATTCCATAATACTTGTACTATTTTATCAAGAATACGAATCAGTTTCTTTTCATAAGAAATGTACTTTTCCAGCTGAACTATTTTTGGGCTAAAACAAGAGATGAATCTGGAATATATTTTCTGAGCATCGAAAATGAAATACATTATGTACCTAAGCTAAACTCAGAGGAAAATCTACTTGGTAAGAAATATGCCCATCTTTTTCTAAGATTTCATAAGTTTTGATGAACTATGGGCATCGCATTCCTTTCAAACCAAAATGAATAAAACATTCACATCTTGAGATTATTAGAAAAACATCATCACCTACCTCAAAAAATCCTTTCCTCCTATAATCTACATAACTTTTCTTCATGTTCTAAGCTTTCCTCATGTGTTGTAAGATCATAATCAAATCCTTATCCAATAGCTCCACTAATTTTGGTCCCATCAACTTATTTTCCCTAACTTTATCCAAAAATATGGATTTTGACACCACTTCCCGTATAATGCCTCAAAAAATTCTATAAGTATACTGGAATGAAAACTGTTATTGTAAGAAAATTAAAATAATGAAATATTTTTATACCAAAATCGCAGGTAATCTATTGAACAAGCTCTAATTATATCTTCCAAAGTCTGAATCTTCTTTTCTGACTGTCCATTAGATTAAGAATGAAAAGATGTACTGAAATTTAATTTTGTTCCCAATGACTTCTGAAGGCCTTTCCAAAAGTTAGAGGTGAACCTAGGATCACGGTCAGACACAATATAACAAGGACGACCATGTAAACTAAAAATATATTTGAGTAAATGTTGATAAAACATATCCAAAGGCACATTATATCGAATAAGAAAGAAATGAGTAGATCTAGTCACTCGATCAACAAAAACCAATATTGAATTGTTTCCTTAAGAATTCTTTTCTAGTCCCACCATGATGTCCATGGATATATTTTCCCATTTTCACTCAGGCATTGTAAAAGGCTGATGATTCATCTTTGGTAGTGGTCTCTCTGCATTAACCTATTGACATTTCAAACATTTAACGATTAAACATAAAATATCTCTTTCTATTCCATCCCACAATTAATACTCCTGAAGGTCTTTGTACATCTTTTTGCATCCGGGATTAATTGAAAATGGACATCTATCTGCTTCGCACAACAATTATTTTTTCATATGAGAATCACAAGGCACAAATAATACCATTCCAAATATGATATCCTGGTATTTATCAATGTTAAATTCTAGGAACATTACCATTTTAACCTATTATACCTTTTTCTGTAACACCCGATATTCCTTCTGTGCTTGCTTAATTTTGAATGAAAAATATGATTTCACTGAATCCTAAAGTAAAACTAAATAATTTCCTTCACCAACAAATTTGAAGCCATAATTAATTAAATTATTAATCAGAGGGTCTTGTTCGATCCATATCATTATTAAAGATTCATGATGTTTTTATTTAAGGGAATTCACAACTTTGTTCAATTTTCAAGGATGGCAATTGTTCGTGTAATCATAATATTTTTTCAATTCAAGACATCTTTTATGCCTCATGTTTTATTCCTTTTCAGTGAATATATACTTCATAATTTTGTGGTCGATATATATTTTACATTTGGCTCAGTAAATAAGATGCCTTCAAATTTTTAATGCGAAAACAAATTTTCTAATTTAAAATCACGTGTGGGATAATTTAACTCTAGAGGTTTTAATAGTATTGAAGCAAAATAAATTGTCTAATCATTCTGCATCAGAAAACAACCAAGTCCCTTTAATTAAGCATCATTACAGATGAAAAACACACCATTTCTGGAAGGTATGATCAGAACTGGAGAATTCACCAATATTATTTTAAGTTCCTAAAAACACTCATCACATTCTATTTCCCAGATGAATTTAACTTTTTTTAGTTAACTTTCCCCGTGGACTGGATAATCATGTAAGGTTTTCAATGAACATCACATAATAGCCTTCCAAATCAATAAAACTACGAATCTCAGTTATATTTGTGGTTCTTGGCCATTCTTCAACAACATTCATTTTAACAGGATCAACAGTTATGCCATATTTAGAAACAATGTGACCAAGAAAGGAAATTTGTTGCAACCAAAATTCACACTTTCTGAATTTTCCATATAGTTTCTTTTCATTAATGGTCTCCAAAATAACCCCAAAATGTTTTTCATGCTCCTCATTACTTCTATAAAATACCATTATTTTATCAGTAAACACAACCACAGACTCATCCAAGAACTCATGAAATATTCTATTCAGAAGATCCATAATTATATAAGGTTCATTAGTTAACCCAAATATTATAACAACAAATTCAAAATGACCATATCTAGTTCAAAAATCTATTTTTGGAATGAAATTTTCCTTCAACATTAGTTTATGGAACCCCGATATCAAGTCAATCTTGTAAGAATACTAAGATCCATAGAGACAATAAAAAAAGTCATCGATGTGAGGCAAAACTACGTGTTATTAATAGTGATGTAATTCAAATTTCTATAATCAATAAAAATTCTCAGGGAACCATACGTATTATTGACGAAAAAATAGGATATTCCCATGGTGATATGCTAGGATGAATGAAGCATTTATCAATCAAATCTTGAAACTTATTATGAAATTCAGGAAGTTCTATTTGTGTCATTCGATAAGGGGGATTTGAAATTGGATTAGCATCACGAACTAAGTCAATTATGAATTCAACTTCTTGTTCAGGTATAACACTAGGTAACTCATCATAAAAAACATCATGGTATTTATTTAACACTCGCACATCATGAATATGAATAGTTATTTTATATTCAATAATATGACCAAGATAACTTTCATTTTCATCTATCAATAGTTTCTCAGCTTCCTAATATGTTATCAAATTTATGGGTTTGTTATTGTATAAAAATGAAAACACATTTTGAAAAGCATCGTCTTTAGCTCTACAATCAATCTTTGCCTGATAAATAGAAATATAATCCCTACCCATAATGACATCAAACTCTACTAAGGAAAAAACAACATGGTTCATGAATTGTCTTTCCAAAAATTTGAATTTGAATATTCTATAAATTCCCTTTTTCTGTAACATTTTTCTTTGTGTTTTTACAATATGTTCTGGTCTCATTTTTTGAGGTGATATTTCAAATTTACCCAAAAATTTCTCAAATATAAAAGAATGTGTAGACCCCGTATCAAACAATACATTAGAAAAATATGAGTAAATAAACAAATTACTTGATACCACTTTATTGGATGGCCTAAAATCTTCTCACGCTGTTGCAAAGGTTCTCACAACACCTTTCTACTTATAGTCATGATTCTTTATATAACGTGAATCATTCTTTAGTAAGTCATTTTCATAAGGACCCATGTCACCACATTTGAAACACTATACATTTTTCTTATTAGAATTTACTTTAAGATAATTTACATTACTATCTAGTGCCATATGTCCAAAAATAAAACATTAAAAACACTTTAATGATTTTTTATGACATCCCCTTTGGTGCTTTTTACCAAACTTCTCACAAATTGGAAACTTCACTTTCTATACATCATTTTTCATTGATTTATTCTTAGCCATCACTTGTTGTCAAGACCTCTTCCTTTTTTTTGAAAGAACAAGTGATCATTAGTAAACTCCATTTTTACCCTATCAGAACATTGGAAATGTTTCTCATGTCTTTTGAATTCTCAAGAGGTTGATGCCCTTAAGTACGTCGGCTTCAATCCTGAGTAAAAGTGATATATTTATCTATAAAGATCCTAAATAAGATTTAGAGCGAACCTTGCTAGTCGAGTGAAGTTTTCTTCGGACACGATCACAAAATCTTCCCCCTTTTGACTCAATTCATGGAATTTCATGTCCATCATATGTTTGAAAACCATAGGAAAATAATTTTCCAGGAAACGAATTTTATATTCATTTCACTCCAATGCATAAATATTCTCTCTATCCATGATATTATTGATGATTGACCACAAGTATTCATATTCACTTTCAAAATGATAAATGGCATGACTATCATATTGATTATATGATCATCTAGTAACATTGAATATCTTTTCAAGGGCTTGAATCCATCCTTTAGCCGCTACTAAGTCAGAGGATCCACTGAAAGTAGGAGGTTGATTCCTCATAAAATGTGTTACTAACATCGTGGTCCATTTTGGTAGCTGTGGTTTTCTCTTGAATTGATTCCATTATAATTTATTTCCTATGTCAGCTGAGATATTTCTGTCAAAAACTACTCGTCTCTATTTCCCAGCATTCTCAATTCTGGATTCGAAAAGATATCAGCCTCTTAGTTCTTTCCAACTTCAGATTCCGTATTTCTTCTATAGAAAACCATTCTGAACTGACTTATCATAAATAAAGAAACACGGTAATATTTATACACTATATAATTTCAATGTAAAAATAATGTAAAAAATCATAGATGTTATTCTATTGACATCATACTAATTTTTAAATTCATCTAAATTGTGCTATGATACCAACTATAAGAACCCAGACTTAAACATTACATATTATTTCTATTTCATATGGATTTCACTTCCTTACATTCCAAAAGATATTTTTTTGGATTAGAGGTTTAGAAATTTAGGACATAACTGATACATATAAATACAATATCATATATAGTGCTCACCATGAAAATTTTATCCATTTCTTCTAAACCATAATTTTTTAACACAAAATAAAAACAATATTTGTTTTACAAATCATTATAACATTCAAAAGGACTTCCTTATTTCTATTAAACATACTTATAACCTATTAAAAAATTTTATAAACCTGAAATGATCATAAAAATCTCAGTAAGGGATTTATAAATAAGGAAAGAAACTATTATTCTATGAATACTTATAAACTTATGAAATCGTTTCCACAAAGACATACTTCTCACCCATATATACTTACTTTGTGAAACCTAATATTTCCATAAAACATTAAATAACATATAAAAACCCATAACGGTATCTTGGGTAATTACTTATATTTTAAACCTCATGGATACATTATGATTTACAACCCTCATACCTACTTTACAATGTAACCCTCAGAGCTGCCTTAGGATGTAACCTTCGCAGTTACACTTGGAGTAACCATACGAACAACCTACCATATACACATAATCGATGAATTAGAGGGATATATAGGTCCCACACTTCACTATAAAAAATTCCCATGAACCAGAACAAAATTATAATACATGAATAATTTCATAAAATCATTTATTTTGAATTTTGGAAACATGATTTTAAAAGAGGATTTTTAAAAAAATTCCCCATAAAAATATAATATAGTTGATGTGGGAAATAATAGAGTGGAAGGAATATTTATATACTTAATAAATACACATAATTAAACATAATATAAAACGAATTAATCAGACAAATAATTTTAAGACCACATAATTAATGAAGTTGAAGATTAACCTGATGAATGGAAATTAGGTTAAGTATTCCATTTCCTAGGATTTTTCGTACATAAAACTAGTTTATGCCTCAAATATAATCGTTAAAATAATGTTATTAATATCTTAAAGAACCGTATTAATGTTTATAACACTGTTTAAGATCATTTTATAACATCATTTCACCTATTAAATATTAATATTTTGTTTATTCTATTGTTTCGGGTGCGTTCTTTACAAGATTTCCATTGTCATCTCATAAGGATTTCCGTAACGAATGGATGAAAAATTACAGATGTGGAATGAAATTGAATTAATATGATTCTATAATATTAAATGAGTTCATAATTCATTTTGGATATATGGTATGAGGATGAATCATTTGATAAATCATCATTGATATCCATTTAGATTATTATGGGGGTTCTTCTATAATCCTGAACTAGTTTCATCTTATAACATTTATATTATGCATAAAAATTAATTTAATAACATAAGAGTGGTCATATAACACACTTTTCAATCTGTTTTGACCATTAAAATTAATTTACAACCATCATTAAGGAAGTAAATTAAATTTAAGACACATCGTCCACAATGTCGGTAAATCGACGCTTCACATTTGATATTTTTATTTTAAGAAAAATAGGAATTGGATATGAATAATGATGATGAATTTTTCCATAAAAATATTAAAAATACATTATATATAAAATAATATAGATTTTAAGCCACCTAGATAATGGTAAACTAAGAGATTATAAGAAAAGAAAACAATTGAAAAGAAAACACAACAAAATGAAAGAGGGTTTTTACCTCTTCATCTCTTCTCCACGATATCCTCATTAAGGCCTTTGGTTTGGGCCTTTTGGTGAGACCAATAGGTCTTGAACGTGGGGAAGAGCCTTGGGAGGGGTATTGGTCAGAATATTTATTATTCTTAATGATTTTTTAGAGTGATAAGAAGAAGGTGGTAAGGGTGGTATTTATAGTGGAGGAGAAGAGGGGTTTTCCATCATTTTAATCATTATTTTAATATTTTTTCTCAAAATAATGAATAGTCTTCAATCATGTGACCATATATAGAAAAAAATTGAATTTATTTTTTAGAAAAGGGTGCTTACATGGTCCATGATTTTAGGAATAGGGATTTTAATCTAAAATGTATATATATGGTAAATTACCGTATTTTACTATTCATAAAAAATTCAAGAATTTCAAAAAAATATCAAAAATTAACCCAGACCATTTTTCAGCATGTAGAAGTAAAAAATAAACTCCATTTTTTGAAAATAATTTTCTTAATATGATTAATCGAATTTTAAAAGAGAATCATAATTTATTCAAAAAATAATAATTTTAAAACTATAACTCATTTTATATCACTGTGAAAAATTAATTAAGTTCTCATTATCTTATATCCTTAAGATAATAAATTAATAATGTGATATAATATTCATAATGGTCATATTAATATTTCTATTACTATTCATAATGGTCATATTTACTATTCATAATTGTTATATTACTATTCCCAGAAAAACAAATTGGTTTTATCAGACTCCAAATAACTTACTAATCACAACTGTAGATGTGTATTTTTAAAAACTCAAATTATTCATGTGGAGAAATTATTTTTAACAGCTAGTTTATAACTATCTTTTTAAAACATAGTTTCACTACGAAAATATTCACTGTTTCATGCATTTCAATTTATTTATAAACGATGGGTTATTACAGGAACCCCTATGGTATTTACCAATATGGGTTATCACCTGGATAGTGTCGATGTTTGGGGTAGAAAATTATGGTGGTAAAAGTTTGGGTGAGATAGGCATATGAGGGCCTCCTCATTTCACTATGTACTGTTAACAAGGGATTTATAGGAATAATTTAGTGGGTCTAGTGATTTTTTCTAATCTAACTTGATTAGATGGGTTCGTAGTCCTTAGATGTTTTAGAGGCCAGGTGGGATTGTGCCATCTAATTGGCATTAAGAACTACCAGTACATTATTTTCTATAGAGTTCCTCCATATACCAGAAGGTGAGTCTGACCTTAGTATGTTTATGGATCATTATAGGGATGTTTATGAAATTCCCATGGTTTACAATTTGTATGTGCTATTGTATATTCTTATGTCCTTTCTTCCCGCTTACACTATCCATTTATTTTCATTAAGACTTGGTTAATTTTTACATGGATCTTGGTTTGGGAATTTGGTTTTAAAATTGTGGACCATTTTGAAAATGTAAGTGTGGTGTTTATTATTTTGATAAAAAAGAGAAAGCTATGTTTGATTATAAAAATGCGAAAAACAAATTTTTTATATGTATCCCAATATAGTGTCTGTAGTCTATTTCAGGAAAGGAAATAATTGGCTTTTATGGCGGTTGCCTATGTAGTTGTTACGACTCACATCCTACTTATACCATTCAGTTTCGTTCGACCCGGGCTCTTTTGTAAGTTATGATTTCTAGTTCGTGTGCTCTCTTATAGAGTAGGTTAGACTTATTGTTGATGGTGACCAAGTGGTCATGTATAGATCATGAGGTGTGGTCTATTTTATTTTTGTATTCTGTTTCATTTTTATCAACTATTTTCGTATTTTATTATTACTTGTATATTTATGGACATTCAATTATTGATAGATCTTCTATGTATTAAATTTAATTATTTTATATTGGTGTTTCAGAAAAAATCATTACCATTGAAATTATACTAATTCCTGACACTTTTTTCCTGGCCATGGGGATCATGAATGCCATTCTGGCCATTCTATGGACTGGGTCGGGTGTCTGGTTAGATTACACTATATATTGGTTTATAGAAAATATGGCATCACATATGGTTATTATTATTTGGGGTGTGAGGTAGATGAATATTAGGAATGTCTGGGATCAGGATGTTGGTATGGGAAGGATATCATGAACCCTTTCTCATTCTGATCCTCTAATTTCCAGGGGTAGTCTAGAATTTGAGTCTTTTTTCATTGTTCTGAATTGATGAATGACAATGGATCTGATCCAGTGTCATGTTGTCATCTCAAAAAGATTAGTGAAACATGTGGAGTCGATGTGCATAGTTCAAGGTCTTTTTAGATTTTGATTCCTACTTAGGGAATGTCCCATTATCCATGTCACTGAGTTAGGTATAGACAAGAGATCGTCATTCCAATAGTTTTAGGTTAGTTGTCTTTTGTTTCAGTTTCAGTTGATGTGAGAAATATTTTAAAATGAAAATGGTTTTTGAAGGGGAAATGTTTTCTTTGTTTTGGACTGGTAAAATTGGATTTAAACAGTAAAGTTATTGGGATATAAAATTAATTGAATGCTTAGGATTATTGATAATGTGGAATAGACGTCCCTTGGTAATCCTTGCAAACATTAACATATGTGCGGGTATGTATGGAAAGTGAATTTTTTCACGTTTTCATGGACGATGCATGCGGGAGTGGATTAATACATATGTGATGGTTCATAGGATACCATGGGTGAGTATTTGAGACCAAAAAGTTTGGTTTGGAATTTAAAAAATGTGTTTAATTTAAAAAAGATTTTAGGAATTGGTTTTTCCAATGTTGGTTTGTTTTGTGAAATGTGATTTTTTTTTCTGAAAAATGGAATTTGGTATTTGTAAACTATATTTTGAAGAAGGCGGTTTTGAATTTCAAATGGGAATGATGTTTTTTAAAAGAGAATTATAGTTTGTAATATGTTTGCCTTGTGAGCCAATTTTTTTGGCCCAACGTGATTTTTTAGTTGTTTTTTAGTTTAATTTTTATTTTGGTATATGTGTTTTAATGATTTTCATAATATGCCACCCAGAAAGGTCCACAATATTTCTAGTTCTCTCTCAAGAAGGTTTTCTATTTGTAGAGAGGGGATTTCTAGAGGAACCGGTTTCTGAAATGTCTCCTTCGTTGGTTCCAGCTGCTAGTTCATTTGACCATTTTCTTGGGTGCCACTAGTATGGTCGGTTTGTGCATTCGAAGCCATCATGTCACAATCCTCCCATAATGTCTCATCATTTTGGCCATCTATATTATCTATGGAAGTTTTGTAAGAATAATTTCCTGAAGAAGAAGTCATGATCAGTGGATGTCAGTGCCTGACTACGCAGTAGTGGATGTATTAGTCATTAGGGATGTATCCATAGGCCTCAGAGTGAAGATCGTCCATATTTATGAATTGTTATGGTAGTGGGAAACCATAGCCTATACTCTGTCTCCAGTGTTGGTGTAGATGCGGTTGAGTTTCTTGTAATCTTATACTTTTTTGTTGTATATTTTTCATTGTTGCAAGGAGTTTGGTTGTTTTGTTCTCTTTTAATTCGAATAGTTATTTTCATGAGTCAAGTCTTAAATTTGTGACCTGTTTTGTGCTTTGGATGTGAATCTTTAAATGTTCATCCCTTTTGAAAATTAGAATCTTATTTTTTGTGGTGCTTGATTAGTGGTGTCTGTGGTTATGAAAATAGATGATAATTCCAAAGATCACCATTCAGGTATTATATTGGGATCAAGTTCCTTTCATGGGTTTCCCCATGGTGTTGGGTTATTTCACTTATGTGGAGAATTTTCTGTTTTAGTGGTGGTGTTGTTTTTCTCATGAGAAATTTTTTTGTGTTAGCTGTGTTGGGTGTCCCCCCTCATTGGGTTAGTCCAAAGCCATTCTAGGGTGGTAGTTTATTTCTTGAGGAAGGGATAATCCTCTCTTGTTCTCTATTTGTATTTCATTGAGTGGTTTTCTCTAAAATTGGATGGTTCTAACTAGTGAACGAAATTTCACCTCAAGGTTAGTAGGTTTTTTCATCTTGTTTCTGATTTGGGACAGACTTTTTTTTACCTTCCGACTATGTGACTTCGCAGCAGTTGAAATTGTTTGTGATGGGGAGAATTATCACACCCTAAACTTAAGAATTCTTTTATTATACACTTTTCTTGGATTCGGATCAAACAGTTTTGGTTCAAGTCGATTATCATCTTGATTTTTTGATATTTTTTTTTGAAAATTGTAACTTTTGGGCTCGATAGAAAGGAGTGCATGTTTATCACACAGTTAAGGGAAACTATTAGGCCTCACCCAAGTAACTATGCTTCTTCATTTTGGGTTTATAGTTAAGGGTCATGGGTTGGGAAAGGTTTGAGAACCATGTGGTAAATATGTGTGAGGTTTTGTACATTTATATAGTAACTACCTCATGGTTTGCACACATATTGAAAAACTTTGTAGCTAAACCGTATGATCATCCAAGATTTTTAAAATCATGAAATTCCATGTTTTCCCTCTCCAGTTTTTAGACTTTTTTTGGATTACTCACCCTTGGTCAGTTTTGGTGAATCAATGGAGCCCCCAAGCCCTCTCTCTTTGGTTCTTCTCCCTCCATGGATTCTACATCAAGGATCTATGGCCAGCTTCTATGGGGTTTTTCCATTCTTATATTTTTTTCTCTTCTCCTCTCTTGATTTATGGTTATTTCCATCATTTTTTTCTCTCTTGGATGATGAAACACCCCGACCCCAGTTACTCAGAGTTAGTGCATTATTACATATCATTGGCATGATCACAAGAGATCAAGTCTCAAAATACCAATTAGTTTAGTAGCCTGGTATGTAGTAAATACATTCATAAGGTTTACATTACATCATAAAAAGGAAAACTACAACAACATTAAGACTACAACTGGACTATCTAAATCTGGTTGTTTTTATTTTTATTGCTGGGATTTGAACCTCTACCTCTAAACTGGTTTGGAGGGGTATTTATAGAATATGAGGTTTTGGGTTTTATCTTCTATCTTGTGATTTTGAAAGGTCATTTTAGTCTTCTTCATTGATGCATTTTTAGAAGCTTCAATTAGGCTGGTTATCTTTTATGCTTGATGTGAAATTTTTGATGGTTGGATCACTACTTCTGTTGGATTCTGTTTGAATTGAATGAAAGATTAATCTTTATTTTTCCTGCACTCTAGAAGTTAGGTTCTGATTCTCTTGCCTTTTGGCTTTGATTATATGTTTTAGTGGCAGCTTGGGGCATGTTTGATCTGCTATAAACTTATTCTGAAGTATGAGTTCTAGGTTCTCTATGGATTCTGGAAAAAGTTTCTTTTAGAGAGCATCATGATGTTTCTTTGTTGGAGAATCCTTCATTTTGTTTGGCTGTTATTTTTTACTGAAGATTCTGAGGTTTTCATTCTGGCTGGATCTTTCTATTTATGCACTTGATGTGCAGAACATGGATGTCTGTATCTAGAAGTTTTCTACACTCTTAAAGAGGTCGGATACCACTACACTTTGAAGGATTTCATCTTGATAGATATGTATCTTTGTTTTTGTTTATTTTCCATGATTTCCAATGTTCTCTCTTTAAATCCCCGCTGGTGTAAACACATTACACCTCGTGCTTGTACTGCAACTTTTTGATTTTAATAAATTCCCTTGATAACATGAACTGGGAAACTTGTTCATGTCATCACTCTTAAAAAAACAACAACATTATTTCCGTAGATAACACTGAGATCCCATAGACAATCCCGACAGGACAGTCATAATATACTTCTTCGCATCTTGGGAAAAATAAAACATAGAAAAGGGTGAGATCATATGCTAAGTAAGGACAACAATATAGTGGAAACTTTCATAAATAAGAATAAATATTTATGGCAATGTATAAGATTAAAACTAATCCCTTTTAAACATAAAATCAGTAATAATATGGCAAATATAAATCAAAATAATTCCATTTACTTACTCACATAGATATTCTACTAGTAAAATAATCACATGTAATATAAATAACCACATTCGTAATGATGGAATGCATAATGCCAGACTTCATAACCCCATAGTCATGGCCTTGTACCAAGACTACAAATAAGATTTTTTCAAGGACTTGTGCCAAGCCGCTATATTGAATCATGATATCTACTGATGCATCAAGGTGCTATAGCAGGCTCCACCCATCACATACTAAGTCCAATAAATTCTTCATATGAAAAGGTTTAAACATAACATAAACATTCATATTAAAACTAGCATACAAAATGTCAATACTTTATCCATAAACCATGAATGGTATAAAATAACACATCCATCTTCAACCATATCACAAAAACTTAAATAAAATATGGAAGATTTTTATCATAATAAATCAACTGCGAACAAGCTTAAAATCCATCAAACGATATTAACATAGATGAAATCAAAACTATTTGATAGAAATATATCTTTTTTTAATCATTTAAAAGTAAAATAATTATAAAAAAATAATTTATTTTGAAAATATTCTTATATTATTTTATGTTAATCTTTGATGATGTTATAACGGTGGAAAAGAGCCACACCGCTGCCGTATAAGTTAAAAAACATTCTTACCTTAATTTTTTCGAAAATGTCATAAGGTATCTTGTTTGGAAAATGACAGAAAGATTCCTTTCAAGCCATTTTATAAAATATAAATCAATGGTGTAAATGGTTTTAACACATATTCTAGTAAATAGTAAAAATGTTTTGAAATACATTTTTAAGAAACATGGATGTGGATGATAAAGTGGTCCCTCTAGATACTTACTTAAAAACAACCTCGGATAATAAAGAGATTGTGAAATTAACCCTTAACATGTGATTTTCCTTGGTTGAGGGTAGGTTAACCATTTGTATAATAGTGAAATAATTCTTATTAAATTATACATGAATCCTATTCCTTAATATAATATCATATATGATCTTTTAACATTGCTTTGTTAATAATATCTTAATATTATCATCATTTTGGGTGTTAACTAATTCGTTTTCCTTTATATGATTTGGTACGTAAGTAATTTTTGTTATGGATAGGATGTATCTTATTCAAATTCAGAATTATATTAAGTCTTCAAACATTATTTTTAATCATCTAATGAAAATTAGACTTCAATTGATACGGCGTGGAATGAATCTTATCGCGTTCGTGGAGACGGTAATTTGTATGTACTCACGAGGGACAATATCATTTTTTTATATCAAAATAATATATAATTGGATGGTATATCATATATACAGAATCATTATCATGTTTTATATATTATTTACATAAATCAAACATCATTATTATACCCATCCAAATTATAATTTATTGAATAACAATTACACCACGACGTGGAGACTGTAAATCGTACATACGCATGTATGGTGATATGTCATTAAAAGGATGGATAGAATAATTAATATTGTTGTATCATATTTATAATAACATCACTATATATATAAGATACTAGATTTATTATTTTAGAATGGAAACAACAAAGAAAGATAAAGTGGAAGAAGAATGGAACTTGAAAGATGTGATGAAATATTTACCTCTTCTTCAGGTTCTTCCTTTTGATTTGATAAACAGGGCTCTGTAGGATGGCCTTATAACTAAATGAAGGCCTCTTGGATGAAGGGAGGACAGTTGAGAGGGTATTTGGGCCAGGTTTGGCTGAGCCAAAAGGATTTGATGGTGTGAATTTTAGGGAAATGGGAGTGCCCTTTTATAAGAGGGGTGAGGGGAACCTAAGGAAAAGCTAGAAATATTATTGTATAATAAAATCATTTTCTATTTATAATGGCTCCAAAATGAATTTTTTAAAGGCCAAGGTAGGGATGGGTCGAAAAACATTGAACCAATAGGTTTTATACAGGTTTGGGTCACTATATTAACTTTATCTTTTAGATCTAACTCTTAGTTAAATAGTTTGACATTTACCATGTCTCATTGTATTTTTATATTACATGCTTAATAAATATACTACAAACTTCCAAGAGAAACTAAAGTGGTTCATTAATGAAATATATAATTTTATTTACGGCCTTTATCCTACACATAGATTTTTAGGAATATAATATCAATTAATAATATAATATTTGTTTTAAAAACATTTTTATGTCAATTTTGACAATATTTGGCATTTTTTCTAAATTCATAATCGGATTATTAATTCAAAAAAAATTCATCTAACCAACCCTAACATGTAATATTGACCTATAGAATTATTTTAATTCCTAAAAAGTCTCAAATTACATTTATTTGGATATTTGTAATATCAATTATTTTAATATTTCATTAATTAAGTAATTACTGCATCATCATTGTGTCATAGATAAATTAAATTATTTAATGTATATAAATTATAAATAAAATAACATTATTTAGGAAATCATTTTAGATTTATAATAAATATTTATAGCCAAATTTTTTTTATGTGTAACCCTGTACAAAAAATAGTTTAGTTATTAAACATTGAATATAACACTTTTAACTCTTCTTTGAATTAAATAATAATAAATGTCCTAATATAATCCAAGTGGACCAGAGAGGTTCATATTTTATTTGCAAGGTTGTTTTTGGTCGAATTATACTTATGCAATAGAATTAGGACATGTGTTATGCTAATAATAAAATCATTTTTACCCTTAATTACCCTATTTTCTTTTAACTGGGGTAAATAAAACTAAAAATTTACTATTAACCAAATATTATTTTCATCTTATTGAACCAAATTTTACTTAATGATATCAACCGTGTCTCTTGGATTTTTGAAATCCAACTCACAGAAGTGGTAAAATTATGTTTTATGTAAATTTTCAAATGCTCCTAGGTGGTGGGTAAAAGACGGTAAAAAGTTCATTAAAATCTTTATATATCTAAAATTATAATAAACAGACTCTAATGAATTACATTGAAATCATATAGGTATTATGTATCTATTTTGACCTAAAATAAATTTAAATAAAATAAATAATTATTTAAATAAAAATTCGGTTGTAAACTATAATTAAGTGTTTTTCACTATTCATCAAAAATTGAATGCTTTCAGAAAAAACCCAAAATTCACCCTAAGCTAATTTCGATATTCCGAATCCAAAAATGAAGTCCACTTTGAAAGATAAAATTTATAAAATTTCAAAAAGTGGGAATTACTATTCATAATGACTATTTTTATTGGTTGTGGTGTGTTATAACTCAAATTTGCATACAACACAAGCTACTGTATTATTCAAAGAGAAGCGTACCATGGAAACTTTGGGTGTTACATTCTCCCCTTCTTCAAATAATTTCGTACTCAAAATTTCTATAGTGTTACTCCGTAAAAAGACTCGGGTGGTTCTTCATCATAAGTTCCTCAGGTTCCCACGTTGCCTCTTCCATCTTATGTTTTCTCCATAGAACATTTACCAGACGAGTCGTCCAGTTTCTCAAAACTTGTTCTCTTGTATCAAGAACCTTAACAGACTCTTCACAATAAGATAGACTGGGTTCCATTTCTAATTCCTCGTAGGTAAGTACAAGCATTCGTTCAGGCATGTATTTTCTCAACATTGATACTTGGAACACATCGTGATCATTGGAGAGATTTGGTGGAATTACCAAATAGTAATCTATATCCCCAATTCGTTCTAGAATTTCGAATGGTATGATGAACCTGGGACATAATTTTCCCCTCTTTCCAAAACGTATAACACCCTTCCATGGAGATACCTTCACGAAAATATGATCTCCTACCTAAAATTCAAAATCATTCCTTCAGTTATCAGCATAGATCTTCTGGCTACATTGAGCTTCCTTGATGTGGTTTTGTATTACCTTCACCTTTTCCATCATTTCCTCCACAAGTTCTGGTCCTACATGTTTTCTTTCATGAACATTATCCCAACAGGTTGGTGTGCAACCTCTCTTTTCGTATAACGCTTCATATGGTGCCATCTAAATACTTGAATGAAATCTATTGTTATAGGAAAATTCTACCAGAGTTAAATATTTATCCCACACACCTTGAATGTCAAGTGAGAATGATCTCAACATGTCTTCAAAGGTTTGAATAGTCCATTTTGATTGTCCATCAGTTTGGGGTGGTGGGCAGTGCTTAAACAAACTTTAGTATCCGGGGCTTTCTGAAAACTTTTCCAGAATCTTGATGTAAAACGGGGAAAACGATAATAAGAAATCGATAGTGGTACTCCACGAAGTCTTAAAACATCATTAATTTATATTCCTACTAAACATTCAAGTGGTAAATCATCTATTATATTAAGAAAATGTGATGACTTGGTAAGACGATCAACAATGACCCATATTGCACTGTTCCTTCTAAGAGTCTTTGGTAGTCCCATGACAAAGTCCATCGTAATATTATCCCATTTCCACTCCGGTATGGGAAGAGGTTGAATGACTCTTCCAAGATGTTTCCTTCCAGCTTTCACTTGTTGAAAAACCATACATCTTGACACAAAATCAGCAGTATCACTCTTCATTTTGCCCCACCAAAAAGGTTCCTTCAAATCTGTACACATCTTAGTGCTACCAGGGTGTATAGAGAAATTGGAACTAGGATCACCATCCAATAATTATCTTTTTATATTAGGTATATCGGGAACACAAAGTCTCTTCCCAAATTTCAAAATTCAATTTTCATACACAAAGCCACTCAATATCCCATCATTCACAGCTTTAATATTATTTTGAGGCTCTTCATCATCGGTCTGGGAACTCGTTATACTTTCTAGTAAATATGGTTTGGAAACCATTTGAAAAATTATTGATGTTTCTCCTTCCATGGTGATTCCCGTATCCAACTTTACTAGATCCATGTATATAGGATCCTTTTCAACTCTCATCTTGTCCAAAACTCCATGATCTTTTCTAATTAAAGCATCTGCCACCTTACTTTCCTTCCCCGGGTGGTAGTGTATAGTGAAATAATAATCCTTGAGTAGTTCAAGCAATATGCTTTGCCTCATGTTGAGTTCATTCTATGGGAAAATATACATCAAACTCTTATGATCAGTATATATCTCCCAATTTTCACCATAGAGATAGTGCATCCAAATCTTCAAAGAGAATATTACAGCTACTAACTCATGATCATACGTAGGATAGTTTTACTCATGAATTTTTAGCTGTCGTGATGCATAGGAAATAACCCTATAATTCTACATCAGGACACAATCATGTCCTTTCTTTGAAGCATCACTATAAATAACAAACCAATCATTCCCCGATGGTAGTGTCAATATAGGATCATTGAATAATCTTCTCTTCAGTTATTCAAAACATTCTTTACACTCTTTTTTCCTAACAAATTTAACTTCTTTTCGTGTGATCTTTGTTAATGGGTTTCCCAACCGGGAAAACTTCATGGTGAAACGTCGATAATAACCTACTAAAACAATAAAACTAAGTACCTCAGTTATACTCGTTGGTGCTAGACATTCTTGGATTTCCTTGGTCTTAGACGGACCAACATAGATTCCATCAATAGAGACAATATGGCCAAGAAAAGAAATCTCCTGAAGCCAAAATTTACACTTGCTAAACATCCCATATAATTCATGTCTTCTAAGAGTCTTCAGAATAATGCACAAGTGATTTTAATGATCTTTATAGATTTTAGAGTATACCCAGATATCATCAATAAATACCACTACAAAGTCATCAAGATATTCCTTGAAATGTATATTCATTTGATCCATGAAGACAGATGGTGCATTAGTCAATCCAAAAGGAATTACTGTAAACTTGTAATGCCCGTAACTGGTTCGAAATGCTATTTTCGGAATGTATTCTTTCTTCAAACACAACTGATGATATCCAGATCAAAGTTCAATATTTGAAAATTATTGAGCTCCATAAAGTTGGTCAAATAAATCATCAATGGGAGGTATGGGATACTTGTTTTTTATTTTTATTGAATTGATCTCCATTTAGTCAATGCAGAACCTCATAGATCCATCTTTCTTCTTAACAAAAAAGGACAGTGGCACCCCATTGAGAAACACTAGGGAAAATAAATCCCTTATTACTCAATTCCTCTAGTTGTCTCTTTAGTTCCACTAATCCCATAGTGTCCATTCAATAAGGGGTCTCCGATATGGGCCTTCAACTGGGAATTAAATCAATAGAAAACTCAATTTATTTTTTTAGAGGATGTCCAGGTAAATCCTCTAGAATCACATAAAAATATTCTTTCACAATAGGTATATCCTCTATTTGAACATTCCTTTCCTCACCCATAGTTATTTCATTCTCTTCCTCCCCAATAATTGAATTTAGTTGAGCTACTGGTGGTGGATATAGATAAGAATTAGGTTTGAGGTTTCTCCTCTAAAGATAAGGTACTCTTTATTATCCTCAAAAATTGCATCCTCCTTCTTCTTACAATAAATTTTCACATCATGGTCTAATGCCAATCCATACAAAGTATTATATCAAATTAAATCATGGGTATGACGATTAGATCAGT
Organism: Viscum album; assembly: GCA_963277665.1. NCBI lineage: Eukaryota > Viridiplantae > Streptophyta > Magnoliopsida > Santalales > Viscaceae > Viscum > Viscum album. The sequence goes on from OY728160.1 coordinate 2,012,383,285, forward strand.
GGATAAAGAAAATTTATATTCCCTAATGGGGACTGATTCATAAAACATTGTTGCAATGATACTTCCCTTATAAATTTTGACTAACAACTCCCTTGTTAAATCAAATTGGAAATATCTAATTTTCTTAGAAAATTGGGAAGATATGAAACAATGTGATGATCCAGAATCAAATAACGTACTTTCTAAACATGAGGAAACCATTAAATTACCTACCACCACGTCATTCGGAGCTTCAACCTCAGCAGTATTGAGAGAATAAGTTAGGCCTTGATCCCTTGGCCTTTTCAAAGGTAAGTTCCCTGGACGCTTAGGACATTCATTTGCATAATTACCCCGTTCTCTACAATTGTATCATTCAACATCAAAATCCTCTTTCTTCCCTTTGCAATCATGAGCGTGGTGCCCTTTTTCACCACACTTGTAAAAGACTCCCATTCCCTTCAAGAAAGTTCCAGGGTGTTTCTTCCCACATTTACTACAGGATGGATATTCAACTTTTCCCTTCTTCCCCTTATTTACATTTTTAAAGAGTTCATCAGATCTCTTTTTCTCTTTCTTTTCTTTAAAGTTGTAATACTTAGGAATTATTTTTTTGTCTGGATAGCACATGAGACAATATCTTCTTACGAAAAGAAGGATTTTGAGACTAATTGTCTATGGAGAAATGGTTTTAACCAATCAATGAAATGATCAATATTACTTCTTGGGTTACGTATATAATCTATAGCATGCCTTGCTAACCTTGTAAAGATAGCTTCATACTTTGAGACATTCTCATCCTCATTTTGCCTCAGACTCAGAAATTGATTTTCCCTATCTACTCAATGGTCAAGAAGAGAGTATTTTTCTATGAAAATTTCTTTAAACTCCATCTATTCCATATTTGATACTTTCTAATCTTCCTTTGTGTTTTGAATTAATGACCACCATTGATCAACATCTGCAGTGAGGCGGTAATCTCCCATGACAACTTTTTCCCTTTTGCTACTCCCCAAGGCGTGGAATATTTTCCCTAAGGAATTTATCCGTTCCTTGGGTACTAGTGGATTTTTACCCCCATTTAATGTGGGTGGTTGTTGCCTCATGGAGCTATCAAACATTGATCCTCTGCGCTGCAGATCGGGTTTCTCTATATGGGTAAGGTTATTTTTCCTAACCTGAGTGAGTTGTCCCAGAATGGTGATTAGGTGATCAGAACTAGTTGCATCACCAGCCCCACTATAATTATCCTGAGTAAGTGGGAAATCCCTACATGCGGTGTATGCATTGATACAAATTCCATTCCTTCCACTAGGTGCCATTTCTAAATAATGGCATAAACTATATTAGTTTATGAATCACAATACATAAATACAAACTTATAAATCACTTAACATAAATTGAATAGTTTATGAATATAATACATAATCATAAAAATGATTTCTATGAGGAAGTATATACTCATAATCCCTCTATAATGGTTTTTAAAGAAAATTAGAATTATCCTAAGCATATCCCACGGGAGTGTCGTAACCAAGAGTGCAACAAGGCCCATTGTCATGCACCCGTTCCCATTCAAGTCTAGCTCAAAGTGGTGTTTTTGGGTTTTACCACTGGGTACATTTGTGCTAGAGAAACCTCTACCTCCTTGTATCCAGACAGGGATGTATTTCTTAGAAAAATCACAAAATATCTACAATACCAAAATTCTAAGTAGTTCTTATATACTAATCCTCAAAGTTCATCTTAGGGTAATTTTCTCTAACCAGAGTTTTTCTAAATCTATATTCCAAGGTTTGTAGTAACTTCCGCTGATACCAATTGTAACGCCCCAACCCCATTTACCTTGAGTCAGCGCATTATTTCGTATCCTTGGCATGATCACAAAAGATAATGTCTCGAAAGACCAATTAGTTTAGTGTCCTTGGAAGTACTAGATACATTCATAAGGTTTACAACACATCATAAAATGGAAAAATAAAACAACATTGTTTCCATAGAAAACACTGAGATCCCATATACAATCCCTCTAGGTTAGTCATAAAATACTTCTTCGCATCCTAGGAAGAATAAAACAGAGAAAGGGGTGAGATCAGATGCTCAGTAAGGATAAAAATATAGAGGAAACATTCATAAATAATAAAAAACATTTAAGGAAATGTATAAAACTAAAACAACAACCTTTTCAACATAAAATTCATCATACTATAGAAACTATAAATCAAAATAAATCCATTTACTTACTCACATGGATATTGTACTAGTTGAATAATCACATGCAATATCAATAGCCACTTTCATAATGATGGAATGCATAATGACAGACTTCATAAACGCATTGTTAAGGGCTTGTGCTAAGGATACAAATAAGACTTTGTCAAGGCCTTGTGCCAAGACACTAGTTTGTCTCCTGAGACGTATCGATGAATCAAAGAGATATATCAGGCTCCACCTATCACATACAAAGTCCAATGTATTCGTCATATTAAAAGGTTTAAACATAACATTAAAAATTGTATTAAAACTAGCATATGAAATGTCAATACTTTATCCATAAACCACGAATGGTATAAAATAACACATCCACAGTCAATCATATCACAAAACCATCAATAAAATATGGATGATTTTTAACAAAATTAATCAACTTCAAACAAGCTTAAAATCCATCAAACAATATTGACATAGATGAAATCAAATTTATTTGAGAGAAATATCTCTTTATTTTTTTTAAATCATTTAAAAGTAAAATAATTAAAAAAGGTAAAATTTATTTTTAAAATATTGTTATAAGGTTGTAAGGGAAGCTTCAACGATGTTAAAATGGCGGAAAATAGTTTCACGAACCTTATAAGTTTAAAAAACATTCTTAATTTAATTTTGTTGAAAAGGTAATATGGTACCTTATTTGGAAAACAATAGAAATATTCATTTCAACCCATTTTATAAAAAGTAAAACAAGGGTATAAATGGTTTTAGCCCATATTCTAGTAAATAGTAAAAAAAATTTGGAATACATTTTTAGGAAACATAGATGTGGATGATAATGAGGTCCCAGTAGATACTTACGTGAAAACAACCTCGGATAATAAAGAGATTGTGAAATTAACCCTTAACATGTACTTTTCCTTTGTCAAGGGTGGGTTAACCTACTTTATAAGGGTGAAATAGTTGTTATTAAATTATGAAAGAATCATACACATTAATATGATATCATATATGATCTTTTAACATTTATTTGTTAATAATATCTTAGTATTATCGTCGTTTTGGGTTTTAACTGATTCGTTTTACTTTATATTCTTTGTTATGTAAGTTATGTTTTTTATGGATAGGATGTATCTTATTCATATTCAGAATTATATTAAGTTTTTAAACATTATTTTTAATCATCTAATTAAAATTAGTCTTGAATGGATAAGATGGGGAATTAATCTCAATGCATTCATGGAGACGGTAATTCTTATGCACGGACGAGCGATAATATCATTATTTTGATATTAAAATAATATATAATTGATTATATATCATATATACAGAATCATTATCCTGTTATATTTATTATTTATATCAATTAATTATCATTATTATACCCATCCAAATAATAATGTATTGAATGACAATTACACCATGACGTGGAGATGGTAAGCCGTACGTACGCACATATGGTGACATGTCATTAAAAGAATAGATAGAATACTGAATATGGTAGTACCATATTTATAATAACATCAAATTACATAGAAGATACTGGATTTATTATTTTATAATGGAAACAACAAAGAAATATGAAGTGGAAGAAGAAAGGAACTTGAAAGAGGTGATGAAATATTTACCTCTTCTTCGGGTTATTCCATTTGATTTGATCAAAAGGGCTCCATTGGATGGCTTTATGACTAAAGAAAGGCCTTTTACATGAATGGAGGACAGTTGAGAGGGTATTTGGGTAGGGTTTGGCAGGGTCAAAAGGCTTTTAAGGTGTGAATTTTAGGGAAGTGTGAGTGCCCTTTTATAAGAGGGGTGAGGGGAACCTTAGGAAAAGCTAGAAATAATATTATCTAATAAAATAATTTTAGGTTTCTAATGGATCCAAAATGAATTATTTAAATTAAAAAGTGGTTATGTGTCTAAGGACACTAAATAAATTGGTTTTAGATAGGTTTGGGTCACTATATTAACTTTATCTTCTAGATTTAACTCTTAGTTAAACAGTTTAACATTTACCATGTCACTTTGTATCATTATATTATATGGTTAATAAACACACTATAAACTTCAAATCAAACCTAAAGTGGTTCATTAATTACATATAAAAAATTATATAAGACCATTTTCCGAACCTTATATTTTTTGTAATATAATATCAATTAATAAAAAATTAATTTTTTTAGAAAATCTTTTATGTCAATTTTGACGCTATTGGGTCTTTGGTTTTTGATAAATTTGCAACAACATTATTACTTCGAAAAAAAATCATCCAACCAACCCTAATATGTCATATTAACCTATAAAATTAGTGAAATTCATAAAAAGTATCAAATTACATTTATTTGGATATTTATAAAATCAATTATTTTAATATTTCATTAATTAGGTAATTACTGCATCATCATTGTGTCATAAATAAATTAAATTATTTAATGTTAAAAATTTATAAATAAAATACAATTATTTGGTAAATCTTTTTATATTTCTAATGAATATTTATAATCGAATTTATCTTATGTGTATCCCTATATTAAAAATGGGTTAGTTATTAATCCTTGAATTTAACACTTTTAACTCTTCTTTGAATTAAATAATATTAAATGTCTAAATCAAATCTAAGTGGACCAAAGAGGTTTATATTTTATTTATATGGTGTTTTTTGGTCGAATTATACTTATCCTATAGAATTAGGACATGTGTTAGGGTAATAATAATATCATTTTTACCCTTAATTACCCTATTAACTTTTAACCGTGGTAAATAAAAGTAAAAAGATACTATTAAAAAAATTATTATCATATTATTGAACAAAATTTTACTTATTGATATGAACCATGTTTCTCGGAGTTTTTAAATTCAACTCACAGAAGTGATAAAATTATGTTTTAAGTAAATTTGCAAATCCTCCTAGAAGGTGGGTAAAAGACAGTAAAAAGTTCATTAAAATTTTTATATATCTAAAATTATTATAAACTGACTCCAATTAATTACATTGAACTTATATAGGTATTATGTATCTATTTTGACCTAAAATAAATTTAAATAAAAATTCTGTTTTTATCTATAACTCAGTGTTTTCCACTATTCAACAAAAATTGAATGTTTTCAGAAAAATACCAAAAATTAACCTAAAGCTAATTTCAATATTCTGAATCCAAAAATGATGTCCATTTTGAAATACAAAATTTATATAATTTAAAAAGGAGGGTATTACTATTGATAACGACTAGTTTGATTGGTTGTGGTGTGTTAGAACTCGAAGTTGCGTACAACACATGCTTCTGTATTATTAAAAGAAAAGTGTACTGTTGAAGTATGCAGTGTTACAGATGAACCCTACAATCTAGGGTTGACGATTGGTTAGTGTTTCTTTGGTTCTAGTGTGTTTATTTTTTGTGTGCGGCTTAGATCTGCCTTCTCCGAGAGTTTTGTCACACCCACACTCTGTTAATGTAAATATTTCCATCTATTTCATTTCTGATGCATTCCATTTGATTATGGGTATTTAAAGATAATTTAAAAATGTTATTATAATACTTTTTATGTTTTTATTTGGTTTGTAGTGGTTCTTTTGTATTGATTAAATTTAGTAAAAATGGTTTTCAATGATATCCCTATATTACTCTTATCTATATATTCAATCAAAACATTTGGTAAAATTGCATGTAGTAGTTCTTAATGAAATTGGGTCATTGTGATCAATATTTTGGGATGGTTCAATTTTAAAAGCATGGTTTCATTGTGATATGATCCTTATGTGTGGATTGAGTGATTTTTATGGTATGGAACTTACAAACGTCTTGTGGTATTGGTGGTAGAGCATGTGAAGATTATTTGAAAATGGTTTTGGGTAATTTCATTGATACTGGGGATGTGCTATTGGATGTGGGAACATCCATGTGTTATTAGGTTACACACATGGATGGGAAAAAATGATAACGGCCTTGCATGAACTCTTCCAAAATAAACAATGATATTTTAAAACACTTTCTCCTCCTCCTTCCCTCTTTCTTCAAAAAATTAATTTTTCATAAAGGGTCTCATGGTTTCTAATGACTCAAAATTGGATTCAAATGTTTTGTTCAAAATTCTGTCCCATTTGGTACCTTATAAAATAAGGTAGGTTTCTAAATGATTTAATAGCCTATTTAAAATTTTTATGTGAGTTTTGTGTTTTCAATTTATATTGAAGTGGTGTTGTAAATGAAATTTTATTTTCAATATAAAGGCCCATTTTTCATGGTGGGATAGGAAGTAGCTTTTATGTTATTTTAGAAATGACTTGCAATAATTTTTTAATTTATTTTTAATTTGAAATATCTACTTTCCGATTAACACTTTTTAATGTTTTGGAAGTGAATTTTGGTTTTGAAATAAAAAATGACGGATTGGATTCTTAGTGTGTTTTGAGAAATTGTTTGAAAGATAATTTGATGTGAAGGCCCATTTGGGACTTGAAAATGGACTTCTGTTTGATTCGAACCCCTGGGGAGGATTTCTTAATGTGGGTTATCGCATTGGTGGTGTCGATGTTTGGGGTAGGGATATGTGGTGGCGGTAGGTATGGTGAGTCACACGTGTGAGGGTCTCCTCCTTTAACCATGTACATTTACCATTAGGTTTATGGGAATCTTTTATAGGGTTAAGTGATGATTTCTTAATGACCCTGATTAGCTTGGTTGGTACACCATGGATGTTTTATAGGCTCTTTGGTAATTTTCCACTAGATTTTCAGTTAAAAAGTCCAGTGGATTATTAAATATTGAGATGAATCATAAACTATCAGGAGAGTCCGACCTGAGTACATTGAGGGGTTGTTGGAGGGATATTTATGAAATGAATGTGGTTTACTATTGGTATGTTTTTGTGTATATTTTCATTCACATTGTTTCATTTTTAAACAGACCATTTATTTTCAGCATGACATGGTAATGCTTTGCATGGATCTTGGTTTGGGAGTTTGTTTTGGAATTGGTGGTCTATTTTAAAAATAAAAGTGTAGTGTGTATTATTTTGAAAAATGGGATAACTATGTTTGATTATAAAATTGATAAATTCTACATATATATATATTCCAAAATAGTGTTTTCAGAATGTTTCGGGAAAAGAAATATTTGGATTCGTGGTTGTTTCCAACAAAGCTATTATATATCACACCCTGCTTGTACCATTCGATGTTAGTAGAACTGGTCGGTTTTGCAGGTTTAGGTTTCTAGTTCATTAGCTCACATCTGCAGGAAGATGTTCATTCAGTTGGTGGAGTCTAAGTGGTCATTTCGATATCATGGGGCATGATCTAGTCTAGTTTTTTAGTCAATTTTATTCCACACAACTTTTTTTGTATTTAGACCAGTATTTTTTATTATTGTTATTTAGTTATTGTCAATTCTTCTAAAAATATAGTTTATTTATTTGATCTTGGATTGTTGGGTAAAATCATTCTCATTGAGATTATTTTGATGTCCAACACTATTTTCTATCCTGTGTGGATTAGGAACGCCCCTCAGACCATACCACAGACCAAGTCATGTGTCGGGTTGGACGACAGTATAGCATGGTTCATGAAAACGCATTCATGCTAGGTAGTAAGATTACTCTTCCTAATTGTGTGGTGTAGTTAGATATAATTGGTTTCATCAAAGAGATAAAACATGAATCTATGTTCCATTGACATTAGTTCTACATGACCACTACAATTATGATTGTTTTAATTTTAGTTAATTATTCTTATCTATTTATTATATTAATTTTCCCCTTTTCACCATTATAATGATATTTCTGTTCATATTCATTCATTTATTTCTCATGTTTTACTGGGGGATACTATTTTGCACCACCACTTTTATGTCAAGATTTTTTCTTAATAGTTTAATTCATTGGTGTAAGAAATTTATTTGATATTATAGTTGTATATAATAATTTTAAGGATTTATTTTGTTTTATAAATCTTGGATTATCACACTGGTGTTATCTGGGTGGAAAATCAATAAAATTGGGTATTTAAAATGTGAGTTACATTTACTTTGTCGTTGATATTTGAGTATTAAAATGGATTTTCCAAAAAAATATTTTATTTAAATTCCCTTTCCATCACAAAATATTCTATATTTTCGGTTCCTTTCTAAATATAAATTTAATTTCTAAAATTGAATTGAATTTTTAATATGGATTCATGTGATTTGTTTTACGTGAAATTGAAGTCTCGCTTTTATAGGCGTATTTTCAAATTGACATGAAATGCTTTTAATTTTAATGATTATGCATGGGGTGTGGTGAGGGAACCTAACAATATTTCTAATATCATAGCGTATCATATCATATATATATATATATTCTAGTTTTGGGAGAGTTTTATTTTTTGACTACATTCCTCTACATTCTCTTCGATATGGTATCATTATTGAGGTTGAACAGGTACCTTGGGCCACAAATAGATTTTGGGTTTAGTTTTTTGGGTCGTATTTTTTTTATTTTACTATGTATATGATATCAATTTTGGCATTATTAAATGCAGAGATATTTTATTTTATCTTGTTGTGATATTTTTATATTATTTTTTTGTGATGGATGTTCATTTTTCAGTTATACGTTGTTTGTTTCCATTTTATAATGGATTTTTTTCATTTTTCCAGGAATTCTAACTTATAGATGGGTCCTGAAAGATATTTTATGACATTATTTTCTGTTTTGATTATTATTTATTTTATAAAACCATTTAAAATTGTGTTTTATTTAATTATGAGGAACTAGTGTATTGGTCCTGGGGATCGAGAACCCCCTTCTGGCCATATTGCATGCCATGTTGGGTGATGGGTTGAGTCAACATCGGGTGGATTGTCATAAAAAGTATTAGTTCCCACTTCATTATTTTGGTGGTTTTTGGAATATTAGAGAGAGGTACATCAAAACATGAGATCTAGGTGTGTTATAATCTAGCTAACAACATCACAGTTTAATCAGTGTTTTACCAAGGGTGGTCGGTGATGAATTTTGAAAATTGGATTCAGTATTCATCTTTTATGATATATTATTAACTAAATTGATTATATTTTAAATATATTTACGTTTTTGTTTTTTTTGATATTATATTATGTTTTTGGAAAAAATTGGAGAATTTCCAGATTTTTGTGAATAACCCTCATTATTTGAATTTTATTGCTCATAAGTGTGTTTTTGTTTTGGGATCCAATTGGTTACTTCATGGTTGCTGCACAGTATACCAAATTACTCACAACCACAAAACCCTTTGAAACTTTTATATTGTACCCATTTTCTTTTTGTTCTCTTTGGGTTAAGATTTATTACTGTATATGATGAACTAACAAGAGTTATTAATAATATTTAAAGTCATTTGAATGAATTTAATTTATGATCTGAATTTGAATGTCTAGTTTTAGTGTTAGAAGTTATGTTTTTATAGTAATAAATGGGTTTTATAAAATATATTATAATTAGTTATATGTTTTATTTTTTAAAAATGGTTATAATAAATGATTTCGTTAAATGAAAATGGTTTTTTATTCGGTGTTTAACATTTTTAATTAAATGTATGTTACACAAAATATTTTTTTTAATGAATTTAAAATGGGAGATGGTTTTACAAGTGTTATCATTTTGAAATTTTTTTTATGATCATAAAATATTTATTTCAAAATTTATAATGGGGGGTATTATATTTTGTAATGTTCTAATGATTTCATTGATAAATGTTTGGATTTTAAAAAATTCATAAAAAATTAATTGTTTTAAAAGAGATTAAAATAGAACAAAAAATTTTTATAAGTGATTAATTATCTATGTGGTGTTTTTGATTTATTCATTTTTGTAGTTTCTTTCTACCTATGGTCGATTTGGTTTTGGATGAGTTATTTTTTGGATTCGTTTTAGTTGATTTGGTGATATTCATATTTTAAATTGTGATTACTAGAATTTTTACTTTCATGGTTAGAGTATAGTTTTTTAATTTCAAACCATACCCTAACTCCCATTAGAGTAGTGGAGATGAATCCATCTAGGTGTTTGAGCCATTTTCACGATTTATTCTTTATGTTTCTTTTTTTATTTTAATGGGTGGGTTCCTTCTTCTTGATGTAGAAGATAAGGACTTGATGAATGTTAGATACCTATAAGGGGCCATAATTTTGACCATAGCATGGGAGTGATATCATTTAAAATGGTTTCATCTAATGATAATATCAGTGGGGACATGATTGGGATATTGAATATTAAATCCATCTTGTGATGGGTAGTGACCCCTCTGCTATTTGTTTTGGTGAAGGCTTTCTATATTGTGAGTAGAATATCCTTTTATATTTTAGTGTATTCATAAAATAAATTTTAATTCCAATATTTTATAGTATTTTTACTCATCGTCTTTGTATATTGAGTTTTCATATCTTAGATTGAGGCAATAGTCTGATAGTACTTGTTTAGATATCTCTCTCTAAATTCATTATTATATCTATGTAACTACATTATGGATATCCTAATTTGGTTTCTTTTTGATGTTTTATATATTTATATCTTCTTAGAGAATGTCATAATTTTTTTTAGTGGGGACATCAGTGTGTCATTGGATGTCTGATTCATCTTTTCCTCCTTCGGTGATCTTATCGTTGCACCTTTTGGGGTCCTATTTGATTTCACCATGTTAGTGATTCTTTTAAATTGAATAGAAACCTATTTTAGATATCAAAATTTTATTATAAAATTCATATGTCAATTTTAGTTTCTTGTTTATCTATGTATTGGATGTTCTTGTTGTCATTCTTGGGTTTGGAATGTTTTTTTAGTATTATCTTTGATCGATGATGGGTTGGGAGATATGTGTTCCAAAGTCCCTCCTCTCTTGTTAAATTTATTTAATTCTATAGTCCTTGAGATTTGGATTCACTTTTTTTAGTTTTAAAGTGTTATGGTATGGGTAATTGTCACACCCCATCCTTATATGTCTATATGTCTATATTTATTTTTTTGATTTTCATCCTGGTTATTGGATTCTTGGTATTTCCTTCCGAAATTTAGGAAAAAATGGGCGATTGTTGCGATCACACGGTTGTTGTATGATTATATCTTAGTATTTGATAACCAGGAGACACATGAAATTTATTTTCATCGGTTCTCTTCAAGGATGGTTTATAGTTATCCTAAAAATGAAGCCAAACCATTCATTGTTTACAGGATGTTTCCAGCGAGGGTGCATGGATCGAACTTGTATTGGTATAAAATTTCTCAAAACTATGTGACAAGTCCATGTTCTAAAAATCATAAAATTAATAAACTAATCTCCTTTTATTTTAACCTCCTTTGAACCCTCATTATCCAAAATCATGTGATACCAGATGAAGAGGATACCAAGTTGTGAATCCCTCTCTTACTCTCTTTCATTCTCACTCATTTTCATTTGTTTTATAATTATTCACTAATGTTAGTGATTTATTTCTTTATTACTCTTCTTCTATTATAGTTTCTTCCACCATCCCTTGCTTAGAGGCCTTAGTATCTAAGCCCTATGTTTTAGGGTTTTGATGTAGTTTTTCGTATTGGATATCTATAGATCCTGAAACTCATCCTGAGACCTTTTAATGAATTTTTCATCAAAGGTTGAATGTAATTGTTTATTTGAGATAAATTTATCGACGCATAATTCTCTAAATTCTGAAGCCTTTCATGATTTCTTAATTTCTTTTAACCATTATTTTAAATTTTTAAATTTTTATAAAATATAATTTTTTTGTCCTGGACTTTCTAATTTTTAAAGTCTTGTAAATATTATTTAAATGGAATCTAGGACATATGTATTAGAAAAATTAGTTCTAAGTCCATATTTTTGTTTTATAAAATGTTAAAAAATTTATTATGTAGATACATGTTTTAAAAGAATATCTGGGATAACTAATGACCTAGGAATGTTTTCAAAAAGTAATAACCTTATAATTCTAGATAAATGTAGATTATAAATGGTGTTATTTAAATGGTTTTTTATATTTGTTGATATCAGGTGTCCATTAGTTATTATTTTTTAATTATTACTCCATGGTTTGTTTATTATGATGTATAGTGATATTTTACATGATATTTGAGTTTTTTATTTAAGTCTATTTATTGATTTTATAGTGGGATTAATTTTTTTGGAATGTTTTAATTTCAATGTATAGGGCCTCATTTTTTTTCAAAAATTTATTTAAATATTTTTTTACCTTGGAATAATAATTTAAGGTCCATTTGGAAAATACTATAGGTATTTAATTATTTTAGATTTTATAGAGGCATTAAATCTGTATGGGAACATTATGAAAGTGGCTTGGATTTCTTCTTAATTAATATTATTTCATGATTGATGGTAATATTTTGAATTTTATTCTGATTAAATGGGGATTTTTCTCTATAAGGGGCTTGGGGAGAAGGATATTGGGGCTTCAAAAATTATTAATGTTTTACATGATATATTTTAGCATATATACTTACCACCATTTTTTGATCTTGAGAACCTAATACCTTGTGTATGAATCTCTATGAAGTGTATTATAAGTCTTGGTGTGTTGAAACTAGATTTAGTATATTCTACAATGCTAACTAAATAATAAATTAATATAATAATGGGGATAATTTCTAGGACGACTACATCATTGTAGAATATAAGGTTTATCTCCTTAATGCTGGGAATATAGTTTTATATGATTGGTCTGGTCAGAGAGATAATATATTATTCGAGGATTCCTTGCCCTTAGTTCTTTACAGACACTCCAATGATTATTAGTGGTTTATTTTTAAACTAACACCAAATGATTTTACTTTTAATGATTGTGAATGGGATTTGGGGAGTATAACTACTTGGATTTGTGCTCACACACAGACACAGACATAGACACACACACACACACACACACATATATATATATATATTAGGTTTTATTCATATTTGTAAAGAGTTAAACCATATGGACTAATTCCATCCAACTACTTTTGGATCATGTTTCATGTATGAGGTTGGATGGTGACCTTGGGTCATTGAGATATTTTATGTTTCGTATTGAGGGTCTTCTTTTGTTCATTGTAACATGTATTATTTCAGCTAAATTGGTCCTCTTGTTTCTTGGGATATTTTATTTGGTCTAGTTTTACTACTTTTATATTATTGTTTCGTAATAGATATTCATTTTTATATCATTCCTTGAATGGTTTTTCCTTTATTATTAATGTTTATTTCATTTTTCAGGGATGTAAAACCTATGGAAATTTAATTCATGATCTTAAGTGAGAATTAAATTGTATGTTCTTTATTATTAATTTTGATAAATTGTTTCAAAGTGTGTCTACCTTGATTACAAGACACTAGTTTGAAATACTTAAGGAATGATAATTCCCTTCTGAACTTCTTGTGAGCTGGGTTTAGTTGACATAGGAGGTTTCGTGACATGATATGGTGATATGTTTTTAGTTCAATGAAATATATAAAATGTGATTTAAGATAACACTAGGTGAACATTGTGTCATTTCATACTACGGTTGACACGCAATTAATACTATAAAATATTTATGACTCATTAATGGTAATATTGTTTACCATTGTGGTGTTATAGTGATATCACTATTTATAATATAGAACATGAACATTAATATAAATTTTGTTCATCAATATGAAATCAAAAATATATGTTTTCTCTATCCATTATACCCTGATATATGTATTTTTTTATATCACTAGTGTTAATATATAATATAAAACTCTTTACACTATTTGAGTTTTTAATTTTTTAAATATTCATTTGGGAAAATAATCAATTTTTTATTTCATTATAACTATTGAAATAAATTTTTATCATATATTTTACTATATTATTTTGAAAATATTTATGCAAAAAATATTTGTCTTAATGGATGCGAATTAATCCTATTGGTGGTCTACTTTTTGTAATTATTTAATTATATTTTACTCTGTTTTTACCATAGGATAAAATACACCCTAAGAAGGGGGTGAATTACTGTGTGAATTTATTCTTCTAATGAATGTATATTGTTCCCTCATTGTATGAAATGTATTAAAGTAATTAATTCTAAACATAAAACCAAAAAATATAATATAAAAATTACATTCAATGGAATAGAGGTTTTAATTTGCTAACCATTAGTGGTTATATCTATGGATCATAAGCATGGAGAGGTGTTGGATTATTGAAAATCACTTCTCACAATATATTATTAAAAGATTTGTTTTAAGGATCACTATAAAACAAAGATACCCTTCCTCTTTTCTATAAATAAACTATGTCATGAAAGAGCATTAAAGAATAATTTGTTAGATGGTTCCCTTACAATAAACGTAATAAATATATAGAATACCATAATAGTTAGGGTTTTTTTCCTTTTTCATCAGCATAATATTATATCAAAAGATTCAAAAAATTCATAGTAGTCTCCTAAAAAAATATACAAATATTCACAATTATCTCCAAAATCTCTAAAACATTATATATTTCTAATCATATAATGTTCCTCAATTAAATTTTGGGATTTAAATTTATAAATATTTTCTCCATTGAATTCCACATGTCACGCCTTTATTGGACATAAAACCCACCTATTGTAGAAGAATAAATAATCCTATCAAAAAATAGATTTCACCAGGAATTAAAAAAATTTAAATATTTGGAATATAAATAAAATTATTAAATGATAATGTATTTATTTTCAGCATAACATGGTTTGGTTCTCCTAAAAAAATCTTCTTCAGATATTTCCATTCGTTATTCAAATTTATACCCTTTTCAAATAATGTAATATATGATCCATATATCTCAATTTATTAATATAAACTGGAAAAATGCACAAAAAATTGTTTCAAGTGTTTACAAACCACCTTTTTGAAACTAATATTCTCCACTTAAATGGTTCAGGTACAGAAATTCACCCCTCTTACCTAGAAATTATTAGAACTCTTATGTATCATGAATAACCGTAGTAAAATTCTAGACTCACTATGACACAAAAAGAATAATTGCAACATAAATACTCAATTATATCTCCAACTATATATGATCAATGCATGAGATAGTAAATAAGATTTAAAGAGAATGTTTTATTCCATAATTTATACCTATGATCTTAACCAATAGTCAACCACATGATTCTATTCCCTAGGAATTTTATCCTCCAATTTTTCTTGTACCACAAAATTTTGGAGAAGATTAGATTAATACCTCTTGAAAGGATATTTTTTATCCAATTATTATTTTTAATATTAAAAATATTTTATTACACTTCTTGTATTCCAATCATGATAATAAAAAGATATAAATTCAATTTTTTAATATTCTAATTGCACTAACATCTCCAATTTAAAAAATTTATCCCCCTTTAATCAAAATCCCAATGGGTAAATTCCAATGAAACATAAAAAGATATATTTGTCAATAATATCTTTTACGGTGAGTGGATACTCTAGACCACATATTGTTGGGGGAGGTGGTTGAACTCTAATATTCAATCAATGGTTCTCAAATTCTATTATGGTAATTTTTTAGTCAATATATCCAATAAATATTATTTGTGTTACAATATATTCCAAATTTATAATTCATTCCACAACCTATTTTTTAATCAAATGATATTAATTTTCTATAATCTTTTCAAATTAGTTAGATACTAGAGTATTTTTTTACATGATAACACACTTGTATTTATAATAATAAAACATTGGAACTTTCAGTTATTCACCAATAACCTCTAATTATTACATCATAAAATTATTTAGGTGTATTCATTCTGAGCTAAAATTTATTACTATTTCACTATACAAAGAGATCTACTCTCTTTGTTTTTATTAATCCATATTACACACATATTTCTTAAAAATAAGGCCCCTAATATGTGTCTTTTCTATACAAAATGTTTAATACCCAATAATCTTGTGGGAATCACATTAAATTTTGATATATTCCTTTACCCAACACCAAAATATAATTAATGGTATCTTGAAAAAACCTCATGATTATTTTAAAAATATTAAGATGTATTTATTTTTCTTAACATTAAAACCTCATATCGAAAAAAATCACATAAAAAATTTCTACCTCGTTGTTATCAAATAATAGATGATACTAATCAGTCTCTAAAATAAAATACCATCCACTTCCATCATAAAATTATTATTTCCAATGTTGGTTCTAACCATTATTGTAGTTGAATCCAATATCTTGCAATAAATATTTGTTAACATATTTCTTGTATACTTTTTCTAAGAAATAAATGTGTACTCATTTTTAGTATTAACTTTTAACTCTAGAATACAAGTAATATAACAAATTTTCGATATTTCAAACATTAAAAATATTAATTTATAATACTATTCCATTTATTTCAAATCTATTCTACTAACAATGATATATCCAATATAGAACGGTTTCATAAACTATTATTCATTAAATGATTTCACATATGTTTTTTATCAACAACACCTCTCTTGAATACCAGCTTCCTTGGGTTATAATATAAATAAGAATATTGGTAACTTTCCTAAAAACATAACTATTTCTTCAACAAGAATAAATTTCTTTTATCATTACCAATTGGATACCCCCACAATATTTTTTATATAAAATTCCTCATTAAACACTAAAATAAAGAATATTTTCTTTTTTATATGATTGGGTTCACAAGAACCAACTGAAACTAGTAATTTTTGATTATTATTCCAATAATACAGTATATATTCACATGATTTCAACATACCATTATTTACATAATATACATATATTATATATAGTAATTTAGTTTAATCACATCTTTTATTTAAAGGTTATTTTTTCCCTACTATAATAGAAACTTCATCATACTATAAAAAATATTAAATGTTTGAATTATAGTTTATGTGTATTAATGGGACATGACACAAATGATTTATTACTATTATGTGATGGGGGATCACAAAAATTGATACTTTTTCCCATGAAGTTCCGACTCAGTGATCTCATGTATAGAAGATATTGAGGAATAACCCCATAATAGAAACATAGTATACTTGTAGTTTAATTTGATATTCCAATATACATGTCTATGTATCGTTCTCTATAATTGATATTATTACAAGTTTATATGATTCAATTATGTATGATAATGAATAATGAAAACCATTATTCATTATATTTTTGTTGTGGTATATTTTTTCCGGTCCATCTTTAGTGTTATGAAATTTACTGCATTATAAGAATAATATCTATCATTTCCAGGTATTAGAAGAAGATATCTATGGCCCTTTTACTAGGATTAATTTTACATGAAAACATCTTTGACCAAGCTCAATAAATGATGTTCTATACGATAGGGGAAATGAAAGATAAGTAAATACTGGTGGGATGGTGGAAAAAATATACATCTTTCCTTATGAGATATCATGAGATAAATATATTATATTATACAGAATGTGTTGTTAAACATTTTACCCAACTACTACTTACCTATATCTATTTCAAAAATATAATGTGTTAATGGATACTTCTATTTCGTTTAAGAGTCAATGATATTAATTTAAGGTGTAACATGCTCAAAAGGAATGGTATCTATATTTTACAACATTAAGAAATACTAGAGTTTATAATGGTGTGGGTCCCATGTGTGTGGGTTAGTTAATGTCCAATTATTAATGAAATATAAATAAATTAATAATTTTAAATATATATTAGTCAATTATATAACAATGAGAATTGAATTTATATCTCATGGTGATCAGATGTTATTTAAATATAAAAAATAAAATATAAGTAAATTATTTTCTTAATGAGTATTATTTATTTAAGGTTCATTAAAAATACATTCAATGAACAAGATTTTTAATGGTTCTTATTTTTTAATGAGACATGTTACAATATAACATTTTATTCATTAAATTAATGTGATATTTATTTTAATTAGTTCATATTGAGTTGTTGTTATGGTTTATGATTATTTATAAACCTAATTAACAATAAAGAAACATAGAACCGAAGTATAAAACCTTATTTCATACCCAAAATAATGCACAATATAATTTTCAATGAGTTCTATCACCCATCTAATCTATAAAGTTACTAGGATATAAAGAAAAAAAATGATCTAATTCTCTCTTCCTTTAGTGAGTTTTTCATGTTTTAGAGATCATACATTCCTCATAATGCACTCGAATATAATTTGATTACATGTGAGGATTTTAGAATTATGAACTATGAACATTGATAAAATTTTTCATAATATAGATGTATCCCTGATTGGTTCATTTGTGTTATGATGATCCGGTGATGTTTGAGGCATCTTGGGGTCAAGTTATAATATTGAGGTGCCGAAATAAATTATTTCATTTTATTTATTCATGTTTAAATTTTTCGTACATGACCCTTCGATGAAATTTTTTCATTTTAATTTTAGAAATTATGTTTTAACAACCATTTGGTACAAATCATTAAAAAAGCACCATACTATTTTTTAAAACCTATATTCTTTTTAGTGGTATCAAATCTATCTTTAACAAAATTTAATTTAACAATTTTAAGGAAATTTTCAAACAATCAAGTATAGGGATTGATATAGTCCAAATAAATAATGTTGTTTGTAAAATTAAATTTTGATATCCACTATATGACTAAATGAGGATGTAAGGGAAATATTAAAGAGAATTATTTGGATAAATAAGGAATACTTGTTCCAAAGTGTGTGTGGGGGGGGGACTTCCTAGGATATTCATTTTATTAAAATATAGGTATCCCAACACCACTATTAACTAACCTCCCACCCTATTTCCATAGAGGGTGACCTGTTATGAAATCCAAATGTTGTTAGAATGATTATGTTTTTTAATTAATAAAATAGATCATGATTGTATCACCCTATTGAAAGTGTATATGCTACATTTATGGTGTGACTTTTTCATTCCCACAGGTCAGCTTGGCCCACTATATCATACCCATGCCCAATTTATCTTTCCTATGATATCTTTAGAATTACAAGTAATGTACAATTAATGAAATATTTTTTTAAATAATTTTTTTTTGTTAATTTATAAATAATTAAAAACTATTTTATTGTATTAAATTATTTTTATCCAATTTAATTGAATTAGATATAAAAATTGTTATAGACTATACAATGAATTTTCTGTATAATAATTATATAAATTTAATGATTAAAATTTTTATTTTTATTTAATATTTAAATATTAAATAACCATAATTGATTATTCATGCATCACCCCTCCATCATTATTTTTTATAACGGGTTTTGAATTAATTTTAAATTGTTAAATGTAATCCTAAATCTCGTGATCCCCACACTCCCCTGTGAGTAAAAATTTGTAAATAAGTAGTGTTACTCAATGACATGGTTCGAGTCAAGAACTTGTATCGATCCATGTATGTGAAAACACATGAAATAAAATGGAGATTGTAACTGAAGTTAATAAATGAATCAATATATTTCTATAGGTTATTGGTTGATTCATCAACAACATAATGGATTACATTGAAATTTAGGGCTCAAGATCACAATAGAAATTAATAAATATTATCCTGAATTGATATTTGTATATTTTTTGAATTCATGGATCAAATACGATCACATAAGAAAATTAACAAATATATAAAGATAAAAATGAATTAATTTTTTATAAATAATTTAATTTTATGCATTTTTAATTATGTAACATTAATCAAATATCTTAATTAACAAGAATAAAAAATAGAATAGAATTTAATTTTATATAAAACAAAATAATTAAAATTTATTAATGAAATATTATTTTACTAATACCATCCATAACTTGAGTTCATGGGAAATCATAACTTGATGTGCTCATAATGAATATTTGATGGTATCCATTACTATAAGGTAGTTAAAATAAGAGTAGTTAATAAACAAAAATAAAATAAAAATAAAATAAATAACATATCATTATTGATTTATTTTTAAATTAAAACTGTTAAGCCTTTTAATGATTTTTATTTATAAGATATTATATGAAATTAAACAGATCAAGTAACAGTAAATTAACATAGTGATTAATAAGACATCATTAAAACCCTTTAAGTAATTGCATGTATATATCTATGACTATGAGGAGAGTTTTTGTGGGGATGTTTCAATAGAATATTCAAGAAACTAAATACTATGAATTAATTATTAAAAGGTTGTTTTAATTTAAATAAAATATTATGAGATATTTGAAATTATTAAATCAAAAATATTTTAGAAACCATGGTTTACCATCATGTACTTTGAAAAATTTTTAATAATATTTTATTGAGTGGTCACATGATTGGATTAATATTTTTGTCACGGTGTCTCCGAAAATAAATTAATATTTTGTTTTATATTATTTTTAGTATGAATTCACCGAAAAATAATATCTTCTAAATAGTCTCTTGATTGAAATTTTACATAGGTTTAGTGACCAAATTAATGTATTTTACAGAGGAGAGTTAACTTTTTTAATGGGGATTTTTCCTATGGTAAAGAAATTTTTTGTAATTTTTTAAAATATTTTGAAAGACAACCCATTATCCCATATATTTTATCATATTTTATGTTGTTCATATGTTTTATAATGAATTATTCATTGTATTAAAATGAAAACACATGGAGTATTATCAAACAACCATATTATTTGTCTTGAAGAAATTGGTATTGTTTTTATATCTAGTCCTAGTCAGTGAGGCTTTTTTGAAATGTCCATGATGTCAGAATTAATGTTATTTTATCTCGAAATATTATTTATATTAATTCATATTCCATTTTGGAATTACTCAATTCGACACAGAGATGCCTTGATAAGGTACTTCTAATATTTATGTTTTTCATATTTCAAAGATATTATATTAATTATTTTCTTCATGGGATGAACATAAATTGTGAATTATAGAATTATTAATCTCTTTCATTAAATGTTATGTTTGTTTGAGCATTGATTTTATTAATGAGTGATGTTTTGGATTGATAAAATCACATCTAAAACCAAATTTACTCATTTCCATTCTTTTTCACCTATCTAAAAGGATAATCATTGTTGATTATCTCAATAGATAATGGTTCGGCTGTAGTGGATCTATAAAGTAAAATAAAATAATAGTTTTTGAACGTTGAATCAAGGAGGCATATTTGTGAAATGGGATGTGATTCCAATAAGGTATGTTAGTGATAGAGAAAGTTGGGGGAAACCTAAATGGAAAATAGGCAGGGATCTATGATAAACCCTTGAGCATCATTACATCTTGGGGGAATGGGGTCAATGTTTATAATTTGTTTTACACAATATCCGAGACAGTAAAACTAAAAAATGTAGTATAAACATTATATGTCAAGAGGTTGATCCATTTTTGACATGATGAGACTAACACAATGAACTGTTTATGATTATTGACTCAGTGATTTGTTGTGATTGAAACTACGGAAATTATAATTGGTAAATAAAACTAGGTTGGTAATGAAAGAATATAAGAGTAATTAATTGAATATAAAAAATAATTGTTGAGTAATAATGGTGGTGGATAAATTTTATAATATGTTTTTAAAAAATGTTAGGATTCATTTTCCTTTTGAATTAACATGGTAGATAAATTATGATACATATTGAGGTAATTATTCCTACATGGTCAATAATGATTAAAGCTTCTTATGGCCATAAAACCACCATGGACATAGCAATCTAATAAATCCAAGATGAATTGTGATCTTTCATAAGGTAGAAGGTGAATTATTGTTGGATACCATGATCTTATCCTCATCTATCACATTGGGGTTCTTTCTATAATCAATGTCATTATTATGGGAACACCATGAGATAAGGTTCTAATTAATACCAATGAAATGATCATGCAACTCCTGAAATCCATAACAAAAAAACAACTTATATTAAAGCCCCGTCTGTCAATTCTCAATCTACAATCCCTTAAAAAACTATACACTCCTGACTGAATGGAAAACCATCCTGAATTAAATCATTTTATTAGGGGCTAGATGAAACACAATAATATTTTTAAATAATGAGGAAAACATATAGGAGATGAAATGAAGCTAACTACTATACAGACATTAATTTTTAATCCAAAAGGACCAAATCAACCAACCAATGTTATCAGAAAGTGGATAACTCAGTCAAAAACAATCTCTCTCCTTCAATAACTATTCATGGGTATCAGTCTCCCAAAATTGATTCTCCAAATTTAATTTACAATTTAAATTTTACTATTATGTGTTATTTATGGGCCCAAACATCTCCATGTTGCATCAAAATAGATTTTAGTGTGGTCTATTAAAATTAAAATTTTCTCTTTATGTGATGACCAAAATCCGGGTGCAAAAGTAACAGCTTCAACACATATATAAAATACAATCTTTTTAAATACAACGTATCTAAATGATCACATCGTAGTATTTTGAATTTATCAATTTTGGAATTAATTTTCTTGATGATCTTCCAATAATGTTTTTGTCGAGACTGTGTGTCATGATATGCTGGTTATTCTACTCAACTCAGGGGGTCATATAAAATTTTCACCATATAGGTAATTGATTCTATACTATATTAAAATATACAATCATTTTTTCTATATTAATATTATATGTATTATTCAAGGTATATTGATAAAAACCATGGTGCAACAACCCCAAATACTAAATCCATGCGATTTTTATATAGAACGAGAACCCATGATAGGTTTATAGGTTGTTACATTGATTGGATGATTTAATATTATATGATTACTATTGATTTTGGGTAAATATAAAATGGAAACATTTCATACATATAAAAAAATAATTTTATTCTTTTGTGGTTCTAGTTACATCATGGTACAGTCTCTAGGTTGCAGGGGTTGATTCGTAGCTTCACAACAATTTGATAGATCTTTCACAACCTCAACATTTTCCACGATCATTTCAATTATAACCAATTCTGTTCATATTTTAATATTTTATGACTATGGTGGTGTAATTTTTTTCTCCCCATGGTGTGAAACATCCTTCAAACTTCTAAATTTATCTTCCATATCTTCCAATTTAATCTATCTCATAATGCGACATGTTAATCATGACTGCTATGTGGTCTGGGTTGGGTTTCCACCATCTGAAACAATCATGGGTAAAACATTATATGATTTATAGTTTTTGGAAGGGTACATAACTTTTCCATTTAAAATCATTACCATACCAATGATTTTTCTTCACATGAATCTAGGTTTTTTAGAAAAGACTGATATAAGGAAATGTTTAATTAATTAAATATCTAAAACTGTGGAAATAAATTTTCAATGTAATTTTATCCTAAAATTCCACAACACTTAATATTTTTCCATAAAACATGAATAAAACACGGAATAAAATCAAAATGGAATCAAATATCAATAATTAAAATGTAAAATCCATGTTATTCATAAAAAAATCATTAATGATGTTTTTTTAACACAATAATGATATAATCCATAGTTTCCTAATCCTGACTCATCAATCACTCCATTTTTTGACATTTCTCCCATTACACTTACCATGTTAGAAATAAAAATGTTACCAATTACATTTATGATCTACATAACTATAAAATCACATTACTCATTACTTGTAATATATTTGATTGGATTTTTAATAAATCTTATGTAGATGAACTATATCCATAATATTTTATGTCATCTCAATATCCACTATAAATTTTACCCTAAAAAATATAGTGGATTTCTTACTATGGTTAAAATGTCTCTAAATCATAATGTTGGTGGGTCATAATATAGAAATATTGATTTGGGTTGAAAATGGACACCATAATATATATAATAATTCATGATATCAATTCAATGTAACGACCAATAACTCTACCTCTATTTTTATTTAAATCAGTTCCACAATTTTTCATTATCCGGTTGCACATTAGGATTCAAATTCATCTTCGAACATAGATGAATTTTTCCATTTCATAATTTTTTTTCTAATTTTTTCTGCTGGAATTTGTGTGAAAATTATTCTCATGCCCTTGGATGTCAAAAAATATTAAAAAATCTATCCCCGAGATTACTATTTATGATAGTTAGTTAGAGAAAGTGAAATATATAAATTCTTGGTTCAATCAAAGGTACTCCCTTGTCTTAATTTTTTTAAAATGACATGGGATCAATAACAAGAAATAAAAAATAAAATCTATCCCTTTATACATAACAATATAGGAACCAACCCATACAGAAATCCATAGTTTCTATAACTTAATAAAATATCGAATGAAATAGTGGGTTATAGAAATATAAAGGGGGTTAAAAATCACCATTTTTTTAAAATAAAAACATCCCAATTATAGTCGTTATGAAAATATAAAAAATTTGTTCAGAAAAGAAGGTACGTGGATGAATACGTTTATATCCCCTCTCAGGAATGGGAATTGAACTATAATTTTGGATATTAAGTCATGAAATTGAAAAACATAATCTGTCTTGTGCCAAACCTAAATATTTTTTATAATATGACAGTTTTATGTATTGTTAATATTAATGTATATATTTATATTTATTTGACAGATATTTATTTTAAGGGTATATATATTTATTTAATGTTGGAACATATATTATATAATCAAATACACACAAATTATACATTTTAAATTATTTTGTTTACTACATGATATAAAATTAGATTTATTTAATAATTAAATATATTTCCTTAACACGATTTTTAATTTTTATATTTTATAGAATTATTTAATATTTTTATATTTTATAAACATATATTTATTTTAATTATATGGATTTATGTTAGTATTTATTATTATTATGATTATAGAAATAATTTAATCCAGGGATGAAACGTGAATATGTTTTTTCTATTTGGAAAAGTTATATATATTAGTTAAAACAACATATTAATTTAATATGTAATGTGTTTTTATTTTAAAATTTATTATTTAAAAATATAAGAAATATTTTATTATAAAAATAATATATGTCCAATTTTCATTTCAAAATTAGGTGAAATGTATTCTATTAAAAAAGGTATTAATAGTATGGTACGGCATTAAATAGCAATTTTATTGAATATTCGTTATTTTTGATAGAAAATATATTGAAATATTTGGATTTTTTTCATTCAGTTTTTTTATTAAGAAAATATTATAATTCAAAGTTATTAAAAGATAAGTCATACATTGTGAATTCAACTTCTGAATAAAAACAAATGATCAAATTAAAGTGGAATTTTACTTTCTATTTGTATGTTTTATCAAAAATGGTATATAACATTTTAGAAACTCATTAATGTTTTTTAATTGATAATTAAATGAGATATTCCCCAAATCCATTGCATTGGGTTATTTCTTAATGTATGATATATATACATATATATATATATATGATTTTCATATAGTACGATAAGTTGACTATTAAAGAATGTCGAATACCTTGGTTAGGTATATCATAAAGGCAAATTATGTGATAAAAAGACAATCCCTTAATAAAGTCATAAAATTTAATCCATCCACTAGATATCAATAAAATTAATAGTTGATATAATAATAAAATCAAAAGGACGATTCATTCATGTAAAGGTTACACGAAAGACCAAGAGGTATTTACTCATGCTATGTAATAAATGGTTAATAGCATGTGATCCAGAGGAGTTTTCTAAAAGGATACATTAATAGGATATGACCCTAATATTATTATCTTGAAATATTTTTCAATCCTTGTCTGATACACCCTTAAATGTGACTCTCTATTCTTCCTTCCATGTCCCTATGATACACTAGAATATCATGGAAGGCTGGATAATCCTTCCCATGAAATGTGAGACTTATCAAAGCTAGTGGATACACCAGAGATATGGGAGTCCATTGGATAGCTTTTAGGTGATTTTAATCAAGTGAATTGGATGAAGAGCATGACTCAGTGGATACCTATAGTGAAGGGAACATGAGTTCTTTTTTATATCATATTCATTATTTTTATTTTTCATATAGAAATATCTATTTATGGGTTTCTTTAGTTTCTCAAATATTTAATGAATCAGAGTTGATATTATTAAACCCAAAAGTGAAATCATTTTAAAGACATGTTGATAGAATCTAAATATCATGATTTAAGTGAAGATGTTCATATTGTTATGTATCATTGGTATTATACCATAATAAAGATATAATGCATATTGTTTTTCATGATTGAAATAGTTATTGCATTAGAACGAACCAATTCAAGTAGTTATAAATTTTTACACTCAATCCATCTACAAATATGATATTATACACTAGATTATTCCAAATCAATTTGGAAAAGGGCCTCTAAATATTAGTTTAAACCAATGAGGGTACATGGATATTCTTATATAGACCTGCTAGGGGCTACCTCATATGGATTGAGTAATTGTTCCACCTTAAATGTGATATCCATATGATTTGGTTTAATCATATTCCATGTATTATTATTATTACATGAACCCTATGTTTCAATTTAATTACACGAAATTTTATTTATTACTATGATGACCCATCACATTGAAAATTAACCATATACACTCTTGGGTGTGTTATTCATATATATGTAGTGGAATGTGGATTTAATCCAATAAGATTCATCTTTTGTGGGGTTTAATATCTCATAATAATTTTTTAATCTCAAGATGTATCATATAAAATTATTTGATTACAGATACCTATGGATTATTCTTTATGTAGGTTATCACATACTCAGTTATTTGTATATAGCCTCTATATTATTCGAATGTGAGTGTGGAGTTCTTCATATATGAGATTCAATGTCATTATCCATTGATTCATAATAATAGAGATGCCCCTAGACAATTTTATTTGTATGCATGCTAGTTAGTAATTTTTCGACCGTTTTATGTATAAAAAATAGATATATTTTCCTTTTTACCCCACAATCCAATTATGAATTCAAGTGTATAATTTAAATTTTTTTTATAAATTATAGTTAATGTTATTTTTGGATATTAATTAATTTATGAAGTGTTTAAAAAAATTGATTATAGAATATTAAGTAATCATTAAATGTTTTTGAAAATTTTATTAAATAATTATCCATAATTATATAATGATAATATTAAAATACATTTTCGAATTATTTAGAATCCATTACAAATTATATATGTGTAATTTAAATATAAATTACAAGAGTCATTTATAAAAAATTTTCTAAATTATAAAATAAGGCCAAAATATACAAGTATTTATATTTATGTTATTAATTGTTCTTAATATTTAATTTTAATTGGTCAATTTAAAATACATATTTAAAAAATATTTAAACCAAAAAATGGGTTTTAATGATTTATTTGATACAAATTTCAAAAATATAAAATATTTTATATTTGAATTATATATAATGTTAACATTGTAGATTTGAAATATATTTTATTATATTTTGTATAACTCAACATGTTTTAATAAATTACATGTAATAAATAATTTTAAGTTGTTTGTATTGTAAATGAATAAAAGGTTTCTATATTAAAAATAAGGGAATGTACGTATGATTATCTAAAATTATAATGTGTTTTCATTATCTTTTATATATGAATTGTTCATAAATAGTGTATATCATGCTTAAGTATGTGAATTATTCATTTATTTAGGTATTACCTCTATTATTCAATGATATAATTATTATTTCATGAATTGCGATGTATTATTTGTTTTAAAAAGTTAATCATTATCTATGTTATCTTACATGAATATCTTAATATACATTCTAGGTAAGAAAAATTGTTTTTTCTTCTACCAGGACGTTTTGTTTTGGTGAGATATGATCCTGAATTATGTAGTTTATTATGATTTATATATAACATGAAATATATTCATTTAACTTATATATATGATGTATTTGGATGGATATAAATATAGTTGGATTTAAATTTGGGTTAGTAAAACTAGTCATGAGTCACGTAAAGAGTTACATAACAATATGATTTGATCATATCAATTATTTGGAAATGGAATAGGATTTAAAATCCAATTTCTTCAAAGCATACATACTTGTATAAGGGGAAACATGGCATGATGTGGTGAGTTTAAATCCCCTTTTAAATGAAAAGTGTTATACTCCTTACAAAGTGACTTTTTTCAAGATATCTGTCATCCAACTATATAGATTTTTCTAAATTTGGGTTCTTTGATATAATTTTATATAAGATAGAAAATTAATAGATTATCAAAATTGAATTTATTTCATATTCAAGGATTTTTCATGGGGATACACATAGATAAGAGAACCTAATTAGATTAGTTTACTCTATGAATATTGTTGATATTATTAATATGATGGATTATGTAATCCTTTTTTTCATTAAATAATCCATGATTCTTATATATGAATGGGATAATTCATTAACTAAATAGATAAGTGATGGTAAAATGATAATGAGTCCAAAAACATAATAATCTATGAATCATGTCTTACTAATGGGTAAGATCAGTTTAAAATGGGTCATAATTTTCATTGGAAGATATTTACCAAATTCCCCAATTAAATGTTTATAAATAATGACACCCATATGATAAAATACTCTATAGTAAAAAATAACATAATCATCATTAAACATTATTATGAAATCAATCCTTCGAAAGTATAATCTTAATGAAATAAACAACTAAGATTAGAAACATAATTAAAAATCTTATGTAATACATATTATATTTTTTGGAATAATATCATACTGAATAAAAAAACTATTGATGTTGTTTAACAAATGAATCTAGAAACATAGGATAAACATACAATGATTC
Organism: Viscum album; assembly: GCA_963277665.1. Lineage (NCBI taxonomy): Eukaryota > Viridiplantae > Streptophyta > Magnoliopsida > Santalales > Viscaceae > Viscum > Viscum album. The sequence goes on from OY728160.1 coordinate 2,012,412,203, forward strand.
AGTTAAGGTTTAATAGTAATTATAAGAAAAAATAATCCAATAATATTTACTATCTTCTATCATACAAAATGTGATTTAATATACTATAAACAAAAGGAAACATTATTTTTATATATTATTTCAGTAAAGGAAATCATAATACTATTATCAATGGAAATGTTTTAAAAAATTTAATAAATTTTTGAATTTTTTACCTTGTTTTCTAAAATTGATGAAAATAGATTAACTGGGAATGTGATGTCAATGTTTTTGTGCTATGAAAAAAGTATACGTTTGTTAAATTAAAAACATGAAGAAGAAATTTTTATTGGAGAGTTCCACGATGTTTCTTCAAGTGTCCAATCAAGTTCATTGAATCATAAAAGTTTCATTGGGATGGGGCATTAATAATTCCAAATAATACAGTTCTCTAGAATATCTACAGGGGTATGTGAAACCCTATTGAATGTATTCATCATGTATTAGTGTTATAGAAATAAATTATATGATTTTAATGGTCTTGTGACACCAAATGTATAATTTTAAAATTCTAATGCAATATAAGAGTTCAACATAAATTAAACAAATTAATAGATCTTGTATATTCTTTTCAAATTATGAAATAAAGAGTTTTTACATAAGATATTTAAATATACATGAATATATTAATCTCAATATGGATCTATGTAATGTTTTTGTATAGTTATATCATCCCTATTATATAATAATATAGTTTTTTGTTAATATTTATTTGTGATGAATAAAATGTTATGATTGATTTAATATACGTGGTTTCGAATAAATCATTTCTATAAAATATTTTTATAAGATAAGGATAGTTTTATTTATCATAGATAAAAGTATTGATCCATATAATAATTAAAATATGAGTAATTTATAGTTATGTCGTTTCAATGAAGCTTGTGGGAGTATTTTATAACTTACAGAAGGTCAAAGTTAAAAAAATAAAATATTATCCACTCAAAATATTAAGTAAGTTTTATAATATACTAAATCAGTATATGATGTGTTGGTAAAGTAATATTGTAAACAGATACATTAGTTATCAAAATATGTAATGGAAATTTTTTTTTGGAAAGGGATTCAAGAATGATTATGATTTACATGTAAATATTATAAGTAAACAATATATATTATCAAGATCATAACATTTGATGTTGTTGAGTTAAGGAGATTTTATATATTTCAAGTTGTTAAACACTGTGAATATAGTTCCTAATTGTCACCAATATTCAATTTTACATTCTTCATCATCTTAATTCACTAAAGAGTGTTGTTAGATAGATTTATTATATGGCCACATAGATATGTTTCATGGATTTCAAATACCTATAATAAGTTTAATAATACCACTAAAAGAGCATCAAATATAGAGATGATTTATAAATCTATCATATATGATATGTTAGGAAGGTGTTTATATATTGTTTTTTTAGGTATTCAAAAATTAGTTTAAAAATTTAAAATCAATCATGTTATCAAAAAGGGAATATCTTATTTATCATTCTTACACATTAGTTTTATAAAATATAAATTGATATATATATTTTCTATTATAATGATAATTGATCATTAAAAGTAAGAATTTTAGTTTTCCCTAAATGATGTTCATCATGGATTTTTATAGATTAAAATGAATTGTTAACGATTAATTGAGTATTGTTCTTATATCATGATATAGAATATACTTATAAGCCACTAAACTAATTTACGGTATTGGATACCCCCTGAAGTATACTACATGGAGTGTAATACATTATGTAATTAATATAACGGGGGTGTGTGGTACATATTTTCGGTCCCAACAACTCATGGTTGGTGATATACCTAACATGATATCCTTAATACTTTTTTCCTTGTTATGAAATTGTTGATGATTTTATAATCGAGGTGTGGCCAGGTATATTTTCATACATGTCATTAGTTGGAGCTCAACTAAGTTGGTATTTTTTTCTCTCATGTGAAATGTTTGAAATGTGTACCCATGATTATGATAGAATAAGGATGTGTATAGTGTAACATCATTGGATTTTTCATAATGACCGAGGGTGATTATCAATGGATACATAAGGATGTTGAGTATACTATTTTTGATTGAAATGTATACTATGATATGGTTATTTTTTTATTGTTATTGCAGCGGTGGCGGAATGGATAGAGATCTATGATGTAGTAGTTTGTTTTAGTGGTTTTATTTATTTTGGAACAAGTGTGGCATATAGAATCATCTACGGTGTATAGGCTGGATGTTGGATTCTATGAAGTTATACCAATATCAAGGCCACCACTCCATGGAGAGGTAGATGTGAAAAAAATTTCCCTATGAAGTGTTAGAGGATACAAAATAGTGATTTTCATTATGCCATAGTCCATTCACCAATTTTATAGGATATTTGAATTGACCATAGTGTAGACTCTATAAAATATTATGAACATGAGCTACTACAACATGGCCAACAACACTGTTTCATAGTCCTTTTCAATTTGGGATGCATTGTGGAATAGACCTATTCGTAGCTCAACAATGTCAGTTTCTCTATAATTTATAAACATTACCATGTCACCTTAAACCTAAAATTATCTCTGATTTTCATATTGAACATTGGGTGACTCTATGGTTTCTTCAAGAAATATTCTATCCCCCAATCTCTTGGATTCAATCCCTATATTGGAGGATCAACTCTAGACATTTCTATGTGAGTTTATCTTTCATTCTACATTGTTTCCTCTATTATCTTTGGGGTCAATAAAATATTTAAACCTATTCCACTACCACATTATTGGATCATTATATAGAATCTCTATTTTTGTGAATTTAGATTAGTTTTAAGGATCCTTGTCATGTTGTCTTGATCTTAATGATGGGTGGTGATCATTAGTTTATCAAATAATTGAAATAATTGATGTCGATGTTGATGTTCTCAGTGTAGGAATTTACATAGAATATAGAGCCCCTGTATATTATTTTTTTTCATGATATTATGGTATATGATTACATTATTGAGACCCATGATTGGTTTTGATTGCATGTGTTTGTATATAGCCTGTGACACCCATGTTTGAATATTGATCAAATGTGTGTGTGTTTGTAGAATATGATATCATTATTTAATATTAATCACATGTGTGTTTTTTTTGTGTTTTTATGTGTTTGGATAATGATACACAATATTGATTATTTATTTTTCCTTTATGTG